>CM053026.1:559464344-560064344 GCA_028564925.1 Lithobates sylvaticus
AGGGATCCTGCAATCTAAAATCGCAGAACTTAAAGAAAAAATGGGGCCATTTAGCACTTCTAATGATTATACAGAAAAGGCTAAAATACTACAAAATCATTTGGCCAAATATGATGGAGAAATAAAAAATAAAAAAATTAAAAAGTACCAAAGAGACATTAAAGATTTCGAGGAAAACAAGGTATATAAATGGCAAGAAAATATACTGGTAGGGTCTGAACCTAACACTCCAGAACATAAGGGACCCGCCCCAGTCCTCACAGCCACCAAAATGAAAGTGGCTAATACTAACAAACCGGGTACCAAATCGGGGGGAGGGAAACCATCGGGGAATCTGAAAGGTCCTAACCAAACCCCACAAAATGGGTATCCCCAACCACCCCCATATCCAGTGTCGACATACAACAGATATGGCCCGTTAGATAATAGACCTCCAGAATATAATTACTATGGGTATGACCGCAATCAATATCCACAGAGACCACCTAGGGGAGCGTTCAGAGGGAACTTTAGAGGGAGACCGGGCCCCTATCAAAATCAATACCCCAACCAATACCAGGGGGGGGAATGGAGGGGATGGAAAGAACACTATCGCATCCCACCCAATTCACCTCGGGGGTTACAAGACCCAAGAGAACAAGAGGTAAAAGAGGACGAGGGCGAAAGAAAAAGGAAAAGGGACAACTAAATAAGGGACTATTCAATTTAACAGATGTAAAATTTACGGATAATGAGCTAGAGGTACTCAATCAAGGACTCAAATATGCACCAAGTAAAAGTGCTGATAAATTCGAACTGTTTATTGATATAGAAAAATATGTGAGAAAAGTAAATATCAAAAAACATTTCGCTAATAAAACTGGCAGGGAAGGCGACCTCCAGGCCATGCATCCATATAAACATACTAATTTAAGGAATAATTCAACGTTTAATCCCCAAAAAGGAAAACACCATCACATAGAAGTATTCAAAAACATGGTACAGAATGATATAAAAAAGATGGAAATTAAAAAATATGGAGATACAGTCAAAATATGGGAGGGAATTAAGCAAATTGAGGAGAATAAACAAATAGTAATACGAGGTGCAGACAAAGGGGGGGGGGGGGTTAGTTGTAATGACACGTGAGTACTATTACAGCGAAATGAATAGACAGTTGAGGGATCCCAACACTTATTTAAAACTGAGAGGAGACCCTACTTCCAAATTAAAAATGCTATTAACAAATTGGGTGACAGAGGGATTACGCAGAAATTTTCTGAATAAAAAAGAGGCTGAATATTTGATCCCTCTAGCCCCCAAAATTCCCATATTATACCTGACACCTAAAATACACAAAAATAAAGAAAAACCCCCAGGGCGCCCAATCATAAGTGGAATCAATTCTTTGTTTTCCCGCATGGGTGAATACCTAGACTGTTTTTTCAAACCATTAGTCCCATGCAGTCCCTCCTATTTGAAGGATAGCCGTGAATTGATAGTCCTTCTTCAAGAATTAAGAGTAACACCAAATACCATTATGATTACCGTAGACATTGAATCACTATATACAAATATTAGACATATGGATGCTGAAGTAGCTATAAAATGGGCATTAACTAAAGATTCACAATTAAAACAAGCACAGATCAACCATTTGGTTAAGGGGTTAAGTATGACAATGAAAAATAACTTTTTTTTGGGCCAATAGTGAGTACTATAACCAAATTGGAGGTGTAGCTATGGGGGCTCGTTATGCCCCAAGTGTGGCTAACATAGTCTTGAATAAGTGGGAAGCTGAAACAATTTTTTACAATTTTTTTCAAACGTAACGAGTCGCTGGTGTTCTATAAAAGATATATAGATGATATCATTGTTTTCTGGAGAGGTCCCGTGGAGGAATTTAATGAGTACTTAACCAGTATGAATAATAATCTATATGGTCTAAAGTTCACCAGTGAACACATGGGGCAAGAGGTTAACTTTTTGGACCTTACTATCACCATTAAGCAGGAACAATTCATTACAAAAACCTACTTTAAAGCAACAGACAGGAATGGGTATGTGCCTACAAGTAGTTGCCACCACCCAAGGTGGATAGGTGCTGTTCCTAAAGGCCAGTATATGCGTTTAAAACGCAACTGTGCCTCACAAATTGACTTTCAGGAACAAGCACAGGTGTTAACTGAAAGATTCATTGAGAAGGGCTATAAACAAGATACCCTTAAGAAAGCATTATTACAAGTTTCAAATCTAGATAGGAACTCCTTATTCACTACTAAGGCCAAACCTGAATACGTGGGAGGTCTAGCCTTTATAACAGGTTATAACAGACAATATAGAGAGGTAGAAGCCATCATTAAAAAACACTGGCCCATACTCAGACAAGATCAAGATCTAAAGTCAAGTATCCCAATGCTACCCAAATTAATTTACACTAGAGCTCCTGGACTCTGGAATAAGATAGCCCCCAATGTGCCAGACCCCCCCAAAAGGCCGCCCACCTTCTTGGACGGAACAGGCTTTCATTACTGTAATAGGTGCAAAGCATGTAAAATAACGAGACAACCAGGCACCAATAAAGAATTAACCCATTTCCAATCATGTGCAAATAACAAAACTCATAAGATTAAACCTTTAATAACGTGTGACTCTGAATATGTCACTTACGTATTGCAATGCCCATGTCCTATGCAATATGTAGGGCGTACTACGAGACAGCTTAAAGTACGCATTAATGAACATCTGACCAATATTAGGAAAAAATTTCCCAACCATAGTGTGCCTAGACACTTTGAAAGATACCACAATAGTGATCCCTCAATGTGCAAGTTCTATGGGATAGATAGAGTATCGAGGCACTGGAGAGGAACGGATATGAAAAAAGCAATATCTCAAAATGAGACCAAGTGGCTATATACATTGGACACGATGCAACCTTTGGGGATGAACATAGATTTGGACCTCAATTGCTTCTTGTCCAATGAATAGCCAGTTGAGGAGGTGATAATGGGTAATCAAATGGCAAATAGTATGATTTGTCTAATAAAAACTGGGTTAATATGGATCATGAGTTGCGAGGATAAGCACAGCTAACGTTATGCTGTGAGATGGTGGCATAAGAGTTACCCCTTCATGCAGAATGGGAGTATGTGGTCTATTTAGATTGCCCCACATGCAATATACCACATGTATTGACATCTTGTGGAATACACGAGTATTACAGATTAAAATACCCCTTATATATAGAATGGAAGTAGGTGGTCCATTCAAACTGTCCCTATGTAATATACCACATGTAGTGACATCTTGTGGACCATACGAGTATTACAGAATATACATCCCATAGAGTAATAATATAAATCCCACTAAACACAATAACACTATATTGGAATAGCCAGTTTAGGAGATGTAAATGGTTCTATTTAATGGCAAATATAATGATGGGGAAAAAAATATAAACATCTGTATAAAAGTTACCATGAAGTGAGAGGAAAGAACAGTAAAGTGTATGATTAAGATGGTGGTATAAAAGTAATTCCTTCATATAGAATGGAAGTATGTGGTCCCATATGTAGTAGGATACATGTAGTGACATCTTGTGGAGTATATGAGTAATACAGACTATATACCTCATATAAAATTAACCTAAGTCCCATTTAACATAATAACCTAACAATATACTTAGATATTTAATTATATTGTTGATTAGACATGGGGAGATTTACCTCCGCTCTATAGCAATTAATGAGATTGACTTAATAATTTTTAGCCTATGGTAAAGGTTTATTCATATCAGTCCCATTATAAAATTATTCAAAATAGTCCCATATCAAGTAAAAATTTCTAACATAGTACCTAGAAATAGTAAATAGGGTCCCGTAGATAGTTAGTACCAATGAGACAAGGTTACATTATTTAACATTCAAATATTTTGCATCTTAGCTGGGGTGGTTAGGTAGGCTTTCTAACATGTATGTGTATTAAGCGGCTGTGCCCGCGAAGGGAGCTTCACCGGGACTGAGGCTGCGCACGCTCTGAGCCCCCATTGGCTGGATACTAATGAGGATCAGCATATTAATCAGGCAATTTAGTGATCAGGTACGCCACCCTGAAGACGTGACAAACACGAAACGTATGTCGGTAGGCGGTACCTGATCACTTTTTATCTTGTTGGATGTACTACTGCCGGACTTCCTGTGTGACTGGCCCTGGTTTCCTGGTGAGTGGAACGCACGCTAAAAATGCACGCCACGAGGGAAAGATACGCCGCTCCATCGAATTTTTAACCTATTGCAAGTAGCCTCAGTGCCGGGTAGGCACCAAAAAATGTAAGTGAGCAGTTGGCTGCTGTGTTTTTTATGCTATTTTTTTAATAAAAACGTTATTACGCTATGAGGTGCGCCTCTCTTTATATTTCCATCTATGTTTCCATTCCATTTTCATCTGAGCTGATCTGATAGAAGGAAGAGAGCCTTTGAGTGAGGGCGTGTCACTCAGTGTACAGGCACAATCCTGTGAAAGCGCATCTGATTGCTTCTAAACAAAGTAATCAACTCCATTTGGTAAGAGGCCATTTATTACCGTTGGTTCTCACATTGGGTGGATCAAGAACTAGTCTGGTGACGGTGCACAAGCTATATCTACAGGAGTGAATGCGTTTTTTTCCAGCAAGGACTACTATATGAACTTTGCGTTTTATGGAGTTTCACCATTTATTTTGTGTTAATTTTAAATATTTTTGTCACGATTATTGAAGGCACCCAAGCCATTGGGATCACTTGTTAATCTGCCATTTTGCACTTCATATATCAGATTGGGCACATGTGCTTGGTCGATAGTTAATAATTTTTTATGTTTTGATATATGCACACATTTTGATATATGATATAGGGCTTGGACAACCTATGTCTATGTTGTGGTGTTTTTTTCACTTGGTACAATAGAGCTCTGGTAGCTCTCTTTTGTGTTGCACTTTGTGTAGGCAATACTTATATACCTTATCGGTCACATATAGGTGTATTGTGATATGAATAATTATTTGTTTCTATAGACACAACAAAACAATTTTTTTTGAATTTTTTGAATCTATTGACACAAAATATTTCTTGTAATGTATGGGCAATTAGTTGTGGTTACTACTGTCACTTTAAGTAGATATTAATTAGCTTAGTTCGTAGTAGATCTATATTGTGTCTCCACACCTTTTATCAATAGCTCACTTTTTAATATACAGTTCAGAACATATAATTAATTAACCCCTTAATTAAGTGGTATCTTGTGTTGGTACTAGCGCCCCTCATATACCAAACTACTATCAATTAAATCTTATAGATTTCTTAGGGAGCAGCTGTACTGGGTTTATGGTAATAGTAATAGTATAGTCCATTTCATTAAATAATTTATGAGGGCGTGATTAGGGGTGGTGTAGGGGTGGAGTGGGGCAACTGGTGGCATGTAACCCTTGAGGCCTGGCTAGTAGCTCAGGACTTGAAATTTTGAGCCCTGTGTGTATATATATATATATATATATACACACAAACACACACACAGTCTCGTATATATATAATCTGCATCCAGTGTAGCCTATATCTGCAGTGCATTTGGTGGTGCACTGTTTCTAATACACTTCAGGCTGTGTACACAGTTTCTAATACATTGTGTACAGTTTCTACTACACTTGTGGTGGTGTACACAGTATACAATACAGTGCAGCCGTAGTACAGTTTCTAATACAGTGCAGGCGGTGTACACAGTATCTAATACAGTGTGTACAGTTTCTACTACTTTTCTGGTGGTGTACACCATATACAATACAGTGTGTACAGTTTCCAATACACTTCGGGCAGTGTACATAGTATCTACAGTGTACAGTGTAGTGTGGTGTTGCAAAACAAAAAATACATCATGTCCGGAAGGCCACCAAGGAGAGGCATACACTCACAGGCCGCTAAAAGAGGGCAAGCAGCCCCTGTGTCTATAGTCAACAGTGGTGATCATGGACATGGTGCATCCTCTGCAGGTGGCCATGGGTCACGCTTGTTATTTTTTTCTGCTTCTGGCCATGTTATTGAGCCACAACATGCAGAAGAGTTGGTGGAGTGGATAATAAAGCCATCCTCATCATCCTCATCCTCTGTCAACCAGGCTGAGTAGTTTGCCTTGCAACGCAGCTGCCAAAGCGGCCTATTCCACCGGCTTCTTGTCCACAGTCACTCCTTCCGTAGCCCCACCATCATGCACTGGGGAGTCCCCAGAATTATTCAACCAGTGTCAGGTACATGCTGCTGGAGGAAGAGCAGCGATTTTAAGGCTCCGATGTTGGTTCCCAGACTGAGGAAGGGAGTAACGTGAGCCTAGGGAGGGGGTGCTGCAGGTCACTGACTGTACTTGGGTGCTTGAGAGAAGAGAGGAGGAGGGGCAGGATGCCACTAATGCTACCTAAATGGTCAGCCCTATCAGGTCCTCAAGATCTTCTAAGTCAGGACGCAGAGGGTCCTCGCGCGGAAGAAGCTGTTCGGGCCACAGGCGGGAAAGTGAGGAGGGCGATTTTAGCCACATCCCTATCAGCCAGAGTGTGCCACAGCCTCCTAGGCTCCCTGTCAACAACCATCCCAATGGTCCAATGGGCGGAATGGAACTCGAGACCCCTACAGACCTTGTTCTTACACCAATGGGACGGCATGTCCATGTCTCAACCGATCCATATTTCACAGGAGGTCAAGCGATCATTGGAATGGTGGACTCGACCCCGCAACCAAAGTGTATGCTGCCATGAAGATGCGACAGGAAAGGAAAATTACGGAAAGGTAAGTATACAATTTTCCGTTTTCAGAGTAAGAGAGAGAAAATGCAATCAGAGGCATAGAAAGTGTCAAGGGACTTCAAGGGAAGCCAGAGAGTATTTTCCATAAGTACATGTAGCACTGACCCCCGAAGGAGCTGCTGGTTTTATTTGGGCTTACCGTTACTTCACTTACTTGCTTCTCCGTCTTGGGGATCCTGTGGAATGTGGCCCAAAGAAATGTTGAGACTGACAATGAATCCTCTTTTGGGTTATTTATTTAACAAAAGAAGACAAAGTCTTGCAATAAAGGGTAGAGGGTTAGGGTTGAGTTCAGGTACTTAGATTGCAAGGTGAAGATTTTAGGAGAATCCAGAGGATATTACTGTTCCACAACTGGATTCCTGCAACCCCTGGATAGGTCTCTCTCACTAGGCCTAGCAGCCGGTAGGATGCTCGGTAAAGTCTCTGCCACAAACTTGTAAGTTACACTTTAGCTCCACTGAGGGATTGGATGAACTTTAAAGAACCAACATACAGTACCAGTTTCTCTCAGCCGATCCGGCAATACAGTATTAGTGTTGATCCGGGTCGCGTCCTTCAACTTAGTCTCCAGGCTCCTTCAGAGAAGCCAGCCTTGCGCACGGCCTTCTCCTGAAAGAGTCCTCCCCTGGGGTTTCTCAGTTGCTGGGCCTCTTCCTTCAGATGAGACGGCACCGGACCTTCCTTGGATCAAAAGGCTCCGAAAGTTACACACAGGATGCATGGTTCCACACCCCAGGCCAGGAGGGCCACAAGGCTGGGTCAGGAGGACCACCAGAACCAAATAGACAGAAAATAATCCCCTGCCAACATAGCGTCGATACCTAAAATACCACCCCCCAGAGATGCACAGCAGGAGAACACTCCCACTGGGCTGGTTCCGAGCAGCAAGTGGCATTCAATACACCCAGCTAGACTGCGTTTCTACTCTTGCCGGCGGTGACAGCGACACCTGCGGTCAAGGAGAACCCAGTGCTGGACTGGTACTGAAACCAGAAATTTGAAGTAATTAGCCTGAAACCCAACTGTGGCTTCAGGCTACTTAATTTGAGAAAAATAATATCGCCTGCTCGTCAGGAGCCAGCGCTACATACACCATTCATTTTTTTTTCTTTTGTTATTTTTTCAGTATAAGAAATATTTTTTCTGTCTTGGAACTGATTAATTTGTACAGTGGGGTGAAAAATAGACTGGGTGCCCGTCACTTTAGTCTTATTACCTTTTTGCTGAACTTAACTCTAGGAGGAAGTGTTTAGAGTTCCAGGATTCACCTCAAGCAGGATTCCCCAAAAAAATTTAAATAGAACAGGTATTCTGAAAGCAGCAGCAGCTGTAGTAGTAGTAGACCATTTAAGAGCAGACTCTAGGCCAGTGATTCTCAAACTCAGTCCTCAAGTACCCCCAACGTGCCATGTTTTCGGGTTTTCCTTTACTTTGCAAAACTGTTTTAAATCAATATCAAAGACATGGTATTGATAAGAGCTATTTTATCTAAGGGAAGTTCCCAAAACATAGCCCCTTGAGGACGGAGGTTGAAAACCACAGCTCTAGGCAATTGCTGGTACTATGAGAGCAGCCAGGCAGCTCTGTAAAAGCAGTCCTTCCTTCATATTGCAATAGATTTATCGCTAGTAAATCTGACTCTTGACCCTTTTTTAGCAAAAATACTTTGTTGATGGGTGATAAATCCTTCTTACAGTGTTCAGTAGTAACTTCTACCCAGCTCCTCTGAAACACTCTTCAGCAAGAAGATTCTTTGCAGGCTCACTCCCACATCCACTCTAGCAGGTAATTTAAATTTTTGGGCCTCTGGTACATGTCCCAGGCTGAGGCACATCCTATCCAGGCAAAAGTCCAAAAGGTGAAAGGTGACCCAAATATCATCTCCCACATCTTATGTTTGAACAAGAACCTAAGGGATTGGTTGGGTCAGATAAATATTCATAACTCATTCATAACCTCCTTAGCAGCAACAAGCAGAAGTAGTTAACGCACAGATTATAGGAAAGACCAGCAGAACCTAGAAAAAAATAAAGAGCTTTTAAGCTGGTTATAACTAGGGATGAGCTTTAGGTTCAGATCGACCATAAGTTCAACCCAAAAAGTCATTGGCTGCTCAAGAAAATGGCAAACAAAAATTCAGCCATTGGCTTCCATAGTGATCAGTTAACAACGATGCAATTACTGGCCACCCCTCCTTGAGCCGAGCATTCACCTGGCAATGCCCTCCTATTGGCTACTTTCAGGGCCAATAGCTGGGAAACTAGCAGCTAGAGGATTATGGGACATGTAGTCCAGGATACCAGTAGGCTCCAGGATGATTCCCTGAGAGGACTGCAGCCCCCAGCTTGCCGAGCGGGAGGGGTAAGAGGAAGAGAGAAGAGGGACCATGAGGCTGTCAGGTGGAGGGAGCCAGTAATTCTATTATTATCCTCCAAGGTAAGAACTTACCTCCAGGTGGGGGAGTGAGGGGGGTGAAGGGGGGGGCGGGATGCAGGCTTCCATAAAGGTACCGGACCTTATCACTGGCTACATCCAACCTTTCCTCCCCTCCACCTGGCTGCTCCCTCCCTGTCCTCCCCTCCACCTGGCTGCATCTACCCTGTCCCCCCCTCCACCTGGCTGCCCCCACCCTGTCCTCCCCTCCACCTGGCTGCCCCCACCCTGTCCTCCCCTCCACCTGGCTGCTCCCACCCTGCCCCCCCTCTATCTGGCTACATCCACCCTGTCCTCCCATCCACCTGGCTGCTCCCACTCTGCCCTCCCCTCCAACTGGCTGCAATCACCAATACTTTTTCAAGACACTGTGTATTTATATATATGTGTGTGTGTGTGTATATATATAATTGCATTTTATAGTTGCCCCCCCCTACTTTTGTCCTTGTCCCCCCATGTGCCCCCCCTAAATGTGAAAGCTGGAGATGTACCTCACGTCAGCACACAATGGGATTTAACTAGCTGAATAAATGAGTGGGAGAGAACACATGAAAAGAAACATTGACAATCGCAGAAAAGCTGCCAAAGACAAAAATAATTTATATGTCTCATCCCAAACTTTGCAGAACTTGCCGACTGCACGCCTAGCTTGTAAAGTTGAATGAAGGGCTAGTCATCTCTCATATACTATTCACTGACATCCTGGCATAACTGCCCCAATGGCTGCCACCCCTCAGTTCCAAGGAGCTTGCCCCTGTTCCTGAGATGAAAGGCCCACTTCCTGCATGCCAATCTAATCACCCTGGTGAACCAATAGAAGATGACTAAAGAATCTGATGGTGAAATGAAAAGGATTGTCCACTTTCCTCATGTCTTTGATCTTTGCATGTACACTGTTAGCAACTTGTGTAAGGTCCTGAAGTCTTCCTGCTGTATACTCAGTAACTCCATGTGAATGCTTGGAGGGACTGCCCCCAGGTTTTCCTGGAAACTGGATACCCCTTGGAGATGGACGTAGTATCACTAAAAAAGACACAAAACGGATCTTTGCAGAAAGTGCTGCAACCTCCAACATCCTTCTGTCTTAAGCAACTGTTGTCAGAGGAACTAGTTTTACCAGTAGGGACCGCAATGGAAATGAAGCTATTGGAGCAAAGGATGCCTGTATGAGTGCTATCCGAACCAAGCCTAGGTCCCATGAAGGGAACAAGAATTTCCTTGGGGGACGTATATGGATTACGGCCTGTATGAAGTATTTATTCAATGAAGTTATATTCCAGACCAACCTCAAGCGCCGATTGTAAAAATATCTAGAGCTGGGGACACAGAAGAGAAAACTTTTCTGAGTAAACAGAACAAACTTCCTTCATATCCTCATATGTAGCGTTCATGGTCTTGTAGTCTTTGCAAGGTCTGAAGCACCTCGGATGAGCCTCCCTGCACCTCTAGTCCAGTCCATTCAATAGCCAGGCTATTAAGAGTCCAACTGGATTGGGGTGCTGCCATTAATGTTGGCATAAAAGATCTTGTTTGACCGGAAATAGGATTGGTGATGCTGAATGACAACCAAGGCCTCTTCGGCAGGTGGAAAGCACCTGTATGGCATAAACGTGTTCTGTCCAAATCTTCATAATCAAGGACACTGGAGAAAGACAAACACCAACGGTAACAAACTATGGCACTGTGAATCCACCTTCTTTCACTTCACCTTTTTACATTGCTACAAATACCAGAAGCTGTGTGTTCAGAGGACTCTCTATGAGAACTACCACTGGAATGTACCATAGAGCCAATACTAGTTGAGGTATTTATTGTTGGAAAAAATAATTTGCCTAACTGATCCGTTAGTGGATCCTGCTTTCCCGGTAGTAGACTGCCTTTAACTGCCTGTAAGCAGCTCTCCGCCCAGCATAGAAAGTTCGGTTTGAAAAGTAACAGGAAAAGACAGACATTTGGTGCCCCCTTGGTGGGCAATGTAAGCTACTGCTGTCTTGTTGTCAATTATCAACTTTACTCGGGCCCCTCGGAGAATGATCCTAAAAGGCTTACAATGCTAGGGGGAAAAAAACTGCCTTACATTTAAGTCAGTCAGAGCATCTGCATTCCACTAGGCTCCAATGGCCTTGCAATTGTGTTTTCCGACTGGAGGCAGATTGGCATCTGACGTCTGAATTATTCCATCTCCTGGGCTGAGAGGCACACCACAAAAGATGTACACTGGTGTCCAAAACTCCAGTTCTTGCTAATTTGTGCAGACAAAGACTTTCTGATCCATAGGCAGCCCATTCTATTTACAGAGGAAGGCAAATTGTAGGATTTCTAGGACAAGGTTGTGATGCTTTGCCAGCTCGTGGCATACACACCTGCAAACATTGTCCAAGTAATGGCAGGGCCTTACCCTCAAAGACGAATTACTGCCACTACTGCCTTCAAAATGTTCAAAAAGTTTCTTGCTGCCGTGCCAAATTTTAAAAATGGCAGACACCTCAACTGGAAGTGACAGCCAGTCACTGCAAATCACAGATGTCTCTGGTGTTACACATATACATATACTTGGTATATGGAAGTATACGTCCGGCAGGTCGATTTGACTAACTGGTCCTCATGCTGAACTATTACCATGACTGTTTGCATGGACTCGATCTTGAACCTTTTGTTGTGTATGTACCCATTCAATTTCTTCAAACCCAGACAGTAGGGAAAGCTCCTGAAGCCTTGGTTACTAGAAAGAATGGGGCAGAAACACCCAGATTGGTTCTTTTAGCAGCACCAGCACTATGGACTTGTTGCAGTATAATTTTTATACGTAATCTTGCAGTAATTCTTTCTTCTTGAGATCTGTTGAGATCTGTTGGTCATGAATTTGGTGATTGAACGCCCAGCTAACTGTCTTTGATGTTTGTCGCCCAAACCCTCCAAAAAGGAGGCTATCCTGACTCCCACTGGAAGACACTAGATGGGCCCACCTTCAAAAGACTTTCCAAATGTCTAGCAGCCTGCTTTGGATTGGATTCCATGTACACAGGAAGTTTGAGCCCCCTTCATTGTGATCTGGTAAATTTCAGCCTGGCCTATTAGATTTGGCCTCCTGAACCCTTCTGAAGATCGACCTATTTGAGCAAAAAGACAGCTGCTTCCTCTTGTTAGACTGTGACCACATTTTGGACATTTCTTCTGTCACTCGCTTCATCCAGCGCTTTGTCAAACAACAACCTATTATGGAGAATGTAAAAAAAAGGGCTTGTGTGGAAGCATCATGCACCCTCCAGTGGCTCAACCTCGGCCAAAAGTCAGCAGCCAGGTTCAAGCCCTCCCGAACCATGCCCACTCCTGCAGGTTCCACTTGAATTAAAGGCCATTTCTTAATGCTTTAAACATCACATCACTGTTGCTAGTCCACAGGCAAAACCTGGCACAGTATACATTTTCTGCAAGTCTGCAGGCCAGTTCACCACAAGTGAAGAGGTTTTTCTGTATGCACACTTTGAGGTGTTAAGGTGCTTTTTCAATGTGTTTGCCATGTTATAGATACTCTCCATAGAGAAAAAAATGCAACCTGTTTTCCTTTAGTTGACTGTACTGGAACACACAGCACCAGTGTAATGTAGGCCATTGGGATCCATGGTAAACACTGTTCATGCATTTTTGACTCCAATAAAAACGCATTGGACTGCATGCAGTGTAAACCAGCCTTAAGTACATTTTTTTTCAACCCGTGGGATTCCTAAAAGGTACTAAAAAGCAAAGACACTTGCGCACCTGGTTCTGGCAGGGACCATCCACTTCCTGGAAGTGCGTTGCATAAACATGCATTAGCCAGCTTCATTGGATAAAGCTTGAAGACCTTTACCGTAAATTGGTCTTCTTATCACATCTCTCCCATTCTTTATCAATTAGCTTTTAACTCCATCATTATGGGAAAATAAGTTCTTTCTTTTTCACATTTGGAAATATCTGGTTGCGTTTGCGATGGTTGGGCCTGCATCTTGCCTGTTCCTTATCCATTGGCATTTGAGGAAATCCATGCAGATTAATGACCAATGTTTGCTACAGGGCTGGGCAAGGCACTTTCTATTGCTCTGATGTAAACGCATGTGAGCCATTGCCACATGAGCTGCTTGAGGAGCATGAAAGCCACCCTGTGTGGGAATGTAAGGAATGCATATTGTCCTGGTCAGGGGTTGACCAGTGGTGGGTCTTAGATTTTCTGGAGTGTTTGCGTTTAGGGCTTCTGCTCCTAAAATAATGCAAAACACCATAATGCATTCCTTGAGCATTCCACTCTTTCTCGTACCTTCGCTAATCTTCTGTGCCACTGACAGGTTTGGTGAACGCATATGTGCAAAAAAATATGGGAAAAAAACATAATTCAGTCACCAAGAAAAAAACAGGTACCTTGTCTCTTTAGGACCCATCTGCTTTTATCTACTTACTTAACCACTTCAGCCCCGGAAGATTTTACCCCCTTCCTGACCCGAGCACTTTTTGCGCTATGGCACTGCGTCGATTTAACTGACAATTGCGCGGTCGTGCGACGTTGCACCAAAACAAAATTGTCGTCCTTTTTTTCCCACAAATAGAGGTTTCTTTTGGTGGTATTTAATCACCTCTGCGGTTTTTATTTTTTGTGCTATAAACAAAAAAAGAGTGACAATTTTGAAAAAAACACAATATTTTTTACTTTTTGCTATAATAAATATCCCCCAAAAATATATATAAAAAAAAATGTTTTTCCTCCGTTTAGGCTGATACGTATTCTTCTACATATTTTTGGTAAAAAAAAAAGCGAAATAAGCGTATATTGATTGGTTAAAGTTATAGTGTCTACAAAATAGGGGATAGTTTTATGGCTTTTTTATTATTATTTTTTATTTTTTACTAGTAATGGCGCCGATCTGCGATTTTTATCGGGACTGCGACATTATGGAGGACACGTCGGCCAATTTTGACACATTTTTGGGACCATTGACATTTTTACAGCGATTAATGCTATAAAATTTGCATTGATTACTGTAAAAATGTCACTGGCAGTGAAGGGTTTAACCACTAGGGGGCAGTGAAGGGGTTAAGTGTGTCCTAGTACGTGTTCTAACTGAAGGGGGGAGGGGACTGTGCAGGGGAGATGACAGATCATCTGTTCATACTCTGTATGAACAGACAATCTTTCTATTCTCCCCTCAGAGAACCGGAAACTGTGTGTTTACACACACAGATCCCAGTTCTCGGTGTGCTCCGAGAGATCGGTGATCACGACCGCCGGGCACTCGTATCGGCTCCATGGGCAAGCAGGGGGCGTGCACGCGCCCCCCCCCCCCTAGTTGCCATCTATGTTACCGTAACATGACGGCGATTCGTGCAGCTGAGCCATGTTTCCGCAGTACAACTGCGGGGGCTGGTCGGCATGTGGTTAAGCAGCAGCAGGTGAGGTCAGACATCCTTCCAGAGGCAGACAGGAGACACAACCAGTCAAACTGTCTAACCCCCCGGGAACACACTGCACAGCAGGGGAGCAAAGAGCAACAAATCTTTACCACACAAGAGAAAACTGGCAGGACCACAGAGAGGAGAGAAACCAATTCCTCTGCTGGCTCTAAGACTTTATTTATTTATTTTTTATCTCAAATAAAAACTTTGTGTGAAATATATTTGACATTACAGAACATATGCATTCCATTTGGTAAAACATTGCATCAAACTGACATACAAAATGGTGATAAATAACAGATTAGAACGGACTTCGCTCAGAGGCCAGTTAAAGATACAAGTATTAAGTCAGAACTTTACATCTCTACTGTCCAGAGGTTCTAAGACTGTTTAAGCTGCTGCTTGGTGACTGGCGGTCGATACCCCGTGCCGCCCGTCTCCCTGCCCTCTGTGACATCATCCACCATCACTCTCAGACTGAAGACAAAGCCAGGAGAGCGGCACGCTGCCTATACAAGACAGGAAAACCGCAATGGTGACATTGCAGAGCTTACTAACACCACACCAGTAAAATATATATGCTATCTAAGCAACTTTGCCCACAACCCGGCACAAGGGATACCCAGTTTCAGGAGGCTTTACCGGCCAACATCCAAGGTCTTCCAACTCCATGAGAGGCTGAACATGGAGGGGCGGTGCGGTAGGGGGAATATCCTTGCAGCAGACAATGTGCTTACCACTGCAAACAGGTGGCTTGGAGCAGACCAAAAAAATGTCAGTGGGGGAGGGGCTGTCTTTTATTCAGCTAGGAAAAGGTGGTCATGTGGGCGCCAGATGAGGCATTAACCCATTGTGTGCTGACGTGTGGTATGGCCAGGAAATACAGATATACAGATAGATAGATAGACAGATATACAGATAGATACAGACATATACAGATACAGATGAGAGAACAGAGACAGGTAAAGCATGGCTCTAGGACACAGTGCTGGGACCCCTCATGGTATACACATACAGGAGATGTGTAATGAAATGCTCCAGCAGATTGTCGGGTGAAGGGCTGGAATAGAGGTTGATTTCAGGGGCAGAGGGGAAACAGGGCACCCTCCCTCATTCCGATCACAGGCTGAGAAGAATACATACAGCACAAGGTGCTGCTGTATATGGGTGGGTTGGATAGACAATTACAGGGTGTTAGAACACATTACCTGGCTTCTCCATCCACAGAGCCGAAGTGACGCCGCCGCCGGGGGAAAGCACCGCCCATTTCTACAGCAGTGCAGACATGAAGAAAAATTACCCAATGAGAGTGTAGTGGCGCCCTGCAGTGCACCACAAGGCATCAGAAAACCCTGCAAATGAAGCGTCTCGCCTGCAATCACGGCATTGGCGCCACGCTTCCCATAGTGCACTGTGTCCAGCGCCTGAACACAGTGAACTTAAAGGAACTTTTTTTTCTCTTAAAGGGCCTTTTTTTTGTGACTGGCTTTGGGGAGGGGGGAGGCAGCGCCCGTGCACCCCCTATGGACGGGCCGCCACTGCTTATAGGCAGAACTACTAGGAAACTATCTAGGAAACTTCAAGGAGCATATTTATTATATCAAGAGGTTTTAGAGGTAATTTTGTTTAAAAACATTTCCATTTTTATCACAACAGGGTCCCTAATGATCTCAAATTTTGAGGTATAGAAAAAAACAGTTATAAATTTGAGAGTAAGGATGAGCCGAACACCCCCCGATTCGGTTCACACCAGGACTTGCGAGCAGGCAAAAAATTCAGACGAACACCGTTAAAGTCTATAGGACATGAACATGAAAAATCAAAAGTGCTAATTTTAAAGATGTGGGTGACCTTCGCACTGTTGGTAAACTAGATCGTATGCACACACTCAATGATGTATAATAAATATACAGTGAATAAACAAATAAAACGTGACAGATGTGGAAAATTGATCCTAAAAGAGCTGCAAAATCTGACGGTGAAACACAATCCCATAAAAATATACTGTTGAAAAAAATTTCGCGCTCATGTGCAGTAAATAAAAATACAAATAAAAACACAGTCCTGATCAATACATACACATTACAACCCTACACCAAGTGCTATGAGTGTATAAAATTATGTAAAAGTATTGAATAAATATGTTGAATAAAAATCATGTGAACTAGGTGAATAAAAAACACATCACTACCAAAAAAGTGCAAAATAGATTGATGTCCACAAATAAGTGATAAAATACGGCCCTAATTGGGCTATAAGTGAGTAAATGTAAAATGAGAGAGGTAAAAAGTCTAATATTGGACTGAAATGACAAAGTCCAAAAGGTGACTGGTGCTGTTCGTTGGTAACACTCTATAGCCCCATACACACGCGCGGATTATCCGAGGACCAGTTCCGTCAGACCATGTCCGTCATACTTTGTCTGATGTTAGTTTTGCGTACACACGGTCGGACAAAGTTGTCGGAAAATCCGATCATTCTGAACGTGGTGACGTTTGTTGCCTACGACGGGACTACGTAGAGGCTAGTAGCCAATAGCTTTGGTCTTGTAATGTGATCTGAGCATGCGTAGCACTTTGTCCGGTCAGACTACCATACACACGATCAGATTTGGTGTGATCGGACCTTGTTGTCCAAAAATCTATCCAACAGGAGATAGGACTTTTTTTTTTCAAATATATTTTATTAAAGATAAACATGGGTGCAGTTGACAGAGTAACATTTGTACAAAGAAAAAAAAAAAATGAACATTCATGAAGAAAACATTACACTGCTTTTGGTTAGTAATTTTTTCTAGTACAGGGGGAAATTAAAGGAAGGAGAGAGGGGAGGAGGGAAGGGGAGGTGGTATAGTAAATAGAAGACAAACGTCTAGGATGAAGTTTGGCAAGGAATTTGACGTTGGTCTTCTAACTCTTGCATGGTAATCCGAGGAGAAAAGAAGGTTTAGTATTATGTACATATTTTATAAGTCCAAGCATATACAAATATTGTGCATCTACGTAGATTCGCTAAGTTCAGAGGATGAATTAAGGGTGGAGTTCAAAAATGGTAGTGAAATGGTCATAGCATCTGTGACGCAGTTTCGTAAAGGAGTATGGAAGGTGAGACCGTGTGTAGATCCTCAGGCTGTAGAGAGGCCTGAATAGTTAGGCAACTGACTTTGTTCCTGAGCTGTTAGGCAATGTGTGATGAAAGAGGACCACTTCATGTGTGGAAGTGTTGTGGATTGACGATCGTGGTTTGTGGTGTCCAGTTGCTCCTGGTAAAGTACTGATTTGAGTTCATTGATGATCTCGGTTAATCCTGGAGGTGAGGTGGAGATCCAGTGCCTAAAGATAGCTCTCCGAGCCACAAGTAGGGTGAGAAGTATCCATTGAAGATGCTCTTGTGGGATACCTTTGTCGGAAGAAACTGCTGTGTTCCTGCGAGGAGGGAAGCCAAATAACAGAAGCATAGGTTCCTTTTCGGGTGTAAAGTTGGTTACATCTCGGATGAATTGGAGGATGGAGGACCAGTAAGTAGCCATATGTGGGCATGACCATAGTCGATGTAAAAGAGAAGGTTTGTGGAGAAGACACCAAGGGCAGAATGGACCTGCCGGAGGGGTGAGAGACGTAGAGAAGGGATAGTAGGCTCTATGCATTATCCTGAATTGAGTTTCTCTCCAGGTCTCACAGCAGGTAATTCTCCTGGTTATCTGATAACCTTTGAGGATGTCGTTTAAGTCCACTGAGTCCGGTAAGTCAGACAGCCAGGACTTCATTGAGGTGAGATGCAACGGTTTGGTGTACTGTTCGTTTAGAGGGTGATATATGTCTGAGATGGAGTATCGTTTTCCGGTGATCAGCGTATCGATGAAGGAGGTTTTGAACCTTATTGATTTATTGGGGCAGGACTTGCTGATAAAGTCAGCATATTGCATGACGTGGATGAAATGATGGGGAGGCAGATTGTATTCTTTGGCGATAGTTGCAAATGGTTTGAGGATGGTGTGATCTGTCCCCTGGTATAGCGAGTAAGCCATGTATAGGCCTTTGTCTCTCCATTTAGAGAATGGTTCGTACATTAAGTTCAAATGGAACATAGGGTTATTCTGTATTGGTAGGAATTTCGAGACTAATGGGGACAGTCCTAGTTTTTTCCTCGCTTCTCTCCAGGCCACTATCGTGTCTCTGAGAAGGAGATGTTGTTTGATATGGTTTGGAGTCTGTCGTAGATTACTGTGAAGGAGAGCGGCCAAATCATATGGATGTGCCACCGCCGACTCTAGAACAAAGTTGGAGTATCGTGATGCTTTGAGAATCCAGTCTATCCCATTTCTTAGCAGACATGCAATGTTATATGCTCTAATGTTGGGGAGGTTAGCTCCGCCGTCCCTCTTTGGGAGGTATAGTTTGGTTAAAGCTATCCTTGGTTTTCCCCCTTTCCAGAGGAAATTTGTAATGGCCCTGTTAAGAATTTGTACATCTTTATGTTTTAATAGCAAAGGTAAAGTTTGGAGGGGGTATAATAGTCGTGCAAAACTAACCATTTTGAATAGAGCACATCTCCCAAAGAGCGACAGCGGTAGTTTCGCCCAAGCCTCCAACTCTCCCAATATTCTAGCGAACAGTGGGACATAATTTAAAGAGTAGAGAGAGGAAGGTTCTTTGCCGATCTGTATACCCAGATAGGTAATGTGTTTATTGTTTATGCGGAAGGGGGATGATAGTTGCCAGGATTCAGGTGGTTTGAACCCTAAAGGAAGAATTTCGCTTTTAGTAAAGTTTATTTTCAGGCCCGAACATTGGCGGTATGATTCAAAAACTTTTTGGATGGCAGGTATATCTGAGAGCGGTGATGAGGTGAAAATTATAATGTCATCTGCAAACAGGGCAACACGCAAATTTTCTGGGCCTAGTGGGATTCCGTGGATGGAAGATGTGCTGTTAAGGTGTCGTGACAGGGGCTCTATGGCTAGGTTGAAGAGCAGGGGGGAAAGAGGACAGCCCTGTCTCGTTCCCTTATACAAACGTATCGGGTTCGATTGCACGCCCGCCGCTATTACTGTGGCTGTGGGGGTAGAGTAAAGGCTGTGGATGAATTGCAAAAAGGGTCCTGTAATTCCAAATTTTTGCATTACTAGTGATAACCATTGAAAGTTTACGTTATCAAAGGCCTTTTCCGCGTCCAACGTCAGAAGTGCTATGTCTTCCGTGGGATGTTGTTTGGCATATTCAAGGGCAGTTAGTACTTTCCTAATGTTTGACGCTGCAGACCTGCCTTTGGTAAAGCCTGATTGTGCATGGTGTATAAGTGATGGCATGATGGTTGCTAATCGCGTGGCTAGAATTTTGGATAAGATTTTGGAGTCTAGGTTCAATAAGGATATGGGGCGATAGGATCCAGGATCCTGTGGGTCCTTACCCTTCTTAGCTATAAGTTTAATGTGGGCTTGGTGCCCAGTCGGAAGGTATGGGCCCCCTGTCCAAATTGTGTTGTAAACCGTAAGAAGTGTGGGAGTAAGGTTATTTTTTAAAATCTTATAAAATTCGGGCGTGTAACCGTCGGGACCTGGGGATTTGCCGTTCGTTAGTCCACTGATGGTTTGTGTGATTTCTACTTCAGTGATTGGGGCATTTAGCCTCTCCAGGTGGGTAGGGTCGATCTGGGGAAGGGGAGTAGAGTAAAGCCAATTGGACGCTGTAGCAGGGTCCATAGGTTCTTGGGCATAAAGATTTGCGTAAAATTTTTCCAACGTTTTGTTGATATCTTTGGGAGACTTTGACAGAGTGCCATCGGGATTGCGAAGGGTCGTTATATGAGTGGGTGTATAAATGCCTTTGGTAAGTCTGGCTAGTAACTTTCCGGCTTTGTTCCCTTGTTTGTGGTATTGTAGTTGTGTGTATGACATTTTCATCCGTTCTATGTTGTTAGCCCATGTATTGAAGAGGTTCCTAGCGTGTTGCCATGCTTTATGATTGTCGTCAGTGTTCTGCGCCTGCAATTGTGATTGGGTCTTTTGTAGGAGATAGGACTTTGTCCGTCAGACAATCTGATGGAAACTGTCCGATGGTGCCTACACACGGTCTGATTTTCCGACAACATTGTAGGATAGGACAGAATCCATCGGAAAATCCTACCGTGTTTATGGGGCTTAAGTGAAACGGTGTGTGTCGTGACCAAACGATAATGATGAAGTGGTTCAGATTCCACATTAGAATGTGGTGGATATGTGGGAATGGGATCCTTAAACGTGCTCTCTAGACTCTCACCTGAAAGCACGCATTAAAAAGCGTGTGTGGATGCAAGAAGATGTCTTGTCTTGTCTTTGCTCCTCAGATCAAACCATTTCCACCGATTTCCACCACTAGGGGCTGTATGATCTTCACTATCCTCCTTGGATTATCCTGGATAACTCTGATAGACCGGGATCTTAGCCCAGAGTTCTGTAGATTGGCATGGGCTTTCCAGCCCAATCGGCCCGTCAACAAGTGGGGGATATAAGTAAAAAGGAGGGAACCCAGTAGTGAAGTATGTCTTCAACAAAATGTTTAATAAATGAATAAAGATTCTTACATAAAAACGAAATAATGCCAGCAGCTAACAGCAGATAAATGCTAGTCTCACAATACTTCCGGTATCTGGTCCGGCCACTCCCTACATTTCGTCACATGCACGTGACTTCATCAGGGGAGGACCCCTGATGAAGTCACGTGCATGTGACGAAACGTAGGGAGTGGCCGGACCAGATACCGGAAGTATTGTGAGATTAGCATTTATCTGCTGTTAGCTGCTGGCATTATTTCGTTTTTATGTAAGAATCTTTATTCATTTATTAAACATTTTGTTGAAGACGTACTTCACTATTGGGTTCCCTCCTTTTTACTTATATCCCCCACTTGTTGACGGGCCGATTGGGCAGGAAAGCCCATGCCAATCTACAGAACTCTGGGCTAAGATCCCGGTCTATCAGAGTTATCCAGGATAATCCAAGGAGGATAGTGAAGATCATACAGCCCCTAGTGGTGGAAATCGGTGGAAATGGTTTGATCTGAGGAGCAAAGACAAGACATCTTCTTGCATCCACACACGCTTTTTAATGCGTGCTTTCAGGTGAGAGTCTAGAGAGCACGTTTAAGGATCCCATTCCCACATATCCACCACATTCTAATGTGGAATCTGAACCACTTCATCATTATCGTTTGGTCACGACACACCGTTTCTCATAGAGTGTTACCAACGAACAGCACCAGTCACCTTTTGGACTTTGTCATTTCAGTCCAATATTAGACTTTTTACCTCTCTCATTTTACATTTACTCACTTATAGCCCAATTAGGGCCGTATTTTATCACTTATTTGTGGACATCAATCTATTTTGCACTTTTTTGGTAGTGATGTGTTTTTTATTCACCTAGTTCACATGATTTTTATTCAACATATTTATTCAATACTTTTACATTATTTTATACACTCATAGCACTTGGTGTAGGGTTGTAATGTGTATGTATTGATCAGGACTTTGTTTTTATTTGTATTTTTATTTACTGCACATGAGCGCAAAATCATTTTCAACAGTATACTGCTAATTTTAAAGGCTTATATGCAAGTTATTCCCATAAAAAGTGTTTGGGGACCCGGGTGCTGCCCCAGGGGACATGTATCAATGCAAAAAAACTTTTTAAAAACTGCCTTTTGTTCGGGAGCAGTGATTTTAATAATGCTTAAAATGAAACAATAAAATTGAAATATTCCTTTAAATATTCCTAAAACTGATGGCGGCTGTAATGAATTGTCGGGTCTTGGCAATATAAATAAAACTCATTAAAGAAAAACGGTATGCCCCCCCCCCCAGTCTATTACCATGCCCTTTGTGTCTGGTATGAATATTAAAGGGAACCCTGAACCAAAGTTTAAAAAAAAATTGCGTGGGGTCCCCCCTAAATCCATACCAGGCCCTTCAGCTCTTGTATGGATTTTGAGGGGAACCCTGCACCAAAATGTAAAAAAAAATTGCGTAGATGTCCCCCCCAAAATCCATACCAGACCCTATATTTATTATTATACAAGATTTATATAGCGCCAACAGTTTGCGCAGCGCTTTGCAACATGAGGGCAGACAGTACATTTACAATATAAATCAACACAGGAGGGATCAGAGGGCCCTGCTCATTAGAGCTTACAATCTAGAAGACATTTTTAATAAAGGAATTGTCAAAAACCGGCTATTGTCTTTGTCACATTTCACAGCTTTTTTTGGTGAATGTGTAGGAGTACAATATACCCCATACCCATTCACATAACGGGGGGGTCGGGATTTGTGGGCCCCCTTGTTATAAGGGGGCTTCCAAATTCCGATAAGCCCCCCTGCCCGCAGACCCCCACAATCACGGGCAAGGGTTGTGGGGATGAGGCCTTGTCCCCATCAACATGGGGATAAGGTGCCTTGGGGGGGGACCTCAAAGCACTCTCCCCATGTTGAGGGCATGTGGCCTGGTATATATAAACAAAGAAACGGCGCTGGAATAGATGTGTGCAATATTGAAAGAGAAAAAGAAAACACAAAAGATGTGCAGCTGCTGATAAGAAAGTGCTATAACCTTCAAAAAATGCTCAAACCAATAAAACAGCGCTGGCAAACAAAAATTGTGACAAAATAATAAATGATCCCACAAAATTGACAAACATCAATAATGTGTGTGAAGTGGTTACATGTCTGACACAAACCAATCCCATAAAAAATAAACTAGCATCAAATAATATGTGTGATAAATTATTACATAAGTGACATGATTGAATAATAACCATAAAATTATTTCATAGATACCAAAATTGAATAAGTGATCAATGTGGTAAGAAAATATATATAAAAAAATATATATAAAAAAAAAAAAAAAAAAAAAAGAATGTGAGTAAGTCCAGTTATTGTCCCAAAAAAACAAGAACCAAAATAAATGTACATATGAGCTCCTTCTTGGAATAGACTCACCGGGCTAGCAGACAGACAGAGCAGCAAAGCAGAGGGCAGATATGCAGACAAACTGTGGTTCGGCAAGTAGGCACAAAAGCAGAGCTGAATAAACAAGCCAGTGGGATGAGAGGATCCAGGGAGCGATGCATGCACACAAGGCACAGTGATGTTCTTGGAGATATTGTACCGATAATAGAAGAGAGCAAATTTTAAAGTGTTGTAGAAGGATTTTTAAAATGCGCGCTCTGCGCTACTTACAGGATTCATAAAGGAAGGCAAACTTCTCAGATACTTCCGCGGTTGCAGCTGGTTTAGCGTGCGCTCCACGGGAACAGGAAGTGGCGTCAGTGGTTAGATCCTTGGCCGGAAATTACGTCGACGCGTTTCGCCCCTCCTCCAGGGCGTCATCAAAATGTCTTTTGATGACGCCCTGGAGGAGGGGCGAAACGCGTCAACGTAATTTCCGGCCAAGGATCTAACCACTGACGCCACTTCCTGTTCCCGTGGAGCGCACGCTAAACCAGCTGCAACCGCGGAAGTATCTGAGAAGTTTGCCTTCCTTTATGAATCCTGTAAGTAGCGCAGAGCGCGCATTTTAAAAATCCTTCTACAACACTTTAAAATTTGCTCTCTTCTATTATCGGTACAATATCTCCAAGAACATCACTGTGCCTTGTGTGCATGCATCGCTCCCTGGATCCTCTCATCCCACTGGCTTGTTTATTCAGCTCTGCTTTTGTGCCTACTTGCCGAACCACAGTTTGTCTGCATATCTGCCCTCTGCTTTGCTGCTCTGTCTGTCTGCTAGCCCGGTGAGTCTATTCCAAGAAGGAGCTCATATGTACATTTATTTTGGTTCTTGTTTTTTTGGGACAATAACTGGACTTACTCACATTCTTTTTTTTTTTTTTTTTTTTTTTATATATATTTTCTTACCACATTGATCACTTATTCAATTTTGGTATCTATGAAATAATTTTATGGTTATTATTCAATCATGTCACTTATGTAATAATTTATCACACATATTATTTGATGCTAGTTTATTTTTTATGGGATTGGTTTGTGTCAGACATGTAACCACTTCACACACATTATTGATGTTTGTCAATTTTGTGGGATCATTTATTATTTTGTCACAATTTTTGTTTGCCAGCGCTGTTTTATTGGTTTGAGCATGTGGCCTGGTATGGTTCAGGAGGGGGGCCACGCCATTTTTTTTTTAATTTTGGTGTGGAGTTCCCCTTAATATCCATACCAGGCTTGAAGGACCTGGTATGGACTGGTGGGGGAACCCACGCCATTTTTTCTCAGATTTTTACTCTATGTTGCCTGGAACCGGCAATTCATTACAGCCGCAAGCAATTTTAAATGCCATTTTTTCCTTTAGAAATTTAATTTTGCTGTGGTACAGTAATAAACATGGAAAAGGTGCACTACTTTACAGGCATACTATAGACACCCCCAGGCAATATATTTAAAGGATTTTTTTATTTTTATTGTTTCACTTTAAGCATTATTAAAATCACTGCGCCTAAAAAAAAAAAATTCTAATTGATACATGTCCCCTGGGGCAGGACCCAGGTCCCTATACACTTTTTATGGAAAATAACTTGCATATATGCCTTCAGTGAGAACTTTGAATTTTGCAGGTTTGAGCCCCATTGACTTCCACTATTCTATGTGATCTGACAGGCATGTTTGCTGGCAATAGCGCTGCTTTCCATTTGCATTAGCTCCCAGTTTCTGAGAGTTTGCCTTAATTGGCCTTAATTGGGTGCTATTTTCCGGGACTGCAGGATAATTTTTCGGCGCTATAGTAAATGACCCCCAAAGTGTTGGGGTATGTATGAGGTGGTAAAAGATTAAAAAGCTGTACACCTGTTCAAACTTCAAAAGGGCATGCCATAAAGTATTAAACCATCCTGGTAAAGATATCAAAAACTACAGAAGTAATCTATACCCACAAGTGCCCCAATTGTCAAGAAATATATGTGCAGTCAGCTATACATACCCCTGTTTAATAATAATTACCAGCTTAAATATATATTTATGGAGTTCAGTATTTTTATCTTATCTTATGATAAATGCTCTGAAGCTACATAAGCGCTCTAAATAAAAGGTTTTGTGTTAAATGTACAGGGGCACGGCCCCAGGATGTTAGGGATACATTTATTTAAAATATATGCACACGTGTTTGCTTTGAATGTGATCAGAAAATATTTATAAGGAAATTTTGTAATAAATGTTGATGTTTTTTACGAGATTGTTCCATGTGTTCATGGGGCCCTGAGAAAGTCTGTTTTCACTTTTTTTGTGTATCAATAAAAATATGACAGAGGTTCCAAACCTTCTCTGCTTTTCCAAACCTAAAAAAAAAAAAATGAAAGTTCCAAACTTACAAGTAAGATAGCTGTAATAATTTAAAAAAATATTGTTAAATTTTAAAGATCACCTTTAATCTTGAAAGTATGTGACATTTATAGGAACAACCAATTTATTTTAAAACCAGTAAAACTTTCTGGAAAAAAAGTATTTCTCAAAGAAAGGAAAGCAAATTACAAGTGATAGGATTTCTCAGTGATAAATCTGATCCCATTTTTTAACAAAATTTATGTCAGATTTTCGGCCAAGTTCCTGAAATATATCTTTGCTATTTCATTTTGCAGTAAATGTCCTCTCTTTAGTATTTCCACATAAGCATATTTGAATATCCAGTAACATGCTGCGGTATGTAAATCTTTACTATTAGATAGAGCCAAAAAATTACAATGTCTTTTCTCCAACTGAACAATCGTTTTTTTTATGGGTCCATTTATTTCACTAGGTTACTTTAGAATGTCTAATCTGTGCATACTCATTCGGAATTAGCAATGATCCAGAGTAAAGAAAATAATTATGTGTAAGGTTTGGCAAATCATGTTTTATAGTTAAAACATCCTTCCTGACTCCAAAATTGACACAAGAAATAAATTCTAACATCCACACCTATTTAAAAAATCATCAAGTAAAATATAACACTCATCAATACTTTAGAAAATGTTTGAGTTATTTAAATAAAAGATGGTTATAGCACTAAAAAAGTCTTTTTTTATTCATTATTTTATGTAAATACAGATACCTCTCAATTTTTTTCGAGGTGACAAAATCATGTTCCTCTCCAGCCAAAAATGACAAACTGTCCTTTGCAAGGTTCTTCAAACCTATGCTCATTGACATTATGTTCATTTTTCACAGCCCCAGGTAATATATAGATTGTACCTGTTGATCCTGTTGTTCCCCTGGATATCACCTTATTTCCTGTGCAGGCTGACAATGGAGCCGCTATTGAAATTGCTTTGCAGCTTCATTAGTATCTATATCCTCTTCTCAGGTTGGATGGTTCCCCTCACTATGCATGTAGAGCAGAGACTGTTTTCAGAGCCCAGGCACAATTGCAGCACATGCGCAGGGTCCAACCTGAGAATAGGCTATGGATACTAATATGGCTCCTTCCCTCCTCCCTTATCCCTCAGGGATATCTCTTACCCCTAGGATAAAAAAAGGGGCAGCACTGATAGTGGGCACATGACCACATATAAACAAATTATATTCCAATTATATATATCTGGCACATCCTTTACAAACAGTGGCATCACCCAGGCTCATTATTTGCTGGTGTGGAATCCTTGGGCATGTAAACAAAGAGGCAGGGATAGGGGCTTACATCATTGCCTGAATATGACCACATGACTATTTTTTTGCAATGACATTGACCAAAGTGGCTATGACCATGATTGGTTAATGACATCACTAGGTATACCATGCTTGTTTATTTTTTTTTCATTTAGCAGCAGGGATTAGAGCTGTCATTGTCATTATTGTAGGAATAGGTACCAATGTGTCCATTGGTTGGCAGGTATTTTTCTTTCGGCGAGTCACAAGGTGTCGTTCATTGTGATTGATTAGGGAATGCATTGCTGACCAGCATGATTGTTTTTTTCTTTTTTTTTAAATAAAAGACTAGTCAAAAAATAGGTGTCTATTAACTATTTACATTCTGTTTTGTAAATGAACAAGGGTAGATACAGGGGGTGCTGATAAGTATTGAGCCTTACCCAGAAAAAATTAAGCTAGGAAGATGTAACTGCCACACTAAATATTCCCCCAGGAAGTCAATGCACTTGTGACATCTGTCCTGCAACTTCTTAAGTCCCTGCAAATAAAATTCTTCTGACTGCTAGTGTAACCACTCATTTGCAACATTAGTTGCCTCCAGAACACTCCCAGATCGTGGTCCCTTTAGGTGTTTTTTGAGATTGGGAAACAGATGATAGTCAGAAGGAGCCAGGTCGGGCAAATAGGGTGAATGGGGCATCACTTGAAAGCCTAAGGAGGTCAGTTTTGCCATTGTTTCACCTGCAGTGTGTGACGAGGCGTTGTCGTCCAACAGGATGACACCTTTGGAGACCTTTCCTCTATGTTTTACCTTGATATTTTGCCTCAACTTCATCAATAAAGCACAGTAATATGTTGCATTGATGGTTGAACCCTTTTGGAGGAAGTCCACCAGCAGAACTCCCTTTTTATCCCAAAAAACTGTTGGCATTTGCTTATGCACTGACCTTTGCACACGGAACTTCTTTGGCCTGGGGGAACCACTGTGCCTCCATTCTTTAGACTGTTCATTTGTCTCAGGATAATAACAGTAGATCCATGTCTCATCACCAGTTACCAGTTTGTCAAGGAAATCTGACTAATTTCTTGCAAAATGTTCCAAAATAACCACCGATGTCTCCACACGTTTCCTCTTTTGTTTGGTTGTCAAAAACGTTTTGGGATCCACTTTGCTGGAAG
Organism: Lithobates sylvaticus; assembly: GCA_028564925.1. NCBI lineage: Eukaryota > Metazoa > Chordata > Amphibia > Anura > Ranidae > Lithobates > Lithobates sylvaticus. The sequence continues at coordinate 559,492,801 of CM053026.1, forward strand.
CTTTCTAATTTCCAAGTCGTTAGATAATGGCACCAACTCTGTCACGTGATATTCCCACATATGTAGCAATACTTTTGGCTGATATTCGGTGGTCCTCCATGATCACGTCATGGATGGCTTTCACATTTGCAGGCACAGAGACAGAAATAGGCCTTCCACTGGGTTTCTCTCTTTCAACATCGAAATGGCCAGTTTGAAAATTGACAATCCAACGTTTAACTGTTGCATATGAAGGGCCACTGTCACCCAAAGTTTGTGTAATTTTATCATGGATCTGCTTTGCACCTTTCCCTTGGAGAAACAGGAACTTGATTATGGCCCTATGCTCTTCCACATTGAATTTTTCTGGAGGTGCTGCCATGTTCACTTTTGACATGAAAAAGAAAAATAAGTTAAAATAGTTAAAATCATAGGTAGGTGAATTTTGCACCATTGAATATAGACAATTTGGCTAGTACACCCTGCAATTTACAGCTTTCTAGCTAAATGTTTTCTGGGTAAGGCTCAATACTTATCAGCACCCTCTCGTATATACCCTTTACTCATTGACATGGGGGAGCAATATCTGGAGACTCCATTATTTTTAAAAGGGGCTTTTAGATTCCAATAGGGCCACCTGGTCTCAGAGCTCTACAGCCACCAGGTCTGGGATGCGATTTGGGGAAAGAGGGCCTTGTTCCTATTATTTATCAGGACAAGTTGCCTTGCTGGGGAGTCCCCCATTTTTAGGGCATGTGACCAGGAATGGTTCAGGAAGGGGTACAGGCTCATCTCCCCACTTACTTGGCCTGCCAGGCTGCATGTTCAGATAAGAGCCTGGTATGGATTTGAGGGGGGGGGGGCACACTTGTTTTTACATGGGGTTTGACCTAAAATCAAGACTCAGACTCAAAAGGTTTGATACAGAATTTGGGGGGACACCACATCATTTTTTATTGGTGTGCACCCCCTTGACATCCATACCAGACCCTTATCACCTTATCGAGGATTAGTGTCTAGTATAGATAAAGGGAATCCCCAACCATTTTCTTTACAAAAAGAAGTAAGCGACCAAATATACAGTCCATACAAACAGTGCTTTATTGATCAATGTCATTGTATTCTACAGAAGTGTCACTTCACAGGCAGATTAAGGGTATTCCCAAGGCATGTTGTTTAAAGGAATTTTGCATTTTTAATGTTTCACATTAAACATTAATAAAATTGCTGCTTCCCACCAAACTTAACTTAAAAGAACGTTTTAATTGGCTTTAGTACATGTCATTTGTTTGACAATCCCATGCCTATTAGCCTAGAAAATGGGCAATACTGATCTTAAACATTCAGCTTCTATAGATACCTATGGGGTTCAGCTTTGCCATTCACATTTTAGTAAGATTAGCCAAAACCACCTCAAACTAAACCCAGGTATGTTTGGCTCATCTGAACTCTTAACCAGCTCCAAGCCTGGGAACCCACAAAACGACCTCAAAGCCAGTGGCACATATCCTCCATGTGTGAAGGTTGTTCCCAGCACAAGTGCTCCCGTGGGGGGCACTGTGCCCTTACCCACCCTGAACAGCGGTGGGGACCCATATTTTCATACAGAGGGCCCCGTACACTGCATTGAAGAAAGGGGGGGGAATTCCGGCATGCCGGCTAGGCCGGCATGCCTGGAGGGATGCTTGGGATGCTCATATGCCCCTGCTCAAAGCAAACTTACAATTGAATGTAAATGGCCCAGAGGCCTATCAGATCATTCACCACTGGTGCTGTCGGTAGGGGGGGGGGACCACCACTTGGGCGAGTGGAAAATAAGCCCTTTTTGGCTAGAGTTGATGGGAGAACTGGAGGATATATTGAAAGCTTTGAGAGAGTTTATTGAGACAAATACAGGTAAGGCCCCACTAGGGGTGGTGTGGGACACCCTAAAAGCATTTCTTCTGGGAATATTTCGACAAGTGTCGAAAATGAAGAAATGGACTAAAGAATGGGAAGTATCCATTACGGAGAAGGTGAAGGCAGCAGAAGAACGGTATGTGGATGATCCCACATCTGTTAAGTTTAGGGAATGGTCCGATAAACAACAGGAGTATAAAAAATAGTTTTAATGAAGGCAGAGACCAAACGGTTATTTCAAAAACAGTGTTCCTTTGGGGAGGGAGAGCGTGTGGGACATGTGTTGGCTCTTATAGTTAGAGCAAACTCAATCTCTTCTGTTATACCCGCTATCATGATGGAGGGGGGTAGAGTCTCTTTGCATGTCGGAGAAATTGTAAATGTATTTAAAGCCTATTATGAGGGATTATATAGTACATGAAAATGTAGAAGGAGAGATGTCAGACTTTTTTAGAGAGCTGAAGGTCCCATGCCTTTCAAGGGAGGATAGAGAAGGGCTTGAGGCCCCTATAACTTTGGAAGAACTACAAAGGGCAGCGGCCATGGCAAATCAGAAATCCCCAGGGCCAGATGGCCTACCAGCGGAAACTTATAAACTTTATGGAAGTGCATTGCTTCCGGAACTGTTGGAGGTATTAACCTGGGTGGCCAGGGAAGAAAGACTACCCTCCTCTATGACAGAAGCGACTATTATTGTTCTGCTAAAGGAGGGCAAGGATCCACTTAGAGTAGCCTCATATATCCCAATATCTCTATTATGTATGGATGTAAAAATTTGGGCAAATGTGTTAGCAGCAAGATTAAACATCATTGAGAAAACTGCAGTTACCCTAGCGCCAGTTGCAGTTTACATATTAGGGTATTTATTATCGTTATTTGCGCTTCAAAGTGCGCCAGTTCCCACGTTTAGTTAATGACTTTTCCATTGCACAAATTAATACATGAACCAGCGCAGCACATTTGTCTTAGTAAACCACCCCCAATGTGTCTCCAGGCTTTAGGGGTCCAAGAAGGATTTGTCAAAATCTGGGAAGAAACTTGTCAACTAAAGGCTGCCAAATTTTCTGTCCTGTAAGATGGCTTAAATCTTAGAATATATTATCGTTTGGGTAAGGTTCGGTAGCAAGGGTGCAAAGTGCAGCCTTACATAAGTACATGTACATAAGTGTTCAAACATGGCTATACAGTCAAGGTCCTATTGTGATTGGATTTGTCTGCCATAAAAGTGCCCCATCTGAAGGTAACAAAATAGTTTGGATCTTAGAAGTTTATTCTGTTCTTGCAATAAGGAGAGTGGCTTAAAACCAGTGGAAGTGTCCAGATGATATAATCTTGTTAAACGTAAGCAAGATCAGTAATAAAAAGGGGCTGGGCAAACAGACGCTGAATAAAATGTCAGGTTGTGAAGGAAAGAGAGCTTCAGGTAATGTGGAGATAACAGTTCTGATGTGCATTTTATCCCATGCAAAAGAGCTAGAGAGCATTGGGTAATAGTATTTTGAGTGTACCCTGGTACCCTGGAATGTTATCGATAGATAATATTTAGAGAAGTGCAGAATACCTAGTCCCCCTCCAGATTGAGGCATAGTAGTGTCAATCTATGGTGGCATGGTTGGACCATACCCCATATAAAATGGGAAACTCAAGAGGTGAAAAAAGTAAGAGGGGACTGCTATAGACAGGACTCTGAAAAGATAGAGACTTTTCTTTGTCCTTTTCACTGCAGAAATCTTGCCTAAACAAGATAGCCGCAGAGGACCATTTGGACTTAGGGTTTGTCATGTGGGCAAGCATAGGAGGCTACTTAAGACTGTGCTCAGACCAAGTAAGGGGAAATGATGTAAGCAGAGTGTGACATTCTGCTGTATTCAAGGTGATATTCATGGCCCTCAATTTATTGCGATTGACCTCCAGTCCAGAGATACGAGCAAAACTGTCTAGAGGAGGGAGAAGGTTTGAGGTGGAAACAAGCAGAGAAGTGATAAAAAGTAGGACATTGTCTGCGAACATACAAAGCTTGTGCTGAGTCCCAACAATCTCTACCCCTTTTATATTTGTTTCATGATAATAAGCTGTGCAGGGTGCTCATTCACTAACACTAACAGCAGGGGTGACAAGGGGCAACCCTGCCTTCCCTCTCTAGCTATGGGAAACATGTCTGAATTGTAGCCCATGTATCGAAGATATTCCCTGGGGTGTTCATACATCGCACAGGTCCATCACTGACAATTCAGACCAAAGCTTCAACATACAATGTAAGAAGTGTCAAGAGACCCTATTAAGAGAGTCAAACACATTACAGATATCTAAGCATAAAACGTACACTAGACAGGAATGCATAACTTATAAAAATAACACTATGTTGCTTGTTATATCTTAAGCTTGTCTCCGCGGTGTAAAACCGAGTCTGTCCCTGTGCACTAATGAGCCTATGAACAGGTTTAACCAAAATGATAATATCTTGTTAATAACTTTACATCATGATTAGGCAACTAAATGAGACAATAGTTAGCGAGTCATCAGTGTCTGGCTTTGGGATCATTGCGATAATTGCTGTGAGTGTCTCCAGCCAAAATGAATGGTCTTTAAGAATAGAAATAAGAGTTAGCTAGAAGAGGTGCAAGGTATTCCGCAATTTTTTTGTTACTCTGCGTTCCTATCAAAAACTGACCACACTAGACATGAGAGCATAGAATTGTCAGTTCTCCAGCTGCGCTGGGAACTGAGCCTGCTCTCCTCCACTGGTCAGACATGTGCTGATACCCCGCACCACACAGCCATTCACAACCATGTTCTGCTGCTTCTCCTCCCCTAGCTCGCCAAGCTCTTTATGCAGCTGAGAACAGAGATTATATCATCACTTATAAAAAAGGGGAAAAAAAGGTATTTATAATGTTTTTTTATATAGATACAGAAATATTTGGCCTTTCATTTCTATTTTAAACTGAATAGGTTGTTTAACAAGGTGAGGGCTTACATATACTTCAAACACTTTGACTCTTTTACTAGGTGAGTTTAGTCCCTTTACATTAAAGGTGACAGTGTTTAGGGGAGCTATTTTGAAAAGTAGAATTTAATTAGCTAATTGGCACCTGTGATGCCACCACTCCTGACAACTCATGGGATCAAAGGGAAAGTGTCAGGACCTAGGTCACCTGCTGGTGGAACTGTGGTTCCCAGAGCAGAAGGTTTATGCCAGCAGATCCCAGCAATTAGTCTTCATCTGATGCTGGCTGCTGGGAGGATATTTAGTCTCTCCTCTACTATTCCCTCTTGCTTTAGTGTTTTGCCTGCTAACCAGATGCCACTTGTTGATTTATCCCGAGCCTGCCTCCTGCCTGATCCTGCTCTTGTCTTGTACCTGCTCCCCTTGTTCCTGATTCCAGTTCTGGTCCCCTTCCTGGATGTTTCTTGCACTTCCAGTTTTACTCTGTTGATCTGTGTTCCCTATCTTATATACCGTATATATTGTATTATAATTAATTTGTTAGGTAGGTTTTTAGACACTTAGTGGGTTGCTAGTTAGGTTTATGTTACTTGGTTTACGGTTCACTTATATCTTTGCTTTGTTTGCTGTGTATTCTGTTTGCTGGTGTTTGTATGTGTTTTTTTTTCACTAATTACCTTATTTTATTATACTGGGCAGCAAAGTGGTTAGCACTAGGGTGGTCAGATCAAATCCCAACCAAGGCACTACTGCACTGAGTTTGCAAGTTCTCCCTGTGCCTGAGTGGGTTTCTTCCAGGTACTCAGGTTTCTTCTCACACTCCAAAGACATGCTGATAGGTTAATTGGCTCCTTTCTAAATTGGCCCTAGTATGTGCATGTATGAATGTGAGTTAGGGACCTTAGATTCTAAGCTCCTTGAGGGCAGGGACTAATGTGAATATATGATACATGTGTAAAGTGCTGTGTAAATTGACAGTTCTATTTACAGTAAGTAAATAAGGTATAGTGAAAGAAATAAACAAACGCGCCCCTTTCCCTTCTTATACCACCACTGTGCACAAACAATACAAAAAACTATGTGTAAAATAAATCTAAGCAGCTAATTAAAAATATATATAGCAAATGTGTGGTTCCAAATGAATAAAATAGTAGCGCTAATATTCACAATTAAATGAATAAATCTAAACAATCACCCATGAAGAAAGTGATTAATAATAGTGATTAATAATAATGTCCATAACATACGGAACAAATCCAAACTCAAGTCTGTGAATTGTTAATTAAAACATCCAAGTGATTGTACTTCAAAGTGAACAGATAATCTTCAAGTGACTTGAAGCAACCTTCCACCACACCAAAATGTGTTCAGTGCCACCGCACCCTTAAGAAATGCACCCACCAATAGAATATGCCTTGCGCTCTCATGCTCGGCAATTTCACTTAATAACCCCTCAAGGGTATCAAACGACTCCAAAGGCGTTAGGTAATTGCACTCCACATGTAAAGATAAAAAGTGCTTCCAATAGTGAAGTAGAGTACAACTATTTATTAAAACAGCACACGAAATTGTCAATTATTGCACTTACATCCTTTACAACAAACAAAGGCACTTCAGCATAAACTTTCCAAAGTGGGGAGCCTGCAGTGGTGACACGAAGTAGTGTAAATAAAAAAATGAGTGTAGTGTAAATAAAAAAATTTGCATTGATACATGTCCCCTACATGTATCAATGCAAATTTTTTTATTTAAAACGGTTGTTTTTTCAGGAGCAGTGAATATTTTAATGCTTAAAGTGAAACAATAAAAAATAAATATTCCTTTAAATATCATGCCTGGAGGGTGTCTATAGTATGCCTGTAGAGTGGCACATTTTTCCCGCGTTTAGAACAGTACCACAGCAAAATTACATTTGTAAAGGAAAAATTGTATATTAAAACTGTTTGCGGCTGTAATGAATTGTCGGGTCTCGGCAATATAGATAAAACTCATTGAAAAAAAAGAGCATGGGACCCCCCCAGCCCATTATCAGACCCTTTGGGTCTGGTATGAATATTAAGGGGAACCCCAAAACAAAAAATTTAAAAACAATTGCGTGGGGGTCACCCTAAATTCCATACCAGGCCCTTCAGGTCTGGTATGAATTTTAAGGGGAACCCTGCGCCAAAATAAAAAAAATGGCATAGGGGTCCCCCCAAAATCCATACCAGACCCTTATCCGAGCACGCAACCTGGCAGGCCGCAGGAAAAGAGAGGGGAGGATGGAGGGCGGCCCCCCTCCTGAACCATACCAGGCCACATGGCCTCAACATGGGGAGGGTGCTTTGGGGTAGCCCCTCAAAGCACCTTGTCCCCATATTGATGGGGACAAGGGCCTCGTCCCCACAACCCTTGCCCGGTGGTTGTGAGGGTCTGTGGGCAGGGGCTTATCGGAATCTGGAAGCCCCCTTTAACAAGGGGTCCCCCAGATCCTGGCCTCCCCCTGTGTGAAATGGTAACAGGGTACAAATGTACCCTTACCATTTCACAAAAAAAGTGTCAAAATGTTAAAAAAAAACAAGACAAAGCTTGGGACAAGTCCTTTATTAAAAAATAAAAAAATAAAAATGTCCCACATTGTCTATTCATCTTCTTATATCACTCCGCTGACAGATCGAAAAAGATAAAAAAAAATCCGCCACCGATCCGCCTCCATGGGAGGCTCCGGCCATGTGACGCTTCATCGCCTTTGACAGTTCTTATATAACTGAGGGCGGGGCCACTCGTGATGTACCCGGGTGATCCTGCCCCCCGCTGACGCACGGGGACTTCCCCATGGCTTCCTTGTTGTGTCAGAGGGGGGCGGGGCCACTCGGTTATGTAAACGGGGGACCCCTACGCAAGGTCCTGGTCATGATACCAGACATCAGGCTCTAAATTTTTCACCTGTGTCTCTAAGTCAGATGTTCACTACCCCAAAACTCTGATATCCCTGGTCAGGTGGCCTGTTATCCAGTCAAAAGTGTCTTTTAGGGCTTTATTAAATACAGTCTCGATCTGCTGTTTAAGGTCCTGCTAGGTGAGCTAGTTTCAGTCAGATGAATACATGTAATCAGGATAATCGGGGGAACCGCTGGGGTTAAAGTCCTCTTCCCTCTCATTATCACTAAAGCGAGAAGTCAGGGGTTGAGTTTGCTGCGGGAAGGCGGGACCGTGCTAGTTCCTCTCGGATAGTTTTCGGCTTCAGTTTGGACTGGACACCTGTGAGCTCTCTGATATGTGTGCTGGCCACCTGGGATAGCTTAGTGGCTAGCTGAGGCTGGGTGCAGAAAATAAACTTGGACTTTCTCCTGCCAAGAATGGAGTTTCAGTCAGATGAATACACCTGGATATAAATGGGTTTTTAAAGCCAACTATGACTTTGAAGCTAATGTCCATAGATACAGAACAATATTGATTGTAAGGGGCTGCTCACAAAAGTTGCAAAAGAAAATATATTTTTAGAACCTTTCTGACTATAGTGTCCCAACAGATCATTCTTGTGAAACAGTATGACATTAAAACAGCCTTTCTCAATGGCTAGGTTGAAGAGCATACTGTATATGGCTCTGGTTACATGATATAACCAGAAATATATATATAAGAGCTGGAGAAGAAAATCTTGCTTGTAAGTTACATAGATTATTGTATGAATTCAGTCAGTTTTTTAGGATTGATACCCCTAGCAGGTGATGGGGAACTAAGGTGTGTATTGTAAGTGATGACTAGGGATGAGCCGAACAACCCCCTGTTCGGTTCGCACCAGAACCTTAGAACAGACCTAAACTTTGCGTGAACTTTAGAACCCTATTAAAGTCTATGGGACTCGAACGTTCAAAATCAAAAGTGCTAATTTTAAAGGCTACTATGCAAGTTATTGTCCTAAAAAGTGTTTGGGGACCTGGGTGTCCTGTCCCAGGGGACATTTATCAATGCAAAAAAAACTTTTAAAAACGGACGTTTTTTCAGGAGCAGTGATTTTAATAATGCTTAAAGTGAAACAATAAAAGTGTAATATTCCTTTAAATTTCGTACCTGGGTGTGTGTATAGTATGCCTGTAAAGGGGCGCAGGTTTCCCATGCTTAGAACTGTTCGTGCTCAAAGTGTAATTTCTGCAGGAAAAAAAGTCTTTTAAAAGCACTCGCGGCTATAATGAATTGTCGGCTCCTGTAATACAGAGAACAGTCATTGAAAGTCATTGATAAAAAAAAATATATATATGCGTGGGGCTCCCCCTAAATTCAATTACCAGGCCCTTCATGTCTGGTATGGCTATTAAGGGGAACCCCGGGTCAAATTAAAAAAAAAAAATGACGTGGGGTTCCCCCCAAATATCCATACCAGACCCTTCAGGTCTGGTATGGATTTTAAGGGGAACTCCATGCCAAATAAAAAAAAAAATGGCATGGAGTTCCCCCCAAAAATACATACCAGACCCTTTATCCAAGCACGCTACCTGGCAGGCCGCAGGAAAAGAGGGGGGACGAGAGAGCGCCCCACCTCCTGAACCATACCAGGCCACATGCCCTCAACATTGGGAGGATGCTTTGGGGGTCTGTGACCCCTCAAAGCACCATGTCCCCATGTTGATGGGGACAAGGGCCTCATCCCCACAACCCTGGCCGGTGGTTGTGGGGGTCTGCGGGCGGGGGGCTTATCAGAATCTGGAAGCCCCCTTTAACAAGGGGACCCCCAGGTCCCACCCCCCCTGTTTAAAATGGTTGAAATTTCACAAAGAAAGTGAAAAAAATTGTTAAAAAACACACAGACACCGTTGGGAAAAGTCCTTTTTCAAAAATAAAAAGAATAAAAAAAAGATTCCAGTGGTGGTAATCCACTCTTGCTATCCAGCGATGGCTGATCTCTTCTCCGGGGTCCAGCGATGGCTGATCTCTCCCGATGACGTCCAGCGCAGCGCATCCTGTCTCCATGGAGACACTGCAGGAATCCCAGGTCTTAGCTGAGGAGGACCGGGCCACCCGTCACCGGACCCTGACCCCTCTGATGCAAGGGGGAAGCCGGGCTTCCCCAGTGATGTACAAGTGACCACGCCCCCCACTGATGTAATGGAAACCTGCGTTACATCAGAGGGGGGCGGGGTCACCCGTACATCACTGGGGAAGACCAGCTTTTCCCTTGCGTCAGAGGGGGTGGGGACACCCGTCACCTGACCCCGCCCCCTCTGGCACAAGGGGGAAGCCGGGCTTCCCCAGTGACGTACGGGTGACCCGGCCCCCCTCTGATGTAACGGAAACCTGCGTTACATCAGAGGGGGGCGGGGTCACCCATACATCACTGGGGAAGCCTGGGTTTCCCCTTGCATCAGAGGGGGGCGGGGTCAGGTGACGAGTTGCCCGGTCCTGCTCAGCTAAGACCTTGGTTTCCCGCAGTGTCTCCGGTGGAGACAGGATGTGCTGCGCTGGACCATCGGAAGAGATCACCCATCACTGGACCCCGGAGAAGAGATCAGCCATCGCTGGATAGCAAGAGTGGATTACCACCGCTGGAATCTTTTTTTTCTTTTTAATAAAGGACTTTTCCCAACGGTGTCTGTGTGTTTTTAAACTATTTTTTACACTTTCTTTGTGAAATGGTAGGGGTAATTTTGTACCCCCTTACCATTTCAAACAGGGGGGGGCTGGGATCTGGGGGTCCCCTTGTTAAAGGGGGCTTCCAGATTCTGATAAGCCCCCCGCCCGCAGACCCCACAACCAACGACCAGGGTTGTGGGGATGAGGCCCTTGTCCCTATCAACATGGGGACATGGCACTTTGAGGGGGTCACAGACCCCCAAAGCATCCTCTCATTGTTAAGGGCATGTGGCCCGGTGTGGTTCAGGAGGGGGGGGGGCACTCTCTCGTCCCCCCCTCTTTTCCTGCAGCCTACCAGGTTGCGTGCTTGGATAAAGGGTCTCTGGTATGGATTTTGAGTGGAACTCCACGCCATTTTTTTTTTAATTTGTCGTTGAGTTCCCCTTAAAATCCATACCAGACCTTAGGTCTGGTATGGATATTTGGGGGGACCCCACATCATTTTTTTTTTTAAATGTGACCCGGGGTTCCCCTTAATATCCATACCAGACCTGAAGGGCCTGGTAATTGAATTTGGGGGGAACCCCACGCATATTATTATTTTTTTTTTATCAATGACTTTCAATGACTGTTCTCTGTATTACGGGAGCCGACAATTCATTATACCCGCAAGTGCTTTTAAATGACTTTTTTTCCTGCAAAAATTACACTTTGTGCAGGGACAGTTCTAAGCACGGGAAACATGCGCCCCTTTACAGGCATATTATACACACCCCCCAGGTACGAAATTTAAAGGAATATTACACTTTTATTGTTTCACTTTAAGCATTATTAAAATCACTGCTCCCGAAAAAACGTTAGTTTTTAAAACTTTTTTTTGCATTGATACATGTCCCCTGGGGCAGGACCCAGGTCCCCAAACACTTTTTATGACAATAACTTGCATATACGCCTTTAAAATTAGCACTTTAGATTTCTCCCATAGACTTTTACAGGGTGTTCGCAGCTTTTCGAATTTGCCGCGAACACCCCAAATTGTTTGGTGTTCGGTGAACAGGCGAACAGGCAATGTTCGAGTCGAACATGAGTTTGACTCAACCTTGAAGCTCATCCCTAGTGATGACTTGGTCTTAACCAAAGCACCCCACAAGAGAAATTAGCCAATGGCCCCAGGACTTTTCTGCAAGGATATCAGGAACAAAATGGGAGTTTGCAACATGGGCAGGTAGCTGGCAAGAAGACCTAGCACCAGCCCCCATGAGGAGAGATGTTAAAATTCACTCCTTGGTCTGTGTGCACACCCTGCAATAGAGATGCATGCCAATGCACATTAATGAACAAGTATGTCCATGATTACATGGGCAACTAGCCATAGACAAAATGCCACGTTCTGGCACATGTGAAAATGGCTGCTCGCTGCTGTTAGAAATCACAGGTCCTTGTACAGCCTATGTGACCACCACCCTCCGAAAATATCAAAATAATATTTTTGCTAAAAATGCACTAAAAGTATTATTAGGGGACACAAAAACAACATACAATAACAAAAAAATCCTGATAAATCTACAAGATAAAGCTGTATTGAGTTAAACAAGGTCTGTGTGTGAATGAGGTCCTGGGGCTTATTTACATGGTGGCACATACTCTGTACAAACACAGCCACAGGTCCTAAATTAACAGACATGTCGAAGCAGGTCAACAGCCCCGAACACAGACATTCAGGGCAACTCACCCATACCTCTACTTGTGTAAAATTAGGACCTAAGGCTATATTCCTACAGCTCCATATAGTAACAAGTGGCTCCACTCATTCACACTGTATAGTAACAATCCACTCATTCACACTGTATGGGCCAAGGAATCTGTTTGAATGAGCCCTTCATTCTTTAAAAAAATTTTCACAATGCTGTTGGGGGCTTTGGTGAAATATCAGGGGTCCAAACAGACCCCTGATGTCTTACTTTTGAGAAAGGGATTAACACATAGATCCCCAATCCTTTCTCTGCAGCCTCAATGACACTGCAGATGAATAAACAGGAAGTGCAATGTACAGAGGCTTCCTGTTCATTCTGAAACTGAAGCATAGTAAACACAGTTTACTGTGAGTAATATGGAAGCTTCCTACAAAATCCTAAGTTCCCAAGTTCTAAACCTTGTATGATTAATTCCAGAACCAAGTATCTTGATGTTAGGTCTCATTACACCCAAAACATTGTGAAACAAAATGTGCCCAAATACTGTAAAACATGTAAGATGACAATGGATGCTATGAAAAAATGCCACCAAAGTCAAAGTTTAAAGAGCTCAGAAGGAAGATGAGACTTACATGAGAAGTAGTTGTGGAGTGGGGGTACTAGCATGCTGTTTATAAAGACATACAGTAGGTGCAACAACCAGTCTCATATATTATACTGTGATTAGTAGTTTTGCCACTAGGTGGTAGTGTTCTTCTATTGTTCCTTTGTGGAACTACACAGGTATGATGTCATGTCTTGTCTGTATGTTTCGGTTGTTCTCCATTAAAACAAAATGCGCTGAGCCAAGCATCTAGCAACATCTTGATTGACAAAAGTCATATCTACAATAGCTTTGCAACACAGAAGGAGGTCTACAATGCCTGTCCCTATTGTTCTCTCATGAGAGATTTAAATTGTCCACAACATAACAATACGGGACTCTTAATACTGGTTCATAGTAGCCCTTGCACTCAGCTATCATTGTGATATCCATTCTTGGTGTTCAAACTGCGCTCAGTTAATGCTCATTATGTGCAAAGACATATTTATTAGTCAGTTTATTATAAAAATAGTGGGACCTTAAGGCTACCACCAAAGGGCACTGATTGATATAAGATTATCTACTTGCACCATGACAGACACATACCATATCATAACAATAGTTCCCACATCACAGTTTAAAATGTCATCCTGTACACATGCCTATCATGTCCCTAAGAAAACACAGAAACCAGAATTCAAGTTTAAAAGGTATTTCAGTACTATTGTTCAGGTGACTTAAAAAAGAGTTCAGCTAAAAAAAAAAAAAAAACTGTTAGTGCCAAGTTATTATTTTTTAATTGGCAATAAATGAAATGAATCTACGTAGCCAAAAATGCATTTCTAAGTAAAAAGAACAAAGTTATTTATTATATTTTTAAAAGGAGACCAAGATCATATTTGGATTCTTGACAAGAACATAATGTTTTTATCTATGACTCAGTGCACTCATAAAATACACAATTGGCAGCAGGAAGTATGATAAGAGAATTGTTTATAAAAGTTATAACATTCCTTTCTTTAAAGACTTCAAATATCAAAAAACTAAGCAATATTCCCGCATCTTTTTATTGTTCATCTTCAAGTGCTGATTAGCTATTGCTTAAAAAATACCTAAAAAGCATCTTCAATTTGAAATAGATTCTTAAAACTAGATAAAATTGGATATTTCTTGCATAATATTCATCCCCTATATAACTTCTTTAAGCGCTTCACGACCGCCTCACGCAGATATACTGCGGCAGAAGCACACGTACAGGCAGATTAATGTACCTGTACTTTGCCCTTTAAGAGAAGCAGCTTGCGGGCGGCATCGTGGGTCCCACGGACTCGATGTCCGCGGGGATACCCGCGATCGTGTCACAGTGAGGAAGAACGGGGAGATGCTAATGTAAACAAGCATTTCCCCGTTCTGCCTAATGACACTCTCACTGATCACAGCTCCCTGTAATCGGGAGCGGTGATGTGTCACACACAGCCCCTCTCCCCCACAATTAGAATCACTCCCTAGGACACACTTAACCCCTACAGCGACACCTAGTGATTAACCCCCATTTTTTTTTAGAGTTGTGGTTTTAAAGTGTTTTTGTGCACTCTGTTATGAGTTTATTAAACCTTTAAGGCAATACAGTGTAGTACTATGAAAAAAGAAGGTTACAAACTATATATATATATATATATATATATATATATATATATATATATATATATATATATATATATATATTATTAAACTTCTTTGCCACTGGCCAACTAACTTTAGGTTGGATTTCCTGATCTGCATAGTTGTTCAGGTTCAGGGAAGTTTTGAAGCCAAAGGGTTAGCATAACAGTCAGGAGAATGAGATTTTTAGAATTCAAAATTTCTTTGACTTGGCATAGTCCATAAAGATGATCCGCACAACTTTTTTTTCTCTTCAGGAAGCCACAGAGTACAGTACGCAAATGCAGTCAGTTGATGCATTTTAGCCTACACGGCTTTAATCATAACTAGACTTGACTTGACATACATTTTAAATTCTAAATACATGCTCCTATCCTAAACACTAACAGATAGTCTGACTTTTATTTTGCCTAGACACATGCAATTCGTTTTGGTCCGAATATCAATTTGGACAAATTTAGTTTCACATATTCAAAGTTTTTGAAGTTTTCGGAATGATTCTAATTCAGATCAGTAGCAAAATGATTGACCCTGATAGAATTTTGTGTTATTAATAGCTGTTTTTTTGGAGCAGACTGCCGTCTTATCAACCAATGACTCATCAGCTTCCCTGCTAACAGATGAATGCAAACAAAAGAATGCCAGTAATGAAAAATGCAGAAAACAAAATAGTGTGCCCCTCCCCAAAGAAATGAAAAAAAAATGGTGTGGGATACCAAAAACACATACCAGACCCTTATCTGGCATGCCAGGAAAGGGAGGGGACGGGACCCCATGCAATTTGTAAAAAAAATTGACGTGGGATCCCCTTAAAATCCATACCGATCTGAATATCCGAAGGGCCTGGTATGGATTGGGAGGACCCCACACTGTTTTAAAAAAAATAATGTTTAATGTTATTCTGAAAAAACAATGCTAAAAATACATAATACATAATTGGTCCATTGACGCAACCATAACTCATCTGCTGTCAGTGGGATTCCTCACTGACAGCAGAATGTAAACAAAACAAAAGCCGATTGAAAACAAATTGGTCCATTGACGCAATATAGGACCTATTCGTTTTCGGAATTAGTTTTGTATGTTCGGCATTCATTTTGTATATTCATAAATCAGAATAGCTGGTTGTTAAGGAGTGGGGGGGGCGCTGGCGTTCTTAACAACCGTAACTCATCTGCTGTCAGCGGGATTCCTCACTTCAGCAGAATGTAAACAAAACAAATGCTGGTTTAAAAAAAAATAGCGTGGGGGTCCGGGGACCTTTGAGTCTGGTATGGATTTTAAGTAGAACAAAGTATACTATGTACCCATACTCATTCACATAGGGAGGCCGGGATTCCAGATTCCGACAAGTTATCCCCCGCACCCCCCACAACCATTGGGCCAGGGTTGTGGGGAAGAGGCCCTTGTCCACATCAACATAGGGATAAGGTGTTTTGGAGGGGGGGCTCAGCAGTCCCCATAGCAGGGACATTATATATCACTAAGGGATCCCTGAACCCTTCTAGTGAAATGTATTATTAGTGTAAGAAAATAAATTATTAAAAGATTTTCATGAAATAAATCAATAGAGAGGTAAAAGGACTCTGTAGTGAACTAAAATATCACTTTTTTAAACTTGGCATGCAGTCACTGGAGATCGCTGCCATCCCTAAATATGTTGTTTGAGCAGTCCTGGCATCTAAGCTCAGGGTAAGAATTTAGTTAAACGGGGAGTGTTATCAAAAATGGAGTGTTCAGCAGGCCAGAAGGAGGGCTAAGGACCCATGCCCTTTTGCTATTATTCAGCTAAATTCCATTCCTGGGCATACAAGGTTAAGGTTAGAAAACTAATATGACGGTAAGTACCAATCAAAATGTCTTTATTGGAAGGAGACTGAACTCTCCTTGTCCCATTCCTAGCCACCCAGACTGCATACCTGCATAAGAGTCTGGCTGGAATATTAAGGCAACCCCACACAGTTTTTGTTTTTTTGAATATAGCATAGCCTCACAGTTGAAGGGGGATTTGTTCTGCTCATGGTATCAGGACTGCTGCACCTTGTCTTCCACTGAAGACATTGGGAATTTCAGAGACATCCAAGCCATGGAGAATGCCAAGATGGACTCGCCTCACAGAGGTGCGTTACAGAGATCTATGGCCTGGTCACGAGGTGCGGGAAGTGTACGCATGATGTCCACGCTAGGTGCATGGCGGGAGGTACGCGGGACTGGTGGAGTGGGCGAAGACTCAACATGTTCCCCCTAATGCAACATACAAGTTACACAGAACAATACTTTGTCAGAAAAAACTCTGCACTTTTATTGCACAGTGAAGGCTCATCTCTAAGTTGGAAAACTGCCTTAAAGCGGAGCTCCACCCAAAAGGCTAAGCTCCGCATGTTTGCTTCCTCCCCTGCCACATTTGGCACCTTTCGGAGGGAGGAAGGAGCAGATACCTGTCAAAACCAGGTACCCGCTCCCACTTCCAGGTAGGATCACCGCAATCATGCTGCGATCTACAACATTTTCGGCACTTGCTCCTTGCTCCCCTTCACTGCCTTCTGGGAGAGAGACATAGGTCCCCTAAGACAGTGGGACCATTCAGAAAGCGTAGCATGATTCACATATGCGCAGTATGAAACAGGCTGGGAAGCCGCAAGGCTTCACTTCCTGTTTCCCGTAGTGAAAATGTGGACACCTGCACCCGGAGCCGATGGACGGATCGGTTTGGGGTTCCAACAGGGTTACCTGAACAGGGAAGTGTCCTTATAATAAAAGTCAGCAGCTACAGTATTTGTAGCTGCTGAGTTTTAATTTTGTTTTATTTGTTCACAAGACTTGTTCATAAGACTGCAGTCTCCATCTGGTCACTGGGTGATGTCACATGGGGAGCCCATCCCTTATGATGTCACAGTCCCAGCATCCCGACGAAAAAGAAATCCGGGCTCCTCCAGTAGTAAAAGAGCTAGTGGTAAAAGAGCAGAACATGGCGGAGGAGCCTGGCGAGAAGACCCCCGAAGTCAGAAGAAGACCCCCGGAGCTGTCTAATAAAGTACTTTAAAAACCTGTGTTGTGTTTTTTTATTAACACTTTTTTCCCCAGGTGAATGGGTAGGGGTACATCGTAGGGCCCCCCTTCCACAAAGCACCCCCCAACGTTGAGGGCACGCGGCCTGGTACGGTTCAGGAGGTGGGGGGGCGCTCGCTCGTCCCCACCCACTTTCCTGATCGGCCGGGCTGCGTGCTCGTATAAGGGTCGGCTATGGACTTTGGGGGGACCCCCACGCTTTTTTTTCAGCGTAGGGGTTCCCCTTTAAATCCATAACAGGCGATGGGACTCGGTGTCAATCTCGCCGATGGAGGTGGCGACATTCACTTCCTTCGCTAGTCCCGTCGACCTGGTCCCAGGCGGTAGATGTAATTGGGTAACACCGCCCAAGTAATGGGAACGGCGTTACCATTAGGGGAAGAGTAATCAGTTAGATTACTCATTACCCTCTAAAGTAACTGCGTTCAGTAATGCCTCGTACACACGGTCGGAATTCTCGTCAGAAAAAGCTCTGATGGTTTTCCTGTCGGAATTCCGACAGAATTTCTCTCAAACTGTCTTCTCTACACCGGCACACCAAATTCCGACGGTCAAAAACACCGCGGCATGCAACACTCTCAACATCACTATAAAAGGGAAAATTAATGCTTCCGAGCATGCGTCGAATTGTTTGCGAGCATGCGTCGGAATTTTGTGTGGCGGAATTGCATACACATGATCGGAAAATCCGATAGAAAGGTTTTCCGTCAGAAAAATTAAGAACAGGTTCTCAATCCAAAGTCCGTCGGAAATTCCGACAGAAAAAGACCGATGGGCATACACACAGTCAGAAAATCCAATGAAAAGATCCCATCGGACTGTTTCCATCGGAAATTCCGACCGTGTGTACGCGGCATAACTTTAGTTTAGAAAGTAAGCTTCATTAAATGTTTGACACAGCATTTCATTAGCAGAGGGCAAAGTGTTACAGAATTCAAAGAAGGAAATGTGTTGGATTCTTCAAAACATAGGTTTTCAAACTCTAAAATCATTCAGATAACCAGGAGTAAGCTAGAAATAATTGAAATGCAATGTGGAAATTAAAATATAATTAGAAATTTTGGCCATAGATAAACTTTAATTATGTAAATAGACCAGCCTGATTTTAAAGGTCTGCACATGTAAATATATGCTTATATTTACTGCTGTGGAAAAGATTTTTGACAACTGTCTGGCTAACTGTTTTAGGTCCACATCCCCGTTACATACAGTGAAAAGAAATTTCCTCAAAAAGTGGGATTTTAACGGACCAGAAACAGTAACGTCATAAAAGTACAAAATGTATTAAGACAGGTAAATACAATAAATGATCGAAGAAAGATTGATCAATAAAAGCAAACACATGGTATAATTGACAGCATGGAGTCAAACCAATGGAATAACCTAAAAATCAACTGTCAAGGATAAGACAGAAGAGATCCAAAATCTGTTTTTATTGATCAATCTTCCTTCGATCATTAATTGTGTTTACCTGTCCTAATACATTTTATACTTTTATGACATTAATGTTTCTGGCCCATTAAAATACCACTTTTTAAGGATATTTACAGCTGTAAGCATATACAGATCCTTGAAAAAGTATTCATACACCTTGAAATTTTCCACATTTTGTCATGTTACAACCAAAAACCTAAATGTATTTTATTGGGATTTTATCTGATAGACCAACACAAAGTGGCACATAATTGTGAAGTGGAAGGAAAATGATAAATGGTTTTCAACATTTTTTATGAATAAATATGTGAAAAGTGTGGCGTGCATTTGTATTCAGCCCCCTTTACTCTGATAATGGTAAATCGAGTCCACCTGTGTGTAATTTAATCTTTGTATAAATGCAGCTGTTCTGTGAAGCCCTCAGAGGTTTGTTAGAGGACCTTAGTGAACAAACAGCATCATGAAGGCCAAGGAACACACCAGATAGGTCAGAAATAAAGTTATGGAGAAGTTTAAAGCAGGGTTAGGTTATAAACAAATATCCCAAGCTTTGAACATCTCAAAGAGAACTGTTTAATCCATCATCCAAACAAGGAAAGAGTATGGTACAACTACAAACCTACCAAGACATGGCCGTCCACCTAAACTGACAAGCCGGGCAAGGAGAGCATTAATCAGAGAAGCAACCAAGAGGCCCATGATAACTCTGGAGGAGCTGCAGAGATCCACATCTCAGGTGGGAGAATCTGTCCACAGGACAACTATTAGTTGTGCATTCCACAAATCTGGCCTTTATGGAAGAGTTTGCAGTCTGCGAGAAGCCATGTGGGGGACACAGAAAACATGTGGAAGAAGGTCCTCTGGTCAGATGAGACCAAAATTTAACATTTTGACCTAAAAGCAAAATGCTATGTGTGGTTGAAAACTAACACTGCACATCACCCTGAACACAAAATTCCCACTGTGAAACATGGTGGTGACAGCATCATGTTGTGGGGGATGCTTTTCTTCAGCAGGGACAGGGAAGCTGGTCAGAGTTAATGTGAATATGGATAGAGCCAAATACTGGCAATCTTAGAAGAAAACCTGTTAGAGTCTGCAAAAGACTTGAGACTGGGGTGGAGGTTTGCCTTCCATCAGGACAACGACCCTAAACATACAGCCAGAGCTACAATTGAATGCTTTAGATCAAAGCATATTCATGTGTTAGAATGGCCCAGTCAAAGTCCAGACCTAAATACAATGGAGAATCTGTGGCAAGACTTGAAAATTGCTGTTCACAGACGCTCTCCATCCAATCTGACAGAGTTTGAGCTATTTTGCAAAGAAGAATGGGCAATGTCACTCTAGATGTGCAGAGCTGGTAGAGACATACCCAAAAAGACTTGCAGCTGTAATTTCAGCGAAAGGTGGTTCTACAAAGTATTGACTCGTGGGGGGGGGGGGGGGGGCTGAATACAAATGCACACCACACTTTTCACATATTTATTTGTAAAAAAAATTGAAAATCATGTATCATTTTCCTTCTACCTCACAATTAGGTGTCACTTTGTGGTGGTCTATCACATAAAATCATAATAAAGTACATTTACATTTTTGGTGGTAACTTGACAAAGTGTGGAACATTTTAAGGGGTATGAATCATTTTTCAAGGCACTGTAAGTATGAACATTGCATGGCTTTTTTGCACCAAATTTAGTGCACTTGATCATCACAGATGTTGATTTTAGTTATGCAGTCTAAGATTAATTTATCATTTTTCCGAACATGAACAACAACTCTACATATTCTATCTTACCTCTTTACTGTCATAGCATACAAAAGATAAATAATAGATATTAGACAGAATTATTTTGTGTGTATTTTAAAGTAATGGCAAGTGTAGAGAGGGGATTAACTGTACAGCATGTTAATCCCATTCAAAGAGACTTGACCACACCATACTTTTTATCAATGCTAAGACTGTTTACTGCGTATTATGTTTGAACATGATTCTTCAAGAAAGCAAATACAGTGCTGTCATTTCTAATCTGCCAGTGTTACCACTTCATTAAATGTATTACTAATAAAATATACAGTACACTGAACACTTTAATATGATGTCAATTTACTGGAAAGAATTGAATATAAAACCTCAAAAGCCTATTATATAGTACAGCAATATTCCCCCTACAAACCAATCACTGCTGAAGGATTATGCTCTTTTTGATTTAGGTCAAAAGGACATAGACCAAAAAAAAAAAAAATGGATTCAGTAAATAATAAACTTCCCAAATCTTTTTCTTTTTTTCTGGGCTTTTTACTCATTGGTTTAAAGTTGAAGTCTGGCCAAAATGTTAATTATACAGCGATCAGTGCTATTAAAATGCACTGATTACTGTATAAATGTCACTGGCAGGGAAGGGGTTAACACTAGGGGGCGATCAAGGGGTTAAATGTGTTACCTAGGTGTGTTCTAACTGTAGGGGGATGGGACTGTCTAGGAGGAGAGAGATTGGTGTTCTTACTAGACACGCATTGGATGCTGCGTAACCCAGAGCAAAAGGTTGCCTGTTCCTAAAGACAAGATAGGTTATTTAATTCGTGGACATAGATTAATCAATCAACCATGACACTGCGAACTACAACCACAACATGTAAGCCCATAATTACAAGGTAAGGCAAACAAACAACAGAGGGAATACAAAATTAAAATATTATACAGTGCAATATTATACAGTGCTGCAAAACTGTACATATATTTAAAACTTATAAATTTGTGCCCAAATCATGCAAAATAAATATATATAAAATAAAAAACTATACGCAGGCCAATAAGAATCAGTACTAAAGCGTGATAACGTCCAATAGTGCATAATCCAAATTGTTAACCAGTCCAATATAAATCAGTGTTTAAAATGTGAGAACATAATAAAGTTTCCATGGTGCATGATCTAAATTTTTTCCTCCACCTTGTGTGATTAATAAAAATGATTTGGATGATATTGCTCTATTGGAGTTTTTCTTGGTATACATGTCCGAGTCCCGAGGGATCGATGGAGCAATGGTGGAAAGAAGGTGGAGTGAGCAGTTTATAACAGCTTGATTGTTCATCGTGAGCTTGGTTTGCCTAATCTGTTGCATAACTATACTTGTCAGGTGAGTGCATTCCCTAAGTTAGGTGGAGGGAGCAGAGTAAACAGTAGTCAAAGTTGACATGGAAAACATAAGTATGAGACATAAAAGAACAGTACCCCATGCAAACATGCAGGGGGGAAAACAAATACTATATATCAAATATAGCGGTCACTCCCAGGGCCTTAACCATCAACTTATACCATTGAATCCTCGGGTGTGGGATCCGCAAAGGACCATGCACCAGGGTTAAAGTTTGCTAAAAATACAGTAAAACTAGATAGACCTCACCAACGTGGAGTCTATCTAGCCGTAAAGTCAAATGTATGGATGGAATAGGGTTTTGTTGTTCAGACAGTAGGGCTAACAAGACCCTGTCAACTCCCAGGCCTGCTTTTATGGTAACTTCAAATAGAGTGTTGACCTTAGTAAACCATGTCAGATCAGACAAATAATAAAGCCAAACTTACATGAAAAAGTTGAAGAGAACTGAAAGAGGGAGAAGAAAGAGAAGGTAGAAAGTAAAAGAAAAGGTAGGAGACAGTCACCGTTGGCAGGTTGTAGTACAGCAATATATTCAGCAGTCATAAGGGAGCATGAACGAAGGCTGCTTAGGGCTTCCAGATAAGTCCAAATTTCTTGGCCTTGTACAGTAAGACATTAACAAGTTTTTTTCTGCATCATAATCCAGGCGATTTCCAGCTTAGCTGCCACTAAGGAGACCGAGGGCTGTTTCTAGGCTTGGGCTACTGTAATTTTAGCTCCTAAGAGCATAAAGAACAGAAGAGACTGAATATATCTGGGGTGTTCTCCACCCAACTGTTTAATAGAGCTAGTGGAGAATAGGGATGGGCCCGGTGCTCGATGCGAACCCATGTTCGCATCGAGCACCGGGTGTTCGCTCGCTCGGCGAGCCCAGAACTATTTTGGCCGCTCGCATCACATTCGTGTGATGCGAGCGGCCCCGCAATGCATTGCGGCCGGCGTGGCCGGCGCAGTGCATTGCTGGCAGATGATTGGCCAAGCATGCACTGTGACCCCGCATGCTTGGCCAATCACAGCGCCGGAAACTCGGAGAGCCATAATTGGCTACAGGCAGGACGCCTGTAGCCAATTACAGCTCAGGGGCTTTAGTACACGCCCCCTCATTTAAAAGGCCACCACGCCGTCGGCGCCGGTCACTAGAGTTCCGGCTTTAGGAGAGATCAGGCTGATTCTGTGTCACTCTTTGCTAGATTCATATAGAAAGATTTGCTCTACTTTGCTAAACCATTGGCTATTTATTTGCTAAACCATTGCTACCTGTCATTGATCGTCCATTGCTGCTGCTGGTTAGTGTGTTTTTAGCTGCTGCTGGGGATTAGTCTGGTGCGTGTCTTACTGTTAGTACAGTATTTCAGTAGTACCAACCGCAGTGCTGTTAGTACAGCACTGCACCCCAAAAGCACCCATAGGACTTGTACTGTGTTAGTGGCAGCAAACACAGCTCCTATATTTTCTTCCCAGAAGCACCCATAGGACTTGTACTGTGTTAGTGGCATCACACAGAGTTCCTATATTGTCTTCCCAGAAGCACCCATAGGACTTGTACTGTGTTAGTGGCATCACACAGAGTTCCTATATTTTCTTCCCAGAAGCACCCATAGGACTTGTACTGTGTTAGGCCCCTTTCACACTGGGCGGGGAGCCGCGGTGACGGTAAAGCAGCGCTATATTTAGCGCTGCTTTACCGTCGTTTTAACCGCGGTTTTCGGCCGCTCGCGGTGCGGTTTTACCCCCCGCGAGCGGCCGAAAAAGGGTTAAACTCCCCCCGCAGAGCGCCGCCGTAGCAGCGCTTTGCGGCGGTATTACCGCGGTTTCACTGCGGTGTCCCATTCTAATCAATGGGAAGGAGCGGTATAGGAGCGGTGAACACACCGATCCTATCCCGCTCCAAAGATGCTGCTAGCAGGACTTTTTTTGTCATCCTGCTAGCGCACCGCTCCAGTGTGAAAGCCCGCCGGCTTTCACACTGGAGTTAAAGGGGCCGGATTTTTTCATGCGGTGAACAGGTGCTATTTTTAGCGCTGTACCGCATGAAAAACGCCCCAGTGTGAAAGGGGCTTTAGTGGCATCACACAGAGTTCCTACATTTTCTTCCCAGAAGCACCCATAGGACTTGTACTGTGTTAGTGGCATCACACAGAGTTCCTATATTTTCTTCCCAGAAGCACCCATAGGACTTGTACTGTGTTAGTGGCATCACACAGAGTTCCTATATTTTCTTCCCAGAACCACCCATAGGACTTGTAGTGTGTTAGTCCCATCACACAGAGCTCCTATATTTTCTTCCCAGAAGCACCCATAGGACTTGTACTGTGTTAGTGGCATGACACAGAGTTCCTATATTTTCTTCCCAGAAGCACCCATAGGACTTGTAGTGTGTTAGTCCCATCACACAGAGCTCCTATATTTTCTTCCCAGAAGCACCCATAGGACTTGTACTGTGTTAGTCCCATCACACAGAGCTCCTATATTTTCTTCCCAGAAGCACCCATAGGACTTGTACTGTGTTAGTGGCATCACACAGAGTTCCTATATTTTCTTCCCAGAAGCACCCATAGGACTTGTACTGTGTTAGTGGCATCACACAGAGCTCCTATATTTTCTTCCCAGAAGCACCCATAGGACTTGTAGTGTGTTAGTCCCATCACACAGAGTTCCTATATTTTCTTCCCAGAACCACCCATAGGACTTGTAGTGTGTTAGTCCCATCACACAGAGCTCCTATATTTTCTTCCCAGAAGCACCCATAGGACTTGTACTGTGTTAGTGGCATCACACAGAGTTCCTATATTTTCTTCCCAGAAGCACCCATAGGACTTGTAGTGTGTTAGTCCCATCACACAGAGCTCCTATATTTTCTTCCCAGAAACACCCATAGGACTTGTACTGTGTTAGTGGCATCACACAGAGTTCCTATATTTTCTTCCCAGAAGCACCCATAGGACTTGTAGTGTGTTAGTCCCATCACACAGAGCTCCTATATTTTCTTCCCAGAAGCACCCATAGGACTTGTACTGTGTTAGTCCCATCACACAGAGCTCCTATATTTTCTTCCCAGAAGCACCCATAGGACTTGTACTGTGTTAGTGCCATCACACAGAGCTCCTATATTTTCTTCCCAGAAGCACCCATAGGACTTGTACTGTGTTAGTGGCATCACACAGAGCTCCTATATTTTCTTCCCAGAAGCACCCATAGGACTTGTAGTGTGTTAGTCCCATCACACAGAGTTCCTATATTTTCTTCCCAGAACCACCCATAGGACTTGTAGTGTGTTAGTCCCATCACACAGAGCTCCTATATTTTCTTCCCAGAAGCACCCATAGGACTTGTACTGTGTTAGTGGCATCACACAGAGTTCCTATATTTTCTTCCCAGAAGCACCCATAGGACTTGTAGTGTGTTAGTCCCATCACACAGAGCTCCTATATTTTCTTCCCAGAAGCACCCATAGGACTTGTACTGTGTTAGTCCCATCACACAGAGCTCCTATATTTTCTTCCCAGAAGCACCCATAGGACTTGTACTGTGTTAGTGGCATCACACAGAGTTCCTATATTTTCTTCCCAGAAGCACCCATAGGACTTGTACTGTGTTAGTGGCATCACACAGAGCTCCTATATTTTCTTCCCAGAAGCACCCATAGGACTTGTAGTGTGTTAGTCCCATCACACAGAGCTCCTATATTTTCTTCCCAGAAGCACCCATAGGACTTGTAGTGTGTTAGTCCCATCACACAGAGCTCCTATATTTTCTTCCCAGAAGCACCCATAGGACTTCTAGTGTGTTAGTGGCATCACACAGAGCTCCTATATTATATACAATTTTTTTTAAAAATGCTTCGCAACACGTGTGACTGCTGTGCTCCAAGTACAGTATCTATGAGGGGTTTCAGTGTTGTGGCACCAGCACCAGTGCCTAAGGCACAATTTTTCAGCCCCTGTTGGGGCGTGTAATTACAATTTTAAAAAAAAAAATGCTTCGCAACAAGTGTGACTGCTGTGCTCCAAGTACAGTATCTGTGAGGGGTTGCAGTGTTGTGGCACCAGCACCAATGTCTAAGGCACAATTTTTCAGCCCCTGTTTAACAGGGGCGTGTAATTACAAATCTTGATCTAATAGGTCACAGCAGGGCCCATTCCTGCGCCCACCAAGAGTAACTATGAGGGCCTACAGTCTTGTGGCAACACCGTCCACCGCCAAAGGCCCAATTTTTCTGCCCTGTTCAACAGGTGCATGCAATTACAAATCTTGATCTAATAACTCACAGCAGAGCCCATTCCTGCGCCCACCAAGAGTAACTGTGAGGGCTTACAGTCTTGTGGCAACACCGTCCACCACCACCACCACCAAAGGCCCAATTTTTCTGCCCTGTTCAACAGGTGCATGCAATTACAAATCTTGATCTAATAACTCACAGCAGGGCCCATTCCTGCGCCCACCAAGAGTAACTGTGAGAGCTTACAGTCTTGTGGCAACACCGTCCACCACCAAAGGCCCAATTTTTCTGCCCGGTTCAACAGGTGCATGCAAGTACAAATCTTGATCTATTAACTCACAGCAGGGCCCATTCCTGTGCCCACCAGTCTTGTGGCTACACCAACATCTAATAGGGAAAATTTCTGCAGAGTATATACGGCAGGCCCCTACTTTCAAACATCCAACTTACAAACGACTCCTACTTTCAAACGGAAAGAGAAAACAGGAAGTGAGAGGAAATCTACCCCTAGGAAGGGAAATTCTATCCTGTTAGATTTAATTTGGGAAAAAGGTATCTCCTCTCTACTGATGCTTTATCACCAATCCTTGTTTCAATTAAAACCCCACTTTTCCAAAAACATTTGTCATTGGGACGGAAAGTGAGGTGACATGTTCTGAACAGATGTGCAAAGACAGCAAATGTTACAGGGGTGATAACCCCTCCCTATGTTCTCCAAAAAGCTTAAAAATAGATTTTTTTGGGATGGAGCTACACTTCATAATGTACCTGTTCAGATTCTACTTAAGAACAAACCTACAGTCCGTGTCTTGTTTGCACCACCTATATACTGCTGTTCAGAGTATATAGGGTTGTAGGTATAGGGTTTTATTTTGGGTGCGGGGTCCCCCTTAATATCCATACAAGACCCAAAGGGTGGGGGGGGGGGGGTGATGGGGTAGCCATGCCATTTTTCTCAAGGATTTTCAGCCATATGGCGGCCAGGACAAGACATGACATTAAAGCCGCAAGTGGTTTTAAATGGCTTCTTTTTTTCCTTTACAAATGTCATTTTGTGCAAGGACAGTTCTAAACACGGGGAAACACATGCCACTTCACAGGCATACTTTAGACACCCCCCAGGTACCATATTTAAAGGAAAATTTCACTTTTTTTTTTTCACTTTATGCATCATTAAAATGACTGCTCCCGAAAAAACGTTAGTTTTTAAAAGTTCTTTTTGCATTGATATATGTCCCCTGGGGCAGGACCCAGGTCCCCAAACCTGTTTTATGACATTAACATGCATATTGGCCGTTGTAATTAGCACTTTTGATTTCGAACGTTCGCGTCCATTATAACGTATAGGGTTCGAAAATTCGCGCAAACATTCGGTCGGTTCGAAGGTTCTGGTTCGAACCGAACCCGGGGGTGTTTGGCTCATCCCTAGTGGAGAAGTTTGGAGAATAGCACTTCCTGTGACCTTGTTTACCATCTGAAATAATTTGTTCCAAAAACCTCAGATTCAAGGACAGGACCATCAGGTATGAAAAAAGGAACCTCTAAAGCAAAGGGGGGAAGAGTATGTATACATTTTAGCTAAACGTGTAGGCACTAGGTACCAGAGCGAGAAAAGTTTCACATTAGCTTCAATCAGGGATAAATTAATAACTCCCTTAAAAGAGCATTAAAAGCACTGGTGCCAGATGTCTAGGTTCCATTCCTCTTCCAGATCCTGTTCCCAGCATATGCAGGCTTATCTGTGGCTTTGGCCAGCAAGTATTAGATAATAGAGCTACCTCCCCTATGGTCCATGATCTCCGAGCACCAACGTTCATAAGTGGTTATCCTTTGGGTTCAGGTTTATTGACCCATGTGGAGCGTGCAAAATTTGGGAGAGCTGGAATCTCTCTGCATTGGGCATCTCCAGTTTACTGACACAGAAGCTTACTGATAAGGGCCCCACAGAATTGAAGAAGTGATCTATGCAAAACAGACCTTTATTTAGCCACCATTGAAAAGCTTTGATGTTTAAGCCTGGGGGGCTGTGGATTATGGAATAAATGTGAAAGAGACCTGATTTCGAGTACTAACAAGGGGCATTTGTGTAACTGATCACATAAGTCAAGAGAGTGCGATAGGGTGGGTGTGAGAATTGGGAGCCTACTCTTGGGGGAAACTTCAAACAAGATAGTCTAACATAATGAGGGACCACCTGCATTTCCATGAGGTTCCAATCTGCCAAAATTTTTTAGTAGTTTAAAGATGTTGGGGAATGAGATAAGAGGCAAGGAGACAAAGAGGAGAAATCAGCAAACAGTGCTTAGTTATGTTCAAAGGGGCCGCAAAATGCTCCCCGAATATCAGGGTGATTTCTGATTGCTATCGCCAGTGTCTCTATGTATTGCAAAATTATAGCAGTATAGCAAAAATTTGAGGTTTAAAGGGGTCTTTCGAAGTGCCTTTCGAAATGTTAAAGGGGTCTGAATAGAATACTTGTAGGCGCACCTGTGCTCTAGGGTTAGAGTAGAGCGCACAAAGTGTTCCCATGAAGTGCAGGCCCAAGCCCCATCTCTGCCATCTCTCTAAAACTTCAAAGAGGTATGGCCAAGTAACCGTATCAAAGATCTTCTATAAATCAATAGATAGCAGGAAGCCTTTTTACGGGGCTCCTTTAGCCCACCTTGAATGAAGTAAGGAAATTAAGTCAATCGCTCTCTGTATATGATCAGGAGTGGACCCTTTCTCCCCAGGATGAAGCCCACTTGGTCCTTATGTACATAATTGGCCATAAAGACCAATAACCTGATCGAAATAATTTTTGTTAAGATTTTTAAATCGTTATTGATCAAACAGATTGGTCTGTAATTGCTAACATCACTGGTAACTTTCCCTGGTTTGGGAACGACCGTCAAGTATGCTAAATTGAAGGCTTTGTCTTTAGGGTTGCCATCCCGGAGAGAATTAAAGAATTGGGTCAAGTACGGGGCAAGGGTCATATTGAAGGATTTATTATAACCTACAGAAAACCCATTGGGGCCTGGGGCAAAGCCCCTCAGAAAAAATTTGGTCACTTCCAAAACTTTAATTTCTGTAACTGGTTTCTCAAGACTATGTGCTTGGTCAATTTTCGGGAGAGGGATATCTTGGCGAAAGTCAGCAGAGAATTTAGGGTAGACCATGTCGCCTGTCTTGTAAATCTCAGCATAAAAGTCTTGAAAAGTCTGCATAATGCTTTGGGGGTTCTGGGAGAGGATTCCTGAACTAGTACAGATTTTAGGAAACGAGAAGGAGCGTGGTTTGGGGGTCAGTCTAAAAGCTAATCTTGGACCAATCCTGTCTTTTTGGAACTAGAAGTGAGCACCAGACCACCAAAGACTTTTTTCCGCCTCTGTCGTCAGCACGGGGGGTGTTCGTAGGATGCCGTTCATGGGATTTGCTCAACATTTGGAATTCCTTCTCCAGTTTGCTTATCTCAGCCCTCCGCTCCCGCTTAAAGTGAATGTACACCCTCACATATACCCAGTGAAGTGAACAGCTCCAGATGATACACAGAGATAAAACAAATCCTCCTACATAAGTTTTACTTGCATATTTGCTGTCTTCCGCTTTACAGTGTGTTACAAATTTTGTTTCCTCATTCAGCAGTGGGAGTTAAATCTGGGCATACACTGTGTGTGTGACATGCCTGGAGGAAAGGCACACACCCCCACTCCACATAGGCAGAGGAATGAAGAAACTTTCAGAGCTGTACTGTGAATAAACAAGCTCACTGCTTATCTTTCTCTAAGCACTCTCCCCGACACAAATTTCCAGCTGCTTTTATCTCCTGTGTCGGAGAACTTGTCAAAAGTTATCATGCTGATAACAGAAGAATGAAGCAGTAGAAAGACACGGGACTCAGAGCTTTGGAGAGATATAAGTAAACACTACATATATATGTGCATAGGTCAGATTTTATGAATGGGGTTTACAACCACTTTAAGTCTATCTGATATCTGAATAATTTTGCCCCTGATCACAGCTTTGTAGGCTGCCCACAAGATTTCTGGAGATATGTGCCTGGTTTCGTTCATATGAAAGTATTACTTAAAGTGGATGTAAACCCTCACACATACCCAGTGAAGTTAACAGCCTCAGAGGATACACAGAGATTAAACAAATCCTCCTACATACGTTTTACATGTATATCTGCTGTCTTCAGCTTTATATACTGTTTAGAAAGTGCACATCATGTTAGAATTTTCACTTCCTCATTCAGCAGTAGCAGTGTAGTGTTGAATTACACTAGGAGACAGCTGATTGGGGGAAAGGTACGCACCCCCCTCCACATAGGCAGAGACTTTCAGAGCTGTCCTGTGAGTAGAGCAGCTTTCTACCCACCCTGACACAAAATTCAGGCTGGTTTTATCACGTGTTGGAGAGCTTGTTAGAAGTTTTCATGCTGATAACAGAAGAACGGAGCAGGAGAAAGCCACTGGACTTAGTGCTTTGAAGAGAGATAAGAAAACACTGCAGATATATGTGCCCAGCTCAAATTTAATGAATCGGGTTTACATCCACTTTAGGTTTCTTATCTAAGACAGTGCATTAGACCAGATCGCTAAGTAAGAACTCATTAAGGCACTGGAATGGATGATCGAGACAGCGTGAGGAGAACCATAGTGTGGTCCGATTGGACAGTGTCTCTATTAAGGAACTTAGAGGATAACGTAATAACTGTGGCAGAAACAAAAATATTATCTATTCTGGCATAGGTTTGATGGGGAGCCAAGAAGTTAGTATAGCCGTTGAATTTTGGGTTGAGCTCCCTCCAAATGTCTACTTAGCCGAGTAAGTGTAAGACCTTAGCAATACCTAGACTTTGTTTCAGGGAATGCCGCCTGGCCGTGGTAAGGCGCATAATAGGAGAGAGATGTGTATACATTGCCGTTGATAGAACCTGTCAATAATATAAACCCTACCATTTGGGTCTCTAATAGGGATGGGCCCGGTGTTCGATTTGAACCCATGTGTCAGTGTTATGTGCTGCTGACTGCTGACATTGTGTGCTATGATTCTGGGAAATTGTGTGTGCGTGCTGTTAGTACAGCATTGCAGTATCACATCTGGGGGGTGTCTATAGTATGCCTGTGAAGGGGGGCATGTTTCCTGTGCTTAGAACTGTCCCTGCAAAAAGTGTAATTTTTGCAGGAAAAAAAGCTATTTAAAATCACTCGCGGCTAATGTATTGATGGCTCCCGTAACACAGAGAACAGTCATTCATTGAAAGCCATTCATAAAAAAAAAGTCATTGATAAAAAATAAAAATAAATTAAAAAAAAAAAAGACAAAAAAAAAAAGTGGGGGGTCCCCCCAAATTCAATAACCAGGCCCTTCAGGTCTGCTATGGATGCTCTTTTTTTTAACTGTGGTGGTGAAATCACCTCCTACAGCTTTGGAGTCGCGGCTTTATGTATCGTGGGAGCAAACGCTGTTGCTGTCAAGATAAATAAATCCACGCTGCAACTGAATGGCACCTGCTAAGCAAATAATGGTTAACATTAAAACAAAGTAACATTACAGTATAACAGTAAGAAATACCATACATGCAAAGCAAATACCAAAAATAAAAAAATAAAACATTTTGTTAAACGCAATCAGTGCCTAAAATATATATTGCCGAAGCATGGGGGCATCCTCCCGCAAAAAAGTTATGCCACGTACACATGGTCGGACTTTTTTCGACCGTATGTACGTGGCATTAGGAGCAAATCGCTCCTCCGCCCTCTGCTGCCCCCATGCTTCGGCATATATGTTCTTTTTTTTTAACTGTGGTGGTGAAATCACCTCCTACAGCGTTGGAGTCGTGGCTTTATGTATCGTGGGAGCAAACGCTGTTGCTGTCAAGATAAATAAATCCGCGCTGCAACTGAATGGCGCACCTGAAAAAACAAAAAAATGGTTAACAATAAAAACACAGTAAACAAAAATTACATACCTGAAAAGCAAGCATGATAAAACATAATAAAACATTGCAGAATAGAATAGAGTAAAAAGAGCAACAACAATAGTGAGAGAGAGAGAGAACAATAAAACGACAACTATTTTTGTTTTTTTTATTTTATATTTTTTTTGGGGGTTTTTTTTTTTTGTACTTTTTTTTATTTTTTACACTTTTTTTTTTAAACTATAACTATAATTTTAACTGTAACGGTCGGGTCTCAAAATGCGATGGCATTCTTGAGACCCTGTAACTATAATTTTAACTAACGGTCGGGTCTCAAAATGCGATGGCATTCTTGAGACCCTGTGAAAGTGTATCCTAGCCTGTGAAATGCTGTTACCCTACGCTAAAACCTCACTAGTGAGTGGTAGCGTTCAAAAACATTCACCAACGCAGAGACCAGGATTGTCAGGACTGCGTGGACAATAATAACGGGTGTCACGCCTACATCCGCGCTTGGTACAGACACAACATCTTTTTTGGGGGGGGGGCTCGTTGGGTAGGGGTACTCGGGAGGACATAAGGATAATGCCTCTCATACAGCCGGCTAACTGCATTTGGTTCGGAATGGTGAGGTGCAGAACCGTCTGGAAACAGAAGGTCTGTGAGAACCTCTTCCAGGAATTCAAGGAAGGGTAACCTCCCGCCTGAAGCTCCGTATAGCACATGAGCATTCAGAAAAGCCAATTGAAGGGGGCATGAATTTTTCCTGTGCTATTATCCCTCCACTTAGAACTGTCCCCCTGCAAAAAGTGTAATTTTTGCAGGTAATAATTGTCCACGTACAAGTGGTACCCCTTTCCGAATAAGGGTGACAACAAGTTCCACACTATCTTGCCAGCGCTCCCTATGTAATCTGGACAGTTCTCCGGCTCTACGTGACTATCTTTTCCCTCATAAACCGAAAAGCTCCACGTAAAAAAAGCTACTGTTTTAAAATCACTCGCGAATTTTGTAGAGCCGGCTAATGTATTGATGGCTGGAGCGAGAGAACACGGGCCCGTAACACAGAGTTTCCAAACACTTGGGGTCATTCATTGATCTATAGAAAGCCATTCATCAGCTATGGATATTAAGGGGGACTCCAGACAAAAAAAATGGCGTGGGGTCCCCCTCAAAATCCATACCAGACCCTTGAGGTCTGGGATGGATTTTAAGGGGAACCCCAGCCCAAAAAAATGGAGTGGGGTCCCCCTCAAAATCCATACCAGACCCTTATCCGAGCATGCAACCTGGCAGGCCGCAGGAAAAGAAGGGGGGGCGAGAGCGGCCCCCCCTCCCTCCTGAACCGTACCAGGCCACATGCCCTTAACATTGGGAGGATGCTTTGGGGGTCTGAGACCCCCAAAGCACCTTGTCCCCATGTTGATGAGGACAAGGGCCTCTTCCCCACAACCCTGGCCATTGGTTGTGGGGGTCTGCGGGCGGGGGGCTTATCGGAATCTGGAAGCCCCCTTAAACAAGGGGACCCCCAGATCCCGCCCCCCCCTGTGTGAACCATTTCACCAAAAAAGTGTCAAAAATGGTAAAAATGACAAGAGACGGTCTTTGACAATTCCTTTATTAAAATCTTCTTTCTTCTGGTCTTCCTTTCTTCATCCTTCGGTTTCTTCATCTTCTTCCATGGCGTTGGCGTCTCTTCTGGGCCGCTCCGCGCAATGGGAGGCTCCCGCTGTGTGAGGCTTCGCTCCGTCTGACAGGTCTTTTATAACGGAGGGCACCTGGTGACCCCGCCCCCTCTGACGCACGGGGACGCCATGGGGAATTCCCTATGGCTTTCCCCATGACATCAGAGGGGGGCGGGGTCACCAGGTGCCCTCCGTTATAAAAGACCTGTCAGACGGAGCGAAGCCTCACACAGCGGGAGCCTCCCATTGCGAGGAGCGGCCCGACAGAAGAACAGACGCCGACGCCATGGAAGAAGATGCCGGACGAGAAGGACGAGAAGACCATCGCAAGAAGAAGCGGATCGGAGGAAGAAGAAGATGGAAGAAGAAGATGGAAGAAGATGCCGGAAGGAGAAGATGAAGAAACCGAAGGATGAAGAAAGGAAGACCAGAAGAAAGAAGAAAGAAGATTTTAATAAAGGAATTGTCAAAGACCGTCTCCTGTAATTTTTACCATTTTTGACACTTTTTTGGTGAAATGGTAGGGGTACTTTTGTACCCCCTTACCATTTCACACAGATTCCGATAAGCCCCCCGCCCGCAGACCCCCACAACCGATGGCCAGGGTTGTGGGGAAGAGGCCCTTGTCCTCATCAACATGGGGACAAGGTGCTTTGGGGGTCTCAGACCCCCAAAGCATCCTCCCAATGTTGAGGGCATGTGGCCTGGTACGGTTCAGGAGGGAGGGGGGCCACTCTCGTCCCCCCTCTTTTCCTGCGGCCTGCCAGGTTGCGTGCTCACATAAGGGTCTGGTATGGATTTTGAGGGGGACCCCACGCCATTTTTTTTTTTTTTTTTGGCTGGGGTCCCCTTAATATCCATAGCAGACCTGAAGGGCCTAGTTATTGAATTTGGGGGGACCCCCACGCTTTTTTTTTTACATTTTTTTAATTTTTTATCAATCACTTTTTTTTTATGAATGACTTTCAATGAATGACTGTTCTCCTGTAAAAATTACACTTTTTGCAGGGACAGTTCTAAGCACAGGAAACATGCGCCCCTTCACAGGCATACTATAGACACCCCCCAGGTATGAAATTTAAAGGAATATTACACTTTTATTGTTTCAATTTAAGCATTATTAAAATCACTGCTCCTGAAAAAACAAGCGTTTTTAAAAAAAATTTTAATTAAAAATTTGCATTGATACATGTCCCCTGGGGCAGGTCCCGGGTCCCCAAACACTTTTTATGACAATAACATACATATTAGCCTTTAAAATTAGCACTTTTGATTTCGAACGTTCGCATCCATTATAACTAATAGGGTTCTAATGCTCGCACGTACTTTAGGTCCGTTCGCGGGTTCTGGTGCAAGCCGAAGGGGGGGGGGGGTGTTCGGCTCATCCCTAGTCTCTAACTACAAAAATTAGGGAGAAATTCAAACGTGTGGAGAAAAACACTGCTACCCCTCTTGTTTTGCCTTCTGCTTTTTC
This sequence comes from Lithobates sylvaticus, assembly GCA_028564925.1. Lineage (NCBI taxonomy): Eukaryota > Metazoa > Chordata > Amphibia > Anura > Ranidae > Lithobates > Lithobates sylvaticus. Next base: position 559,528,063 of record CM053026.1, read on the forward strand.
TAAATAGAATTGTGGGTACTTCTGGTGGATAAATGAAGGACTGTATTGTTTAGGAAAATTTGTTTCCTGCAATAGGAGTACATCTAGTTGAGAAAGATAAATTTGGAACAACTTATGACCTTTAAGCGGAGAGTTTAGCCCTTGAAAGTTATGGGAAACTATCCGTAGAGGCAAGGTGTTAGGATCAGTTAGATGCATGGATCAGATGAAGAGGTAAACGCTTCAATTGAGGGTGGCCTTCCCAGGTCAATTCAAACCCATCAAACTGGGGAGCAACCCAATATGCCTGGGAGCTGAAAACAGGGATCCTACTCCTTACTAAATATCCATGGTGACTGCGGAGAGAGAAAACAGAGGAGCGGAGAAAAGACCAGGGGAAAAAAAGAGACAAGAAAGTAATAAGAGAAAAATACCAAAACAAAATAACCCCCCCCATACCAAGCACCAGTGCTCTGCTAGAAAGAACAAACAGTATGAAAAATTGCTTGGTGGAGAGGGCCTCCTCGATGATCCGGAACTTCTATGGGAGGATGTTGCAGGGGGGTCCTGAGATATCAAGCTGGAGCAGAAGACGTTCGCCATCGGAGAATGAGGCGGTCCCATAGGTTTTTTGCTGAAAAGTGAAGCTTAGGCAGAAAGGGATGGACCACCAGTATTTAATGGACTTCTGCAAGAGTGCCAGGAGAAGGGGCTTTAGGGCATGTCTCTTCTGAATGGTGGTGAGAGAGAGGTCAGCAAAGGCCTGTACGGGATGGCCCCGGATGGTTAGTTTGTCAATGTTACTGGATAATTTCATGACCTCTTCCTTCACCCTGTTAAAATGAGGCTTAACCACAATATACCTCAGAAGGCCATTGGTTGTAGGGCCCTGTGGGCTCTGTCCAGTTCCAGACGATGACTGGGAATGTCTGGGAGTAGCTCTTTGATGAAGGACCAAACTGCAGAATAGACAACTTTGATAGTTTCGGGGAGTCCCTGTATCCTAAAATTGTAGCGCCTGGATCTGTTCTCAAGATCGTCAATTTTAGATAGGGCAGTGTCCAATCGATCTTGCAGGTTCTGAATTCTAGCAGTGTTTTGATTGGCTCTAGCCACAGTATGGTCAGCTTTTTGTTCTATGGCTTCAAACCTTGCCCCCAGATTTTGTAGGTCTGGCTGGATAGCTGATGTGATTTGTGTAGCAGTTTGGGCAAGGCCCCTGGCATTTTAGAAAAGGTGGACATCAGAGCAGTGAAGTCAGTGGGGCTAGGTGTACAGTTTAGTGCAAATCCCTCCATGGAGCCAGGGCTAGCAGACATGTCCCCTATGGGGGATTGTAGCAGCTTGTCTTGGGTCCTCTACAGCAGGGACTCAGTAGAGGCTGGGGAATGCAGGGCTGAGGTGGAGGTACTCACAGATGGGCTCACTGGTAGGGATGGGCCCGGTGCTCGATGCGAACCCATGTTCGCATCGAGCACCGGGCGTTCGCTCGATCGGCGAGCCCAGAACTATTTGGGCCGTTCGCATCACATTCGTGTGATGCGAGCGGCCCCGCAATGCATTGCGGCCGGCGCGGCCGGCGCAGTGCATTGCTGGCTGATGATTGGCCAAGCATGCACTGTGACCCCGCATGCTTGGCAAATCACAGCGCCGGAAACTCGAAGAGCCATAATTGGCTACAGGCAGGACGCCTGTAGCCAATTACAGCTCAGGGGCTTTAGTACACGCCCCCTCTTATAAAAGGCCGCCACGCCGTCTGCGCCGGTCACATGCTGTTTCGGCGTAGATAGAGCAGGATCGTTCTGTGTAACTCTGCTGGATTTAGTTAGTTAGTTAGAGAGATTTACTTAGAGAGATTGAGTTAGATAGATTCATTTAGAAAGATTGATTTAGAAAGAGGGGCTTGTAGTGTGTTCGTGGCAGGCAGGCACTGGCAGCAAACAGAGCTCCTGTATTTTGTTCCCAGAAGCACCTATAGGACTTGTAGTGTGTTCGTGGAAGGCAGGCAGAGCTCCTATATTTTGTTCCCAGAAGCACCTATAGGACTTGTAGTGTGTTCGTGGCAGGCAGGCAGAGCTCCTATATTTTGTTCCCAGAAGCACCTATAGGACTTGTAGTGTGTTCGTGGCAGGCAGGCAGAGCTCCTATATTTTGTTCCCAGAAGCACCTATAGGACTTGTAGTGTGTTCGTGGCAGGCAGGCAGAGCTCCTATATTTTGTTCCCAGAAGCACCTATAGGACTTGTAGTGTGTTCGTGGCAGGCAGGCACACAGAGCTCCTATATTTTGTTCCCAGAAGCACCTATAGAACTTGAAGTGTGTTAGTCCCATCACACAGACCTATATTTTCTTCCCAGAAGCACCTATAGGACTTGAAGTGTGTTAGTCCCATCACACAGAGATCATATATTTTGTTGCCAGAAGCACCTATAGGACTTGAAGTGTGTTAGTCCCATCACACAGACCTATATTTTCTTCCCAGAAGCACCCATAGGACTTGAAGTGTGTTAGTCCCATCACACAGAGATCCTATATTTTGTTCCCAGAAGCACCTATAGGACTTGAAGTGTGTTAGTCCCATCACACAGACCTACATTTTCTTCCCAGAAGCACCTATAGGACTTGAAGTGTGTTAGTCCCATCACACAGAGATCATATATTTTGTTCCCAGAGGCACCTATAGGACTTGAAGTGTGTTAGTCCCCATCACACAGACCTATATTTTCTTCCCAGAAGCACCTATAGGACTTAAAGTGTGTTAGTCCCATCACACAGAGATCATATATTTTCTTCCCAGAAGCACCTATAGGACTTGAAGTGTGTTAGTCCCATCACACAGACCTATATTTTCTTCCCAGAAGCACCCATAGGACTTGAAGTGTGTTAGTCCCATCACACAGAGATCCTATATTTTGTTCCCAGAAGCACCTATAGGACTTGAAGTGTGTTAGTCCCATCACACAGACCTACATTTTCTTCCAGAAGCACCTATAGGACTTGAAGTGTGTTAGTCCCATCACACAGAGATCATATATTTTGTTCCCAGAGGCACCTATAGGACTTGAAGTGTGTTAGTCCCATCACACAGACCTATATTTTCTTCCCAGAAGCACCCATAGGACTTGAAGTGTGTTAGTCCCATCACACAGAGATCATATATTTTGTTCCCAGAAGCACCTATAGGACTTGAAGTGTGTTAGTCCCATCACACAGACCAATATTTTCTTCCCAGAAGCACCCATAGGACTTGAAGTGTGTTAGTCCCATCACACAGAGATCATATATTTTGTTCCCAGAAGCACCTATAGGACTTGAAGTGTGTTAGTCCCATCACACAGACCTTTAATTTCTTCACAGAAGCACCCATAGGACTTGAAGTGTGTTAGTCCCATCACACAGAGATCCTATATTTTGTTCCCAGAAGCACCTATAGGACTTGAAGTGTGTTAGTCCCATCACACAGACCTACATTTTCTTCCCAGAAGCACCTATAGGACTTGAAGTGTGTTAGTCCCATCACACAGAGATCATATATTTTGTTCCCAGAGGCACCTATAGGACTTGAAGTGTGTTAGTCCCATCACACAGACCTATATTTTCTTCCCAGAAGCACCTATAGGACTTGAAGTGTGTTAGTCCCATCACACAGAGATCATATATTTTGTTCCCAGAAGCACCTATAGGACTTGAAGTGTGTTAGTCCCATCACACAGACCTACATTTTCTTCCCAGAAGCACCTATAGGACTTGAAGTGTGTTAGTCCCATCACACAGACCTATATTTTCTTCCCAGAAGCACCCATAGGACTTGAAGTGTGTTAGTCCCATCACACAGAGATCCTATATTTTGTTCCCAGAAGCACCTATAGGACTTGAAGTGTGTTAGTCCCATCACACAGACCTACATTTTCTTCCCAGAAGCACCTATAGGACTTGAAGTGTGTTAGTCCCATCACACAGAGATCATATATTTTGTTCCCAGAGGCACCTATAGGACTTGAAGTGTGTTAGTCCCATCACACAGACCTATATTTTCTTCCCAGAAGCACCTATAGGACTTGAAGTGTGTTAGTCCCATCACACAGAGATCATATATTTTGTTCCCAGAAGCACCTATAGGACTTGAAGTGTGTTAGTCCCATCACACAGACCTACATTTTGTTCCCAGAAGCACCTATAGGACTTGAAGTGTGTTAGTCCTATCACACAGAGATCATATATTTTGTTCCCAGAAGCACCTATAGGACTTGAAGTGTGTTAGTCCCATCACACAGACCTACATTTTCTTCCCAGAAGCACCTATAGGACTTGAAGTGTGTTAGTCCCATCACACAGAGATCCTATATTTTGTTCCCAGAAGCACCTATAGGACTTGAAGTGTGTTAGTCCCATCACACAGAGATCCTATATTTTGTTCCCAGAAGCACCTATAGGACTTGAAGTGTGTTAGTCCCATCACACAGACCTACATTTTCTTCCCAGAAGCACCTATAGGACTTGAAGTGTGTTAGTCCCATCACACAGAGATCCTATATTTTGTTCCCAGAAGCACCTATAGGACTTGAAGTGTGTTAGTCCCATCACACAGAGATCATATATTTTGTTCCCAGAAGCACCTATAGGACTTGAAGTGTGTTAGTCCCATCACACAGACCTACATTTTCTTCCCAGAAGCACCTATAGGACTTGAAGTGTGTTAGTCCCATCACACAGAGATCATATATTTTGTTCCCAGAAGCACCTATAGGACTTGAAGTGTGTTAGTCCCATCACACAGACCTATATTTTCTTCCCAGAAGCACCCATAGGACTTGAAGTGTGTTAGTCCCATCACACAGACCTATATTTTGTTCCCAGAAGCACCTATAGGACTTGAAGTGTGTTAGTCCCATCATACAGAGATCCTATATTTTCTTCCCAGAAGCACCTATAGGACTTGAAGTATGTTAGTCCCATCACACAGACCTATATTTTGTTCCCAGAAGCACCTATAGGACTTGAAGTGTGTTAGTCCCATCACACAGAGATCCTCTATTTTCTTTGCAGAAGCACCCATAGGACTTTTAGTGTGTTAGTGGCATCACACAGAGCTCCTATATTTTCTTCTCAGCAGCACCCACAGGACTTCTAGTGTGTTAGTGGCATCACACAGAGCTCCTCTATTTTCTTTGCAGAAGCACCCATAGGACTTCTAGTGTGTTAGTGGCATCACACAGAGCTCCTATATTTTCTTCTCAGCAGCACCCACAGGACTTCTAGTGTGTTAGTGGCATCACACAGAGCTCCTCTATTTTCTTTGCAGAAGCACCCATAGGACTTCTAGTGTGTTAGTGGCATCACACAGAGCTCCTATATTTTCTTCTCAGCAGCACCCACAGGACTTCTAGTGTGTTAGTGGCATCACACAGAGCTCCTCTATTTTCTTTGCAGAAGCACCCATAGGACTTCTAGTGTGTTAGTGGCATCACACAGAGCTCCTATATTGTCTTCTCAGCAGCACCCACAGGACTTCTAGTGTGTTAGTGGCATCACACAGAGCTCCTCTATTTTCTTTGCAGAAGCACCCATAGGACTTCTAGTGTGTTAGTGGCATCACACAGAGCTCCTCTATTTTCTTTGCAGAAGCACCCATAGGACTTCTAGTGTGTTAGTGGCATCACACAGAACTCCTATATTGTCTTCTCAGCAGCACCCACAGGACTTCTAGTGTGTTAGTGGCATCACACAGAGCTCCTCTATTTTCTTTGCAGAAGCACCCATAGGACTTCTAGTGTGTTAGTGGCATCACACAGAGCTCCTATATTATCTTCTCAGCAGCACCCACAGGACTTATAGTGTGTTAGTGGCATCACACAGAGCTCCTCTATTTTCTTTGCAGAATCACCCATAGGACTTCTAGTGTGTTAGTGGCATCACACAGAGCTCCTATATTTTCTTCTCAGCAGCACCCACAGGACTTCTAGTGTATTAGTGGCATCACACAGAGCTCTTCTATTTTCTTTGCAGAAGCACCCATAGGACTTCTAGTGTGTTAGTGGCATCACACAGAGCTCCTATATTGTCTTCTCAGCAGCACCCACAGGACTTCTAGTGTGTTAGTGGCATCACACAGAGCTCCTCTATTTTCTTTGCAGAAGCACCCATAGGACTTCTAGTGTGTTAGTGGCATCACACAGAGCTCCTATATTGTCTTCTCAGCAGCACCCACAGGACTTCTAGTGTGTTAGTGGCATCACACAGAGCTCCTCTATTTTCTTTGCAGAAGCACCCATAGGACTTCTAGTGTGTTAGTGGCATCACACAGAGCTCCTATATTTTCTTCTCAGCAGCACCCACAGGACTACCGACTACAATGGCTGGAAGACCGCCAAGGGGAGGCAGAGCGTGCAGAGCCAAGAACACAGGGCAGGCAGGCTCTGTTTCTAGTGGACGTGGCCGTGGCCGTGGACGTGGTCGTGCATCGTCATCAGCACGTGGCCATGGGACACGCACGTCTTTGTTTTCGGCAGCTGGACATGTGGAGCCGCATCATGCTGAAGGCTTGGTAGAATGGATGACCAAGCCCTCCTCATCCTCCTCATCCTCTCTCACCCAGGCTCAGGGTACTGGCAGAGCAGCTGCCAACGCGTACTCAATGGCATCATCAGCCACCACTTCCCTAGACCCACCATGTCCTCCTGAGGAGTCCCCCGAACTCTTTGAGCACAGTGTTGGGTACATGCTCCAGGAGGATGCCCAACGATTCGAAGGCTCGGATGATGATACCCAGCTTGAGGAATCTGGCAGTACTGTTCCACCAGCTGCAGCTTACTGCCAGGTTTGCTCTAGTGGTGAAGAGGGAGGGGATGATGAGGTCACTGACTCCACGTGGGTGCCTGAAGGGAGAGAGGATGAGGAGGAGGAGGATGCGGCGTCACATGTCCAACGAGGCAGGATGCCCCCTGGAGGCCAGGTAGAGGCCAGCACAGCAACTGTACAACACCGCAGAGCTCCGCCTGTGCAGGGCGCTGCCTCTGCACGTTATCAGAAAAGTTCTTTTGTGTGGGCCTTTTTTGAGACGAGTGCATCAGATCGCACCACTGCTATTTGCAATATTTGTCTCAAGCGAATCTCGCGTGGCCAAAACATCAGCCGCTTGGGCACCACAAGCATGACCAGACATATGTCGACCTGCCATGCAGCTCGTTGGCAGGCACACATAAAAGACCCACACCAAAGAACTAAGCGGACCTCTCCTTGCTCCTCATCAGCTGGGATCTCCATCCCCACTACACCTTCAGTCCTCTCTGAAAGCTGCTCTGAGAGGACTGAAGGTGTAGAATTAGGTGTGTCACAACCAAGTACTTGCAGTACACCGACGTCCGATTGCAGCAGGCAAATTTCCCTGCCCCAGCTGCTGGACCGTAGAAAGAAGTACACTCCCAGCCATCCACATGCCCAGCGGTTGAATGCTAGCTTGGCTAAATTGCTAGCACTTCAACTGCTGCCTTTTCAGTTGGTAGACTCGGCCCCCTTCCGTGAGTTTGTTCAATGTGCGGTTCCTCAGTGGCAGGTTCCCAAACGCCACTTTTTCTCACGGAAGGCGATTCCGTTTCTCTACCGGCATGTGGAAGGCAATGTCCATGCCTCGCTGGACAGGGCGGTCAGCGGTAAGGTGCATATTACCGCTGACTCATGGTCCAGCAGGCATGGACAGGGACGGTACCTTTCTTTCACGGCCCATTGGGTCACTCTATTGGCAGCTGGGAGGGATGCAGGACAAGGTGCAGTAGTGTTGGAGGTTGTTCCGCCACCACGCCTCCAAAACGCTACTACTGCTACTGGTTGGGACACACCTCTCTCCTCCACCCCCTCCTCTTCTTCTTCCTCCAGTGCTCTGTCCTTGGAACCAGCGGTGCTCCGTAGGCGTACAAGGGGCTACGCAAGTACGCAGGCAAAAAGATGCCATGCCGTGCTTGCGCTGGTGTGTTTGGGGGAAAGGAGCCACACTGGGCCAGAGGTTCTGGCAGCTCTGCAGGGGCAGGCCGAGAGGTGGTTGATGCCACGTCAGCTTAAGCCAGGAATGGTCGTTTCTGACAATGGCACCAACCTCCTCTCCGCCCTGCGACAGGGGCAGCTCACCCATGTGCCCTGCATGGCTCACGTCCTCAACCTGGTGGTGCAGCGGTTCTTGGGCAGGTTCCCAGGCTTACAGGATGTCCTGAGGCAGGCCAGGAAAGTCTGTGTGCATTTCCGCCGATCTTATAATGCCAGTGCTCGGCTGACTGAGCTGCAAAAGGAGCTGAACCTGCCCAAGAACCGCCTAATATGTGACATGCCCACCAGGTGGAACTCAACGTTGGCCATGCTGCAGCGACTGCACACGCAGCAGAGGGCCATCAATGAGTACCTTTGCGACTACGGCACCAGGACAGGGTCAGGGGAGCTTGGTTTTTTTTTCCCCACGTCAGTGGAGCATGATCAGGGATGCATGCACTGTCCTCTCACCATTTGAGGAGGCCACGAGGATGGTGAGCAGTGACAGTGCATGCATCAGTGACACTGTCCCTCTTGTCCACCTGTTGGAGCATACGCTGCGTGGGATAATGGACAGGGCACTTGAGGCAGAACAGAGGCAGGAAGAGGAGGACTTCCTTGCCTCTCAAGGCCCCCTTTATCCGGACAGTGTTCCTTCTGTCCCACCCATCACACAGGAAGAGGATGAGGAGGAGGAGGAGGAGGAGGAGGATTGTGTGAGCATGGAGGTGGAGCCTGGCACTCAGCAGCAGCAGTCTTTTAGGGATGATGTACAGTCCCAACAAACCAGTGGACTTGTACGTGGCTGGGAGGAGGTGGCTGGCGATCATGTCATCCTCAGTGACCCAGAAGACTCCGGACCGAATGCCTCAGCTAACCTACGCTGCATGGCCTCCCTGATCCTGCAAAGCCTGCGGAAGGATCCTCGTGTTCTTCGGATCAAGGAGAGGGACCATTACTGGCTGGCCACTCTCCTTGATCCGCGGTACAAGGGTAAGGTTGCGGACCTTATCTTGCCGTCGCAGAGGGAGCAGAGGATGAGACATCTCAGGGAGGCCTTGCAGAAAGGTCTGTGCAACGCGTTCCCAGAAACTGGGAGGTTACAAACTCCTGGTCCTGGGCGACGAGTTGCTGAGGCTTCGGTCAGTAGCAGAAGGAGCGGTGGGGAAGGTGGACGTCTGACCGATGCGTTCAGACAATTTTTTAGTCCGCAGCCCCAAGGTATGATTGGTTCCAGCAACCATCGCCAGCGTCTGATATACATGGTGCAGGAATACCTTGGGGCAAGGTCAGACTTGGACACCTTTCCCACCGAAAATCCTCTGGCTTACTGGGTCCTGAGGATGGATCACTGGCCAGAGCTTGCACAGTATGCAATTGAGCTACTGGCCTGTCCTGCCTCCAGCGTTCTTTCCGAACGCACATTCAGTGCTGCTGGAGGATTTGTCACCGATCATAGGGTGCGCCTGTCCACCGCCTCGGTTGATCGACTGACCTTCATCAAAATGAATCAGTCTTGGATCACCACCAGCTACCAGGCACCTGAGGCGGATATAACCGAATAATTTTTAATGTCACATCCCTTCAAGACTGCCTATGCTGATGCTGAGTGACTGTCCTCTTATGTTCACTGACTATCCTCTTCCTCCTCCTCAATGATCCATGCCACCACACCAGTGCCTAAGGCACAATTTTTCAGCCCCTGTTTAACAGGGGCGTGTACATACAATTTTTATAAAAAAATGCTTCGCAACACGTGTGACTGCTGTGCTCCAAGTACAGTATCTGTGAGGGGTTGCAGTGTTGTGGCACCAGCACCAGTGCCTAAGGCACAATTTTTCAGCCCCTGTTTAACAGGGGCGTGTACTTACAATTTTTAAAAAAAATGCTTCGCAACACGTGTGACTGCTGTGCTCCAAGTACAGTATCTGTGAGGGGTTGCAGTGTTGTGGCACCAGCACCAGTGCCTAAGGCACAATTTTTCAGCCCCTGTTTAACCACTTCAGCCCCGGACCAATTGGCAGCCAAAGGACCAGGCCCCTTTTTGCAATTCGGCACTGCGTCGCTTTAACTAACAATTGCGCGGTCATGCGACGTGGCTCCAAAACAAAATTGGCGTCCTTTTTTTCCCACAAATAGAGCTTTCTTTTGGTGGTATTTGATCGCCCCTGCGGTTTTTATTTTTTGCGCTATAAACAAAAATAGAGCGACAATTTTGAAAAAAATGCAATATTTTTTACTTTTTGCTATAATAAATATCCCCAAAAAATATATAAAAAAACATTTTTTTTCCTCAGTTTAGGCCGATACGTATTCTTCTACATATTTTTGGTAAAAAAAATCGCAATTAGCGATTATTGATTAGTTTGCGCAAAAGTTATAGCGTTTACAAAATAGGGGATAGTTTTATAGCATTTTTATTAATATTTTTTTTTTTATTAGTAATGGCGGCGATCAGCGATTTTTATTGTGACTGCGACATTTTGGCGGACACATCGGACATTTTTGACACATTTTTGGGACATTTGTCATTTATACAGAAATCAGTGCTATTTAAATAGCACTGATTCCTATGTAAATGACAGTTGTAGTTAGGGGGTTAACCACAAGGGGCGGGGAGGAGTCAGTGTGACGTGTTGTGTTGTGGTTACTGTAGGGGGGCGTGGCTGTACGTCTGACGTCATTGATCGGCGTTCCCGATGACAGGGAACCGCCGATCACTGACAGTCAGTGTAGGAAGCGCGGGGAGAGGTTTGTTTACATAGACCTCTCCCCGTTCTTCCGCTCCGTAACCCGATCGCGGGATACCAGCGGCGATCGGGTCCGCTGGTCCCGCGGCCGTGGTCACGGAGCTCCCGCCCGGGTCGCGCGCGCGCCGCGGGCGGCGCGCGCGCGCCCCCCGGGCAGGCAAATTAAAGGGGACGTACAGGTACGTCCTTTTGCCTGCCCGTGCCATTCTGATGACGTATATCTACAGGAGGCGGTCGGGAAGCGGTTAACAGGGGCGTGTACTTACAATTTTTTTAAAAAATGCTTTGCAACACGTGTGACTGCTGTGCTCCAAGTACAGTATCTGTGAGGGGTTGCAGTGTTGTGGCACCAGCACCAGTGCCTAAGGCACAATTTTTCAGCCCCTGTTTAACAGGGGCGTGTACTTACAATTTTTTTAAAAAATGCTTCGCAACACGTGTGACTGCTGTGCTCCAAGTACAGTATCTGTGAGGGGTTGCAGTGTTGTGGCACCAGCACCAGTGCCTAAGGCACAATTTTTCAGCCCCTGTTTAACAGGGGCGTGTACTTACAATTTTTTTAAAAAATGCTTCGCAACACGTGTGACTGCTGTGCTCCAAGTACAGTATCTGTGAGGGGTTGCAGTGTTGTGGCACCAGCACCAGTGCCTAAGGCACAATTTTTCAGCCCCTGTTTAACAGGGGCGTGTACTTACAATTTTTTAAAAAAATGCTTCGCAACACGTGTGACTGCTGTGCTCCAAGTACAGTATCTGTGAGGGGTTGCAGTGTTGTGGCACCAGCACCAGTGCCTAAGGCACAATTTTTCAGCCCCTGTTTAACAGGGGCGTGTACTTACAATTTTTTAAAAAAATGCTTCGCAACACGTGTGACTGCTGTGCTCCAAGTACAGTATCTGTGAGGGGTTGCAGTGTTGTGGCACCAGCACCAGTGCCTAAGGCACAATTTTTCAGCCCCTGTTTAACAGGGGCGTGTACTTACAATTTTTTAAAAAAATGCTTCGCAACACGTGTGACTGCTGTGCTCCAAGTACAGTATCTGTGAGGGGTTGCAGTGTTGTGGCACCAGCACCAGTGCCTAAGGCACAATTTTTCAGCCCCTGTTTAACAGGGGCGTGTACTTACAATTTTTTAAAAAAATGCTTCGCAACACGTGTGACTGCTGTGCTCCAAGTACAGTATCTGTGAGGGGTTGCAGTGTTGTGGCACCAGCACCAGTGCCTAAGGCACAATTTTTCAGCCCCTGTTTAACAGGGGCGTGTACTTACAATTTTTTAAAAAAATGCTTCGCAACACGTGTGACTGCTGTGCTCCAAGTACAGTATCTGTGAGGGGTTGCAGTGTTGTGGCACCAGCACCAGTGCCTAAGGCACAATTTTTCAGCCCCTGTTTAACAGGGGCGTGTACTTACAATTTTTTAAAAAAATGCTTCGCAACACGTGTGACTGCTGTGCTCCAAGTACAGTATCTGTGAGGGGTTGCAGTGTTGTGGCACCAGCACCAGTGCCTAAGGCACAATTTTTCAGCCCCTGTTTAACAGGGGCGGGTAATTACAAATCTTGATCTAATAGTTCACAGCAGGGCCCATTCCTGCGCCCACCAAGAGTAACTATGAGGGCCTACAGTCTTGTGGCAACACCGTCCACCACCACCGCCAAAGGCCCAATTTTTCTGCCCTGTTCATCAGGTGCTTGCAATTACAAATCTTGATCTAATAACTCACAGCAGGGCCCATTCCTGCGCCCACCAAGAGTAACTATGAGGGCCTACAGTCTTGTGGCAACACCGTCCACCACCACCGCCAAAGGCCCAATTTTTCTGCCCTGTTCATCAGGTGCTTGCAATTACAAATCTTGATCTAATAACTCACAGCAGGGCCCATTCCTGCGCCCACCAAGAGTAACTGTGAGAGCTTACAGTCTTGTGGCAACACCGTCCACCACCACCGCCAAAGGCCCAAATTTTCTGCCCTGTTCATCAGGTGCTTGCAATTACAAATCTTGATCTAATAACTCACAGCAGGGCCCATTCCTGCGCCCACCAAGAGTAACTGTGAGAGCTTACAGTCTTGTGGCAACACCGTCCACCACCACCACCACCACCCCCCAATTTTTCTGCCCTGTTCAACAGGTGCATGCAATTACAAATCTTGATCTATTAACTCACAGCAGGGCCCATTCCTGTGCCCACCAGTCTTGTGGCTACACCAACATCTAATAGAGCAAATTTCTGCAGAGTATATACGCCAGGCCCCTACTTTCAAACATCCAACTTACAAACGACTCCTACTTGCAAATGGAAAGAGAAAACAGGAAGTGAGAGGAAATCTACCCCTAGGAAGGGAAATTCTATCCTGTTAGATTTAATTTGGGAAAAAGGTATCTCCTCTCTACTGATACTTTATCACCAATCCTTGTTTCAATTAAAACCCCACTTTTTCCAAAAACATTTGTCATTGGGACGGAAAGTGAGGTGACATGTTCTGAACAGATGTGCAAAGACAGCAAATGTTACAGGGGTGATAACCCCTCCCTATGTTCTCCAAAAAGCTTAAAAATAGATTTTTTGGGGATGGAGCTACACTTCATAATGTACCTGTTCAGATTCTACTTAAGAACAAACCTAAAGCCGCAAGTGGTTTTAAATGGCTTCTTTTTTTCCTTTACAAATGTCATTTTGTGCAAGGACAGTTCTAAACACGGGAAACACATGCCACTTCACAGGCATACTTTAGACACCCCCCAGGGACCATATTTAAATGAAAATTTCACTTTTTTTTTTTCACTTTATGCATCATTAAAATGACTGCTCCCGAAAAAACGTTAGTTTTTAAAAGTTCTTTTTGCATTGATATATGTCCCCTGGGGCAGGACCCGGGTCCCCAAACCTGTTTTATGACATTAACATGCATATTGGCCGTTGTAATTAGCACTTTTGATTTCGAACGTTCGCGTCCATTATAACGTATAGGGTTCGAAAATTCGCGCGAACTTTCGGTCCGTTCGAAGGTTCTGGTGCGAACCGAACCCGGGGGTGTTCGGCTCATCCCTACTCACTGGGACTGGCCTGTCCAGAATTGCAGGGTCCATGTCTGCAATATGCTCCTCTGCCTCTGCAGCCACACCATGTGGTGCTGCGGCCACCATCTTGAAGGCATCAGTGGTTATTATGTTCTCTGATTTATATTAGACTGGTGAAAACATTATTGAATTATAAACTATTAGACTTTGTCACACATTTGCATTGATTCCTATTGGACGGTGTATGGCTTTTTTGTTTGATGTATATTTAGTTTGCAGGATTTGGGCATTAATTGATCAGTGTTGAATATATGCACACATATATATGGGACTTTTATTTTATGGCCATAGCGTGGAATGATATATTGACTTTTCTTCAGAGGTACCACAAGCAAATAGAATAAACTAAAGGTGCACTGAAGCATACATATACAGCCGCTGGATAAAAAGGATAAAACCAAGTCTGGTGACATTCCACAGATTCATGCACATAAGGGGCCCAGGGAAATCAACCCAGATCCAACATCCCCCACTCTTCCAACACTGGGGCAGCAAAAGGTGGCAGATCTGGAAAAGGATATGAATAGTTAAAGAGTATAGTCGATACTAAGCAGTCATTATGTTGGGATGAGTAAGACATGTTTAAAGGATTGAACCGACTATATGGAAGTCACAAGGTATAGGACCGCGTGTGGCAGAGGATGTACACAGCGTGGAAGCAGTGGGATTAAGAGTCTCCCCCAATGTGAGGCAACATGGATATTTATATTGAATGCTACAGATCCCACAGGTCTAAACGATATTGTATCCTATAGACTATTCCTCAAGGGTTTTTCCTCAGGAGGATGGGAATAATAATGTAATACTTTATCTACTGTATGTAATTAATTCTGTATTTTTGATCCCTCTGATATATTTTCTTGAGTTCACTTTAAGTGTGTGTACTTTGGGTTTATTTACCATTCTGTATTTTGTAATTTTGATTGTTGCTTTGTTTGTATATAAATTTTCCTGCTTTGCTAATTCCTTGCCTATGTATACAGCCTGTTGACATTCCCCATTTTCTAGTCTGTGGGCCATGAATCCATGAAATGATATCAGGCTTGGTTTTAACCTTTTTATTCAGTGGCTGTATATATATGCTTCAGTGCACCTTTAGTTCATTCTATCTATTCGCTTGTGGCACCTCTGAAGTAGAAGTTGGCTTTGAAAAGCATCAGGTGCCTTGCCCTTTACAAAACCAACCATGTAAATGTGGTTCTGGTTATGAACTATATGTTATGTGTAAACCTTCTATACCTCAGCCATGATGATTGTTATTTACTTGTACAATAAAGTATTCCCTTTTAATATAGTTTTTTGTATGATCTTTGTAGCCTATAATAGTCCCTTGTCATTTTAGATGGTATTCATTGTGTTCTATTGTGCGATGAAGATTACATTCTGACACCAGACCCTGCCCATTTCGGTATATATGGATGGATACCATTTACATCTGTCCACCCATACATCAGAGCAGGCTCTGTCTTTCTCCTGTCTGCAGAAGCTAAGCGGACACAGATGTGTCATCTGCCCACTCTGCTCCAATCAACAGGGGATCTGTGAACTGATCATCTACTGATCAGAACGAAAACAGCTCCTTGTAAAGGGGGCCTTATAGTTGTTTTTAAATCCTATAAGGTCAACTAAGTATATAAGTTTGAACATTAACAAAAATGTGCCTGCTGGTATGCTTTTATGAGAAAACATTTAAATGTAACATTGTCTGTGTTGCTGTTGCAGATTTCCCCTCACTACCTGCCTTGAGTACCTCACCGAAAACCAGATTTTAGAGCTTTCTGAGGTGGGAATAGGATAAGAAGAAAACCGTGGAATTTATTTAGGAAACTATGTTATGAGGCTGATTTACTAAAGAAGTTTTCAGTCAAAATATTGTGTAAATATTCACATAAATTGTTAAAAAAAATGTGAAAAGCAAATTACAGACCACTTTTCAGATGCTTTTCACAGGATTGGATAAATAAAGGGAATGTTTACACAATATTTTGTAAGGCTGTCATCTTCTTTAGTAAATCAGCCTCTCTATAGAGCTACTTTAATTTAAATAATGGATATGGGCCGAAAGACCCCCGGTTCTGTTTGCGGCAGAACCTTTGAACATTGAAAAAGTTTAGGACTGAATAACAAACCCCATTGAAGTCTATGGGACACGAACTGGAAAAATCAAATGTGCCCATTTTGAAGGCTTATAAGCAAGTATTTGGGCATACAAAGGGTATGGGGGTCTGGGTACTGCCCTGGGGGACATGTATCAATGAACACAAAGTTTGTAAAAAACACAATTTTTTAATGAGCAGTGATTTACTGGTGTTTAACTACTTCAATACTGGGCACTTACACCCCCTTCCTGCCCAAGCCATTTTTCAGCTTTCATCGCTGTCACATTTTGAATGACAATTGCGCGGTCATGCTACACTGTAAACATGTGACATTTTTATAATTTTCTTCACACAAATAGAGCTTTCTTTTGGTGGTATTTAATCACTTTTGAGTTTTATATTTCTTCTTAAAAGAAAAAAAAATACTGAAAATTTAAAAAAAAATTAAAGTTTTTCTTAGTTTCTGTCAGTAAACTTTGTAAATAAGTAGTTTTTCTCCTTCAGTGATGGGCGCTGATGAGCCGATACTGATGAGGTGGCACTTATGGGCACTGATTAGGTGACACTGATGAGGAGGCACGAATATGCCACACTTATGGGTACTGATTAGCATTAATGGGTGGCACTGGTGGGTGGCACTGATGGGCACAGACAGGCAACACGGATAGGTGGCACTGATGGGTGACATTGATGGGCAGCAGGGATAGGTATTGATGGGCAGCAGTGATAGCCAGCACTGACTGGCATCACTAATGGGTACTGAGTGCTGACACTTGTGGGCACTGTTTGCTGGCATTTGTGGACACTGGTGGGCACTCACTTCTGGCACTGTGGGTGCTTTATTGTAATTAGGGAACTGATTATGAGTGCCCTAATTACATGCCTAGATGTCCTCTGTGAGGAGATGCCGCTGATCAGCTCTCCTCTCCTCACACTCTGTCAGTGTGAGGCGAGGAGAGCCGATTACTGGCATCTCTGTGTTTACATGTGACCGGCTGTGACTGGACACAGCCGATCACATGGTTAAAGAGCTGCGGCTCTTTACAGAGATCGGGGTTGCGCTGTGTTCAACAACATGGATCGGCTGCGATTGCCGCTCTGCATGCCCGCGATTGCCAAGGGAGATCTGCCATTGTGGGCGCCATCATATGACGGCCACCCAGAACGAGTGGCGAGACGGCGTCATTTGACAAGTGATTAAAGTGAAACCATAAAAATGAGAAATAACAATAAAAATGAAAAATTACTTTAACTAGCACTCCACACTATGCGAGGGAGCTCACATTAAGTTGTGGAGTCCTTGCAGAAGGGAGCCGAGACAGCCACCAAGGGACCCCAGAAGACCAGGTTCGGGGCCACTCTATGCAAAACGAGCTGCACAGTGGAGGTAAGTATAGCATGTTTGTTATTTTAAAAAAAATCAGATAAGATGTCTGCCCTGGGGTTGAGGCGGGGAACCCCCCCATATAGAGACCAAAGGGGAGAGCCCGAGGACAGATTGGATCACCACAACATGGTCCTTGTGTGTGTAGTGTGTGCACAGGTTGTGCATGACATGCTGCAAAAAA
Organism: Lithobates sylvaticus; assembly: GCA_028564925.1. NCBI lineage: Eukaryota > Metazoa > Chordata > Amphibia > Anura > Ranidae > Lithobates > Lithobates sylvaticus. The sequence continues at coordinate 559,545,553 of CM053026.1, forward strand.
TATATGAGAATGTAATTAGATCTAAATAGTTTTGAAGGAGAAAAATGAATGAAGACAAAAAGGGTTGTATGTACATATGTGAATGTGAAAGGTGAAGCATCTATGTGTTCCCTAAAAGAGGACTATCATGAGTGCAAAGGTGTTGTGTGGATGTGCAAACCAACCAAATTTGGTGCTGTACAATGGGTGTTAAAAGTTCTCAAAAATCCGATCAATCCAAACCAAAATGTCATATAGTGACCCCCCTATTACCTGAAAAAAGTTTCATGAATGGAATCATGAGTGGATACCCTTCCAATGTTTAGGAACGTATGAAGTGGTCTGCTGGTCACCTCGGGCTCATATATACTCCCCACCAATGTAATGCTGACAAGCCATATTAGTGAGGGAGTCGAGGAAAGCACACCCCCAGCCTGGTGCAACACCTCAGCCAACAGTGGATCCACGCACACCCCATCTTTGGCGTGAGATTGAATACAACCATCCCCGCACCACGGCGCCACTGACGCCGTGAGCGGGGCATCTGTGCATGACCCTGATGTGCAGGAGGTCAATCCCCACTGCAGTGTAGGGGATGAGGAGGGGAAAATAACTGTTGCCCATAGCAACCCTGAATGCAAGACACGATCCGAAGCCCACCAACCATGGACTGGGTTAATTGATCTATCAATAAGGATCACAAAGATAAATTATGATTGGAAAGGGGCACCAAGAACAGACCCACTGGTCTAGAATAAAGAGAGAGAAATTAAAAAATACTTCAATGTATGAGTATAGGTGTAAATATGAGATAATTAATGAATAATAGGTGTGACAGGTCACTATAGAAGCGGGTGTCTTCCACCCAAATAATGACAATTAAGAAAAAGTGTGACCTGGCACAACCTTATGTGATAATAATGGCAGGCCTTCAATTCTAATATAAACACAGAGAAAAAGAGAAAGGTTGGGACTTTAAATGAAGCCTGTCATTATAAATGAGGATACTAGTTTTTTTATGGGAATAGTATAATTTTATTGTCAGGATCCTATTTGAATATACCAAATCATGAAAATACATTTATAGCAATCCATAATAATAATAATAATATATTTATAGTCAAAAAGACTTACATATAAAATAATGCTTACAACATGGGGTACTCATAGTCAATGAACATGATTGGCATATACAGTAGGATACAAACAAATCAAATATTGCAAATCTACATATAGACATACTTGATAAAATATAAACATGATTAATAAAAAATAATTCATGAATTACTCATACATCAGATAGTACACATGATATATAAAGAAATGCAGAATTGAGGCCAGATATGTTTTGGCACCTATTGTTGAAACTCGACACGTTTCGTGGCATTTCAGCCACTCATCAGAGTCTATTGCAAGATGCTACTATGGAATAAATAAATGAATTTCAATTACTATGTAATGCCCTCAGAAAGAGGGAATAGCAACGTGTCAATTAATTACAAACCAGCTCCTCCATTGGGGGATTTGGGGGCCCTCAGATGAGATGTCTGCCCCGGGGTCTCTTTTTCTCTGCATTTATATTAGGGATTGCGGCCTGTCATTATTATCATATAAGGTTGTGCCAGGTCACACTTTTTCTTAAATGGCACCATTAGGAGTGCCTTTTAAAATATAGAAAAAGGAACAAACCTGAGATAGGTCCATACATTATGAGGAGAGGAGTCATATTGTCAGAGGGGGTAGAGCCAAATGTGCTTCCAGAGCTGAGCTTTTTTGAATTTCATAAAAGGGCAACACATTTTTCTCCCAATTAAAAATAAAAGTCAGAATGCTCTCTACTTACATTATGTTTTTAAAAACAATGACTAATAAAATATTTGCTTTGGCCAATTAAATGTAAAATAATAATGTCCAATAGCTTTCTGTAGGTCATAGTATAATTGCTGTATATAATAGGCCCTAAATTTTAAACCAGCATTTTTTTATTCTTCTTAGATTAAAATACTTTAGATGGTAGATATACACTTTGGTTGGCGTCATAAGATAAATATTTATTTAACATGCAAATATCCACTTAATTTTTGTCACTATGAGTTACATATATAAAACATACATAACAGTGTAAAGTAAAGCAACCAAGTATTATTACTACAGCCTGTTTATTTGAATTTACACTTCATGATATATTTTAGGATGTTCAGTTTATTTCATATTTTGTATTCTGTCTAAAGTTACGACAGGTTCCACTTTATTGGAAGGAGAAACAATATGACTAAGGGAGTACTGTGAATGCTGAAATTTAATCAAGCCTAATTTTCCTGAACTTCCTGACAGGAAATATTTGCAGCAGATTGCTTCCTGTGAGTGTTTAGGGATGAAAAGTATTTCACAAACTTCAATTAGAGCTTGCGGTGGATGATTTGAGAGGAGCTGTAGACATCTGACCCACTTCTCTTGATTACCATCTGAATACGTCTGTTTTGAAAGAATACAGATGACCTGCACTGAGTTGCAGCAGTAAAATTACACTGATTTCAGACATCTGTAAAAAGAATTTGAATTGGCACTGCAGACACTGACGTCTACCGCTATGTAGTGGCTTCTTATTGGAGACATTCAATGATGACAGTAGCCCGTCTCCCTTGGATAAACATCAGGAATCACACTGAGTTAGGAGCAATATTTTTAAATACAAATGTCTAGGTTTCATGTCTACGATGGGCTAGTGCACTAGGTGGATGCGTTGGCAAGCTATTAACGGAATTAATTTGATGTCCTTGGCATGAGTGAGAGGATGCCTGACTGAAACCTCCTGCCGCCACTGCCAACATTTAATACCAAATGATTATTGTGCATACTGTTGAGTAGGTGTTATAGTGGTGCTGAACACAGAAGCATGTGTGGGGGCTCCAAAAACCTTACCAAGACTATTAGGTGCCAATTGAACATGGCATTTAAACTTATTTCTGGAAAAACATTTTCCGGCTAACATCACTCAATCTTAAACTGAAAACAGGCTCTAACTTTTCCACGTTAATAAATTCCCCTAATTTAGATTTTTCTAAGCATGTTATGGTTTAAAGAGTCAAATCGAAAGGATATTCTGAAACCAGACCTATCATAAAAATGTATCATTAATAATATCCAAGTAACTCAGTGTACCCAATATTAAAACGTTTGTTTTAGTGTGGATTGGGGGGGGGGGGGGGGTAAGAGCACCTGTCAGGTTATTATCACTGTCTTTCATCTTGCTGGGGATATTCACTCTCTCTATTTGTCCTTGTGACCAACATCTCTTCTGATCTATTTTAGATACCATTTCTCTAGATACCATTTCTCTAGAATGCCACCTGTGGCAAAAGCACCAATTTTCCTCAGCTGAAGAAGTCTAAAGAAATAGACTGCCAGGTCTTCCCCCTCTCTCTGTTCTTTTATTTCTCTATTTCCTTGTCGAGACCCTCCCCTTCTTGTTTCACAGTCCATTCTTAAGTTCCAGCATTCAAAGCCTGCCAAAGTCCTGTGCTTTTTCTGAGCACTGTGGTGCAGTTCAGGTGCGAATTGCAAGCTCATTGACTTGTATGGGAACATATCTGAATTGCACATGTCATCAGTTTTGAAAACAGCTGAATGTAAACAAAACAATTGCCGGCAAATAAAATTGAGACCAATGAGACCCTTTGGGTTTGGTATAGATTTTAAGTGGAACCCCATGACAAATTTAACAAAAGAAAAACCGTGTGGGGTCCCCCCTCAAATCCATACCAGACCCCTATCTGAGCATGCAGCCTGGCAGGCCAAGAAGGAGGGGGGGTGAGCAAGCCTCCCCTCCTGAACCATACCAGGCCAAATGCCCACAACGTGGGGGGTTGCTTTGGAGTAAGGGGGCTCCCCCCAAAGCACCTTGTCCCATGCTGATGGGGACAAGGGACTCTTCCCACAACCCTATCCGGTGGTTGTGGTGGTCTGCAGGCAGGGTGCTTATCGAAATCTGGAAGCCCCCTTTAACAAGGGGTCCCCCAGATCCCGCCTCCCCATGTGAATGAGTATGGGATACATTATATCCCTACTCATTCACAAAAAAAAGTGTCACAAATAAATAAAAACAGACTTTTTGATAAGTGCTGTATTAAAAAAAAAAAAAGCATGTGCCCCAAAGTAAATTCAGCTTTAATCATGACGAATACGGCTGCCAACTTAAAAAACTAAGCAAAGCTCGGAACCTGATGCTGGCTCCCACCATCTGACAGTTCCACCATGGGGGGGGCACCCTGTGATGTCACCATGTGGCCCTGTCCCTTGTGACATCATTGACCAGGGTATGCTGGATTGATGATGTCACAAGGGGCGGGGTCACCTGGTGATGTCACTGGGTGACCCCACCCCTTAGCTTATTTAGCAGTGAGAGGTGCCGGAGCTGCCAGGCAGCGTGAGCCAGCATCGGGTACAGAGCTCTTTTTTTTCAGGGTGGCGGTGTTCATCGTGATTGATGCTGCATTTACTTCAGGGAATATTGTTTTTGTTTTGCTTTGAATAAAAGACGTCTCTGTTTTTATTTATTTTTGACACTTTTTGGTGAATGTGTAGGGGTAGAATGTACCCCATACTCATTCACATGGGGGAGGCTGGGATCTGGGGGGGCCCCTTGTTAAAGGGGGCTTCCAGATTTTCATAAGCCCCCTGCCTGCAGACTCCCACAACCACCGGACAGGGTTGTGGGGAAGAGGGCTTTGTCTCCATCGACAATCGCAGCTGAACCACTAACAGCACTGAAACGGACCTGTAAAATGCAAAGCACATGCATGAACCCATACTTAGACAAGCCTTCCTCAGCATGAAGGTGTACTAACACTTTCTAGAGCAGAAGAACATTTGTTAGCCTTTGAGGACACTTGGATAACTTGCATCTCTAAAGCTTTGGTGCAGGGGAGGTATCCCAGGGCTACAAATTGGAACTTCACTCCATGCCCCTTTCTCAATCTCTCACTTCTAAACATCTCATGCCACTGCATACAGTATATTACCAGATCTTTATCAAGCCCTCTTGGATCCTCAGGAACAAGGTGTCATTGCCTCAGAAAAATGTCCTTTGTTTTTATTTCAACTGTTCACAGTGTCATACCATTGCCTCATTTAAAGTAAAAAAAAAAAAAAAAAAAAAAAAATCCCAGTGCTAGATTGGCTAATTTCAATTCTTGTGCACTCTCTGGGCCACCATATAAAATTATTCTCTTAAAAAAAAGAAAAATGTCACATATCCAAAACTGCCTTGGTCACATGTCACTTTGCTTATCATGATACAGTACATTTCAAATTAACATTCATTAAATGATACTGGACATGGTGCATATTGAGTTTCCAAACTGAAACAAGCATGCAAAATATTTGCCACAGCAATCTATTGTTTCCTGGGTCAGGGTTCGGTTATCTTTTTGAACTTGTAGTATTTATTTGTATTGTTTCTGAGCAGCAGTAAGCACTCCCTTTACATCCTTTCTCACCCCTGAAATCCCCACCTCTTTTCCAGCTGCTTGCACTGTTATTCTTCATTTTAATTCTCTGGCTGTGCATTCAGCAGCACAACTGTTTGATCAGGTCATGGTCCTATTCTCTCACAAAGTCCTGTCAGCACAACCTGTGGTAAGGAGCACAATGCAGAGATTACATTTTCCATTTAGTGAGTGACACCCTTGCACAGGCCCTTTCATTTGCTTCCATGTGAATGACTTTCTGTTTTGATCATATGATTTTTAGAAACAGGATATCTATCACTTAGTATGGGAGAACTGTTGCTCTTGTGGTATATGTATGAAGATACTTTTTCTAGTGTTTCATGTTAAATGTGTATACATTATAATGTTATTATTACAGCTCTGTTACAGTGTGTCCTCACTCTGTTGACACATCTAAATTATGATTTTATTCTACAGCATTTCCTATCATACTTTTGGGACATTATTAAATTATTAAATTATTAAAAAAGAACAACCATAAAGGTATAAAGTGCTGTAGCCCCTATGGACCAATGACAATTTGGTGCAGAAAAATATATTCTCACAAGTAACAATGAGTGCCTACTTGTAAAGGAACATTTTTTATTTTAAAAAGAGAACATACATGTTATAATTACGGTACCTTCTCTGCGCAGTGGCTATGCACAGAGCAGCCCCGATCCTCCTCTTCTCAGGTCCTGCCCCCCTCATTGATGCTCTGGGCCCCTCCCCCTTGCCAAGTGCCCACATAGCAAGCCACTTGCTGTGGGGGCACTCGTGTGTGCTCACTCCCGAGCTGGTCCATAAGACACAGAGAGCAGGCTCAGCCTCATCCCCCGATCCCGCCTCACTGGCTGTAATTAACAGAAGCCAATGGCTCCTGTTGTTGCATCTCAGCCAAGAAGGAGGGAGATACCCGGGAGTACCTGGGGTCTCATGCACATTGCTGGATCAAGATCGGGCTTAGGTAAGTCATGGGGGCTGCGGGGGGTGCTGCACACTGAATGTTTTTTTACTTTCATGCATAGAATGCATGAAGGTAAAACACCTTCTGCCTTTACAACCACTTCAGCCTCGGAAGGATTTGCCTCCTTAATGACCAGGCCAATTTTTCTGATACAGCACTGCATCACTTTAACTGACAATTGCGTGGTCGTGTGACGCTGTATCCAAACAAAATTGATGTACTTTTTTCCCCACAAATAGAGCTTTATTTTGGTGGTATTTGGTTATTTTGGTGGTATCACCTCAGCGTTTTGTTTTTTTTTTTTCATTTTTTGCGCTATAAACAAACAAAGCGCGACAATTTTGAAAAAAAATAATATTTTTTTTTTTGCAGCTTCACAGCTTACTACTGTGCATGCTCAAGTCGCACTGCACCTTTTGAATGGTCCCGTAGTCTTCTGGGACCTGTGATGTGTCCCAGAAGACTGCAGGGGAAGGAGGGGGGCTGAACCTCCAACTCAGATCGCCATTGGCAAAGTGAGGCAGAAGTGGGAGAGGGTACCTGTCAAAACCAGGTATCCGCTCCCCCTAAAAAGTGCGAAATGTGGCAGTGGGAGGGGGAGGGTGCAAACAAGCAGAATTTCCCCTTTTGGGTGGAGCTCCGCTTTAATTATCACCTGTTATGTTTTGTCCTATTAATATTATTCTGAGCCACTGGAACAAAGGAAGGGAACAAAGAGGTGGGATTTTCATTTGACATTGACCTGGTAGCTTTTAGTAGCAGGTACTTTTCTATATTCTGCCTTGGTACTAGTAAAGGTAAGCACATTTGGCAATAAAAGGGGAATAATCCCTTCACTACATAAACTGTAAAATGTAACCTGAAATCTTGTTCAAGTCACACTAGCAAGATGCTGTAAGTTTAGTGCCATCATATCGTGATAGCAAAGAGCCCATGTCTCAAGTCCTAATGCTATTAACAAGAGATTTACTGGTCTTTCCCTTCTTTTCATAAAAGAAAAGCAGGATGGATCATCTGGTGGTTTACTGAATGCTTATTAAATTCTATGGATATAATAAAAAATAAAGCTGCTTCACTCTTGTCTGTGACAAAAATATATATTTTTTTTTCATTCTTGATGTTTACAATGACAACTTTCATCAACTGTATAAGACCAGCCAGAATAACACTTGCAATTTATGTACCTGCAACAGTGCTTAACTTGAGGGAATCCCAACTTTTGAACTCCAGGTATCTCTAAAATGTAGCCTTGCAGTGCCCCTCCCTGCGATACTGCAAAGGTTAAATGCGCATTTTGTCTAGGGGCTAGGTATAGCCAGTGTTCTGCTCTGTTCTCCAACACTCCTGGGATGTGGATAAGCTCTTGGTGTATTCACAGACAATGCGGGACTGCTGTTCCTGTTGCTGTGGGAGGGCACTGACTGGTCAAAGAGTAAAGAAGAGCTTCTTCAGAAAGGAGGAAACCTGCAGGAACAGGGAATAACATAGGTCTTTCAGCTTCATCCATATACACTGGAAAAAAGGAGCATTTACCCTTTGGGGAAGGCAGCATTCCAAGGTAAAATTTTGAAGATACCTGAAGATCAGCTCTAAGGTTAATTTATAGTAACCCTTTCAAATATCAAGTACCTTCTATACCTGTTCAAGGTTAGTAGTACCTACCAGATAATTTTGAATTATGATATTGAGTGAATGTGTTGTCAATAGTTCTCAGTTTTGTTAGAAAAATTGGTGTCCAATAATGAATCTATAGCAGAAGTGCTTAGACAGTAATGTATACTGCAGCTACATTGCTGTGTAGGTATAGAATGCGAAGTAAGCAAAATGTCCTCTCTTTAGATGAGAATTTGATGACTACTATCATCTAGAATGCCTGACATCAGCTATATCCTCAAAGAATGACCACTTATTCTAACACTTATGTGAATTACACTGTTCTCTCTTGAACCTTGCTTGACACCTTTTTTTAATGAGTCATTTAAATAAGATTATGAATGTTTTGTCCTATAACATACAGACATATTTTGGTCTTCTCGAAATAATAGACCTATGGACGTGAGCTAAGATTGCAGTACGTTTTCTGTACAGTTTCTTTGTAATATGGGATGAAAATTCACGGAGCTCTGACTAGTAAGTCACTGTATTTCACGTTCAGACGGTACAGTTTGGATACCATTTCCTAGCCTCCTATGAGAGCAGTTCCATATTAATCACTCTGGAAGGTGGTTACAAGACAGGGCAACAACTTGGATCTACCTGAACTGTGGTCATTGGAATTTCCAAAATTGTATGATTTCAAGTGAATATTTTAGGTGATTAAGTGAGTGTCAGTGAAATAAAGTTTCATATTTTATTCAGTGCAAAATTGTGTGCAAGTAAAAAGGTGGTTGCTAAATATACTAATTATAAATTGAATGTGTGAGTGCATGTTTAGGTTTAAGTCAAAGATAGAACAATCATCCAATTAGTGGTAGAAAATTAGAGGTAGATATTAGAATTAGTTTGCTAAGAGCGCAGGAAGGTATCAGGTTTCTGTCTGAAATCTCCAAATCTATAACATTTTAATATATTTGTCACACGAACATGCATCTTAAAAACAATTAGAAACGTACCTTAAATATAGATACTACAAAGCTTACTGTTTATTAAAGTAAGCTTAAACAACCTGGACCTGCTAGTACAGTCTTTTATCATACTTACATTTTGTGGGGAAGTTACAACAAAAAATTACATGCATCTTAAAATGTAACTTTTCTTCCATGGAAACTCAAATCCAATATACAAATTTACTCATTTGTGTGCAATCAAGTAAATTTGTAAAGAACACAACAATTAACCACTTAAGGACAGAGCCTCGTTTTGAGATTTGGTGTTTACTGGTTTAAAACAATTACTTTGAACCCCAATTATTATATATTTTTTTCTAACACCCTAGAGAATAAAATGGCGGTTGTTGCAATACTTTTCGTCACACCGTATTTGCGCAGCTGTCTTACAAGCGTACTTTTTTTAGAAAAAAATAACTTTTTTGAATTAAGTTAGCCCAATTTGATGATGATGTTACACCGAGTAAATTGATACCCAACATGTCACTGTTAAAAATTGCACCCGCTCGTGGAATGGCGACAAACTTTTACCCTTAAAATCTCCATAGGCGATGTTTAAAAAATTCTACAGGTTGCATGTTTTGATTTACAGAGGAGGTCTAGAGCTAGAATCATAGCTATCACTCTAATGATCGCAGCAATACCTCACATGTGTAGTTTGAACACTGTTTACATATGCAGGCCCTACTCACGTAGGTGTTTGCTTCTGTGCGCGAGCTCGGCGGGATGGGGCGCGTTAAAAAACATTTTTTTGTTTTTTTCTTATTTATTTTACTTTTTATTTTTACACTGTTCTTTTAAAAAAACAAAAATTGTGTCACTTTTATTCCTATTACAAGGAATGTAATATGAGATTTGGGGTCAAAAAGACCTCAGATATCATATTTACACTAAAATGCAATAAAAAGAAAAAAAAATTTAATTTGAAATTCTTTTTTTTTTTTTAAATGTCCCTTTAAGGGCTATGGATGGAAGTGACGTTTTGACGTCACTTCCGCCCTGCAATGGTATGGAGCTGGGTGGGGGCCATCTTCCCCTCTTGAAGAGGATACTGGGGTTATGGTAGCTAGCTGCTACCATAAAAACAATATTTCTCTTCAAACAGCCGACTTATAACGATTGGGGCGGTCGGCAAGTGGTTAAGTGTTCATATTACAGTATATGTGTATATTCAAAATTTTTAGGTAGAATAAGGAAATCATGTGAAAAATTATTTCATGTAAAGAATACCTGTTTGGTGTGAAAGTTATTGGAAATTTGATTAGTTATTGTTCTTGGCACACATCAGAACAATAGCACCAAATAAGCCTATGGAAATCAAAATTCCTGAAAAGTTTACTATAACCAGTCTTGATTTTGATCTCTTATGCCCTGTACACGCGGTCGGACATTCCGACCACAAAATCCGTCTGATTTTTTCCGATGGATTTTGGCCGAAACTTGTCTTGCATACACACAGTCGCACAAAGTTGTCGGAAAATCCAATCGTTCGAAACGAGGTGACGTACAAGACGTACGATGGGACTACGAAGAGGCCAGTAGCCAATAGCTTTCGTCCTCAAATTTATTCTGAGCATGCATGGCACTTTGTGAGTAGGAATTCTATACACACGATCGGAAAAAGTCTGATCGGATTTTGTTGTCGGAAAGTTTTAGGTCCTGCTCTCAAACTTTTTCCATTAGAAATTCCGACAGAAAAAGTCCGCTAGAGCCCACACACGATCGGATTTTCCGACAACATAATCCAGTCGGACTTTTTCCGTCGGAATATCCGACTGTGTGTACGAGGCATTATAGTTTCTCTTTGACAAACCAACGTTTTATTTTCAAATTAGCATTGTATTTTCTTTTTCTATGTAATCACAGCCATTTTTTTTTAGTTTTGGAAACAGAAAGAGAGAGTTAACTATCTGTCCAGTTTGTATTTGCATATGTGGTCTCATTAGAGAGATTTTCCCTTACTTAATTTCTCTGTGGCAACCATACAAGAAATGTGGGGTGCAGCTGTCACCAGGACAGGAAGGAACAATCAGCAATAACAACATTATCAGAAGTTCTAACACTTAATCATGCTACATTACATATGATTACTTCAGAGGGGTAATCTCCCCTAAAGTGACACAGATGGCAGTTAAAAAACAACAGAGGCTGTAACCCTTTTCTGCCATATCACAATTGTGATTTTTTCCATATTAACAAATTAATCATGATACATGTAGTGCGTATAACAAGGGCTATAACTCAAGCTGGCCATACATGGATTGAAATTCCTCCGGTTCAGCAGGGAGCTGACAAATTTTGATCCATGTATGGGCTTGCTGGTTGTACACAAGTCAATCTGCCTCACAAATGCGCTTCTGGAAGAATGGTCAAACATTCCCATAGACACACTCCTAAACCTTTTAAACAGCCTTCGCAGAAGAGTTGAAGCTGTTATAGCTGCAAAGGGTGGGCCAACTCAATATTGAACCCTACAGACTAAAGCCCCATACACACGCTCGGACTATCCGAGGACCAGGTCCGTCGGATCATGTCCGTCATACTTTGTCCGATGTTGGTTTTGCGTACACACGGTCGGACAAAGTTGTCGGAAAATCCGATCATTCTGAACGTGGTGACGTTTGTTGCCTACGACGGGACTACGTAGAGGCTAGTAGCCAATAGCTTTGGTCTTGTAATGTGATCTGAGCATGCGTAGCACTTTGTCCGTCGGGCAACCGTACACACGTTCGGATTTGGTGTGATCGGACCGTGTTGTCGGCAAATCTATCCAGCAGGAGATAGGACTTTGTCCGTCGGACAATCCGACGTACACTGTCCGATGGTGCATACACACGGTCTGATTTTTCAACAACATTGTCCGATCGGACAGAATCCATGCAAAAATACGACCGTGTGTATGGGGCTTTAGACTGGAATGCCATTAAAGTTCATGTGTGCGTAAAGGCAGGTGTCCCAATACTTTTGGCAATATGGTGTATGTGTTGCCTAATTTCCTATGCACAAAACGTCTCCTCTTCCCAATACAGTTAAAAAAAAGGACACCAGATGCAGAAAGGGTATTAACATAGCATCTAATTATAAAGATGGTTTGCTTTCATATGTGTTCAGTTTTAAAATATCTTTATAGGGCATTGTAAAGCTGCAGTCATGTGATTTGCATTATGAGTGTATTAGCAGCACAATCCATGCATGCCTGAAGATGTTATGTGTGATTGTTACGAGTACATCCGAACATGTCTGACACTTCGAGTACACCAAAGATCCGTGACAGAGCTGAATGAAAACTTTTTATTGGCAGGAGCAGTACAAACATATAAAACCTGCCAGCTGTCAAGGATGTACTATAAATGGTGATTTTGTTTCACTAGTTTAATGAATTAAAGCAAGGTTGAAACAAGTCCAAGGATAGCATGTTTGGCCTTGCAAAGACAAAAATGAAAGAGTTGGGGATGTTTTTCTGTTGGCAGCTGTTTTTAGTATAAAGTGTTGACTTTTAATAGTTTAGAATTGGATAGTCTAGTGGGGAGATTTTTGTTTGCTTCCTATTCACACCATAGAGAAATGATCACTCATTGAGTATGTTTTGTGTTTTTCAGACCGGAGAGGATTCCAAGAACACCTTGTACTACCCATTCCTTCTGGAAGACAGGAGATAAAATATTTGTCCACACTAAATATTTCTTCAGCTCACATCACTTTAAAATTCAGCACATGCATTCAGTCTCTTTCAGTCTATTTCCTGGCATTTTCCCTATACATGTAACTAGACCAAGCTTCAATAGTGTGTGGGAATGTCTCAGAATATTAAATGCTCACTTTAGCTTTCCTGGATGTTTACTTGTATTGTGAAGCTGAAAATGTGGTACGCCAATTTGGTTTATCTTCCTTTATAGAAAAAACTTTTTGACATCATTCACTTGATTGCACACATAATGATTAACTTTTCCAGTTTCTATAGATCCAAATACAAGACAATCACCATACACATAATACAAGTCACAAAAGAAGAGGGAAAGAAGGGGGGAGGAGTTAGCCCAGTAATCAAAGTCAAGGCGATAAAGGAGAATTTTTTTTTTTTTCGTTTTATGGCTTTATTATAGCCCTGACTGTTTACTTATACTGTATGTTTCTATTGTAGCCCTGATAAAGAGGGTGCAGTACGTCAAAACACTTAGATTTTTTTCCCTTTAATAAATTCACAATCAAGAATGTTATACAGTGGGGAAAATAATTATTTGATCCCCTGCTGATTTTGTAAGATTGCCCACTTAGAAAAAAATTAAGGGTCTATAATTGTTATCAAAGGTTTATTTTAAAAGATAGAGACAGAATGATCAACCAAAAATCCAGAAAACACAAATGATGCAAATGTTATAAACTGAGTTGCAGTTCAGTTCAGAGTAAAATAAGTAATTGATCCAACCCGTACCAATCAATAATAATTCTGGCTCACACAGACTGGCTACAGTATGTACTCATGTGGTACACAGATTAGTCGTGTCAATTTAAAAAGGTGCACCTAACGACAACTTGTTATATGTATAAAAGCCACCTTTCTACCGAATCTCTTTCTTCCATTCACACATTCACACCTCACCTCATTATCATCGTCAAGACAAAAGACCCGTTGAAGGAGGTCAGGGGCAAGACTGTAGACCTGCACAAGGCTGGATTGGGCTACATAACCATCAGCAGGAAGCTTGGTGAGTAGGAGACAATTGTTGAAGCGGTAATGTGCAAGTGGAAGAAATAAAAAATAACCATTAATTGCCCTCAGTCTGGAGCTCAATGCAAGATTTCGCCTCATGGGGTAAGGATGTTCATGAAAAAAGTGAGGAGCCCAGAACTACACAGGAGGAGCTTGTGAATGATCTCAAGGCAGATGGGACCACAGTTACCAAACAAACCATTAATAATACATAAATACAATATGCCAATATGGATTGAAATCCTGCAGCACCTGCAAGATCCCCCTCCTCAAGAAGGCACATGTACAGGCCCATTTGAAGGTTGCCAATGAACATCTAAGTGATTCAGAGAAGGATTGGGAGAAAGTTCTGTGGTCAGATGAGTAAGACAAATGCTGACTATGACCCTAAGAACACCATCCCTACAGTCAAGTACGGAGGTGGAAACATTATGTTTTGGGCTGTTTCTCTGCTAAAAGTACAGGCCGACTTTGCTGCATTGAGGAGCCAATGGACAGGGCCATGTATTTTAAAATCTTGGATGAGAGCCTTCTTCCCTCAGGGTTGTGGATAAGTCCTCCAGCATGACAATGACCAAAAACATACTGCCAAGGCAACAAAGGAGTGGCTCAAGAAGAAGCACATTAAGGTCATGGTCATGGAGTGGCCCCTGTGTGTCCCAGCAGACAGCACGGTGGGACGGGATGTGGCGTATACTTCTGTGGGAGTCTAGGGCCGGATGTGTGTGCAAATACCTGCCTTACACAGTATCTGCAACCCATCCCCCCTAAAAGGTTCAAAATAAGACACCACAGGGTGCAGGGATCCAATGAGCGGAAGTTCAAATTTAGGGTTGAAGGGCGGTTTAAGTATTGGAGTTTCATTAGATAGACATTTCAATTCTGTCTTCAAGTAGGATCTTCTAACAAACTGCTAATAATTGGCAAGACTTTTAAACAATGTTTACTAATCCTATTTTGGCACTCAAATCAGTGTGATTCAAAAGTGTACCTTTTTGTGTTCCATTACCATAGGGGGCAAAAGACTCAGACGTCATCCGGTCCGAACCTACGAGGACCTCCCGGCATCACCAGACTAATTGGGCAGTTAGCCCAAGCCCGCGCGTGGATGTGGCGGAACAAGGTCGTTGAAGTCGATCAAATCTGCACCCCACCAAGTGAGTGTCTCAGAACACAGATTGAGGTAATAAATTAAGGTCTGCATGTTTTTGACACTTTTTTTCTTGTGTTTTATCTACCCAACTTTTAGTGATGCTGATCTGTTTGTGGAAGGACAAGCTGCGGAGCCATTTTCCACTGACAGTGCCCACAGGCTTATTGGCCAGATCATGGCCTGGAATCTGCAGCTGGAAAAATTTTTTAAGTTGCCAAGCCACAGCCAAGAAACAATCAAAAAGATGGTTTAAGGGTCTGCTGCCATTTCAATGGCCCCCCTACCATTAAAATACTGTAAATAAAGGTCCCGCACTTGCTGGGCTGATTGTGGTGCGGAACCAAGAGGGCGATTATCCAGCCCTGTCATGTTGCCTTCCACTCCGGCCTCAGGGCCAATTGGTAAGGAGTATGTTCCTGAATGTTTCCGTAAATAATTGTGCATGACACAGCATGCAAGAATGATAGTATTGAGTTTGTACTCTGCCAGATGTAGGGATGTAAGGAGCATCTGAAAACGGTTGGCCATAATACCAAATGCATTTTCCACCACCCTCTTGCTCTGGCCAACCGATAATTAAAAATCCTCCTCTCAGGGGTGAGGGATCGTTGGGGAAATGGCCTCATCAGATGGTCACCCAGACCGAACGCCTCGTCGGCAATGAAGACGAAGGGGAGTCCCTCCACATTATCTTCATCTGGTGGCAGCTCCAGCCCACCAGTTTGGAGACGATGACCGAACTCCGTGTGTTTGAAGACTCCTCCGTCCGACATCCGGCCGTTTTTCCCCACATCCACATACAGAAAGTCAGATTGTGCCGACACCACCGCCATCAACACGATACTATGGAACCCCTTATAATTCCAATAGTATGACCCCGAATGGGGTGGGGGCACAATTCGCACGTGTTTGCCGTCAATCGCCCCTCCGCAGTTGGGAAAGTCCCAACGGGCAGCAAACTGGGAAGCCACAGTCTGCCATTTCCTGTGGTGGTGGAGGGACACTGTGAAGTCAAACAGAAAGATACAATTTAAATTATAAACCAGGCAAAACACCAAACTAAATGCAACAAATTAACAAACAATTTGGAAGAACATATGTATTTATTTAGTACATCCTTGAAATAAAGCCAAAAGATTAAGGATAAAAGGGACAAATCTCTGATTGATGACCCCTCTGATGGACCAGAGAAGATAATAATGGGATGTGGGTGGGGAGTAAATAATTGTAAGGTCACACAATACACATGCAATTAATTAAAGGTGTGTGTGGGGGGGGGATAATTACAAGCTGACCAAAACCACATGCTATTAATTATCAGGGGGTGTGGGGGGGGATAATTACAAGCTGACCCAAACCACATGCTATTAATTATCAGGGGGTGTGGGGGTGGGGATAATTACAAGCTGACCCAAACCACATGCTATTAATTATCAGGGGGTGTGGGGGGGGGGGGGGGATAATTACAAGCTGACCCAAACCACATGCTATTATTATCAGGGGGTGTGGGGGGATAATTACAAGCTGACCAAAACCACATGCTATTAATTATCAGGGGGTGTGGGGGTGGGGATAATTACAAGCTGACCCAAACCACATGCTATTAATTATCAGGGGTGTGGGGGGGGATAATTACAAGCTGACCAAAACCACATGCAATCAATTTAAAATTGAGGTCAAGGGGGTGAAAGGGGGGGTGAGTAAAGCTGTACAATGGAGCTGGTAATATACATTTTTAACCAAAGAAAGTGACTAGGCTAGGGTGTTTAGGGGGCCAAGCTTCCATGCTGGGAGGTTGGTGCAAGCAAATATGCATGTGACCCACTAAATAATACATTCTTAAAACTATTTCGATAAGTCAACCATAAAATACTAGACAAAAAAACAAAATCCAAAAATAAAAGGAATAGGGGACATTCATAGAATAGTCCTATCATGGTAATTAGCTAATGATGACATTGATGCACTACATTAACAAACATACAAGACATAGGTAATTTTAAAAGAGAAGACTTACCTTAATGTATTCCTCCTGCAGGACGTGGATAATGGCAGAACAGGTCTCTGGAATAATGAGCCCCAGAGCCTGGGGGGGGAGATGCCTGTCGTGAACTTGAGGTCCTGCAAGCTTCTCCCCGTCGCCAAGTAACGCAACGTGGCGACTAGCCTCTGCTCCGCACTGATGGCTTGCCGCATGCAGGTATTCTGCCTGGTAATATAAGGGACAGCGAAGCCAACAGACAGTGAAAAATGGGGTCCGTCATCCGGAGATAATTCCTGAAATCATCAGGATTATTCTCACGGATCTCACGGAGCAAAGGCATATGCGAGAATTGGTCACGCTGGCGCAACCAATTCTTGGTCCATGAACTCCTCCTCACCCTGTTCATGGACCGGGCTCGTGCCAAGGTGTTAACCGCAACACCGAGCCCCTGCACAGCACGAACTCGTTCCCGAGTACGTCCACACTCCATGGCTTCAAAACGGTCGGCTGATCAAACAAACAACTTAACAGAACGCACTGAAGAACAGCAAGGCCTATGAAGAACGACCTGAAAAAACAGGAACGAGCGGACCAGAACGGCCTGAGAACAGGTAGGAACTGATCCACACGCACTGAAAGCCAGATACAAACCTCACAAGCACAAACTGAACGGCAGAAGCGAACGAATTAAGCAGAAGTCTGAGAAGCGCGAATCGTCTCTAACCAAACGTCAACTAACACGCGATACACACGAGATTAGCTGACGGGGCCCAAAGGGTGTCGTTTGGATCTCGAGCTTCCTTTTTCTAGTCCCGTCGTACGTGCGTACGTCATCGCGTGAACCGCCGGACTTTTTGCGTGATCGTGTGTGGTCAAGTCCGTTCGCTTTTTAGTCCAGCGTACCTAGCGGGAAAGTCCAGCGGATTGTCCGCTGGACTTAGTCCGCCGGCAAAAGTCCGTACGTGTGTACGAGGCATAAGTGATTCAGAGAAGGATTGGGAGAAAGTGCTGTGGTCAGATGAGTAAGACAAATGCTGACTATGACCCTAAGAACACCATCCCTACAGTCAAGTACGGAGGTGGAAACATTATGTTTTGGGCTGTTTCTCTGCTAAAAGTACAGGCCGACTTTGCTGCATTGAGGAGCCAATGGACAGGGCCATGTATTTTAAAATCTTGGATGAGAGCCTTCTTCCCACAGCCAAGAAACCTTAAGGATTTAGAGAAGATCTGTAAAGAAGAGTGGGCCAAAATCCCACCTAAAATGTGTGCAAACCTGGTAACCAACTACAAGAAACATCTTACCTCTGTGCTTGCCAACAAGGGTTTCTCCACCAAGTACTAAGTCATGTTTTGCTTGGGGATCAAATTCTTTTTTTACTCACTGACCTGCAACTCAATTTTATACATTTGTATGGTGTTTTTTCTAGATTTTTGGTTGATATTCTGCCTCTATCTTTTGAAATACACATATGATAAACATTATAGATTTAATTAGTGCTACTGTATAATAAAAAACTTTGCAGTACCGTCATCCTATAAATTTGAGAAAAATTGGATGGCAGATAGTCTAAGGCAACTGTGGACTTTCATGGTACAGTAAGGACTTACATGGACTCGCATAAAAAATTATATAAATGTATTACAAAATACAAAACACAAGAGTTAATAACAAATCCTCAGAGTGAGGTATAGACAGTACATATCAAGAAATCTCTATAATAGAACTGACAGTGATATTCATTTATCCACAGTGGGGGGAAAAAACGAAATGACGATCAAACTGGTTCAGACTCAACATGTTTCACAGGGTGACCGCTTCTTCAGGAGTATGTTTCATAGGAGATTTATATGTAGTTGTCTCTATAAAAGATATTTGGATAGTAAATACACAAAAACGTATAATTAGTATACAGGTATGCATGAAACCCGGATATAAATTACGGCCACCTCATTAATCTGCCACAGATGGGGTCGTAAACAAAGAATCCAGGTGATGCGTATAGAATTGAATTATATTGCTACTCACATACATAAATCAGTGGCAAGTGATGCTTACCATTGACGGATCGAGTAGTACCAAACGGGGTCTAGCAGCGCCGCTGGGGCATATTCCTGGGCAAGTATGGGAGCCAGAGCAAAGTACAACAAAAGAGAGAAGATATAGACACTGTCAAAGAAAAAATTAGATATATCATTTAATAGGGATATTATTGGAAAAGAAAATACCACCAGCACAAACAGGCTGGATTTTGAGTATACACATAGAGAGATATGTATGTATATATAACAATAGTTGATCCTTAATACACACCTACAATATTTAAATAAAGAATTCACGTGTGGTGTGGTGGCGTAATAAGGGAGGCGGGTCTCCAAAGATCATACAGAAAGCAGTGACGCTGCAGACCGACCAAGCTGTAGAAAAAACAGGCATGGGCCGATGTCCATCCGATAGGTGGATATCTAGGTCTATGGGTATAGGAAAATGGATATGTATTTATCTAAAATAGCTGGAAAAATAATATGACCATAATCATACTACACCTCAGAATAGAGGATGGACATATGGTCAAAAAGAATTTATAAAGTAATGCAATTAAATGGCACAATAAGCATACAGTGGTGTGAAAAAGTGTTTGCCCCCTTCCTCATTTCCTGTTCCTTTGCATGTTTGTCACACTTAAGTGTTTCGGAACATCAAACCAATTTAAACAATAGTCAAGGACAACACAAGTAAACACAAAATGCAATTTGTAAATGAAGGTGTTTATTATTAAAGGTGAAAAAAAATCCAAACCATCATGGCCCTGTGTGAAAAAGTGATTGCCCCCTAAACCTAATAACTGGTTGGGCCACCCTTAGCAGCAACAACTGCAACCAAGCGTTTGCGATAACGTGCAATGAGGCTTTTACAGTGTCCTGGAGGGATTTTGGCCCACTCATCTTTGCAGAATTGTCCTAATTCAGTTACATTAGAGGGTTTTCGAGCATGAACGGCCTTTTTTAAGGTCATACCACAACATCTCAATAGGATTCAGGTCAGGACTTTGGCTAGGCCACTCCAAAGTCTTCATTTTGTTTTTCTTCAGCCATTCGGTGGTGGACTTGCTGGTGTGTTTAGGATCATTGTCCTGCTGCAGAACCCAAGTTCGTTTCAGCTTGAGTACACGAACAGATGGTCGGACATTCTCCTTCAGGATCTCTTGGTAGACAGCAGAATTCATAGTTCCTTTTATCACGGCAAGTCTTCCAGGTCCTGAAGCAGCAAAACAGCCCCAGACCATCACACTACCACCACCATATTTTACTGTTGGTATAATGTTCTTTTTCTGAAATGCAGTGTTCCTTCTACGCCAGATATACTTGGACACACACCTTCCAAAGAGTTCCACTTTTGTCTCATCGGTCCACAGAATGTTGTCCCAAAAGTCTTGGGGATCATCAAGATGTGTTGTGGAGAAATTGAGATGAGCTTTGATGTTCTTTTTGCTCAGCAGTGGTTTTCTCCTTGGAACTCTGCCATGCAGGCCATTTTTGCCCAGTCTTTCCCTGATGGTGGAGGCATGAACGCTGACCTTAACTGAGGCAAGTGAGGCCTGCAGTTCCTTGGACGTTGTTGTGGGGTCTTTTGTGACCTCTTGGATGAGTCGTCGCTGCGCTCTTGGGGTAATTTTGGGCGGCCGGCCACTCCTGGGAAGGTTCACCACTGTTCCATGTCTTCGCCATTTGTGGATAATGGCTCTCACTGTGGTTCACTGGATTCCCAAAGCTTTGGAAATGGCTTTATAACCCTTTCCAGACTGGTAGATCTCAATTACTTTCTTTCTCAATTGTTCCTGAATTTCTTTGGGTCTCGGCATGATGTGTAGCTTTTAAGGATTTTCCGGTGGACCTTACTGTGTCAAGCAGCTCCTATTTAAGTGATGCCTTGATTGTGAACAGGTGTGGCAATAATCAGGCCTGGGTGTGGCTAGAGAAATTGAACTCAGGTGTGGACAACCACAGTTATAGTATGTTTTAATAAGGGGGGCAATCACTTTTTCACACAGGGCCATGATGGTTTGGATTTTTTTTCACCTTTAATAATAAACACCTTCATTTACAAATTGCATTTTGTGTTTACTTGTGTTGTCCTTGACTATTGTTTAAATTGGTTTGATGTTCCGAAACACTTAAGTGTGACAAACATGCAAAGGAACAGGAAATGAGGAAGGGGGCAAACACTTTTTCACACCACTGTATATATGTGTATAATGGTAGGTAGCTCACCCTAAATAGCCAAAATGCCCAAGACCACAGGGGATATCGTTGGAAAGTCAAAAAGAGCCTTCGCTAATAACCTAAAAATAGTTAGGGAATACAGAGGGAAAAAGAAAAGGATCCCTTGAATACAGATATATGCATGCAATGGCACAGAAACCCATAGACCATACAGATAGCCATTAAATATGAAAATATATATGGAAGATGCCTACCAGATAGAATAGTATAGTTAGACAACCTCCAGATTAGGTATCAGATGAAATACTTAGATCATCAGCACCATCAATGACAGATGGTAGCCGCTGAGACCAAGGATATAAGGCTTGCATCTATGGGGTAAACAAATAAAAAACAAAAGGTGGGTCAAAGAGATAAGATAGAAAATCTGCAGTAAGCCAATGCACCCAGCCCTGATGCACCAAACATTTACCTTAAGCCACAAACGACACAAGAGCCGCAGGACCACGCCAAGCCAGCCACCACTCTAAGTGTATGGGGATGAATGCCCATTTAAATAGTACTCTGGCGCCTGTCCCAGTGATGTCACAAAAACGGCGCGGAAGCGCCAGTAATATGACAGCAAGCATCGGACCCGATCCTCGATACCGCTAAACGGCATATAGACATAGTGAGAGAAAAAATCACTCACACACAGGGACGCCGTCCTGGGCCGCGAATGCCGCGCATGCGCAGTCCCATAGGAACGAAAAATACACTGTGGATTAGGAAGAAAGCCTCAAATGTCAACCGTTCATCCGTCCAATAAGAGACCAAAGACCAACAGCGCCATCTGGCGGGCAGTCGTGGAAACGATTAGACGGAAGGATCGCATACTTGCCCAGAAAAAGGGAAAGACCATCCGATAGCTGAACAAAACCTCCATAAAGAGGGCGATAGTAGCAGAATGATGCCACGGACATATGACAATAGGAGAGCAGTTATAACAGGAAAAACAAATAATACAATACATATTTAATTAAATAAAGCAAGATAGAAAATATGCACAAAATACAACCCAATATATGAGGCCATATAAAAAAGGGAATGTGTAAGGGGGCAAAGATGATCAATCATGGCTACGTCAGAGTCAGTCAACTCAGTCAAAAAACAGTACCGACATGGAAGGCCGGAAGGAACTCATATGTAGAGACCATCTAGCAAAGGAAAAAGGGAATTAAGGGCAGGTAAGTATTTGTTCAAATCATCTGAACCAATAGAGGTTCGGACGAATGTCCCCAAGGGAATGTCAAATAATTTCCTTTTTAGAGTTACAAGAATGGCTTATATGAGTTAGTCTCATTAATTCCAGGGTGGATAGTGGCCAATAACTTTTCAATCCATAGGGTCTCAGCCCTCAAGATCTTATTATCCCAATCCCAGCCACGGGGGTAGGGGGGATCACCTCAAGTACGAAGAAAGAAACTACGCTGTTATCAAACCTGTGATGAAGTTCGATATGTCTGGTAACAGAGGTTAGGATCTTGCCAGACCCTGAGCAATAGACATGGTCAAGAATTCGTTGACCAAACTCGCGTATCGTCTTGCCAACGTAGAACGCATGGCAACTGCATGTCATCAAATAAATGACCCAATAAGCATATATATGTGTATAATGGTAGGTAGCTCACCCTAAATAGCCAAAATGCCCAAGACCACAGGGGATATCGTTGGAAAGTCAAAAAGAGCCTTCGCTAATAACCTAAAAATAGTTAGGGAATACAGAGGGAAAAAGAAAAGGATCCCTTGAATACAGATATATGCATGCAATGGCACAGAAACCCATAGACCATACAGATAGCCATTAAATATGAAAATATATATGGAAGATGCCTACCAGATAGAATAGTATAGTTAGACAACCTCCAGATTAGGTATCAGATGAAATACTTAGATCATCAGCACCATCAATGACAGATGGTAGCCGCTGAGACCAAGGATATAAGGCTTGCATCTATGGGGTAAACAAATAAAAAACAAAAGGTGGGTCAAAGAGATAAGATAGAAAATCTGCAGTAAGCCAATGCACCCAGCCCTGATGCACCAAACATTTACCTTAAGCCACAAACGACACGAGTCGAGTAGAGCAATCTGCATGGCTCCGGTATAAATTGGTGGTTAGATTGCCCTCAGCATCAATCATAATGGTAAGATCCAGCAACGATATACTCTCAGAGCTAAACCTCAAATTGTAGTCATTAGTGTTCAGAATACTGAAAAAGGACCGTAAGTCATTGCAGGTGCCTGTCCAAATGATCTATATAGTGGAACCAATAGAGTATATGGTTCAACCAGCTATCGAATCTTTCATCCGAAAAGATCCATCTCTCCCAGCCGCCTAGATATAAATTTGCATACGAAGGAGCGCAGCATGTGCCCATTGCAACACCTTGTCATTGAAGAAATATCTTGTCCATAAAAGTAAAATAGTTGTGAGTAAGGGTAAACTGAAGTAGTTCTAAAATGAAACAATTATGCGGCCATGTGGTCTCATCTTGTTCCATGAGGAAGGACCCGATCACCCGGATGCCCGGCTCGTGTGGGATACTAGAGCACAAGGCCCCTATATCCACTGCTACGAGCAGGGCATACGGGGGAGCATGGGTCCCCTCCAAATGTCACAACAGATCAGAGGTGTCTCTAATATAGGACGGTAGACAGATCACATGTGGCATCAATACCGAGTCTACATATCGACTAGCCTTCTCAGTGAGAGATTCGTTACCTGAGATAATAGGTCATCCCGGAGGGTTGGCAAGATGCTTGTGCACTTTCGGGAGTGCATAAAAAGTGGCAATACATGGGAATTTAGGATTGAGATACTCAAAGGTTTTTTGATCAATGAGGCCCTTGGAAAAGGCTTTGATACACAATGATCGTAATTACTCAGAATAAGAGGAGACACGATCCTCATCAATATGACAATACCAATCCTTGTTTTTTAGGATGTCCAGACACATTTTCTGATATTGAGGGTGGGACATAACAACAATGTTCCCACCCTTGTCAGAAGGCTTAATAACACATTCTTTGCATGACCTTAATGAGTCCAGAGCTTCAGTTTGTTCAGGGGTTAAATTTGAAACAGGTTTGGACCAAGAGCGTAATTTCAAATCTCAAATTGTTAGTTGTAAAAATGCCCATATCTTTGGACATGTAAGCAAATCCGGAAAATGACGAAACTTGGGTTTAAATTGTTTTTGACTTTTTGTAATGTGACTAGTGTTCTGAGTGACAATGTCAGTCTGAACTAAGGGGTCACCGGAAAATTCTTCATAAAGAAGCATAAGATCCCTGAGAGCTCTGAACTCATTCATGGTAAAGTGTTTAATTTGTTCAGTGAGGTCTATTTCTAGTCTTTTTTAATTCCGTTGAGAATCAAAGACAAATTTGTATGTCAAACGACGTGCGAATAGATATAGATCTTTTATAGTTTCTGCTATATTAATAGGTTGTGAAGGGCAAAAGCCCAGACCCAATTGCAAGATAGATTTCTGCAAGGGGGTAAACTCTAAAGATGTGAGATTAATTCTATTTAGGTCAGACTGGCCTGTGCAGTCTGGGAGTTCCCGTGTCAGACGACGAATGCACTGAGATTGCTCTGTTTTTTGTCTTCCATCAGAGCCAGTGCGGGATCTAAAAAATCTCCCACTAATGCGGGTCGGCTAGAGCAGTTTGTGTTGGGTGTACCTTTAGAAAGAATATTCTGTAAAGCTGGTGTTAAATTACCGACTGCGCCTTGTTCTTTAGGTTGTGAAGTCCTTTCCGGACGTTTTTTTGTTTTAGGATCAGAGGGTGAAGACCCACCGCCATGCCGGGTGCGATTGACCGAACGTGCTGTCTGTGCCCCCAAGTGCCGATTGTGACCCTGTGAAAGAGGAAACATAGATAAAGATGAATCAGATCCGGTGGTCTCTTCTGCATAGGATTGTCCATAAGTATGGACCTGAGGTTTCTACCTGACCTAGAGGTTTCTACCTGACCTCTACCTACATTCTTATTAAGCCATTTGTATGCATAACCTTGTGAGAACGCAAGTTTGTCTAGATTAAATTTCTTTTGTTTTTTTATTGACAATTTCCTTATTCATAACTTCCAAGCATTCCCTAATCTCCTTCCATTTTGCACTAAAGCTAACTATCTCAAAAACATGTAGATACTGTTCATTCAACGACTCAATTTCTTTATCCAAAAGGTTCATATCAAGGGTATACTGTTTAAAGCGGAAGTAAACCCATCGATTTAACAGTTTAAAAAAAAAAGGCATGCCGGGAATGCTAACTGCACATTGGCTGTGCTCTCAACCAAACTGTCAAACCATCCAATGGCTGGTGTCATAACGGATCACATGTGCAGCACCGTGGGAGTTGAAGATTAAACAGAGGCAAAGATGGCAGCTTCCTTGGCTGAAAACGATAGGGGGGTTTACTTCCACTTTAATCAATAGCAGCATAAGTTTCTTGCTACCCATGTTCAAAACTTCCTCCCAGGATTTTTTAAAATCCTCGGTGGGATTTTTAATGGTCGGAAAGGTATTGAGACGTAATCCCTATGGATTGATGTACTCATCAACATATTTCTGAAAATAGTCTACATGACAATAGAGATGAGATTTACGTTTCAAAAGACCCTTGATCCTACCTAAATAAAGGGCAAGGTCACCATCGTCTTTTTTGCAGGTCTCAACACTAGATTGAATGTCAGACATAAAGCCCGTCCAGGCCTTACCATGAAGGTCCATTCCCAAACTGTGTAAAGCTGATAGCCGGCTCCGACGCCCACCAAAAATTGACCACCAAAGATTTTTTCCCCCTTCTGGACAAAGCCAGAAACACAAAAAGAAGGAAAAAAACTGAAAAAAAAAAGCCAATATTTGGTAAATAGCGTGTGAACATGAACCGTGTTTATGCACACGCCAACTGGGTTATAATAATAATAATAAACAAGTAAACATCCATAAGTAGCTAGAACATAGGATGTGTCTGTGGATGTGTTATCCACCCTGAATTAAATGTAATTAGTGCTACTGTATAATAAAAAACTTTGCAGTACAGTCGTCCTATAAATTTGAGAAAAATTGGATGGTACAGTAAGGACTTACATGGACTTGCATAACAAATTATATACATTTATTACAAAATACAAAACACAAGAGTTATAACAAATCCTCAGAGTGAGGTATAGACAGTACATATCAATAAATATCTATAATAGAACTGACAGTGAAACATATATTTATTTATCCACAATGGGGGAAAAAAATGAAACGACGATCAAACTGGTTCAGACTCAACATGTTTCGCGGGGTGACCGCTTCTTCAGGAGTATGTTTCATAGAAGGTTTATATGTAGTTGTCTCTATAAAAGATATTCAGATAGTTAATACACAAAAACGTATAATTAGTATACAGATATGCATGAAACCCGGATATAAATTACGGCCACCTCATTAATCTGCCACAGAGGGGGTCGTAAACAAAGAATCTATGGGATGCGTATAGAATTGAATTATATTGCCACTCACATACATAAATCAGTGGCAAGTGATGCTTACCATTGACGGATCGAGTAGTACCAAACGGGGTCTAGCAGCGCTGCTGGGGCATATTCCTGGGCAAGTATGGGAGCCAGAGCAAAGTACAACAAAAGAGAGAAGATATAGACACTGTCAAAGAAAAAATTAGATATATAATTTAATAGGGATATTATTGGACAAGAAAATACCACCAGCACAAACAGGCTGGATTTTGAGTATACACATAGAGAGATATGTATGTATATATAACAATAGTTGATCCTTAATACACACCTACAATATTTAAATAAAGAATTCACGTGTGTGGTGGTGTAATAAGGGAGGCGGGTCTCCAAAGATCATACAGAAAGCAGTGACGCTGCAGACTGATCAAGCTGTAGAAAAAACAGGCATGGGCCGATGTCCATCCGATAGGTGGATATCTAGGTCTATGGGTATAAGAAAATGGATATGTATTTATCTAAAATAGCTGGAAAAATAATATGACCATAATCATACTACACCTCAGAATAGAGGAAGTACATATGGTCAAAAAGAATTTATAAAGTAACGCAATTAGATGGCACAATAAGCATATATATGTGTATAATGGTAGGTAGCTCACCCTAAATAGCCAAAATGCCCAAGACCACAGGGGATATCGTTGGAAAGTCAAAAAGACTAAATAAGAATATAGGTAGAGGTCAGGGTAGAAAGCAAAGTACTTATGGACAATCCTATGCAAAAGAGACCACTGAATATGATTCATCTTTACCTATGTTTCCTCTTTCACAGGGTCACAATCGGCACTCGGAGGCACAGACAGCACCTTTGGTCAAGCGCACCCAGCATGGTGGTGGGTCTTCACCCTCTGATCCTAAAACAAAAAAACGTCCGGAAAGGGCTTCACAACCTAAAGAACAAGGCGCAGTCGGTAATTTAACACCAGCTTTACAGAATATTCTTTCTAAAGGTACACCCAACACAAACTGCTCTAGCCGACCCGCATTAGTGGGAGATTTGTTAGATCCCGCACTGGCTCTGATGGAAGCCAAAAAACAGGGCAATCTCAGTGCATTCGTCGTCCGACCCGGGAACTCCCAGACTGCACAGACCAGTCTGACTTAAATAGAATTAATCTCACATCTTTAGAGTTTACCCCCTTGCAGAAATCTATCTTGCAATTAGGTCTGGGCTTTTTCCCTTCACAACCAATTAATATAGCAGAAAATATAAAAGATCTATATCTAATCGCATGTTGTTTGACATACAAATTTGTCTTTGATTCTCAACGGAATCAAAAAAGACTACAAATAGACCTCACTGAACAAATTAAACACTTTACCATGAATGAGTTCAGAGCTCTCAGGGATCTTATGCAAAATCCTCCGGTGACCCCTTAGTTCAGACTGACATTGTCACTCAGAACACTAGTCACATTACCAAAAGTCAAAAACAATTTAAACCCAGGTCTCGTAATTTTCCAGATTTGCTTACCTGTCCAAAGATATGGGCATTTTTACAACTAACAATTTGAGATTTGAAATTACGCTCTTGGTCCAAACCTGTTTCAAATTTAACCCCTGAACAAACTGAAGCTCTGGACTCATTAAGGTCATGCAAAGAGTGTGTTATTAAGCCTTCTGACAAGGGTGGGAACATCGTTGTTATGTCCCACCCTCAATATCAGAAAATGTGTCTGGACTTCCTAAAAAACAAGGATTGGTATTGTCGTATTGATGAGGATCGTGTCGCCTCTTATTCTGAGGAATTACGATCATTGTGTATCAAAGCCTTTTCCAAGGGCCTCATTGATCAAAAAACCTTTGAGTATCTCAATCCTAAATTCCCATGTATTGCCACTTTTTATGCACTCCTGAAAGTGCACAAGCATCTTGCCAACCCTCCGGGATGACCTATTATCTCAGGTAACGAATCTCTCACTGAGAAGGCTAGTCGATATGTAGACTCGGTATTGATGCCACATGTGATCTGTCTACCGTCCTATATTAGAGACACCTCTGATCTGTTGTGACATTTGGAGGGGACCCATGCTCCCCCATATGCCCTGCTCGTAGCAGTGGATATAGAGGCCTTGTACTCTAGTATCCCACACGAGCCGGGCATCCGGGTGATCGTGTCCTTCCTCATGGAACAAGATGAGACCACATGGCCTCATAATTGTTTCATATTAGAACTACTTCAGTTTATCTTTACTCACAACTATTTTACTTTTATGGACAAGATGTTTCTTCAAAGACAAGGTGTCACAATGGGCACATGCTGTGCTCCTTAGTATGCAAATTTATATCTAGGTGGCTGGGAGAGATGGATCTTTTCGGATGAAAGATTCGATAGCTGGTTGAACCATGTACTCTATTGGTTCTGCTATATAGATGTCCTGCTCATCATTTGGACAGGCACCTGCGATGACTTACAGTCCTTTCTTAGTATTCTGAACACTAATGACTACAATTTGAGGTTTACTCATACCTTTAGCTCTGAGAGTATATCGTTTCTGGATCTTACCATTATGATTGATGCTGAGGGCAATCTAACCACCAATTTATACCGTAAACCAAGCTCTGGTAACACTATCTTGCATGCATCTAGTGCATATCCATTACCACTCATTCGCAGCATACCCTACGCACAATACCTACGTCTGCGCAGGAACTGCTCGACCAACGATTACTTTTTTCAACAGACAGGCCTATTGCAAAATAGGTAACTAGCTAGGGGCTACTCTAGATCCCTCCTACGAAAGGCCTTCAATAAGGCAAATGGGAGATCCAAATTTCGACCTTCTATATAAAATGCCATCTGAAACCTCTGTACATACGGTCAAGTTTATCACCAAATTTTCTGCTCATGAGGATTGCCTGCAAGCTTCGATGTCTCGCCACTGGCATCTGTTAACAGAAGATCAGACCTTGTCTAAATATGTTTGCTCTACCCCTGAATTGGTATTCAGGCAAGCTACCTCTCTTCCTGACACTCTTACCTCCAGTCACTATCTAACCACCCAAGACAGATCCTCCAGACCAGTCTTGGACACCTACTGGTGTGGGAGCTGTAGCCGATGCCCCTGGGTTACCGAGTGCAGAGGTGTACAGCTGCCCAACGGACAATGGCACCATCTTCGGAGCCATGCAGATTGCTCTACTCGAGGGGTCTTTTATTTGATGTCATGCAGTTGCCATGCGTTCTACGTTGGCAAGACGATATGTGAGTTTGGTCGAATTCACGACCATGTCTATTGCTCAGGGTCTGGCAAGATCCTAAGCTCTGTTACCAGACATATCGGACTTCATCACAGGTTCAATAACAGCGTAGTTTCTTTCTTCGTACTTGAGGTGACCCCCCCCCCCAACCCCTATGGCGGGGATTGGGATAACAAGATCTTGAGGGCTGAGACCCTATGGATTTAAAAGTTATCGGCCACCATACACCCTGGTATTAATGAGACTAACTCATATAAGCCATTCTTGTAACTCTAAAAAGGAAATTATTTGACATTCCCTTCCAACCTTCCTTGTCGGTACTGTTTTTTGACTGAGTTCATCGACTCTGGCATTGCCATGATTGATCAACTTTGCCCCCTTACACATTCCCTTTTTTATATGGCCTCATATATTGGGTTGTATTTTGTGCATATTTTCTATCTTGCTTTATTTAATTAAATATGTATTGTATTATTTGTTTTTCCTGTTATAATTGCTCTCCTATTGTCATATGTCCGTGGCATCATTCTGCGAGTATCGCCCTCTTTATGGAGGTTTTGTTCAGCTATCGGATGGTCTTTCCCTTTTTCTGGGCAAGTATGCGATCCTTCCGTCACTGCTTTCTGTATGATCTTTGGAGACCCGCCTCCCTTATTACGCCACCACACACGTGAATTCTTTATTTAAATATTGTAGGTGTGTATTAAGGATCAACTATTGTTATATATACATACATATCTCTCTATGTGTATACTCAAAATCCAGCCTGTTTGTGCTGGTGGTATTTTCTTGTCCAATAATATCCCTATTAAATGATATATCAAATTTTTTCTTTGACAGTGTCTATATATTCTCTCTTTTGTTGTACTTTGCTCTGGCTCCCATACTTGCCCAGGAATATGCTACAGCCATTTGAACTACTCGATCCGTCGATGTTGAGCATCACTTGCCACTGATTTATGTATGTGAGTGGCAATATAATTCAATTCTATACGCATCACCTGGATTCTTTGTTTACGACCCCATCTGTGGCAGATTAATGAGGTGGCCGTAATTTATATCTGGGTTTCATGCATACCTGTATACTAATTATACGTTTTTGTGTATTAACTATCCGAATATCTTTTATAGAGACAACTACATATAAATCTCCTATGAAATATACTCCTGAAGAAGCGGTCACCCCGCAAAACATGTTGAGTCTGAACAACAACAGTTTGATCGTCATTTCGTTTTTTTCCCCCATTGTGGATAAATGAATATACGTTTCACTGTCAGTTCTATTATAGAGATTTATTGATATGTACTGTCTATACCTCACTCTGAGGATTTGTTATTAACTCTTGTGTTTTGTATTTTGTAATACATTTATATAATTTTTTATGCGAGTCCATGTAAGTCCTTACTGTACCATGAAAGTCCACAGTTGCCTTAGACTATCTGCCATCTAATTTTTCTCAAACATTATAGATCCTTAATTTCTTTGTAAGTGCAAACTGACAAAATCTGCAGGGGATTAAATAATTATTTTCCCCACTGCACCTTATAATTGATTGTAAAACTGGAATAGCACCTTGGATTTCAAGTGGTACACCTGTTATTTTTTCTTCTGTAACTTCTACAGTATGACAGGTAAGGATGAGCCAGACTGCCAAGGATTCGGTTCAAGCAAGGTTCGGTGAACTTCAAAGAATTTTGCATGCGAACTGGAACATCATGAAATGAATGGGACCTAAATCTGTCAAACTAAATATGCCCATTTTCTGGGATAATAGGAAAATGGTTGTAAAAAAATAAATAAAATGGCATGGGGTGGGCACTGCCCTGGGAGAATATATACCAGTGCAAACTTTTTTTTTTTTTTAATTCTGTTTGGCTGGGAGCACTAACATTTCCAAAGGAAAAATGGTTTTATATTTGCCAGCAAGTGACTTTTCCTTTGCATCTATTTAAAAAAAAGACACACAAAACTCTCCAAAGGTCCCCAAAAAGCAGACCAAAAGGGAGAAAAAAAGAGAAGTTCATTGTTAGGGTTTACAAATCCGTTTTTAAATTCAGCATCATATCACACACCATATGAATATGATTATTCTACCTAGTTAACACAGGTGAGGTATACGGGTGCATCTGACAAGAACTGGCACGTGTTTTGTGTCCATTCAACATAGATTTTATATCTAGCTTTTTATTACTTTGCATAGTTTCACTCTACCACACAACATTTTATATCATCCTTAGCATAAGCAAATCTGGTCTTGCAAAGTTTATCAAACAGTATTCTGCAACAGTACCATCTGACAGTTTATTTTGTCACAGGTCAGCAGCAATGAATGTATTACTCAACAAAACATCCCCTGTGTGATAATGGTTCAAATATTCAATGTGTTTAACCACTTCAGCCCTGGAAGGATTTGCCCCCTTCATGACCAGGCCATTGTTTGCAATATGGCACTGCATCGCTTTAACTGAGATACGGTATCTCACAAAAGTGAGTAGACCCATCACATTTTTGTAAATATTTTATTATATCTTTTCATGTGACAACACTGAAGAAATTACACTTTGCTACAAAGTAGTGAGTGTACAGCTTGTATAACAGTGTAAATGTGCTGTCCCCTCAAAATAACTCAACACACAGCCATTAATGTCTAAGCCGCTGGCAACAAAAGTGAGTACACCCCTAAGTGAAAATGTCCAAATTGGGCCCAAAGTGTCAATATTTTGCGTGGCCTCCATTATTTTCCAGCACTGCCTTAACCCTCTTGGGCATGGAGTTCACCAGAGCTTCACAGGTTGCCATTGGAGTCCTCTCCCACTCCTCCATGAAGACATCAGGGAGCTGGTGGATGTTAGAGACCTTGCGCTTCTCCACCTTCTGTTTGAGGATGCCCCACAGATGCTCAATAGGGTTTATGTCTAGAGACATGCTTGGCCAGTCCATCACCTTTACCCTCAGCTTCTTTAGCAAGGCAGTGGTCATCTTGGAGGTGTGTTTGGGGTCGTTATCATTTTAGAATACTGCCCTGCAGCCCAGTCTCTGAAGGGAGGGGATCATGCTCTGCTTCATTATGTCACAGTACATGTTGGCATTCATGGTTTTCTCAGTGAACTGTAGCTCCCAAGTGCCAGCAGCACTCATGCAGCCCCATAACACTCCCACCACCATGCTTGACTGTAGGCAAGACACACTTGTCTTTGTACTCCTCATCTGGTTGCTGCGACACACTCTTGATACAATCTGAACCAAATAAGTTTATCTTGGTCTCATCAGCTGTTTCCAGTAATCCATGTCCTTAGTCTGCTTGTCTTCAGTAACCTGTTTGCGAGCTTTCTTGTGCATTATATTTAGAAGAGGCTTCCTTCTGGGACGACAGCCAAGCAGACCAATTTAATGCAGTATGCAGCGTATGGTCTGAGCACTGACAGGCTGACCCCCCACCCCTTCAACTGCTGCAGCAATGCTGGCAGCACTCATAAGTCTATTTCCCAAAGACAACCTCTGGATATGACGCTGAGCATGTGCGCTCAACTTCTTTGGTCGACCATGGTGAGGCCTGTTCTGAGTAGAACCTGTCCTGTTAAACCGCTGTATGGTCTTGGCCACAGTGCTGCAGCTCAGTTTCAGGGTCTTGGCAATCTTCTTATAGCCTAGGCCATCTTTATGTAGAGCAACAATTCTTTTTTTCAGATCCTCAGGGAGTTCTTTGCCATGAGGTGCCATGTTGAACTTCCAGAGACCAGTATGAGAGAGTGAGAGCGATAACACCATATTTAACACACCTGCTCCCCATTCACACCTGAGACATTGTAACACTAACGAGTCACATAACATCGGGGAGGGAAATTGGCTAATTGGACATTTTCACTTAGGGGTGTACTCACTTTTGTTGCCAGCGGTTTAGACATTAATGGCTGTGTGTTGAGTTATTTTGAGGGGACAGCAAATTTACACTGTTATACAAGCTGTAAACTCACTATTTTACATTGTAGCAAAGTGTAATTTCTTCAGTGTTGTCACATGTAAAGATATAATATAATATTTACAAAAATGTGAGGGGTCTACTTACTTTTGTGAGATACTGTATGATCAGTCATGCAACGCTGCACCCAAGCAAAAGAAAGACCTTTCTTTTGGTGGTATTTGATCACCTCTGCATTTTTTTTTTTTTGCGCTATAAACAAAGAGCGACAATTTTGAAAAAAAAAAACACATTTATTCATCAGTTTAGGGCGATATATATTCTACATATTTTTGGCAAAAACGCGATAGGTGTATATTGATTGGTTTGTACAAAAGTTATCGCATCTACAATCTACGAGATAGATTTAGGGACTTTTTTTTTTTTTTTATTGCTTTTACTGGTAAAACCACAGCTCAACCACCTATTTTTACCAACCCCCAGTCACATGTATTAACAGCCCTTACCATTAGTGGCTGTTCTTGGTCAGGTGTTCAAGATATACTGTATTTGGCGAATGGACCTTACTTTGGTTATCAGTTACATCCTTTGATCATGTTATAGGAGAGTGAAATTTGTTAATTGCTTGCAATTTGTTAATTGCTACAGTTTCACCTGTGCAGGACACACTGATTATGATATTTCAGCTCTTGATTATGAATGGTAGTGCACAATCCTGTTTGGATGGGTTCCAAGTTGTGTTGGGAGTTTGGAAAACAGCCCTATTCTCTTTTGCTAATGGCTCATTGACAACCAGTCCATAAGGCATTTGGCAAATGTACTGATTAATCCTTTAAAGCTAGCATTATGCTATCCACTATTCTGGTTGTAGTCACCACACTGGTGAATTCTGTACAGCTGGATTGCTCCAGTTTAGTATCAACTTTTGCTTCATGTGATAACATTGACAATGATGTTCTTACAGGCTTTATCAAGGCAGTATTAGATTTACTGAATTTACTAACAGCATTTTTTTTCTACGAGAATAACATCATATCATCCCTATTTTTTAGACATTAAATAAATCCTTAAACATTATAATCTACTTACAGGTATGTTGCCCGGTGGCAAGTGGTTAAGAAGCATTTGTCTGTATCATAGTTGTCTATAAAATTATTCACCTTTTTCTGCTTTTACAGTACAAATATAAGTTAATTTTTCAATTCTGATGTCCTAAATAGAAAGTCCTGGGACATTCTTAATAGGGGTGATCTTCAGGTTCAGGTTGAACATGAGTTTGATCTGAACCCAAGTCACTCACATTTTGAGAAAATGGACAACTATTGCAGCTGTTCACTGTTATAGCAGCCACTTAGCAGTAGTGTATTTCATGGCCTCTGAACTGTGGTCTAGGTGGCTTAGCAAGGCCAATAATGTGGGGTTTTCTGTGTTCCAACCACTTCGCTAAAAAAGTCAGCAATTCCTTGTAGCATTTTTCATTGTGTGTTGGAGACTTAAAGTAGATAGGGAGAGCTCTCTCCCTGCAAACACAAGTGTGCAATCATATACACATTCAGTGTGTGTTGGGGACTTGAAGTAGATGAGAAAAGCTGACAGTGTTTGTAGTGAGTAATAGTTGCTGTTATACCATACAGTGATACTGAAAAGTGCTATATACAGTCATATACACATTCAGTGTTTGTTGAGGACTTGCAGTAGATAGAGTTGACAGAATGCTTGTAGGGAGAGATAGTTGCTGCTATACAAGACAGTGCTGAAAAATGCTATACACAGTGCTGTATTGTGCTACATTACAGTGGATTGCATGTTGGTGGGCTACATAGTACGTACCCACCCCACATTCTGTGCTCTATTGTGCAACATTACCACAAATTCCAGTGTGGTGGGCTATAAATTATTGTGCATCCCCATGTTTGTTCCCAACAGTCCATTCTAAGATTACTGTACATTTTTGCATGGGTCAGCAACAACTTTAGTTGCTGTTTAGCAGCTTGCTCCCCTTTGGGGGGAGTTATTGTTTTCTTTTTTAACTTCATGTTTTTAGCTTTAGAAAGGCACCAAAAAGGGTTGAAATGCAGGAGGCAGGTATATTTCATGTTACCTTAATTTTGCTAGGGTCTTTTATTCAGGGTGAGCAGCATAAACTTTTTTTCTGGTGCAGGCATCACTGTGTATAAAAAATGGCCACATAGAAGAGTCCAACATGTCCAACATGCCTCTAATTTTTGATGAAAAAATACACTCTACTTTTGATTTCTTGAATAAAACCTGCCTTGTCCCTTCCCCTGAAACTATGGCCTACTAAAGCTGCTTACATTGTATGCAAGTCTGAAAGTATGTATATTTCTGTCTTTTTTCTGCAAAATAATACATGTATATTTTTGATTAAAATGCCTTGTTTCTGTCTCTAAAGCTGCTTCCAAATTGTGAATAGGATCTGTACAATATTTATGGCTTTTTCTGTGAAACGTTACACTCTAAATTTAATATTAATATATTGATTAAAACCTTCATGGTCTCTCTCTCTCTCTGAAAATTGTGGCCTAGTAAACCAGAATACACCCTGTGCCATTGAGTCAGTACTTCACAGTATAACCTGCCTGGTCTCTCCTTCTTACATTGTGGGCCTATACAAGTTGCTTACCTACTACATATAAAAACCCTGACTGAATGTCATTTAGTGTGAAAAGGAATAGGGGAGGGAAGGATTTCTACATGTTAATGTTAATGCTGCTGATGTGTGCCCTGCAATTCCTTTACAGCCTCTCCACATGCACTACAGACACAATAGCCGGAACGTTTTTTTTTAAAGGGCCATATTTTCTATTTTTGGATAGCTTTTTTTCACAGCTTGTCCTTAAGTCTATATGCATTCTACTGCTCAGAAGCTGCATGTGTTTTCACAGTGCATATTTCCAGATTTCAATAATAAAAGTGACCAGTACTTTCAAACTCCAAGATAACAAGCTCAATAATGTCTCTGTATAACCGAAGATCAGGTGTCATATGTCCATCAACTTCTTCCTGTTAATCCTCTCTTTATCCTTCCTCTAAATCCAATGCTCCTTTACAGTGATCTGAAAAAAAAGAAATATATATAGTGTCGTATGCTCAACCTATTCCATGCCTCAAATCTTATCCTATGAGCTTACTTTATCAATAAAACTGTCAATACATAACCACATGTGTATTTGTTCTCCAGGATTCTTCTTTATAAACCCTTACCCTTTGTATACTTGGTATGTCCAATCAATATCTATAAGCATCTCCTCAACTCTGTGCCTTCTTGTGTCCGTGTTTCAATAGCTGTCTCGCATTGAGACTCACACGGGTTTACCAAAAATAAAGATACTAATACAGGCAATCCCCGGGTTGCAAACAAGATAGGGTCTGTAGATTTGTTCTTAAGTTGAATTTGTTTGTAAGTCAGGACTGGTACATTTTTTAAGTGTAGCTTCAGCCAAAAAAAATGTTTTAATGTTTTTTTGGATAGCATAGGGAAGGGTTAACACCCCTGTAACATTTTTTTGCTGTCTGTGCCCCTGTTCAGAAGATTTTACCTCACTTTCTGTCACTATGACAATTGGATTTTGAAAATTTGGGGTTGTTGTGGAAACAAGGATTGGTGATTCAGCTCCAGTGGAGACACCTTTTCCCCATGATAATACTTACAGGAGTGAATTTCCCTTCTTAAGGGTAGAGTGCCTCTCACCTGTCTGCAAGACAAATGTTTGTATGTTTGTAACCCGGGGACCGCCTGTATAGTGCAATATTGTTTTCCAAAAATTATATTCTGATAGAAAGCCTCTCACCTTTATAATATGTTAGCTGTGCATTTCCTATTAATACCCATAAAAAAATTCCACCAAGTGAATCCCCTCAGCTCGGACACTCCAAACGCCTGACTGTCCTTTAATACACCGTTGTTCCTTCTTTTTGCTGCTCTTAAGCATGACTTGTGCAAGTAATACCCAGACGTAAAAAAAATAATATAGTGTATTATCGCTTATAAACAACACCTATTATAAACTTCAAATCACTCACATTTCCATATCACCAAAATAGTACCTATCCCTTTAAGTGATCCAAATCGACTGTATGCAAATGTGTAAAAGTATCACTCCATGCACCTTACCAGATTGGTGCTCCTTAAAGTGATTGTAAAGTCCTTTTTTTTCCTATAAAAATTACAAACTTGTTTTACTTACCTGCTCTGTTGCAGTGGATTTGCATAGAGCAGCCCAGATCCTCATCTTCTTGGGTCCCTCTTCTGTGATTCTGCCCCTCCCTCCTGTTGAGTGACCCCACAGCAAGCAGCTTGCTATTGTGGCACCCGAGCTGAGTCATAGCTCCCTGTGTCCATTCAGACATGGAGCCCTGACCTGGCCCAGTCCCCTCTCTCCCCTGATTGGCTAGCTGTCTTTGAATGACAGCAGCGGCAACCAATGGCGCCGCTGCTGTGTCTCAGCCAATAAGGAGGGAGAATTTCGGATGATGGAGACACTCATGGACATCGCTGGACAGAGAGGGACCTCAGGTAAGTGTTAGGGGGGGGCTGAGGGGGGCTGAGGGGGCTACTGCACACAGACAGATTTTTATCTTAATGCATAGAATGCATTAAGATAAAAAAACTTTCTGCCTTTCCAACTCTTTTAACTCACTTTCCACAAAAATCTTCCACTTCCAACAGTCCCCCTTCCCTCCAGCATCTTTCCAGGGTTCCCATGCAAAACATATCTTGAAAATATTGATATCTCTTTCTGTAAGGCAAACAGATTAATTCCAGCTGCTAAGGGAAGAAACATTGATTATTAGACTTTGTTTATGGTAGAGGAGGAGTTTAGGAGTATTCAATATTTCCAGATTACTGTTTGCTGCAATTTTAGAATTTCAATGGTCTTTATGTAAAGCTAGTGTAACCTTCCTGGGCAATGTTGTAAAAATATATTTTTTCCATTGGAAAGGCATGTGATGTCAGGGACATGCTGACCATAGTGCAAGTAAAGCTTTGAGGCACACAAAAATGCACAGGTGCGGGCCTGGGGGTGCTTGTTGTGTGTACATTGGCAAGTGTGTAGCACCCTCTACCAGAAGGTAGGTGCTAGTAAGGGTTGTTTTACTAGGTTTATTCAGCACAGGAAAATTTAGGCAGGCCTATGCTGCAAGCTAGGCCTGTCTGTTTTGATTCTGGGGCTGGGGGCTAGAGTAGCAGTGGGTGTGACCACCTGGGCTCCACTCTGAGGCACCTCCCCTGTTTCCAGTAAGAATGTTCTGGAAGAGGAGGCTGGGCCTAGAGCTGGAGTGGCAGGCAGCACATGTGGGAGCTCTGACCAATCCCTAACTGGCATTGGCAGGGGGCGGGCCTCCTATATGTGCTGAGGTCACATACTGCTGGGGAGGAGAAGTCGACTGGGTGATGTGAGGAATGGAGTGCTAGACAGCTGCAGGATCACACCCCCATCTGGGGGGGGGGGGGTGTGAGATCACAGGAGGAGGCCCGGGGAGAACTGTGAGGGAACATTGCCTTTACACGGTCATTGGCAATGTCTCTGTCACCACATGGTCGGTGGCAGGAAAATCCTGGAGCAGAGGGGCAGGAGAAGCTGTCGGAACGCATGGTCCGGGAAAGTTCCTCATCAAGGACTCAGGGCTGGAAGGTTGGAAGGTTGTAAATGTTACCAGAGTGGATGGCTGGAAGATGTGCCAGGGAGTCTGTAAGGGAACTCTGCTTCTACACGGTTATTAGCAGAGTCTCCATCATGCACACGTGGATGGTGGGGAGTCCTGGACCAGAAAAGAGACTGTGGGGAAGTGTGTGTCAAACCAGTGTGGCCAGGGAACACAAGGTTTGCAAGCTGGACTGGCTGGGAGCAGTAGTCCATTTCCTAGAACATAGACTTTAACCTACTAGGCCTCCGGGGAGAGGTTCTGCAGGCCTCAGGCCTAGTAGCAGCAATGCTGTCTCTGCTGCCATCTGCTGTTCCAGCAATCTGACCTGTCTCTGGTGAGGCACATGCTACTCACTGCCAAGTCTGACGGAACATCTTACAGGCACTCATACCTTGTTGCGCTCTTGCGTCCATTGTTTCAACATTAGTGGTCCTTGAGCCGGGCTGTAAGAGAGGCCTTCCTTTACACGCCAGGCTCTGCAACAAAGTGCATGACGGATGAGGTGATTTTCAGGCAGGAAATTGTGGGCAATAGGGACAGAGGCTGCAGACCAGAATAAAGCTGTTGGCAGTAAATATCATAAAAATTAGCCCACACTGCAGGGCTCTTTCAATTTACTGCCTATTCAGGTGCCGTTCTGACACCAGACAATTTCTACCTCACACATACCTGAAGACTGGAATATTTGGGGGATGATTGGGAATATGGGGAAAGGAAGTTCATTCGTAGAAGGTGGGGTTGTGGTTCTGAAGTGTTTATGAACTCTGTTTTTATATTTTTATACATTTTTATTAAAAGGCAATTTTTATTATAAGACAATGCAGTGTGGTACTGCAAAAAAGGAAGCTCACAAATTATAATATCCAACTATTGGGCCACTGACCAACGAGCTGATTGATTTGTTCATTCCTAATTCTTACCAGTCATCAGTAGGCCTAAGGATATGGATGAATGGATAGATAATTACAAGTATAGAAGGATGAAAGAATAGAAAAGGATGTAATGTATGAATTAAAGTTTAGATGGAAGCATAGATAACAAAAATTAACTGGTTTATAAAACATTGGTTGTTCAGTAATTTCCTGCTTTGATCTTTCCAAGGCATCGTCCTTCTCTTCTGGCTTTGCTGTTGTGAAATCCCCTGTGTTCTCTTAATTGGGTAAAATACCTGTGCTAAACTTATAACAAAATAAACAAACAGGACATTACTCTTTATTTAGATAGGTGGACTTCTTGTTCTCACATTTTTGCTTTAAACCCTAGGCAAGTCCAATTTTTTACCCTACTGTTCTCCACGGCTCTGAAATTACCTGCTTTTTTTTTTTTTATTTACCTTGGGCCTGTCAGGAGAAAATATTATTTTAATTCAATGTGATATTATAACTTGAATTCAAGATCTTCTTTCTTCAATGGAACACTGAGGAAAAAGAGGTGAAGAAAAAGGAAGTGTTGAGGAGACTGATCCCTTAGCACACAGCTAGCTGGCTGGCTGGTGTAACTGGTCTCCTCAGTTCTCAGGCAGCATTTCCTGAAGAATTTGGAGTGAAAGAAGCCTGTGTAGCTTGAAGATGGGCCACAACAATAAGTGAGGGCAATCACTTCTGTGTATTTTTTATTTTGAGCTATATGTTTTCATTTTTATAGACTAAAGCCCCATACACACGGTCGGATTTTCCGATGGATTCTGTCCTATCAGACAATGTTGTCGGAAATTCCGACCGTGTGTAGGCACCATCGGACAGTTTCCATCGGATTGTCCGACGGACAAAGTCCTATCTCCTGCTGGATAGATTTTTTGACAACAAAGTCCGATCACACCAAATCCGATCGTGTGTAGCGAATTCCGACGGACAAAGTGCTACGTATGCTCAGATCACATTACAAGACCAAAGCTATTGGCTACTAGCCTCTACGTAGTCCCGTCGTAGGCAACAAACGTCACCACGTTCAGAATGATCGGATTTTCCGACAACTTTGTCCGACCGTGTGTACGCAAAACCAACATCGGACAAAGTACGACGGACATGATCCGACGGACCTGGTCCCCGGATAATCCGAGCGTGTGTATGGGGCTTAAAGCTTTTTTGCAGTTCACCGTTGACTTGATATAGCAAAATTTTACTATACTGAACCACCAAGTTTTTGGTCAAATACAATGTAAGCTACTTCTACAAATAAAAATAAATCTAAGTTTACATGGGACTGAAAAAATACTGTATTAATGAAATCAAGGGGTAATCTGAGGCTCAAGGTTGAGAACTATGTGACAGCCATCAACAAGGCCTGATTCTAGGACATTGGGGATCTTCATTATTTTGCTGCCTTAGTTCTATTGTTGTTTGTAGTGCTGATAATTGATTGACAAAAAAATATATACAGTACAACAAATGCATTCAGTTGAACTCTATCAACAAATGCATTAAGTAGAACTCTACAGAACTTTGATATGCTATCAACCTGTAATTGCATTGGTAAAATATCTTTTTTGGGGGGGGGGGGGGGCCCAAAAAAACTGAAAAAAAAAGATATAATTTGCAGCCACTGTGCCCATCAAACGCAGCTACTGTGCCCATCAAACGCAGCCACTGTGCCAATCAAGCGCAGCCACTGTGTCCATCAAGCGCAGCCACTGTGCCCATCAAGCGCAGCCACTGTGCCCATCAAAGGCAGCCACTGTGCCCATCAAGCGCAGCCACTGTGCCCATAAAATAGAGCCACTGTGCCAAACGCAGCCACTGTACCCATAAATTGCCATCACTGTGCCATCAAATGCAGCTACTGTACCCATCAATCGCTGCCAGTGTGCCCATCAATTGCTGCCATTGTGCCCATCAATTTTCTGCTACTGTGCCCCATCAATTGCTGCCAGTGTGCCCATCAATTGCTGCTACTGTGCCCCATCAATTGCCGCTACTGTGCCCCATCAATTGCAGCCAGTGTGCCCATCAAATGCCTCTACTGTGCCCCATAAAATGCTGCCAGTGTGCATCACCTGGGAGTCGGGACTTACCTGTCTCGCAACGGGTCACGGTGTCATGAAGATCCTGCCAGAAATCTAAACCCGGCCGTCCTGGCCCTCAGATTCCATTGCGCATGCGCATGCGCGCCCGGGCGCAGGCACGTGCACAACCGCGCACAGGGAGACGGGCGCGCGCCCTAGTTAGCACCAGCCGGCCTATTTAAGCCTGACTTGAGCAGACGGTCTTTGCTGTCTGCTCTACAGCGTTGTGGTGTAGTAAAGTGAAACCTGATCCTGTTATACCTGTTCCTTTGACCCGGCTTGCCATTAAGACTATCCTGCTTTCTGCCTGTACCCGACCCCGGCTTCCAGTGACCATCCTCCTGCCTGATCCATTGTACCCTGCCCTGGTTCAGATCTATTACCTGACTTTTGATGAACTTTGGTTCCTTGTTCAGCCTTGTCCAGTCTGCAGTCTGACCCTCTGTAACGAGCCTGTTCACCTGTTGGTTCCAGTCCAGTCCGTGGTTCCGTTTCCTGTGTCCAGTTCCTGTCAGCTCTGCTAACCAAGCTTACCTGTGAACCTGTCTGCCAAGCCAGTGTCCAGTTCCTGTCAGCTCTGCTATCCAAGCTTACCTGTGAACCTGTTTGCCAAGCCGTTGTCCGGTTCCTGTCAGCTCTGCTATCCAAGCTTACCTGTGAACCTGTTTGCCAAGCCGTTGTCCGGTTCCTGTCAGCTCTGCTATCCAAGCTTACCTGTGAACCTGTTTGCCAAGCCGTTGTCCGGTTCCTGTCAGCTCTGCTATCCAGTTTACCTGTGAGCCTGCTTCCTGTGATCCTGCCAGCTCTGCTATCCAGTTTACCTGTGAGCCTGCTTCCTGTGATCCTGCCAGCTCCGCTATCCAGTTTACCTGTGAGCCTGCTTCCTGTGATCCTGCCAGCTCTGCTATCCAGTTTACCTGTGAGCCTGCTTCCTGTGATCCTGCCAGCTCCGCTATCCAGTTTACCTGTGAGCCTGCTTCCTGTGATCCTGCCAGCTCTGCTATCCAGTTTACCTGTGAGCCTGCTTCCTGTGATCCTTCCAGCTCCGCTATCCAGTTTACCTGTGAGCCTGCTTCCTGTGATCCTGCCAGCTCTGCTATCCAGTTTACCTGAGCCTGCTTCCTGTGATCCTGCCAGCTCCGCTATCCAGTTTACCTGTGAGCCTG
Organism: Lithobates sylvaticus; assembly: GCA_028564925.1. Classification (NCBI taxonomy): domain Eukaryota; kingdom Metazoa; phylum Chordata; class Amphibia; order Anura; family Ranidae; genus Lithobates; species Lithobates sylvaticus. The sequence continues at coordinate 559,589,201 of CM053026.1, forward strand.
CTTCCTGTGATCCTGCCAGCTCCGCTATCCAGTTTACCTGTGAGCCTGCTTCCTGTGATCCTGCCAGCTCCGCTATCAGTTTACCTGTGAGCCTGCTTCCTGTGATCCTGCCAGCTCTGCTATCCAGTTTACCTGTGAGCCTGCTTCTCAGAGATCCTGCCTGCTCAGCTAACCTGTTGCCTTCCCACCGGTCTGTTGATCCTGCCAGGCACCCGTGCTCCTCCTCACTCCTGTCCCTCCTGTTCCCACACCAGGGGACCAGGAGTGGGAGACGCAAGGGAGGCCTCTCCCTGCAATCTCGGGCTCGCACCACCAGGTACTTGACAGTAGCAGACAGCCATGTCTGAGCCCGAGCAGGAGGGGCTATGCCAACACCTGGCAGGTCTGACCGAAGCGGTGAAGAACCTCCAGCAGGGTTACACCCGGCTGGAGGAACGGGTACTGGCCCTGTCTGGTCCATCCAGTACCCAAGGACCTCCTCACCAAGCAATACCCCCAACGGGGCCTGCACCTAATAAGGACTATAGTGATGCTACCACCTGAGCCCAAGGTACCTACCCCAGAGAAATTTACGGGTGCCCGTGGTAGCTTCAGAACTTTCCGTAACTCTTGTGAACTCCATTTTGCCCTGCAACCCAGGGCTTTCTCTTTAGAGACCACCAAGGTGGGTTTTGTGATAGCCCTATTGACTGGGGATCCCCAAATCTGGGCCCACCGTCTCGTGGAACAAAAGGATGCAGCATTGACCAGCCTCTCCACCTTTTTTGATGCCATGGCGCAGCTTTATGAGGACCCTCAACTCTCAACCACTGCGGAGGCCGCCTTACGTTCTCTCCAACAGGGTCGAAGACCAGCAGAGGACTATGTGGCTGAGTTCAGGCGTTGGGGTGCCGACACCGACTGGAACGATGCTGCCCTCCGTCACCAATTCCGCATGGGCCTCTCAGACGCACTCAAAGACGAGCTCGCCAGAGTGGGGGTACCCCAGACCCTGAATTCCCTCATAGACCTAAGCATCCAAATTGACCGGCGCCTACGGGAGCGTAGGGCCGAACGAACCTTGGGGTCCCCAAAACCTACCTGGATGCTCCCCAGGGGTCCAAGTCATTTCCGCACTGTTCCCCCCGTTAAACCTACTTATCCCTCTTCAGCATCAGAACCCATGCAACTTGGACTCCTGCGGCCTTCTCTCACCCCAGCAGAACGTCAGAGACGCCGCAGCAACAATCTGTGCCTGTATTGCGGAGAGCCTGGTCATTATGTCCGGAACTGCCCGGCTAAACTCCGTAAGTTCCCTACTATTCTCTCCAGTTATGTGGATCCTGTGACCGGGGTTTCATCTCATCTTGCCCTTTCTGTCTCCTTCCAGTTCTCAGGAAGGACCCTACAAACCACAGCTATCATTGACTCTGGTGCCTGTAGTTGCTTTATGGACTCTGCTTTTGCTGCCCGGCATCGAATTCCTCTCCGTCTGAGAAAACAAGGCCTGTCTGTCCACCTGGCAGATGGATCTACCATCAAATCTGGCCCAGTGACTCAGGAGACTGCCCCGCTGCACACAGTGATCTCAGAGTCACATCAAGAACTGTTATGTTTGGACATAATTTCTTCCCCCTTGTTTCCAGTCATTCTAGGGATCCCCTGGCTGCAAGCACACAACCCGGTCATCAACTGGTCCACAGGAGAGGTGGCCTTTTCTTCTCCCTACTGCCAAAGGTCCTGCGGCTTCTTGGTCCCCGCAGGACCCTCTGCTCTGCTCTGCCTCGAAAACGAGGCAGGTCTACGCCAGTCCATCCCTGAAGTCTACCATGCTTACCTGGATGTGTTTAGCAAACAAAGGGCAGATGTGCTGCCACCCCATAGGCCCTATGACTGTCCCATTGAACTTCTTCCCGGGGCCAAGATTCCTTTCGGTAGGGTCTTTCCATTAACAGAGGTGGAGCAGGGAAAATTAAAGGACTATATAGATGATAACCTGAAAAAAGGGTTTATCCGCCCGTCTACGTCTCCTGCAGGTGCAGGAATATTTTTTGTAGAGAAGAAGGACCATTCTCTCAGACCCTGTGTGGACTACCGTGCCCTAAACGAGGTCACAGTTAAAAATCGCTACCCGCTTCCCCTGGTACCTGAACTGTTTCAGAGGCTTGGCACGGCCTCCATCTTTTCTAAACTGGACCTCAGAGGGGCATACAATTTAATACGTATAAAGGATGGGGACGAATGGAAGACGGCATTTCGGTCTCGATTTGGGCACTTCGAGTACCTGGTGATGCCGTTTGGACTCTGTAACGCCCCCGCTACCTTCCAGTCCTTCATAAATGACGTGCTTCGGGACTTCCTTGATGTTTTTGCTGTTGTTTATCTTGATGACAGACTAATTTTCTCTTCCTCCCTAGAGCTGCATCGTGGACATGTTAAAAGTGTGTTGGGCCGTCTTCGGCAACATGGCCTTTATGCCAAGGCAGAAAAGTGTCTCTTTGAGGTAGAAAGCATACCCTTCCTAGGTCTGATCATCTCCAGTAGAGGCATCCGGATGGATCCCCAGAAAATCTCAGCCATCCTGGACTGGCCAGTTCCTGCAGATAAAAAGGGGATCCAGCGATTCATTGGCTTCGCCAATTTTTATCGCAAATTCATCAAGGGATTCTCGGCCATAGTGACGCCCATTACTCAACTCACCAAGCAAGGTACCCGTTTTCATTGGTCCCCTGAGGCCCAAGGGGCCTTCGAGGCCCTCAAGGGGCTCTTTACCTCAGCTCCTATCCTGAAGCATCCAGATCCTTCTCTGCCCTTTGTCCTCGAGGTGGATGCTTCAGAGATAGCTGTAGGGGCCATCCTGTCCCAGAGACAGGGCATCAAAGCCCTGCTACACCCCGTGGCATTCTTCTCACGAAAATTGTCCCCAGCCGAGAAGAACTACGATGTGGGGGATCGGGAATTACTGGCCATAAAGACCGCCCTCGAGGAGTGGCGTTACCTGCTAGAAGGGGCTATTCACCCAATCCTGATCTTCACAGATCACAAGAATCTAGAGTACTTAAAAACTGCCAAGAGGTTAAAACCTAGACAGGCCCGTTGGGCCTTATTTTTCTCTCGTTTTACTTTTCACGTGACATATCGTCCGGGTTCCAAAAATGCGAAGCCGGACGCTCTGTCTCGTATGTATCACAAATCCCAGGATGGTTCCCCTCCAGACACTATCCTTGCCCCTGGAAACTTTCTCCTGCTACAGGAAGACCTACGGTCCCAGCTCAGGCGGGCTTCCAGTGGCCTCCTACCCACTCCCGGTCCTGGGTTGCAGGCCAAGGATGGGCTATTGTGGCATGGGGATAAGATTTTCATTCCCGAGGGTCTGCGGGTAACCGTCCTGGAATTGTGCCATGATCACAAGCTTGCTGGACACTTTGGTGTCACTAAGACCACTGAATTGGTACAACGTACCTTCTGGTGGCCCCAGCTAAGGGAAGACTGCAGGAAATTTGTGGAAACATGTACTGTGTGTATTCGGAGCAAAAGCCACAGAACCAAAGCCTGGGGCTTACTCAAGCCATTACCAGTCCCAGATCGTCCCTGGAAAATGCTGTCCATAGATTTCATTGTGGAACTGCCCCCAGCAGAGGACCACACTACGATCTTCGTGATAGTTGATCGTCTGTCAAAAATGGCACACTTTGTTCCCATGAAGGGTACCCCTTCTGCCTCAGAAACCGCACAAGTGTTCATCCGAGAAATCATCAGACTCCATGGGGTACCAGCCAACATAGTGTCCGACCGAGGGGTACAATTCACCTCTCGGTTCTGGAAATCACTCTGCAAGGCCCTCAACATTGAGCTATCGTTTTCTTCCGCTTATCACCCTCAAACCAATGGGCAGACCGAAAGAACCAATCAGACTCTGGAACAATATCTTCGATGCTTTTCTTCCTTCTCCCAAGACGATTGGATCTCTCTGTTGCCGGTTGCCGAGTTTGCATATAACAATGCCATCCACTCGGCCACCCAACAGACACCTTTCTTCGCCAACTATGGCTTTCACCCCTCATTCCTGCCCAATTCTCTTCCTGAATGTACTGTGCCCGCAGTCCAGGAGAAGATTGACTTCTTTGCTTCCAATAACCAACTCCTGCAGGATACCATGGCTCGGACCCAGGAACATAACAAAACAGTTTTTGACCGAAAAAGGCGTGGAGAATTAATACTGGCACCAGGTGACACAGTGTGGCTCTCCACCTTGAACCTGAAGTTGGCTTGTCCCTCAAAGAAACTGGGTCCTAAGTTCTTGGGTCCCTTTCCAGTCAAACGAAAGATTAATGAAGTAGCCTATGAGTTGGAACTTCCTGATTCCCTCAAGGTCCATCCAGTCTTTCATGTTTCCCTGTTAAAACCTTCCACTTCCAACCCCTTTCCCAACAGAAGGACGGTACCCCCAGATCCAGTCTTGGTAGATGGCGAGGAAGAATATGAGGTAGAGGCCATACTAAATGTTAGAAAAAGGAGAAATCAGAACCAGTTCTTAATCAAATGGAAAGGATATGGTCCTGAAGAGAATTCCTGGGAGCCCAAGTGTAATATCCATGCTAAGAGTCTAGTTCAAGCCTTCAAAAGAGCTCATCCTGAGAGATTTGCCCAGAGGGGCACCCGGAGGTTGCCCCTAGGAGGGGGGCAATGTCATGAAGATCCTGCCAGAAATCTAAACCCGGGCCGTCCTGGCCCTCAGATTCCATTGCGCATGCGCATGCGCGCCCGGGCGCGGGCACGTGCACAACCGCGCACAGGGAGACGGGCGCGCGCCCTAGTTAGCACCAGCCGGCCTATTTAAGCCTGACTTGAGCAGACGGTCTTTGCTGTCTGCTCTACAGCGTTGTGGTGTAGTAAAGTGAAACCTGATCCTGTTATACCTGTTCCTTTGACCCGGCTTGCCATTAAGACTATCCTGCCTTCTGCCTGTACCCGACCCCGGCTTCCAGTGACCATCCTCCTGCCTGATCCATTGTACCCTGCCCTGGTTCAGATCTATTACCTGACTTTTGATGAACTTTGGTTCCTTGTTCAGCCTTGTCCAGTCTGCAGTCTGACCCTCTGTAACGAGCCTGTTCACCTGTTGGTTCCAGTCCAGTCCGTGGTTCCGTTTCCTGTGTCCAGTTCCTGTCAGCTCTGCTAACCAAGCTTACCTGTGAACCTGTCTGCCAAGCCAGTGTCCAGTTCCTGTCAGCTCTGCTATCCAAGCTTACCTGTGAACCTGTTTGCCAAGCCGTTGTCCGGTTCCTGTCAGCTCTGCTATCCAAGCTTACCTGTGAACCTGTTTGCCAAGCCGTTGTCCGGTTCCTGTCAGCTCTGCTATCCAAGCTTACCTGTGAACCTGTTTGCCAAGCCGTTGTCCGGTTCCTGTCAGCTCTGCTATCCAGTTTACCTGTGAGCCTGCTTCCTGTGATCCTGCCAGCTCTGCTATCCAGTTTACCTGTGAGCCTGCTTCCTGTGATCCTGCCAGCTCCGCTATCCAGTTTACCTGTGAGCCTGCTTCCTGTGATCCTGCCAGCTCTGCTATCCAGTTTACCTGTGAGCCTGCTTCCTGTGATCCTGCCAGCTCCGCTATCCAGTTTACCTGTGAGCCTGCTTCCTGTGATCCTGCCAGCTCTGCTATCCAGTTTACCTGTGAGCCTGCTTCCTGTGATCCTGCCAGCTCCGCTATCCAGTTTACCTGTGAGCCTGCTTCCTGTGATCCTGCCAGCTCTGCTATCCAGTTTACCTGTGAGCCTGCTTCCTGTGATCCTGCCAGCTCCGCTATCCAGTTTACCTGTGAGCCTGCTTCCTGTGATCCTGCCAGCTCCGCTATCCAGTTTACCTGTGAGCCTGCTTCCTGTGATCCTGCCAGCTCCGCTATCCAGTTTACCTGTGAGCCTGCTTCCTGTGATCCTGCCAGCTCTGCTATCCAGTTTACCTGTGAGCCTGCTTCTCAGAGATCCTGCCTGCTCAGCTAACCTGTTGCCTTCCCACCGGTCTGTTGATCCTGCCAGGCACCCGTGCTCCTCCTCACTCCTGTCCCTCCTGTTCCCACACCAGGGGACCAGGAGTGGGAGACGCAAGGGAGGCCTCTCCCTGCAATCTCGGGCTCGCACCACCAGGTACGTGACACACGGTGGCGTTCTCCACGTCTACGCTCCTCGATGTCTCCGGTCCTCTCTATCAGGCGGCTAATTACAGCACCTGTTGTTTCAGCCAATGAGGTGACAGGTAACCAGACCCAAGCACCTGATTGGCTGAGAGGCGGGTCAGTGTTAGGAAAGCGATTTATTCACTTTTCTAACACAACACTGAGTAAACAGCGAACGCACAGCATTGCGCCCGCTGTTTACCATTTTGGAAGCCTATTAGAGCCTACGGCTCTAATCGGGATGCCTATTAGAGCCCACGGCTCTAATCAGGCGCTTCCGGAAAAAATGCCGCTATAATTCAGGTGCCGGACACCTGAATAGGGGGTGGCAGCGGTGACCATAGATAGATTCATGCAATGCATGAATCTATCTATGGTGAGAAAGAGGTGACATGAGAGAGGGGGTGGCGATCCTGAGCCCTTTATGGATGCACCACCACTGCCTTTTACTAACCTTTTGATGAATCATGAATACTACTTTGTTACTATTAATTCTTCTTTCTTCTCCATTGCCATTACAGTGGTTTGTCAGGTGGCCTGTCATTTAAAAAGGCTGTGTCACTTGCCTCAGAGCCAAGTGACAGGTTCCCCATGAGAGATTCAACCTGGTAATTGTCTAAACAGACAGGAGCTCTGTATCCTGGGAGGAGGTCACTTGCTCCCCCATACCCAGGAGTATTGTGTATTTACCCAGGAGCACTGGGTATTTACTGAGAGATCTGATAGAGCAATAAGACAGCTTGGAACACAGCAAAGGTGAGTATTTCTAGGTGGAGGGGGTGTGGTTTGGTATTTCCAATCAAGTTGTCCTCAGTAGGGGGCAAGCAGACAGGTAAGATGAGAGGCATAATATGTAATACAGTCACCCAGGAGGCTAGAAATAGGTCTGTGTACTCTGTTCTGTGATGTTATTGTTATGTATGCGTGTCTTAATTGGTTAGTGGGGTCTAAATATTGAGGAGTTTGTCTATTAACAATACAGACTCATCAGCCATTTGCACTACGTTCTTGGTTTCTTGGTCAGGATCCTGGCATAACAATTATTTTCATGACAGTGACATTCAGGTTAGATTCAGATCTAGATATGAACAGATCAGAGATGAAGTGATACAAGGCAAATATGGTAAAGTCTTCAGAGCAGAAAATTGCATCATTTTTGCATCATATCATATCTTTTTAACAAAGGTCTTCTGGGGGACAAAAAACTAACAGTTCTTCACAGATAACAGGTATGCATTTCTGAAGAATCTGGTCATCGGGGTTCTACAATAAACATTGCCTAGGAGATCCTTCCCCGGACAGACCTATTAAAACACAACGCAGAAACTTTCTGTTTTCTCCAATAAAAGCAATACTGAGAAAAGTCTGATACGTTCTTTTTCACTGGAAACCATCCAGTTCAAATAATTCCACAAATATTTCTGCATTTTACAGTACCTTCATCAAACCACTGTTTGCAAATTTTTTGCCATGGTTTCCCTTCTGTACCACAAGCCATTGCCTTAGAAGATCCTGTTCTTATACAAATAACAGTAGGTCAAAAAAATTAGGGACATGATGGAAAGTAGTCATTTAGGCAATGTATTTTTTGGCATGGAGGTGTTGCAAAGTGCATAATCTGAATAAATGTTAGCTTTCAGAGTAAACACAACCACTGGTTTAGTAAAATAAGGAAAGAGCTTGAAGCACGTATCTTCCATCTAATAGCATTTCAAAAACATCTTTTGTTTTTACCACAAAAGTGGAATTATATAAATAAAGTCTAAGACTATCTACAATTAAAAACCCAGTTTTTATCAAAATTGTGAACAGATGTAGTACATACCTGCCAATGTTTGGAGGACAATTTAAATGTCTATACAAATGCCTTGCCTGTTCACATTTTCAAGGATTTGTTGGATTTTTAGCTTTGCATTCCAGTTTCAAGCCTTTTGAGACATTATATAATGTGTCTGGGATTCTTGCTTCTTAAGTGTTTTCTTTTGTGTCAAGTGATAAGGGACCTTTGTTGAAGTTTGCCAAGAAGTTGAATTTAATAAATATTATTTCTTTTGGAAAAATGTCGGCTTTAAGCCATAAGACAGGATGGAATTAATGATAATATTTAAACTCCATAAAACTTACTTTTGTAGCTTTGAAGGAGGTAAGTGCAAGGTGTATACCACACTTTAGCTAATTGAAGTAGTCAGCCTCATCAAAGTCTATGGGGCTGTCCCAACTCAGGGCTGCTGTTAGAAATCACAGGGCCTCCTACAGTCTATAGTCCATAGTCTACAGACAGGGTGCCCCCCGAAAATATGAAATGATATAAAATGCCATTGCTGTGATGCAATGCTTTGCTGTCATGGCGGAAATGAAACCCTCGTTGAACAAGACCGATTCAAATGAATAGCGCTGCTCTGCAAGTGCCCTGCAACCATGTGTGTTGGTGTGGGATTAAAGCAGGCGGTGAAGAGAAGAGGTAATATGCCTCCTCAACGCCTATTACATGTTCTCTGAAGAGTGAATAAAATGTTTACTGTGCACCTAATTTCTTTTTTATTTTATTTTATTATTTAACTTTTCTTTCTTTATTTCTTTTCTTTTTTCATTTTTTTTAACTGCCATGTTGGGAGGCTTTGGTGAAATATTAGGGGTTTAAACAGACCTTTGATGACTTTGAGGACAGAGATTCCGCAGTCCCTTTCTATGCAGCCTCAGCTGCACTGGACACAGTACTGTGTTCATTCTGGAAAGGAAGGGGTCGGTAAATTACATATTTACTGCCCCCGCCATTCTTCATCCTGAAACAATCCCTGTGTGCCCACACTGGTTTAATATGTATACACACACATACGTGGTGTAGACCTCATAAATACTTTACATATACATATCAAATGGATGGCATATAAAATTGACAAGAGATTTAATATGGATAAAATTAATTATTGCAAATTCATATATGTACACGTTATCTAAATGGCACTATGCAGTGTAATTAATGGTAAGAAAAATAGTATGATCACTTGGTTATAGATGATGAGTCTAAGTAGGTTTCCTATCAGTAGGCATGAGAATACATCCAAAAACTGACACGTTTCGTGGATAATACCACTCTTCAGGGGCAGATGCATGCAACTCTATAAAAAAACAACAAAACACGAGTAGACCAGTATGATCAAGTGTTATACCCCTCAAGTATAAGTCTGGAAAATAGAGGACGAGGAATCAGAGGCTGTCCAATTTGTCTGTACCGGGAGCTGTGGAAGGGGCCGGGTGCACAAAACATCATCCCCAATAAAACGAAAGGCAGAAATCCAGGTAGTGGTGTGAGTAGGCTTCATGTCTAAAAATATATATATTGGGTGTACTATAAATACTCTATATTGTGAGAAGTAGCTAGAGCCCAATGCCAAAGTGCAGGTGGACAAGTGAATGTGAAAAGAAAAAAAGTGTGTGAAGAGAGAAAAAAGATTAGTGATGAAAAAGAAATAAAAGAAATAAGGAGAAAAAAAAGGGAAAAATAAATAAATAAAGGAGAAAGAAAAGGTAAAAAGAAAGGGAAGAGATAGAAAAAAAAAAGAAAATAAAGAAAAAGAAGAAACATAGAGAGCCACAAGAGTCACAAGGCAGCACAGCCATCCCTCCTGCTCAGCAGGTGGCTGGGCCCCCTATTCGAACTGATGGGGCCCGGTACAGGAGGGCCGACTGTACTGCCTCATCAGCAGCCCTGTCCCAACTACTTCACATGCTGCAGATTGATGCTCATAAAGAGGAAGCATGCTGAGCGGCATGGGAGATACATTTTTTTAAATTTACTGAAGGCAGCTACAGATGTAAGGGCTAATCTGCACAGGCAATAAGAAAACTAATCACTTGTTGGCAGTCACCTCATTAGACGAGAGCTATACAGAATTTTTTTCATAGCTCAGTTGTGTTCCTAAAATTGCTAACATGTAGTAGCAATCAGTTTTGTATGAATGCACAATGCTCCAATCACATGCCAGTGATCACTTCAAGATGATGGTACATGCTGCTTAGGTTGCTTACTCCATAGAAAGCCATTTGTTCCATCTAGTTAGTTGTCAATGTTACTTCTAGCAATCAATCACTAGCACAATTGAGCTGCAAAAATCTCCTCTTTATCTCCAGCCTAACTAGCAAAAGATTAAAATTATGCACATAGCTTTGCCTTTAGTGTAGTTCATGTTTTCCCTTCCCTGTTGCAAATCTACAAAGCTAACCTTGATGGATTTGTTTTAACCATGTGACTCCCAGAGCCTTTTTCTCCCAAATCTCCTTCAGTCTCAGAGCGTTTTTTTTTTTTCCAATGATGCCTCGATTCTGCACAATAAACTTTCTGCGTAGTACTATACCCTTGCATATTATCAGTGCCGATCCTGACCTCCCTGGGGCCCTAAGCAAAATTCTGCTAAGGGGCCCTCTACTTGACCCGTGATGTCGTAAACTATGTAAACCATTTGCCACACAGTCACACCTGACACTTCAGTGCTCCCAAAACAATCCTCCCTCCTTTAAACAAAACAGTCAAAGAATAAGTACAACAATATAGAACAGAATGAGGTCCCCAGAGAGCCCCCCTTACATCAGGGTCCTCAGAGAGCCCCCCTTACATCAGGGTCCTCAGAGAGCCCCTTTATTACACCAGGCTCCTCAGAGAGCCCCTCCTTACATCAGGGTCCTCAGAGCCCCTTCTTACAGCAGGGTCCCCAGAGCCCCCCCCCCCCCCTTACGCCAGGGTCCCAAGAGAGCCTCCCCTTACATTAGTGTCCCAATAGAGCCTTCCCTCTTACATTAGTGTCCCAATAGAGCCTTCCCTCTTACATTAGTGTCCCCAGAGAGCCCCTCCTTACACAGGGTTCCCAGAGAGCCCTCCTTACACAGGGTCCCCAGAGAGCCCCTCCTTACACAGGGTCCCCAGAGAGCCCCCCCTCTGACATTAGTGTCCCCAGAAAGCACCCCCTCTTACATTTGGGCCCCCAAACAGCTGACTCCCCCCTTGCAGAGGTTCCCCTGTACCTGGCTGGTGGAGGTGGAGGCGGCGATCGGCAGCTATATGGTGTTCACAGGCAGGGGGATCTCCCTGGGGCTAGTAGTTCTATCTCCGAATGTATACAGTGGAGAGGGGAGGGGCCTCTGACCCGGGCATCAGCAACAGTGTTCAAGCAGAGTGAAAGTGAAACTGATACCTGCCTGGGTCAGAGGCCCCTCCCTTCTCCTCTCCACTGTATACACTGAGAGTACTACAAACCCCAGCGAGATCCCGCCGCCCACTCAGGCACCATAGAGCTGCCGATCGCCTCCTCCCACCTCTCCTCACTGCACTCTAAACGGCCAGCCAGAGGTGCAGGGGGGATGCTGGGTCTTGGGGGGGCCCCCCACAGTGGCGGGGCCCTAAGCAGCTTGCATAGTGTGCCTATAGGGCCGATCGGCTCTGCATATTATACATCAATTCTTTTGTTTGTTTTTTTATTTTATTTTTATCTATTTGGGGGCAGATAGGGCTTTATTTAATAGCATATTTGGAAACATATATTTTATTTCACTGGTTTTATTTGGCAATAAAAATAGTAAAACAAATCTGCAAAAAATTATTCTGTAATTTTCCCCAACTCAACATTTGTGTAATCTGTGCACCCTCATACAGTATATTTACCCAACAAAATAGTCAACAAAATCTGCTAATCAAAATGATATCACATTTGTGTTACTTTTTTTGTACCGTAGCAGAAAGCTTAAAGTGAACATACACTATATTTTCAAAAATACTGGGATGCCTGCCTTTACACGCACATGAACTTTAATGGCTTCCCAGTCTTAGTCCGTAGGGTTCAATATTGAGTTGGCCTACCCTTTGCAGCTATAACAGCTTGGGAAGGCTGTTCACAAGGTTTAGGAGTGTGTCTATGGGAATGTTTGACCATTCTTCCAGAAGCTCATTTGTGAGGTCAGGCACTGATGTGGGACCAGAAGGCCTGGCTCGCAGTCTCTGCTCTAATTCATTGAAAAATGTGTTCTATCAGGTTGAGGTGCGGACCAATAAAGTTCCTCTATCCCAAACTTGCTCATCCATGTCTTTTATGGACCTTGCTTTGTGCACTGGTGCGCAGTAATGTTAGAACAGTATTGGCGATCCCCAAACTGTTCCCACAAAGTTGGTACCATGAAATTGTCCAAAATGTCTTGGTATGCTGATGCCTTAAAAGTTCCCTTCACTGGAACTAAGGGGCCAACTTCTGAAGAACAACCCCACACCATAATCCCCCTCCATCAAATTATTTGAACCAGTGCATGAAGCAAGGTCCACAAAGACATGGATGAGCAACTTTGGGGTGGAGGAATATTGAACCCTATGGACTAAGACCAGGATGCCATTAAAGTTTGTGTAAAGGCAGGTGTTCCAATACTTTTGACAATATAATTATATTAGATATAGATATATATATATATATATATCTATATATATATATATATAGATATATATATATATCTATATATATATATATATTCAACCCCTAGCTCCAGCAAACAGTTGCTCATAGAAACCTTCTCCACTTAACCTATATATTCTCCTACCCTGACCTAGCCAATTCTGTTTACAACAGCTTGTTCCCATCCTCCCTGGGTACACCAATGCCGTGTACATACGGTCGGAATTTCCGACAGAAAAAATCCGATGGGAGCTATTGGTCGGATATTCCGACCGTGTGTATGTCAGAATTTTATGTCAGAATTTCCGACGGACTTAGATAGAGAACATGTTCTAAATTTTTTCCGTCGGAAATGCCTGACGGAGGTTATCCCGTTGGCAAGTCCGACCGTGTATACACGGCATTACTCTCCTTACTTTACACAGAATTAGTTACTGTGGGGGACAGCTCCAGGCTGAAGGTAAGTATTGCAGCTAAAGCTGTTTTTCATATTTTTTTTGCTAATAGGCTATTTTTGTGACTGGAGTTTTGCTTAAAACAATACCTGATCTCTGTATGATAACAGACACATGATAAAACTTCCTTCATTTTCTAAATTTAACATGTTTAAACACAGATTCTAAAAATAATTCATCATTATTCTATCCCCCCCCCCCCCCCCCCCCAGTTAAGTAAATTGCATATAAAATTGGTTTTATAACACAGAGACACTGCAGCCTGTTGTACTCATGTATAAAGGCATGGAAGTTTAAGTATAAATACTGGAACAACTAATAGCCTTGATCATGGGTCATGAAATGGGCCATAAGTGGTAACCTGCATACAAAGACATATTCACTGACAACGGTTCATCTAGCCGGATGTTTCTTTGGAAAATCAATAAGCAGAACCCTTTTATAAAGCCCTGGCAGTTTTGGCAGTGAAACTTTTCCTTGCTTTCAAAGGTTTGATTATTTTAATAGGAAGCCCAAACTAAAACTGGACTATAGTTATCAACAACGGAGCATTCACTATTAAAGGGAACATAGAAGTTCAAGCTATAACATTTAACTGTTGCCAACAACTAAAGGCTGCCAAGGAAAAATCACGATAAACACCATATGAGGAATGTCATAATTATAATGATGTTCATAATCAATTAACTGAGGTGTCAGATGCATTACATATTCTATAAGGGGTTCAGACATCATAAGCTGTATTCCTCTACGAAGCAGGGCTGTTTTTATGTTTCAGCTATGGGCCTACTGATGCAGCAGTTTCTTTCTTGTTTTTTGTTATTTATGATGCTAAAGTGGTACAGATATTCATTTTCTGAGGGGACAAACAAGGCTTTATTTTAAAGTGATTGTAAAGGATCATTTTTTTTTTTTAAATAACAAACATGTCATGTGCAGCTCGTTTTGGACAGAGTGGCCCCAAACATCCTCTCGTGGCTCCTCCTCGCATCAGATAACCCCCTAGGAGAAGTTCTTTCCTGAGGGGGTTACCTTCCCTCCCGAGTCCAGCATTTGCATCCATAGACACGAATGCTGGACATGGCCCCGCTCCCCGACACCGGATTTTATTGAAAGCAGCGGGAGCCAATGGCTGCGCTGCTATCAATCTATCCAATCAAGAGCCAGGACCCCATGGTTAGAGGGGAAGCTCTTCCCCGATGAAGAGATGAAGGGGCTCAGGTAACTAAAACGGGGGGGCTGGGGGGCCAAGTGTTTTTTCACCTTAATGCATAGGATGCATTAATAAAAGGTGAAAAAACACGAGGGTTTCCACCCCTTTAATGGTAATGCCTTCCAAAAAGTATTTAATCTTCTATGTATTCTTCAAGTAAAAAAAAAATTACTTTTTTTTTAGCTTGCCTAATAAAAGTTTTAAAAAAGCTTGTGTTACTACACTGTAGTCAAAAAAGTACAAATCCGCTATTTTTTTTATTAATGCTGAAATTTTGTTTATGTTATAATGCATGGTAAAGTTATTTACACATTTATTTTTAATTTTTTATTAATTTGGTGCTACAATAATTAACAAAATTAAGCAAATATAAATGAACAGTACCAAAAAAAATACATTGGAAATTAATTACAGTATATACTTGAGTATAAGCCGACCAGAATATAAGCCGAGGCACCTCATTTTACAACAAAAAAAATGGGAAAAGGTATTGACTCGAGTATAAGCCTAGGGTGAGAAATGCACAGCTACTGTAGGTGGAAAAGAGGGTCATTTGCAGCCTCACTGTGCCCATTTGCATGCCTCACTGTGCCCATTTGCAGCCATAGGTCCCCTGAACTTCAAACTCGGTTGTTAAGGGTTCCTAGATGCCCCCTAGCTGCAGCCAAAATTTGGGGTCTCTGGACCCAAAGGGTCCCAAAATGACATTGCTGCAGTTGGACACAGTTGACCGACTTTGGGGTCCCTTATCTCTGGGCCACTTGGTGCTAGGAATCCAAGCTGGGGTTCCTAGCACCAAGTGGCCCCGAGATACGGGGCCCCAAAGTCGGTTTGGAAAATGTCAAGCACTTTTCTGCAGCAGAGAATGACATTTTCTGACCGACTTTAGGGACCCGTATCTTGGTGCTTGGTGCTAGGAACCCCAGCTTTGGATATGTTGCAGTGCTAGTTCCACTGGGTTTCCACATCAAATTTGGGATTCCTAGCACCAAGTGGCCCCGACATACGGGGCCCCATATTCGGTTCGGAAAATTTAATTCTTTGCTGCAGAAAAATGCTTGACTGGAGTATAAGCCGAGGCGGGCATTTTCAGCACAAAAAAATGTGCTGAAAAACTCGGCTTATACTCGAGTATATACGGTAATGTAAGGGCTAACACAAAGTTAACCATGGGGTATATAAGAGCTAATTGTAACAATGCTGTTATTATGTATTTACAAATTAGGAGTGCAATAGCTTTAGCACTCTTCTTTTACATGGAAATCCTCTATCAGCTTTCCTGCAGGACAGAGAGGAATCAGGTTGTCCGGTAGATCCTATCGGTTACGGCCATCAGAGTGAGCACTGAGTGAAGTAGAAGCCCTAGGGGAACAAAGTATGTTTAAGATCTTTCAATAAAGATTTTTGGATGCATCGTTTAATTATAAGTGCATCTGCACTTACAGTTTTCTCTTAGTTCCCCTGCAAAGTCTCAAAAACACTTTTTAATCCTGGTAGTGAAGACCACCTTAGGCAGCTTCCTCTGATGGTGTGGCAATGTTTCCAGAGCAGAGTTGCCACACTCATGTAGGAGGTGCCTGCTTGCACTAGAGTGGGATTAGAAGATGCTGCGGGGGGCATATCTTTCAGTTACTGCTGAATTATAAGCCTCTAGCTGTCAATCGGCACCTGGCCACACCTAGTCCTGCCCACTGCGCTCTGGATTGACAGCACTGCTTTTATTGCTCAAACCATCCCACTGTTGCGTCAGGGAGGAGGAACATGTGAAGCACAAAGGAAAGAACATTTGGCTCACTCAGGGAAGGCAAAGGAAATAAAGCTGGTGCATCACATGGCTGGATTTTGGGTCTTTTTTAGACTGTCAAACAGAAGCCTTTAGATGTACTTTAACTGTTTAAACATTTATAATTTAGCTTTTCCTTTGCTCTGTTTGCACTTGTCAGAAAATTATGATGTTGCGAAATGCAAAGTCATTTTCCTTCTGTGTTAGGAGCCTTTAAACATATCATATTCTTGTAACAGTCAGCACAAGCAAATAGTCCCTGAGAAGAGCTGGTAAAATAATTCACTTTACTGGCATGGAAATGATAACCACCTTCCCAGCCTCCTCCTTGGGATATTCATCTCCCCTAAGTCAGAACTTTTAAAGGTCATTGAGTCCGTAGAGGGTAGCTGGCTTATTTATACAAAATACTGAATTATGGCTCTTTTTTACATCTGTTAAACAGAATATTGAATTTTAGATGCGTTTTGATTATGGTGAAGTAACCAAATAAATGTGTATATATATATATATATATATATATATATATATATATATATATATATATATATATATATATACAGTATCTCACAAAAGTGAGTACACCCCTCACATTTTTGTGAATATTTTATTATATGTTTTCATATGACAACACTGAAGAAATTAAATAACACGCACTTTTTCCCCCTTAAAATCGGGGGAAAGTCGTGGGTGCGTGTTATACGCCAATACCCCCCAAAAAAAAATGACTTCTAATGACGCTGGCAAGTTACAAAGAAACTGGGCATGGCTGCAATGACGCTGGGCAAGCTGCAATGACGCTGGGCAAGCTGCAATGACACTGGGCAAGCTGCAATGACACTGGGCAAGGCTGCAAATGACGCTGGGCAAGGCTGCAATGACGCTGGGCAAGGCTGCAATGACGCTGGGCAAGGCTGCAATGACGCTGGGCAAGGCTGCAATGACGCTGGGCAAGGCTGCAATGATGCTGGGCAAGGCTGCAATGACACTGGGCAAGGCTGCAAATGACGCTGGGCAAGCTGCAAATGACGCTTAAATGTAAGTTTTTTTTTTCCCTAAACTTCCCTCCTAAAACTTTTTTTCCTTAAAATGCCCTCCTAAACTTGGGGTGCGTGTTATACGCCGGTGCGTGTTATACGCCGATAAATACGGTACACTTTGCTACAATGTAAAGTAGTGAGTGTACAGCTTGAATAACAGTGTAAATTTGCTTTTTCCATCAAAATAACTCAACACACAGCCATTAATGTCTAAACCGCTGGCAAACACACCTCCAAGATGACCCCTGCCTTGCTAAAGAAGCTGAGGAAAAAGGTGATGGCCTTGCCAAGCATACTGTATATACAGTATACAGTTTATAAATAAATATATTAGTCTTCAAAGGGAGGTGGTCATGCTCTGCTTCGGTATGTCACAGTACATGTTGGTATTCATGGTTCCCTCAATGAACTGTAGCTCCACAGTGATGGCAGCACTCATGCAGCCCCAGACAATGACACTCCCACCACCACTCCCACCCGCTTGACTGTAGGCAAGACACACTTGTCTTTGTACTCCTCACCTGGTTGCCGCCACACACACTTGATACCATCTGAACCAAATACGTTTATTTTGGTCTCATCAGACCACAGGACAAGGTTCCAGTAATCCATGTCCTTAGTCTGCTTGTCTTCAGCAAACTGTTTGCACACTTTCTTGTGCATCACCTTTAAAAGAGGCTTCCTTCTGGAACGACAGTCATGCAGACCAATTTGATGCAGTGTGTGAAATATGGTCTGAGCACTGACAGGCTGACCCCCCACCCCTTCAACCTCTGCAGCAATGCTGGCAGCACTCATACGTCTATTTCCCAAAGACAACCTCTTGATATGACGCTGAGCACATGCACTCAACTTCTTTGGTCGACCATGGCGAGGTCTGTTCTGAGTGGAACCTGTCCTGTTATGGGAATAGATATATAAATAAATATATAAAATGGGGCGCCAGCATACATACGTAGAAAGGTTAATAAAATAACAAGAGTAAATTAAATAGATAATCAGATAAAAATGTGGCGCTGATACACGTCTACCACTCCAAGGGGGATCATCCAGCCAAGGTGGCTCCAGACACAGCGTCCAAAGGAATTAATGGAATAAAAGAAGGAGTATAGCATCAAATAATAAATAAGGCTATACAGACAACCTCAGGTGGGTAAATCAAACAATATAAATAAATAACCCTTGTGTCCAATAAAAATAAAAATAGTGCAAAGTGAGGACTAAAAGTGGCAATAAATAATCAAATATACAATGGCGAATAACATGCATAAGCCACAATTCGATTAAAAAATATTATTAATAATGCACAAAGCAAACCGTGAATAAATGCACCTGTGTGTTAAAAACAAACAGCACAAATAAACCTGTGTTGAAATATATATAATAACGTGAGTCCAGGATAAAAGTGTATATATAAATAAATAAACGACAAGTCCTGTGCAATCAAGCGGATATTCCCATATATGGTGCACAATTCCTAAACAATCTCCAGGTGAGGTGGTGGATATGATATTTGTGGTAGTCTTTAAGAGAAAAAAGTGATGCTCCTTAACATGCAGGTGTCCTGGGCTGTTTCCCTCAACCCCTTACCTTAAAGGTAAGGAAAAACAACCTTACTGGGCTCCTCCGGATCTGTTCCTCTGACTGGGTTCCTGCCAGCTCCTCTCAGGCAGACATGTGAGCAAACAGATAGATGCAATCCATTGTGTAGTATTTCAAAAGGTTTAATAGGTATAAGCAATAGATAACTTACAGTACATGCAGAGTTAATGCAGCGGTGGATGAAAAAACACACAGTATGGGCTCCCGGCCGAGATCCCACACAGCTAAACGTCACCAGGCTCTGACTCTCCTTACGCGTTACATCACGCACACGTGACTTTCTCAACGGACACCTATGGACACCTATGTCCTGTTATGGTCTTGGCCACTGTGCTGCAGCTCAGTTTCAGGGTCTTGGCAATCTTCATATAGACTAGGCCATCTTTATGTAGCGCAACAATTCTTTTTTTCAGATCCTCAGAGAGTTCTTTGCCATGAGGTGCCATGTTGAACTTACAGTGGTCAGTAGACTGAGAGAGAGAGTAATAACACCAAATTTAACACACCTGCTCCCCTTTCACACCTGAGACCGTGTAACACTAACAAGTCACATGACGGGGAGAGAAAATGGCTAATTGGGCCCAATTTGGACATTTTCACATATGGGTGTACTCACTTTTGTTGCCAGTGGTTTAGACATTAATAGCTGTGTGTTGGGTTAGTTTGAGATGACAGCACATTTACAAGCTGAGATTAGGAGCACTCCCTTTAACCGCTTGCTTACTGGGCACTTAAACCCCCCTCTTGCCCAGACCAATTTTCAGCTTTCAGCGCTGACGCACTTTGAATGACAATTGCGTGGTCATACAACACTGTACTTAAATTACATTTTTATCATTTTTTTTTACCACAAATAGAGCCTTCTTTTGGTGGTATTTAATCACAGCTGGGGTTTTTATTTTTTGCTAAACAAAAAAAGATGGAAAATTTAGAAAAAAAAATCATGTTTAATAGTTTGTTATAACATTTTGCAAACAGGTAATTTTTCTGCTTTATTGATATGCGCTGATGAGGCGGCACGGGTGGGCACTGATAGGCTGCACCGATGGGCACTAATAGGCTGCACTGATGGGCACTAATAGGCACAGTTAAAGCGGCACTGATAGGCACAGATAAGGTGGCACTGATGGGGACAGATAAGTCGGTACTGATGGGCACAGATAAGGCGGCACTGATGGCCACTGATAAGATGGCACTGATGAGCCCTGATGGGTGGCACGGATGGGTGGCACGGATGGGTGGCACTAATGGGCACTGATAGGTACCACTAATATATGACACTGATAGGCACTGATAGGTGGCACTGATGTGGAGCACTGTTCTTGAGGCACTGATTGTGGGCACTGATAGGTGGCACAGTGGGCACTGACAGATGACACTGTGGGCACTAACAGATGACACTGTGGTCACTGAGAGGTAGCACTGTGGGCACTAATGGGTGATGCTGGTGGGCACTGGTAGGTGGCACTGTTGCCTACTGCTAGGTGGCACTCGTAGGGGGCACAGGTGGGCACTGAGGAGCTGGCAGCAGCTCGCAGTGATCAGGACTGATGTCCCTCTCACTGCCGTCGGTGATCAGCTTTTTTTTTCTCGCACTGACAGCGCGAGGAGAAAAAATAGCCGATTACCGGCTGTGTTGACATCACATTATCAGCTGTTAGTGGTTGACAGCTGATTACGTGGTAAGGGGTCGGGATCGAGATCGGGATACTCTGATCTGTGATCCAGCGAGTCTCATAGACTCGATGATCACAGAGCGTGCCACGCGCCCCCCTACAGGGGGCGCGCAGGCCGCTCGTGCACAGGACTACGTCAATAGACATAGTCACGGCAATGCAGGTCTGTGCTGTAGCCGTCATTCAGCTATAGCGCGGATCTCATGTGGTTAAGAGAGTGCTCCTAATCTCAGCTTGTTACCTGTATAGAAGACACCTGGGAGCCAGAAATCTTGCTGTCTGATAGGGGATCGAATATTTATTTCACTTAAAATGCAGATTAATTCATACCTTTTTTGAAATGCGTTTTTCTAGAGATATTTTTGTTGTTATTCTGTCTCTCACTGTTAAAAATAAACCTACCATTAAAAATATGGACTGATCATTTCTTTGTCAGTGCGTAAACGTACAAAATCAGCAGGGGATCAAATACTTTTTCCCTCACTGTATATATACTGTATACAGTTGTGCTCATAAGTTTACATACGCTGGCAGAATTTATGATTTCTTGGCCATTTTTCAGAGAATATGAATGATAACACAAAAACTTTTCTTTCACTCATGGTTAGTATTTGGCTGAAGCAATTTATTATCAATCAACTGTTTTTACTCATTTTAAATCATAATTACAACAGAAACTACCCAAATGACCCTGATCAAAAGTTCATAATACCGTGTATTGTCCCCGTTAACATCAATGACAGCTTGAAGTCTTTTGTGGTATTTGTGGATGAGGCTCTTTATCTTCTCAGGTGGTAGAGCTGCCCATTCCTCTTGGCAAAAAGCCTCCAGTTCCTGTAACTGAAGGTGTAGAATTAGGTGTGTCACAACCAAGTACTTGCAGTACACCGACTTCCGATTGCAGCAGGCAAATTTCCCTGCCCCAGCTGCTGGACCGTAGAAAGAAGTACACTCCCAGCCATCCACATGCGGTTGAATGCTAGCTTGGCTAAATTGGTTCCCAAACGCCACTTTTTCCTCAGTGGCAGTTCCCAAACGCCACTTTTTCTCACGGAAGGCGATTCCGTCTCTCTACCTACCGGCATGTGGAGGGCAATGTCCATGCCTCGCTGGACAGGGCGGTCAGCGGTAAGGTGCATATTACCGCTGACTCATGTTCCAGCAGGCATGGACAGGGACGGTACCTTTCTTCACGGCCCATTGGGTCACTCTATTGGCAGCTGGGAGGGATGCAGGACAAGGTGCAGTAGTGTTGGAGTTGTTCCGCCACCACGCCTCCAAAACGCTACTACTGCTACTGGTTGTGACACACCTCTCTCCTCCACCCCCTCCTCTTCTTCTTCCTCCAGTGCTCTGTCCATGGAACCAGCGGTGCTCCGTAGGCGTACAATGGGCTACGCAAGTACGCAGGCAAAAAGATGCCATGCCGTGCTTGCGCTGGTGTGTTTGGGGGACAGAGCCACACTGGGCCAGAGGTTCTGGCAGCTCTGCAGGGCAGGCCGAGAGGTGGTTGACGCCACGTCAGCTTAAGCCAGGAATGGTCGTTTCTGACAATGGCACCAACCTCCTCTCCGCCCTGCGACAGG
This sequence comes from Lithobates sylvaticus, assembly GCA_028564925.1. Taxonomy (NCBI): domain Eukaryota; kingdom Metazoa; phylum Chordata; class Amphibia; order Anura; family Ranidae; genus Lithobates; species Lithobates sylvaticus. Next base: position 559,611,138 of record CM053026.1, read on the forward strand.
GGCAGCTCACCCATGTGCCCTGCATGGCTCACGTCCTCAACCTGGTGGTGCAGCGGTTCTTGGGCAGGTTCCCAGGCTTACAGGATGTCCTGAGGCAGGCCAGGAAAGTCTGTGTTCATTTCCGCCGATCTTATAATGCCAGTGCTCGGCTGACTGAGCTGCAAAAGGAGCTGAACCTGCCCAAGAACCGCCTAATATGTGACATGCCCACCAGGTGGAACTCAACGTTGGCCATGCTGCAGCGACTGCACACGCAGCAGAGGGCCATCAATGAGTACCTTTGCGACTAACGCACCAGGACAGGGTCAGGGGAGCTTGGGTTTTTTTTCCCCACGTCAGTGGAGCATGATCAGGATGCATGCACTGTCCTCTCACCATTTTGAGGAGGCCACGAGGATGGTGAGCAGTGTGACAGTGCATGCATCAGTGACACTGTCCCTCTTAGTCCACCTGTTGGAGCATACGCTGCCGTGGGATAATGGACAGGGCACTTTGAGGCAGAACAGAGGCAGGAAGAGGAGGACTTCCATGCCTCTCAAGGCCCCCTTTATCCGGACAGTGTTCCTTCTGTCCCCCACCCATCACACAGGAAGAGGATGAGGAGGAGAGAGGAGGAGAGGAGGAGGATGAGGAGGAGGATTGTGTGAGCATGGAGGTTGGAGCCTGGCACTCAGCATCAGCAGCAGCAGTCTTTAGGATAGATCGTACAGTCCCAACAAACCAGTGGACTTGTACGTGGCTGGGAGGAGGTGGCTGGCGATCAAATGTCAACCTCAATATGACCCAGAAGACTCCGGACCGAATGCCTCAGCTAACCTACGCTGCATGGCCTCCCTGATCCTGCAAAGCCTGCGGAAGGAATCCTCGTGTTCTTCGGAAAAAATCAAGGAGAGGGACCATTACTGTGCTGGCCACTCTCCTTGATCCGCGGTACAAGGGTAAGGTTGCGGACCTTATCTTGCCGTCGCAGAGGGAGCAGAGGAATTCTCGGGGTCTTGTGGCAACACCTTCCAACCGTCCACCACCATTTTTCCGCCAAAGGCCCAATCTTTTTTTCCTGCCCTGTTTCATCATGTGCGTCCACCACCACCGCCAAAGCCCAAATTTTTGCCCAATTACAAATCTTGATCTAATAACTCACAGCAGGGCCCATTCCTGCGCCCACCAAGAGTCAAACTGTGAGAGCTTACAGTCTTGTGGCAACACCGTCCACCACCACCACCACCCCCAATTTTTCTGCCCTGTTCAACAGGTGCATGCAATTACAAATCTTGATCTATTAACTCATAGCAGGGCCCATTCCTGTGCCCACCAGTCTTGTGGCTACACCACCATCTAATAGGGCAAATTTCTGCAGAGTATATACGCCCAGCCCCTACTTTCAAACATCCAAACTTACAAACGACTCCTACTTGCAAATGGAAAGAGAAAACAGGAAGTGAGAGGAAATCTACCCCTAGGAAGGGAAATTCTATCCTGTTAGATTTAATTTGGGAAAAAGGTATCTCCTCTCTACTGATACTTTATCACCAATCCTTGTTTCAATTAAAACCCCACTTTTCCAAAAACATTTGTCATTGGGACGGAAAGTGAGGTGACATGTTCTGAACAGATGTGCAAAGACAGCAAATGTTACAGGGGTGATAACCCCTCCCTATGTTCTCCAAAAAGCTTAAAAATAGATTTTTTTGGGATGGAGCTACACTTCATAATGTACCTGTTCAGATTCTACTTAAGAACAAACCTAAAGCCGCAAGTGGTTTTAAATGGCTTCTTTTTTTTTTTCCTTTACAAATGTCATTTTGTGCAAGGACAGTTCTAAAACACGGGAAACACATGCCACATTCACAGGCATACTTTAGACACCCCCCAGGTACCATATTTAAAGAAAATTTCACTTTTTTTTTCTTCACTTTATGCATCATTAAATGACTGCTCCCGAAAAAACGTTAGTTTTTTAAAAGTTCTTTTTGCATGATATATGTCCCCTGGGGCAGGACCCGGGTCCCCAAACCTGTTTTATGACATTAACATGCATATTGGCTGTCTTGCATGAACTGCACGTTTGTGATCTCCCCAGAGTGGCTCAATGATATTGAGGTCAGGAGACTGAGATGGACACTCCAGAACCTTCACTTTATTCTGCTGTAGCCAACGACAGGTCAACTTGGCCTTGTGTTTTGGATCATTGTCATGTTGGAATGTCCAAGTACATCCCATGCGCAGCTTCTTGGCTTATGAATGCAATGTTCCTCCAGTATTTTTTGATAACATACTGCATTCATTTTGCCATCGACTTTGACCAAATTTCCCGTGCAATTGTAGCTCACACATCCCCAAAACATCAGCGATCCACCTCAGTGTTTCAAAGTAGGAATGGTGTACCTTTTATCATAGGCCTTGTCAACTCCTTTCCAAATGTAGCGTTTATGGTTCTGGCCAAAAAGCTAAATTTTGGCCTCATCACTCCAAATGACTTTGTACCAGAAGGTTTAAGGCTTGTCTTTGTGCTGTTTGGCTATTGTAAGCAGGATACTTTGTGGCATTTGCATAGTAATGGCTTTCTTCTGGTGACTCGACCATGCAGCCCATCTTTCATCTAGTGCCTCTTTATTGTGCATCTTGAAACAGCCACAAAACATGTTTTCAGGGAGTCCTGTATTTCACCTGAAGTTATTTGTGGGTTTTTATTTGCATTCCGAACAATTTTCCTGGCAGTTGTGGCTGAAATTTTAGTTGGTCTACCTGACCGTGGTTTGGTTTCAACAGAGCTCCTCAATTTCCACTTCTTGATTAGAGTTTGAACACTGCTGATTGGCATTTCTAAATTCCTTGGATTTTTTTCATATCCCTTTCCTGTTTTATACAGTTCAACTACCTTTTCCCGCAGATCCTTTGACAATTATTTTGCTTTCCCCATGACTCAGAATCCAGAAACATCAGTGCACCACTGGATGAATGAGGCAAGGGTCTGTCAGGAGTCCAGAAACTCATTGACCTTTTATACACACACACGCTAAGTAATTACAAGCAAACAGATGAGGATGGTTACCTTAAATAGCCATTCAAACTCCTTTGTGTCAACTTGTGTGCATGTTATCAGGCCAAAATCACCAGGGTATGTAAACTTTTGATCAGGGTCATTTGGGTAGTTTCTGTTGCCATTATGATTTAAAATGAGTAAACACTGTTGATTGATAATAAATGGCTTCAGCCAAACACTAACTATGAGTGAAAGAAAAGTTTTTGTGTTATCATTCATATTCTCTCGAAAAATGGCCAAGAAATCATCAATTCTGCCAGGGTATGTAAACTTATGAGCACAACTTTATATCATGCCATATAGAAGTGGAAGGTTATATGTTTGTGACCATTGGAGTAAAGGCTTCAACAGGGCTCTACCATCAGGGATCAGTTGTTAGTTTGTTTTAGATTTGCAAATGCATCTCAAATGCATAATATTTTTATTGTATTTGCTATTAAACACATATTTTAAATAACCTTTGTGCAAGTGCAATGTGGTGTACAAAATTGTAAACACTATGGGGTCTATTGATATAAAGTTTGCTATGTCTCAAGCATTTGCACAGCTGTCACGAATATTCCCTGGATTTAGCCTAATATGTTTATTTCCTATAAGCGCCAGTTTCTACTAGTGGGTATAATGCAGTGTTCTCTTGAAGTACCTCATATAGAAAAATGCAACATTATGGATACTACATGAGGCTGGTGATCATAAGACAATTAACATATTATTATTGGTGATAGCTATGTGAATGTCCCAGACGTCTGCACAGCCATCACAAATAATCCCCCTATTTTGCGTCTCCCATTTTTGCATGGGCTCCAGCTGGCCATCAAACGCACATCGGACATCCTTCTCAAGCCACTTTTGCTTACCTTTCTGGAATGCACTTCATCTGCAACATTTAGTAACTATGCTACCCCCTGCTATGGACTAATGAGCTTTGAGAGGCTATGTATGCTTGCTGCGATACAGGACCACTTAGACATTCACATTCTTATTACTTTTCTAATCACATTGAAAGTTTGATTGATCTATTAAATGTGTATGGCTAGCTTAAGGGCCCATTCAAATTTTTACACTGTGTTACAGGGCATTAATGGACATACCTTAAAGGTTGTTGTATTGTGAATTAATATGCATTGCGTTAAGGCAACCTATTTATTTAAAGAACTGTAAACACATCACAATGCAGCCACAATCAGACTTTCACCATTTTTTTGTGGTATGTTGTGCTGTGGATGCATTGTATTAGTGCATTAAAGTGCCATTCAAAATTAATCACACCGCATCACAGTATACACATTACAGTAATATCTGGTAAAATGCGTTTTCTCCCAGACTTATCGCAACACATGTGCATATGTGAAAGTGTGAAAGAGTAAAAGTTGCTTGATAATTACTTAATGTGATCCTGGAACTTCATTTATTATCTGTAATATGCTTATGTTTTGCACTAAGGTGTGTTTAGGGTATGTTTTATTTTTTTTGTTTTGATATTCAAAAATAAATGATTAAATGCACACACATGTATACCATGCTATAAATTCTGCAAAGCTCAGTCCCATTTGACTCTTTCATAATGGATAATATAAAGTTGTACAACAGTGTGAATGCTATAAATATTTTTCTTACATAAACCAGGTGTTATAGTTCTTTTCGGTGACTGATATGTACACTTGACCCCTGTGATGATGAAATTGTGTGGCACTCAATAAATCAAAGCTAGAGGACATCTGAACATGCTTGTGGAGTATAGATACTTGCTGAATGGGAATGTACTGTACATACTGTAAAATAATTAAAGATCTCCCCTGGAATTTACCAAAATCAAAGAAATAGCAACTGGCCTAAGAAAAAAGATTGAACAAATAAAAACTTGAGCTTGAGTTTCAGTATTTTAAGATGTGAACATGCTCCCTCCATAAAAGAAAGAAACCTTTAATAAAGTATACTTGCAGTTTACTGATGAGTAAATACTGAAATAATAATGCTGTTGCTCAAACCACTTTTACCTACAGGTAAGACTATGTTAAGGCTTACCTGTAGGTTCTTGAAATATCTTCTAAACCTCCACAGTTTAGGAGATATTTACAAAAGACCCAAGCACAGATGACTATGGCGCATGCGCCCTTTAGAAAGGGCACATCGTGTCGTTTGTAATAGGGGTCATGCCGTGACTGACGGCTCCCACGCGCATGCGCGGGCGTGACGTCACGCGACTCTGGACAGTCACAGAGCGGGAGTTCTCGGCCCCGGAAAGGAAGAGGGGTGAAGATGGATGCTCCCTGCTAGTGGGGACAATGGAGACATTGCGGGTTTCACTGTCAGGTAAGTGACACATAATGGGCTACTATGGAAATTCCGACGGAAAAAGTCAGATGGAGCCCGATCGTACATTTTCCGTCGGAATTTGCGACCGTGTGTACGGGGCATTAGACTGATTTAAATCAGGGTTTCTCAACTCCAGTCCTCAAGGCACCCCAGCAGGTCATGTTTTCAGGATTTCCCTCAGATGAAATGGCTGTGGTAATTACTAAGGCAGGGAAACTGATCAAATCACCTGTGCAAAATAATGGAAAGCCTGAAAACATGACCTGTTGGGGAGCCTTGAGGACTGGAGTTGAGTAACACTGATTTAAATAACAAGCACAGCTTATATGGGACTTTCTAGCATTGTTACTTAGTCCAATAGAGACAATACTCTCTCATACTTAGTGTCAATGGATGCACATCCAGCTTTTCGAATGCTTAATACTCCAGCCGCCCCCTGAGCTAACAAATTAGTTTGAATGGAATCTGTTCATTATCTATCTACCTCATCCCTGCTCCCAATCCCTAAATTCACTTGATTTAGTCTATTGATTAACCACTTAGTGATCGGCTAAATGAGAAAAAAAAATTGTTCTCCTAAATGAACTAATTAATTATGCTTAAACAATTATAATATAGTGGTTTCAATTGACTATAGCAACAGGTCCAGACTTATGTGGTGTTTTGTGCACTGTTTTTTGTTTGTCCTGTTTTGTGCAATTTGTCTATAGCAATATAATTTAATGAGAACAGGAAGGGAGTTGGGACTTTAAATGAGGCAATTGAATAGTGGAGATAAGTTACAGTATAAAATATTTATTAAATGACATTGATCTAATAGTATAGTTCATTTCACATATATACAGAAAGAGCGTGCATGCAAGCTGGATGGAGAATGCATGCATGACAGCACATGATCGAAATAATTAAAAATAATTAAAACTAGCATGCACCTGCCAATAACAACATGTCCAATGTTGGCACATGCATCCACATGGTATATGTACATCCACCCAATGATATTTGAACAACATTATAAAATATATAAAGTATATAGGGTATAGGGATGGGTAGATATCGATCCATCTGAAGTATAGCTGCAGCATCAGGGTAAAGCTCTACGCGTTTCGTGGGTTTTCCCACTCGTCAGGAGCAGATGCGGCAGACATTCCTATGAAATATATAGGTATAGTGAAATGTAAAAAGCGTATTCTAGAGAAAATAATTCTCAGAAATATTTAATGTGTCTATGAATGGTTAACAAGACTCACTCACCATCCCAGAAAGCATATGCAGTGCGGGGTAGCCGGCGTCGGGTTGGCCGAAAACATATCCCCACTAGGGATGGGCCCGGTGCTCGATGCGAACCCATGTTCGCATCGAGCACCGGGTGTTCGCTCGCTCGGCGAGCCCAGAACTATTTTGGCCGCTCGCATCACGTTCGTGTGATGCGAGCGGCCCCGCAATGCATTGCGGCCGGCGCAGTGCATTGCTGGCTGATGATTGGCCAAGCATGCACTGTGACCCCGCATGCTTGGCCAATCACAGCGCCGGAAACTCGAAGAGCCATAATTGGCTACAGGCAGGACGCCTGTAGCCAATTACAGCTCAGGGGCTTTAGTACACGCCCCCTCTTCTAAAAGGCCGCCACGCCGTCGGCGCCGGTCACATGCTGTTCCGGCGTAGATAGAGCAGGATCGTTCTGTGTCACTCTGAAATTTGAGATCGCCACCAACATCTCCCTGCAAAAACCAAACCCAGCAGCAACAACACACTGGATTAGATCGCAGAAGAAACTACATTCGGAAATCTTCAAAACCACACTAACACACAAAATGGGTACACTAAATCAAAACCACTCAACAGAACGAATACTCAGCTTCATAAACAAGGCACTTCTACAAACAGCAGACGCAGTCGCCCCGAAACATCGAGTACCCATCCGCAAGAAAAATTCTGGTTGGTTTAATGGCACGCTTACTCTACTGAAACGGGAACACAGAAGAGCAGAAAGAGCCTGGAGAAGAAACACCACAAAGGAAAATCACACAAACTACAGAATACTCACCAAGAGATATCATAAAGCAATTTTCACAGCAAAAAAAAGAACATGTCTCAAACACCCTCTCAAAAGCCTTAAACCGACCACGGGAACTTTTCAAAACTAGTCGCCCAGACTATGAACCCCACCTGCCTTGAGCCCCTAGGAAACGAAACTCAAGAATACTGCAACAAATTATCAGATTTTTTCATCAACAAAATAGACAACATTCAGAAAATAATTCAACAAAAAAAAACAACAACCAGCTCTACTCAACTCAACCCAGGTAAGGAATTTTACATCCACAGCGCACAAGCACCACATTTTTCACTTACCCCGATCACAACGGATGAAACCAAAAATGTCATCAAGAGCCTCCGAGACAGCACCTCGCCAAACGACATCATCCCCACAAAACTCTTGAAAGAATGCTCCGACATTCTGGCCACCGCTATCACACACCTAGTAAATCAGTCGTTCAAAGAAGGATTGGTTCCGAATTCCCTCAAGCAAGGCATCATCAAACCATTACTAAAGAAACCCAACCTCGACCCCAAGGATCCGAACAATCGCAGACCGGTAACAAGCCTGAACACCATTTCCAAGATCATGGAGAAAGCAGTAGTACAACAGCTTCAACTTCATCTGGACACACACAAGCTCCTAGACCCACTACAATCGGGCTTCCGCCCAGGCCATGGCACAGAAACGGCACTTCTGAAAATATGGGATGACGCCCTAGAAGCAGCGGATGAGGGAGAATCGTGTCTTCTGGTATTGCTGGATCTCAGTGCGGCGTTCGACACAGTGGACCACAACATGCTTCTCAGCCGCCTCAAGGAAGTGGCAGGAGTTACAGATGGAGATCTGCCATGGTTCGCTTCCTTCTTAGGAAACCGGTCACAAACAGTGAAACTAGGAGCCTTCACTTCGGAAACTCGGGCAATCACTTATGGAGTCCCTCAAGGATCACCATTGTCACCAGTACTGTTCAACATTTACATCCGACCACTCTTCAAAATTATTAGCAAATTGGATCTGTGCTTCCACTCATATGCGGACGACACTCAACTGTACTTCCGGATCACCGGACAAAAAGACCAATACCAGGAACTAGGAAAATGTCTCACATTGATAGATGACTGGATGACCACTAGCTCCCTCAAACTAAATGGATCAAAAACAGAATTACTGCTCCTCGACGCAAACTCAAGGAAAAAGACGAAGACCCCTTGGACACCACCAACCATCTTGGGACAGACCATCCTTCCAAGCAACAAAGCCAAAAGCCTCGGAGTAATCTTTGATTCAGAGATGACAATGGAGGCACAAATAGGATCCGTAATCAGCGGATACCACCATCTCCTTCGCATGCTACGCAGACTCATCCCCTTCATCCCGGAAAAGGAAAAAGCGGTAGTAGTAGGAACGATCATCAATTCACGGCTCGACTACGCAAACTCACTCTACATAGGATTACCGGATTACCAGATTGCGCGCCTTCAAATTGTCCAAAACACAGCAGCAAGAATAGTCACCGGAAAGAAACCCTGGGAATCCATCTCCCCATCCCTAAGGATGCTCCATTGGCTCAAGGTAAAAGACAGGATCACATTCAAGACCCTCTGCCTCACCCACAAATGTACACAAGGAAATGCGCCTCAATACCTTTGTGAGAAAATAGAAAAATACATACCGAATCGCAGACTTCGATCAACAAACCAAAATCGCCTTCTCATCCCCAAAGCCCGCTACAAATCGAAGGGAGAACGAAGATTCGCAGTACAGGGACCCCGGCTATGGAATGCTCTACCAAACAACATCCGCATGGAAGAAAACCATCAGGCCTTCAGGAAAAAACTCAAGACCCACCTCTTCTAATACATGGCATCCCAACATGAGCAGTCAAGCGCCTCGAGGCGATTCAGTTCGCAGTTGCAGCGCTATACAAATCATTCATTCATTCATTCATTCTGCTAGATTTAGTTAGAGAGATTTACTTAGAGAGATTGAGTTAGATAGATTAATTTAGAAAGATTGATTTAGAAAGAGGGGCTTGTAGTGTGTTCGTGGCAGGCAGGCACTGGCAGGCAGTGGCAGCAAACAGAGCTCCTATATTTTGTTCCCAGAGGCACCTATAGGACTTGTAGTGTGTTCGTGGCAGGCAGGCAGAGCTCCTATATTTTGTTCCCAGAAGCACCTATAGGACTTGTAGTGTGTTCGTGGCAGGCAGGCAGAGCTCCTATATTTTGTTCCCAGAAGCACCTATAGGACTTGTAGTGTGTTCGTGGCAGGCAGGCACTGGCAGCAAACAGAGCTCCTATATTTTGTTCCCAGAAGCACCTATAGGACTTGAAGTGTGTTAGTCCCATCACACACCTATATTTTCTTCCCAGAGGCACCTATAGGACTTGTAGTGTGTTAGTCCCATCACACAGAGATCCTATATTTTGTTCCCAGAAGCACCTATAGGACTTGAAGTGTGTTAGTCCCATCACACAGACCTATATTTTCTTCCCAGAGGCACCTATAGGACTTGTAGTGTGTTAGTCCCATCACACAGAGATCATATATTTTGTTCCCAGAAGCACCTATAGGACTTGAAGTGTGTTAGTCCCATCACACAGACCTATATTTTCTTCCCAGAAGCACCTATAGGACTTGAAGTGTGTTAGTCCCATCACACAGAGATCATATATTTTGTTCCCAGAAGCACCTATAGGACTTGAAGTGTGTTAGTCCCATCACACAGAGATCATATATTTTGTTCCCAGAAGCACCTATAGGACTTGAAGTGTGTTAGTCCCATCACACAGAGATCATATATTTTGTTCCCAGAAGCACCTATAGGACTTGAAGTGTGTTAGTCCCATCACACAGACCTATATTTTCTTCCCAGAAGCACCTATAGGACTTGAAGTGTGTTAGTCCCATCACACAGAGATCATATATTTTGTTCCCAGAAGCACCTATAGGACTTGAAGTGTGTTAGTCCCATCACACAGAGATCATATATTTTGTTCCCAGAAGCACCTATAGGACTTGAAGTGTGTAAGTCCCATCACACAGAGATCATATATTTTGTTCCCAGAAGCACCTATAGGACTTGAAGTGTGTTAGTCCCATCACAGAGAGCTATATTTTCTTCCCAGAAGCACCTATAGGACTTGTAGTGTGTTAGTCCCATCACACAGAGATCCTATATTTTCTTACCAGAAGCACCCATAGGACTTGAAGTGTGTTAGTCCCATCACACAGAGATCCTATATTTTGTTCCCAGAAGCACCTATAGGACTTGAAGTGTGTTAGTCCCATCACACAGACCTATATTTTCTTCCCAGAAGCACCCATAGGACTTGAAGTGTGTTAGTCCCATCACACAGAGATCCTATATTTTGTTCCCAGAAGCACCTATAGGACTTTAAGTGTGTTAGTCCCCATCACACAGACCTATATTTTCTTCCCAGAAGCACCTATAGGACTTTAAGTGTGTTAGTCCCATCACACAGACCTATATTTTCTTCCCAGAAGCACCTATAGGACTTGAAGTGTGTTAGTCCCATCACACAGAGCTATATTTTCTTCCCAGAAGCACCTATAGGACTTAAAGTGTGTTAGTCCCATCACACAGAGATCCTATATTTTGTTCCCAGAAGCACCTATAGGACTTGAAGTGTGTTAGTCCCATCACACAGAGCTATATTTTCTTCCCAGAAGCACCTATAGGACTTGTAGTGTGTTAGTCCCATCACACAGAGATCCTATATTTTGTTCCCAGAAGCACCTATAGGACTTGAAGTGTGTTAGTCCCATCACACAGAGCTATATTTTCTTCCCAGAAGCACCTATAGGACTTGAAGTGTGTTAGTCCCATCACACAGAGATCATATATTTTGTTCCCAGAGGCACCTATAGGACTTGAAGTGTGTTAGTCCCATCACACAGACCTATATTTTCTTCCCAGAAGCACCTATAGGACTTGAAGTGTGTTAGTCCCATCACACAGAGATCATATATTTTGTTCCCAGAAGCAACTATAGGACTTGAAGTGTGTTAGTCCCATCACACAGAGCTATATTTTCTTCCCAGAAGCACCTATAGGACTTGTAGTGTGTTAGTCCCATCACACAGAGATCCTATATTTTCTTCCCAGAAGCACCCATAGGACTTGAAGTGTGTTAGTCCCATCACACAGAGATCATATATTTTCTTTGCAGAAGCACCCATAGGACTTCTAGTGTGTTAGTGGCATCACACAGAGCTCCTATATTTTCTTCTCAGCAGCACCCACAGGACTTCTAGTGTGTTAGTGGCATCACACAGAGCTCCTATATTTTCTTTGCAGAAGCACCCATAGGACTTCTAGTGTGTTAGTGGCATCACACAGAGCTCCTATATATTCTTCTCAGCAGCACCCACAGGACTACCGACTACAATGGCTGGAAGACCGCCAAGGGGAGGCAGAGCGTGCAGAGCCAAGAACACAGGGCAGGCAGGCTCTGTTTCTAGTGGACGTGGCCGTGGCCGTGGACGTGGTCGTGCATCGTCATCAGCACGTGGCCATGGGACACGCGCGTCTTTGTTTTCGGCAGCTGGACATGTGGAGCCGCATCATGCTGAAGGCTTGGTAGAATGGATGACCAAGCCCTCCTCATCCTCCTCATCCTCTCTCACCCAGGCTCAGGGTACTGGCAGAGCAGCTGCCAACGCGTACTCAATGGCATCATCAGCCACCCCTTCCCTAGACCCACCATGTCCTCCTGAGGAGTCCCCCGAACTCTTTGAGCACAGTGTTGGGTACATGCTCCAGGAGGATGCCCAACGATTCGAAGGCTCGGATGATGATACCCAGCTTGAGGAATCTGGCAGTACTGTTCCACCAGCTGCAGCTTACTGCCAGGTTTGCTCTAGTGGTGAAGAGGGAGGGGATGATGAGGTCACTGACTCCACGTGGGTGCCTGAAGGGAGAGAGGATGAGGAGGAGGACGAGGAGGAGGAGGATGCGGCGTCACATGTCCAACGAGGCAGGATGCCCCCTGGAGGCCAGGTAGAGGCCAGCACAGCAACTGTACAACACCGCAGAGCTCCGCCTGTGCAGGGCGCTGCCTCTGCACGTTATCAGAAAAGTTCTTTGGTGTGGGCCTTTTTTGAGACGAGTGCATCAGATCGCACCACTGCTATTTGCAATATTTGTCTCAAGCGTATCTCGCGTGGCCAAAACATCAGCCGCTTGGGCACCACAAGCATGACCAGACATATGTCGACCTGCCATGCAGCTCGTTGGCAGGCACACATAAAAGACCCACACCAAAGAACTAAGCGGACCTCTCCTTGCTCCTCATCAGCTGGGATCTCCATCCCCACTACACCTTCAGTCCTCTCTGAAAGCTGCTCTGAGAGGACTGAAGGTGTAGAATTAGGTGTGTCACAACCAAGTACTTGCAGTACACCGACGTCCGATTGCAGCAGGCAAATTTCCCTGCCCCAGCTGCTGGACTGTAGAAAGAAGTACACTCCCAGCCATCCACATGCCCAGCGGTTGAATGCTAGCTTGGCTAAATTGCTAGCACTTCAACTGCTGCCTTTTCAGTTGGTAGACTCGGCCCCCTTCCGTGAGTTTGTTCAATGTGCGGTTCCTCAGTGGCAGGTTCCCAAACGCCACTTTTTCTCACGGAAGGCGATTCCGTCTCTCTACCGGCATGTGGAAGGCAATGTCCATGCCTCGCTGGACAGGGCGGTCAGCGGTAAGGTGCATATTACCGCTGACTCATGGTCCAGCAGGCATGGACAGGGACGGTACCTTTCTTTCACGGCCCATTGGGTCACTCTATTGGCAGCTGGGAGGGATGCAGGACAAGGTGCAGTAGTGTTGGAGGTTGTTCCGCCACCACGCCTCCAAAACGCTACTACTGCTACTGGTTGTGACACACCTCTCTCCTCCACCCCCTCCTCTTCTTCTTCCTCCAGTGCTCTGTCCTTGGAACCAGCGGTGCTCCGTAGGCGTACAAGGGGCTACGCAAGTACGCAGGCAAAAAGATGCCATGCCGTGCTTGCGCTGGTGTGTTTGGGGGACAGGAGCCACACTGGGCCAGAGGTTCTGGCAGCTCTGCAGGGGCAGGCCGAGAGGTGGTTGACGCCACATCAGCTTAAGCCAGGAATGGTCGTTTCTGACAATGGCACCAACCTCCTCTCCGCCCTGCGACAGGGGCAGCTCACCCATGTGCCCTGCATGGCTCACGTCCTCAACCTGGTGGTGCAGCGGTTCTTGGGCAGGTTCCCAGGCTTACAGGATGTCCTGAGGCAGGCCAGGAAAGTCTGTGTGCATTTCCGCCGATCTTATAATGCCAGTGCTCGGCTGACTGAGCTGCAAAAGGAGCTGAACCTGCCCAAGAACCGCCTAATATGTGACATGCCCACCAGGTGAAACTCAACGTTGGCCATGCTGCAGCGACTGCACACGCAGCAGAGGGCCATCAATGAGTACCTTTGCGACTACGGCACCAGGACAGGGTCAGGGAGCTTGTTTTTTTTCCCCACGTCAGTGGAGCATGATCAGGGATGCATGCACTGTCCTCTCACCATTTGAGGAGGCCACGAGGATGGTGAGCAGTGACAGTGCATGCATCAGTGACACTGTCCCTCTTGTCCACCTGTTGGAGCATACGCTGCGTGGGATAATGGACAGGGCACTTGAGGCAGAACAGAGGCAGGAAGAGGAGGACTTCCTTGCCTCTCAAGGCCCCCCTTATCCGGACAGTGTTCCTTCTGTCCCACCCATCACACAGGAAGAGGATGAGGAGGAGGAGGAGGAGGAGGAGGAGGAGGAGGATTGTGTGAGCATGGAGGTGGAGCCTGGCACTCAGCATCAGCAGCAGCAGTCTTTTAGGGATGATGTACAGTCCCAACAAACCAGTGGACTTGTACGTGGCTGGGAGGAGGTGGCTGGCGATCATGTCATCCTCAGTGACCCAGAAGACTCCGGACCGAATGCCTCAGCTAACCTACGCTACATGGCCTCCCTGATCCTGCAAAGCCTGTGGAAGGATCCTCGTGTTCTTCGGATCAAGGAGAGGGACCATTACTGGCTGGCCACTCTCCTTGATCCGCGGTACAAGGGTAAGGTTGCGGACCTTATCTTGCCGTCGCAGAGGGAGCAGAGGATGAGACATCTCAGGGAGGCCTTGCAGAAAGGTCTGTGCAACGCGTTCCCAGAAACTGGGAGGTTACAAACTCCTGGTCCTGGGCGACAAGTTGCTGAGGCTTCGGTCAGTAGCAGAAGGAGCGGTGGGGAAGGTGGACGTCTGATCGATGCGTTCAGACAATTTTTTAGTCCGCAGCCCCAAGGTATGATCGGTTCCAGCAACCATCGCCAGCGTCTGATATACATGGTGCAGGAATACCTTGGGGCAAGGTCAGACTTGGATACCTTTCCCACCGAAAATCCTCTGGCTTACTGGGTCCTGAGGATGGATCACTGGCCAGAGCTTGCACAGTATGCAATTGAGCTACTGGCCTGTCCTGCCTCCAGCGTTCTTTCCGAACGCACATTCAGTGCTGCTGGAGGATTTGTCACCGATCATAGGGTGCGCCTGTCTACCGCCTCGGTTGATCGACTGACCTTCATCAAAATGAATCAGTCTTGGATCACCACCAGCTACCAGGCACCTGAGGCGGATATAACCGAATAATTTATAATGTCACATCCCTTCAAGACTGCCTATGCTGATGCTGAGTGACTGTCCTCTTATGTTCACTGACTATCCTCTTCCTCCTCCTCAATGATCCATGCCACCACACCAGTGCCTAAGGCACAATTTTTCAGCCCCTGTTTAACAGGGGCGTGTACATACAATTTTTATAAAAAAATGCTTCGCAACACGTGTGACTGCTGTGCTCCAAGTACAGTATCTGTGAGGGGTTGCAGTGTTGTGGCACCAGCACCAGTGCCTAAGGCACAAATTTTCAGCCCCTGTTTAACAGGGGCGTGTACTTACAATTTTTTTAAAAAATGCTTCGCAACACGTGTGACTGCTGTGCTCCAAGTACAGTATCTGTGAGGGGTTGCAGTGTTGTGGCACCAGCACCAGTGCCTAAGGCACAATTTTTCAGCCCCTGTTTAACAGGGGCGTGTACATACAATTTTTTATAAAAAAATGCTTCGCAACACGTGTGACTGCTGTGCTCCAAGTACAGTATCTGTGAGGGGTTGCAGTGTTGTGGCACCAGCACCAGCGCCTAAGGCACAATTTTTCAGCCCCTGTTTAACAGGGGCGTGTACTTACAATTTTTTTTAAAAATGCTTCGCAACACGTGTGACTGCTGTGCTCCAAGTACAGTATCTGTGAGGGGTTGCAGTGTTGTGGTACCAGCACCAGTGCCTAAGGCACAATTTTTCAGCCCCTGTTTAACAGGGGCGTGTACATACAATTTTTATAAAAAAATGCTTCGCAACACGTGTGACTGCTGTGCTCCAAGTCCAGTATCTGTTAGGGGTTGCAGTGTTGTGGCACCAGCACCAGTGCCTAAGGCACAATTTTTCAGCCCCTGTTTAACAGGGGCGGGTAATTACAATTTTTTAAAAAAATGCTTCGTAACACGTGTGACTGCTGTGCTCCAAGTACAGTATCTGTGAGGGGTTGCAGTGTTGTGGCACCAGCACCAGTGCCTAAGGCACAATTTTTCAGCCCCTGTTTAACAGGGGAGTGTAATTACAAATCTTGATCTAATAGTTCACAGCAGGGCCCATTCCTGCGCCCACCAAGAGTAACTATGAGGGCCTACAGTCTTGTGGCAACACCGTCCACCACCACCGTCAAAGGCCCAATTTTTCTGCCCTGTTCATCAGGTGCTTGCAATTACAAATCTTGATCTAATAACTCACAGCAGGGCCCTTTCCTGCGCCCACCAAGAGTAACTGTGAGAGCTTACAGTCTTGTGGCAACACCGTCCACCACCACCGCCAAAGGCCCAATTTTTCTGCCCTGTTCATCAGGTGCTTGCAATTACAAATCTTGATCTAATAACTCACAGCAGGGCCCATTCCTGCGCCCACCAAGAGTAACTGTGAGAGCTTACAGTCTTGTGGCAACACCGTCCACCACCACCACCACCCCCAATTTTTCTGCCCTGTTCAACAGGTGCATGCAATTACAAATCTTGATCTATTAACTCAAAGCAGGGCCCATTCCTGTGCCCACCAGTCTTGTGGCTACACCAACATCTAATAGGGCAAATTTCTGCAGAGTATATACGCCAGGCCCCTACTTTCAAACATCCAACTTACAAACGACTCCTACTTGCAAATGGAAAGAGAAAACAGGAAGTGAGAGGAAATCTACCCCTAGGAAGGGAAATTCTATCCTGTTAGATTTAATTTGGGAAAAAGGTATCTCCTCTCTACTGATACTTTATCACCAATCCTTGTTTCAATTAAAACCCCACTTTTTCCAAAAACATTTGTCATTGGGACGGAAAGTGAGGTGACATGTTCTGAACAGATGTGCAAAGACAGCAAATGTTACAGGGGTGATAACCCCTCCCTATGTTCTCCAAAAAGCTTAAAAATAGATTTTTTTGGGATGGAGCTACACTTCATAATGTACCTGTTCAGATTCTACTTAAGAACAAACCTACAGTCCGTGTCTTGTTTGCACCACCTATATACTGCTGTTCAGAGTATATAGGGTTGTAGGTATAGGGTTTTATTTTGGGTGCGGGGTCCCCCTTAATATCCATACAAGACCCAAAGGGGCTGGGGTGGGGGGGGGTGATGGGGTAGCCATGCCATTTTTCTCAAGGATTTTCAGCCATATGGCGGCCAGGACAAGACATGACATTAAAGCCGCAAGTGGTTTTAAATGGCTTCTTTTTTTCCTTTACAAATGTCATTTTGTGCAGGGACAGTTCTAAACACGGGAAACACATGCCACTTCACAGGCATACTTTAGACACCCCCCAGGTACCATATTTAAAGGAAAATTTCACTTTTTTTTTTTCACTTTATGCATCATTAAAATGACTGCTCCCGAAAAAACGTTAGTTTTTAAAAGTTCTTTTTGCATTGATATATGTCCCCTGGGGCAGGACCCGGGTCCCCAAACCTGTTTTATGACATTAACATGCATATTGGCCGTTGTAATTAGCACTTTTGATTTCGAACATTCGCGTCCATTATAACGTATAGGGTTCGAAAATTTGCGCGAACTTTCGGTCCGTTCGAAGGTTCTGGTGCGAACCGAACCCGGGGGTGTTCGGCTCATCCCTAATCCCCACCCAGGGAGCTGAGGCGGCATAATCCAGGGATGCAGCACTGGACGGTATGGGGGTGTGCAAAGTGTGGCAGAGGACGCCATATAACAAAGAATATGGTGTAAGCTTGGTGAAGCCGGGTGTGTATCTGGAAACAAAAATATGAATTTAGTGTAATATTGTAATAGTAATGTTGGGGGTGATAATAATGATCATTTTGGGTGAACCAAGTGTGGCTTCATTAGGTGAAAAATAAATTGAAAAAGGTGCCACAAAGTAATAATAATAAGGTGCCTGTGTCTAAAATATTCGGCAGGTACAGATCTAAAAGGGTATGAGGGACCTAAAGGGGAAGTACCTGGTGAAGCAGAGCCAAAAATGGGTTGAACTCAAAGGATCAAACGCCAAAGTGGAGGCATGCACGCTCTTTCTGTATATATGTGAAATGAACTATACTATTAGATCAATGTCATTTAATAAATATTTTATACTGTAACTTATCTCCACTATTCAATTGCCTCATTTAAAGTCCCAACTCCCTTCCTGTTCTCATCCAATACCGGGATGGAGGCACCTTATGGTGCTTCATCTAAAGTCCCAACCCCCTTCTCTATGCATAGCAATATAATTTAATGTCTGGTTAATGAGATTATTTTTATGGAACTGCATTTTTGTAAATAATTTAAATTTTGATACCCAATAAATTTGATTAGTTTAATTTTAAACAATCAATTCGATCTATTTTTTTTACTGCCAGTAGTAACCCCTACTTAGCCCGGCTCTATTGGGCTAAAAAAATCCCCTTTTCCTTCAATGGAACACAAGATCAGTGAATCTGGCTATAGTTGCCCCAAGAACTAGGCAATACCGGTTTTGGAGAAAACCAGAATAAGAACTCTTTATTTGAACAAGAATACAGGCTTTTATACACTTGAGAAGGAGGCCACTCACCACATTAACAATGACCCAAATATTTACCCAAAACATCACATAATGGTTTAGCTAATGAGGTACAAGTGATTTATGGCTAATCCCATCATAGAGGATCCTTATTGCCATATACACACGATCGGATTATCCGGCGTACTTAGTCCGACGGACCAGGGTCCGGCGGACAATTAGATCATGTGTGGGCTCCAGCGGACTTTTTCTTCCCAAAAGTCTGGCGGACTTAGAAAGAAGTCTTGACTCAAAATTATCCGCAGGACTTAGCAGTCCGGCGGACAATCCGGTCGTCTGTGTGCTAGTCCGACGGACTAAAACCGACGATAGGGCAGCTATTGGCTACTGGCTATGAAATTCCTTATTCTACTTCATCACGCTTGAATCCGGCGGACTTTGGGAGTGATCGTGTGTGGCCAAGTCCGTTCATTTGAAAGTCCGGCGGACCTCAGCTGCAAAGTCCGTCGGATTGTCCGCCGGACTAAGTCCGCCGGAAAGTCTGATCGTGTGTACGTGGCATAAGAGTTTAGTCAAATTAGCCACCAGACAGAAACAATAGGTGAATGGGAATTCACAACTAGACAATGCTTTGATTAATCAGGATCTCACTTCAGGTCAGACTGCCTAGACCCAAGGTCACCAGGTACATTACACATTATGACAAGTAGAAACACACATCACCTTCAGACAATAGCAGGAGACCCCCCGTAACAGACAGTCCGGATCCTTCATGGAACAGAGGCCAATGTGACCAGCTATTTCAATGAACATGTACAGTTCAGAATCAACAAACCAGAAATAGTCTTCATATCTTTCTTGAGGGATATTGTTGATAAATATTTCTGTCCCATCTGAAGTAATTCAAACCACATTCTCAGTGTCCATTAGGTAGTTGTCCATCCTTTTCTCAGTCACACTGTGCCCCTAGTAGACACAGAGTAACTTAGACATAAGAGGGGCATGTGGAGCTGTTTCCCAACCTCTCTTAAGTAAGTTGGGTTCCATGAGCCCCCCACCCAAAGTAACTCCCATCACATATCTCCCCTTTCTGCAGGGGACTAACACAAAAGGAGACCCCAGATGGGATGACTTAAAAGTTAGTCCATAGTTTCAGTCCCCCAATGCCCGTTCACACACAGTGTCCCAAACAGAGCATTACTCACCCAGCCAACCTCTGCCTCTCTCGTACAACACACCCACTGCTGGGAAGAAGTGTGGACTGGCCCTTCTTCTTGGAGTCCTTTACGCCACTGAAGAGAAGCGCATCCCTGGGACATACAGGTGGAGTCTGTAGTCCCATCTACTTTGGCTAGATCAAAATCTCCCAGTGCCAGACATTTTTCTGGGGTTGTGTCAGTGGACACCGAAGTCCTATCCACTTTCACAGGAAATACATCTTTTGTTAGTTGAGGGCAGAGGCCAGCAGCACTCTGCTCGGTTGACAGGCCTTCTGCTGGGTTGCTGTCAGTGGTGACCGCAGGCCCATCCACCGACACCAGCTCAAGCTGCAGTTGTGAGGTGCCGATTGCATTCTCTCCTTGAAGCGCCTGCGGAGTTGATTTTTGTGTGCAGAGGCCAATAGCCTTCTTCCCTGTTAGCGCTTCAGCTGAGGACCCCACATCATTCACTCCAGCTAACAGTTGGGGAGGGAGGCTGGCTTCCTCCCCTCCCAGACTGTGGATCTGCCGCTGGGGTGGGAAGACAGTTTCCTCCACTCTGGCTGACTGTTCGGTAGGGAGGACAGCAACCTCGTCTCCCTTTTCCCCCTGGATCCTGATCTGCTGCTGGGGAGCGACCATCACCTTCTCACCCTGAGCCGCCGGAACCTGTGCAGGTATGGGGCAGAGGTCTTGGACCCTTTGTCTGCTTGTCAGTGCTTCAGCTAGAGAAGTTTCTTGTAACTCCACAGGTGCTGCTGGCAAGAAAACACACGTCCCTATCAGTGTTGTGGGAGAAAGGCCAGCTGCCTCTTATCTCAGGAAGGCTGAAGCTGCTGCAGGTGCTGGGCAGAGCTCAGGGATGTTTTGCCCTGATGCCAGCTGTTCTGCTAGAGGTTCGCTAGGTGGTTCCTCCTCTACAGAAAGTCTATTAAATCCCCAGTCTCTGGAACTGGTGTCTGGGGATAGAGGTTCACCATATCTTGTCCCTGAAACACAGAAGATGTTACCGGTGATGGGCAAAGACTAGCAGAGCTCAGCCCTGTTGTGGGCACTTCAGTTGAAATTTCAGTAAATGTTACATCCTTCAAGGAAAAGTAAATTAAATCCATGCTTTCTGTGATCTGTGGCTGGGGAGGGAGGATGACCATCTTCTCCCGAGTCTTTGAACTGCTGCTGGGGAGTGACTGCCAGCTTCTCACCCTGGGCCTCAGGAACTGCCACGGGTGTGGGGTAGAGGTCTTGGACCCTCTATCTGGTTGTCAGTGCTTCAGCTTTGGGGACAGCAATCTCCGGAATTTCTTCTGCCGATTCTGGGACATGCTACTGAATGTGTTCTAACAGTTCCCTTTATTCCCTTTATAGGTGCTGTTCTTTCCTTAGCAAATATTCCAGATCAGATTTAAGCTCTGAGACCCCTACAAGACTGAGCATAGCCTCTCTGTATTCTTTCAGGACCTCATGGGTAGGTTTCCCTTCATCGCCAAACATAAAAACATTTGTAAGGCTCTCCCACAGCAATCCAGGGCCACCAAAGTCATATCCCTCCAGAGATCATCCTGTTGTCTTTTCTATATATTCATGTTCTGTGTAGGGATGAGCCAAACACCCCCGGGTTCGGTTCGCACCAGAACCCGCGAACGGACCTAAAGTCCGCGTGAATTTAAGAACCCTATTAATTACAATGGACGCAAACGTTCAAAATCGTTCACAATCAAATCAAAAGTGCTAATTTTAAAGGCTAATATGCATGTTATTGTCATAAAAAGTGTTTGGGGACCTGGGTCCTGCCCCAGGGGACATGTTTCAATGCAAATTTTTTTTTTTTTAAACGGACGTTTTTTCAGGAGCAGTGATTTTAATAATGCTTAAAGTGAAACAATAAAAGTGAAATTCCTTTAAAAATAAAAGCTATTTAAAATCACTCGCGGCTAATGAATTGTCGGCTCCCGTAACACAGAGAACAGTCATTCATTGAAAGTCATTGATAAAAAAAAAGTGATTGATAAAAAAAAAAAAAAAGCATGGGGGTCCCCCCAAATTTAATTACCAGGCCTTCAGGTCTGCTATGGATATTAAGGGGAACCCCGGCTACAAAAAAAATGGCGTGGGGTCCCCCTCAAAATCCATACCAGACCCTTGAGGTCTGGGATGGATTTTAAGGGGAACCCCGGCCAAATTTTTTTTAAAAAATGGCGTGGGGTCCCCCTCAAAATCCATACCAGACCCTTATCCGAGCACGCAACCTGGCAGGCTGCAGGAAAAGAGGGGGGACGAGAGCCTGCCTCCTGAACCGTACCAGGCCACATGCCCTCAACATTGGGAGGGTGCTTTGGGGTCCCCCCAAAGCACCTTGTCCCCATGTTGATGAGGACAAGGGCCTCTTCCCCACAACCCTGGCCATTGGTTGTGGGGGTCTGGGGGCGGGGGGCTTATCAGAATCTGGAAGCCCCCTTTGACAAGGGGACCCCCAGATCCCCCCCCCTGTGTGAAATGGTAAGGGGGTACAAAAGTACCCCTACCATTTCACCAAAAAAGTAAAAAAAATGGTAAAAATGACAGGAGACGGTCATTGACAATTCCTTTATTAAAATCTTCTTTCTTCTGGTCTTCTTCCTTCTTCCTTTCTTCATCCTTTGGTTTCTTCATCTTCTCCTTCCGGCATCTTCTTCCATCTTCTTCTTCCATCTTCTTCTTCCTCCGATCCGCTTCTTCTTGCTCTGGTCTTCTCGTCCGGCATCTTCTTCCATGGCGTCGGCGTCTCTTCTGGGCCGCTCCGCGCAATGGGAGGCTCCCGCTGTGTGAGGCTTCGCTGCGTCTGACAGATCTTTTATAACGGAGGGCGGGGCCACCTGTTGACCTCGCCCCCCTCTGACGTCATGGGGAAAGCCATAGGGAATTCCCCATGATGTCCCCATGCGTCAGAGGGGGCGGGGTCACCACTATACCTGTACAGCTGTGTTAGATGACCTCTTAGAATGTGGCTCCAATTCGGACTGGTGTTTAGAGTGACCAATCCTTACTCTGGGCACCTTCCCACTTCCAGCACACTCTGGTGAATAAAGAAATGCGAATGATAAATATGATACAACACAACTACAATGGAGCGCCCCCAACTTTAATATGATGCAAGGCTTTTCAATAGCAGATGCAGTCTCTTTAGTCTTCTGTCTTCTGCTAGCTATTTGTGTTTGTAACAATTGCAATCCAACAGTGATCCAACAGTGATCCACTTGTAATTGCCTCTGGGGTAATTGCTTTGGAATAACACAGTGTTAATAGTGTTGTGAGGCCTGCTTAAATAAATGTTTTACTCTGGTTCTCTTCCGTATGACTAAAGGTCCCTGCAACACTGTGTTAAAGTCTAAGTGTATGCAAGTGTGTAAGAAACTGTGGGCAACAGCCCTCTTACCAAACTGGGTCTGAAGAATGGAACAACTCCGCTCCACTTTTTGTTTCTAGCCGGTTTCTAGCCGGTTGGCTCCGTCACGCTGTTCCGCTTCACAAGGTCACCAGGAGCTCTCAGTTACCTCCTTCAGGATGCCTCTGGATCCTTCCCGATCCGATTACACTGCTATCCCAGCACGCTATGGTGTAAAGTCCTCCTCTGGCTTCAGATTGCTGCTCCGCACCAAGCAGGCCACAGTGCTGTGGGACACAAACACCCACAGCTCCTTGCAGGCAGGCCACGCGTCCAGAAGAGAGGAAGAAAATGGCCACGTGGGCCTTTTTTTAGCCTACCCAGCATACATTTCAATACAGGGTGATCATGGGTAGGTCACCTGGCATTCTGGGTAGGTAGGTCATAGCAAAAATGTAAACAACAGTCACTTCCTGTTATCTTTCTAGTGCTATAGAAAAAGAAAATCATTTAAGTCCATTTCCTGTATTTGGTCACTAGATGGTGCCAAATACTAAGCTATAACACTGTACATAGACTTACATTGCATTAGGTTAGTAGGCAAAAAAAAAGCGCTACACTGAGAAGCTGAGGATGGTGGCTAATGAGCAGGTGGAGCAGTGTCCCCTATATGCAAAAAAGCACATTTGATCTTCCAGTATAGTGAGGTCCATTTGAGCAGGTGAGAGGATACCCTTGAGGTGGGGTGAAGGGCACTGTGGCGATGGAGTGAAGAGCACTCTATATTAAGAAAATTTCTTTATGATATCTGGGATTGCATAATCACTTTAAGGTATATGGGATCCTTGATAAACCTTTTCACTTTATAAATGTTATTTTATACAGACCTTATTGAACTGTTTTTTCACGTTTTTTGATTTTTATTGATCATTGGTCATGCTAAAGATGGCCATAGATGGATTGAAATTCAGCCACTTTAGCAGTGACGGGCTGAATTGCGAACCATCTATGGCCATTCCCACTATAAAGAATTCAATCTTCTCTCGAATGGGAATGTTGGAAATTTTTCATTCAATTAGCTCTTGCAGCCAGTTGGCTGCGGTGCTGATTAGTGTATTTGAGAGCAGAGGAGTCCCAGCTGTCAAATACAACAGCATTTCAGTGCATCTTTATTACTGTCAATGGGGGGCAGGCAAGCGGCTGAATTAGTTTGCTGTGTAGGCAAACTGAAAGTGGGTTGGTTGTGCTGCAATCCCATGCTCAGCCCAAATTCAAAGCTCATCCCTACTCACTGTGCAATACCGAAAAATTTGTTTAGTTTTGTTTTCATTTCATTCATATATTTATTTATTTTTTAGTTTATCGGATCATTCATTATGATTGGCATTCCTTACAGATCATTTGTAACTTTGGATGCATTGTATTTGTTTCATTCCATTTGTTTAGATGCGGCATTCATTACTTTGGTTATATTCGTTACATTCACTAACAGCTACTTTAGCCAAATTTGAAAGGAAATTCCAATAAAGATGTAAATCTAAGCTATCGCAAATTAGCTGCTATGAGACCTGAATAGAAGAATTACTGATTCAGCTATTTTACCTATAATTTAATAGTTTATAATACTAAATAATAAATAATAATAAAAGTTAATAATATAATTATAATAGGAAATACAAAAAACAAAATTATCCGAATGTAATCGATTTGTTAAACTCGTAGGTTGAATTGTTTTTTGTTCTTTCAGATTTTTGTATTTTATTTTTTTCAGGTTTTCATTCTTTCGGATTCTCGTTCTTTTTCATTTTGGTTCTTTCGGATTTTTGTTCTTTCTGACAATTCGTTTTCATATGCATTCATCAAACGAGTCTCTTGTTCATTCGGATGCTCTCCAATGAACGGATATGCCGATATTCATCCAAAAACAAATTTGTAATTAAACAAATTGCACATGTGTATTCTTTGTAATAATTCCCCAAGTAGGGAATTTGTCTGACAGAATTGACAGTTATCTAGGACTAAAGTTAATAATTGTGCTTTTATTAATGAACTAAGCAAATATGATGATAATGTTTGGGAAAACAACAATGAAACTGAAATATTGTGATACAAGCTATTTGCCACAAATTGAGATAGGCAACACTGTAATTTTAATATTTTCTTCATATAGAGTGCTCTTCACTCCATCGGCCCTTAGTCATATAGTGGAGCTAGTATGCGATAAAGCATTTGAGTGTGGGTGTTTTGTTCTCTGTGCAAGAATAATAACTCAATAGCCTGCAGCAGACTACAACAAACTATAAACTTTGTGACAATATTCAGAAGAACAAAGAGGTCCCAGATTTAATAGATATTTCAGTGGCTATGGTAAACCATTTTATGTTAAAACAAAATTGTACACATCTTAGGGAATTGTACTTCATATGTCTATAGCCTCAATTGCTACAGGGTTCAAATTCTAGACAGGGTTGCCAACATTTAAAGTAGAACTTTTTATTTATTATTTTTTTTCATTTTGGAGGGTTATAGCCCCTGTCAGATATTTTTCTTGCCATCTGTGTCACTTTGCCAAAACAGAAAATGAGCTACTTTTCTGGGGGCAATTTAATTTTACTTAATTTTTACTTTCAATGAAAATAGTAAACAGGACAAACAAAGAGGGTTTGTCTCCTTAATGGGGACAGCAATAAAAACTTAATAGGTGTTTTAATCCACCTCCACTTTTTCAAAACTAAAAGTTATACTTTACTTTATTTAATCACACACTTGAAATGCAGAAGGCCAGAGGTGTCTGATTAAAGGCAGGCAATAACGCCAAAAAAAGTGTTCCATCTTATTTGACCTGCATGATTCTCCCCTCTTCTTGGTAGGAATAAATTGTGCGTATTGTTCATTACGCATCTTAAGCGTAGTCATATGCATTAAAACAGCAGAGGGTTATCCACAAATAGAGACACCTTCCCCGTCTATGCTAGACTGGGATGTGTTAGTAAAATAAAAGGTGGGTTGACAGTCTTTAGCTGTGTAATTGTAGTGTGTGTGTGTGTGTGTGTGTGTGTGTGTGTGTGTGTGTGTGTGTATGATGTATATCTACTGTATGCAATATACTGTATATATATCAACCCTTACCTCCCCTTAAGGTGGTTAGGGACCCCTGGAGGCTTGGTGTGCTAGCATTTCACCTTAGGGTAGAATCCTTTATTCTTTGTGTGGTGAAGAAATTGAGCACCAGCCACTTTAGGACAGTTTGTCAAAGTTTTTCAATATGTGACCAATAAACTCAGAGATTGGTGCACAGGATACCCGAAAAGACCAAAAATACAGACTTTGAATAGGAACCTTGAAGCTAGACCTGCAAACTGTATTCTCCAGATTGCAGAGCAGGTTAATTACAGCACATGTACCCTTTTGATGAGCCTCCAGAACTTCCTTCAGTATCCACAGCTCCTATCACAATATTCAACAGGTGAAGTCTTACCCGTGGTGCTCCAATCCACGTAATCTTGTTCTTTTTCTGCTTTTTCCTTTATGTATCCTCCAGCAGGACAGAAGGAAGTTATAGGCTTCAGACCTGAGCTCCAGAAACAGCCTGACAATATGCTGACTGTGATATGCCAGTCAGTCTCCAATTGATGCTAAATAGATTGTTGGGCTCCTCTATGTAAAAAAAGAAGGATTTGAAATATTGGATGAGAAGCCATTGTTAATTATAGCTGTGGGTCTATATGTCATTTGGATTCTTCTGAGGATCAGATATCTCCTACCTGTTTTTCACATGGAATTATTTGCCTATTTATGGGCAGACAGAGTTTCTGCAGAAGTCAGCAGATGAAAATTGTCCTTGGCTCCATATAAGCTCAGGTTTGTTTAATCTAATTGAACATTTATCTTCAGAAAGCTTACGACAGGTACAAATGAATATTCAGAAAATTTTGTATCACTGACAAAATGTTTATCAAAATGATCGTATCCCTGGCAAAAAACCTAGATATGATTGTAAGGGAATATTATTATTATTATTATTATTATTATAATACAGGATTTATATAGTGCCAACATTTTGCACAGCGCTTTATAACAGGAGCGCAGACAGTACAGTTACAATACAATTCAATACAGGAGGAATCAGAGAGCCCTGCTTGATAGAGTTTACAATCAAGAAATGCATAGGTGAAGGCTGGCTTCACCTATGCATTTCATAATCAGATAATACATTGAGCACATTGACACAACACATTCCTTTTTTTTTTTTGTTTTATTTTATCCTGTTTTATATTTTGCAATCATGCCTGATCTAGCTGAGCACAAAACAATGAGCAAAGATGATCTTATGTAAATTTAAGCCTCTAAAATAAGTGGAATAAATAGTGGCGCTCCAAATATCATCTAATGTGACCAAGCCTATACTGACACTGACTGAACAGTGACAAATTATGTAAGTGCTTAATACTGTGCAACTAATAACACCTAACAAAATCAATATAAAAAGAAAAATGTACCCATACATATATGATAAAAATAAAAATAAAAACACTCCCTGTGACAGATGTGCAAAATAAATAAATAAAAAAGTGTCCAAGTAAAGTCCATAAACACTAAGTGATACGATGAAGGGTATAGATTTGAAATCTTACTGTTGTTTAGACATGAGCAATTCGTTTCGTTTTTTTTCGTTTTTCCTTTTTCTTCGTTATTTTCGTTCGTTCGTTTTCGTACGAATTAACGAATCGTTCGAATCGTACGAATCCGAATAACGAATCGTTCGAATCGCACGAATCCAATTAACGAATCATTGGAATCGAACGAATCCGAAAAACAAACGAAAATCCGAAAAAAAACTAATTAGAAACAACGAATGTACTAATGAAGAAAATCCAAAAAAACGAACGAAAAAATTTGTACATTCGTAACTTTTTTTTTTTTGTAATTGGTAATTTTCCGTGTCCCTTACAATGGTGCTGCTAAACGTACTTCGAATGGATTGACCAAAAAAATTCGTACATTCGTAACTTTTTTTTTTCGATTCGTAACTTTTTTTTTTCGATTCGTAAATTTATTTTTATTTTTTTTCGATTTGTAGTTTTCTGTGTCTCTATTGAACAAAAAAATTTGTACATTCGTAAATTCGTAACTTTTTTTTTTCGATTCGTAACTTTTTTTTTCGATTCGTAAATTATTAAAATGTAATAATAGCACACATTACATCAAATTATGAATTATGCTCCGATTACGAATCTACGAATGTTACGAATGTACGAATAAATACGAATGCGTCCGAAAATTAAACTAACGAAAAAAACAATCAACGAAAAAAAAAAAACTCTTACGAATGTACGAATCGTTACGAATACGAACACCGACGACTTACGAATGTACGAATCGTTACGAAAAAACGAAACGAAAAAAACGATTTTTTTTCAAAAACAAAAAAAACGAAACGAAAAAAAACGAATTTTTTTGTTGTGCACATGTCTACTGTTGTTCTTGTCCATCCACCACACCTCAGTGATTGTGATTCCACTCCCACTTAAAGACTTGCACTCACCAGCTGCATTTACCTCCCACTATCGTGTTTGGCATAACTCGCTTCAAACCACATTTAATAGGGGTTTAATAGGGGTTTAAATTTGATCTCCAAATTTCAAACGTGAATGTCACAATTCCTTTTTTCCTCCAGTAATGGTTATTCCACATGCAAATGAAAAAATGCTCCAAATAGTGTGATAAAGTATAGCAAATTTATTAAAAACAAACTCACACTATTGCACTCACATGTGTAGAATTCAAAACAAGACAAACCAGGCAAAAATAAGCACATCACAAAACTTCATACACTGGTGAAACGATCTATTGTGGTCGCGGTGGACCCAGGATAGCGCGTTAACTGTAGCAGTCTCACCCACTCCTTGTCCCCCAACTCCACTGTTTGGTGTAGCTTGTCGGATCACAGCACAATCCGTCCTACGTAACAATTCAGATGCTGGCTGTATAACCATGCCCCTACATGTTTCGTCACAGATGACTTATTCATGGGATTGGCTGTACGGCGTAATGCTTCTCCCTTTATTCCCTAGATCTCCCAGGTGGGCGGAGACAAAGTAGCTCGCTCCTGCGCACTCCCTGTGTCCCCGTCTCCACAATACAGCGCCTTTTACAGCCTCTTATTATAATAATGTGTAATTATATTTAAAAGTAGCAATGAGCAAATGCAAAGAATTAAAAATAAAATAATTTTAAATATAATTACACATTGTTATAATAAGAGGCTGTAAAAGGCTCTGTATTTTAGAGACGAGTTGGTTTTGGCTTGTTTTGAATTCTATACATGTGAGTGCAATAGTGTGAGTTTGTTGAGGTTTTAATAAATTTGCTACACTTTATCACACTATTTGGAGCGATATTGAGGTTGATCTCCAAATTTCAAACGTGAATGTCACAATTCCTTCTTTCCTCCAGTAATGGTTATTCCACATGCAAATGAAAAAATGCTCCAAATAGTGTGATAAAGTGTAGCAAATTTATTAAAACCTCAACAAACTCACACTATTGCACTCACATGTGTAGAATTCAAAACAAGCCAAAACCAACCTGTCTCCACAATACAGCACCTTTTACAGCCTCTTATTATAACAATGTGTAATTATATTTAAAATTATTTTATTTTTAATTCTTTGCATTTGCTCATTGCTAATTTTAAAAACAATTACACATTATTATAATAAGAGGCTGTAAAAGGCGCTGTATTGTGGAGATGGGGACACAGGGAGTGTGCAGGAGCGAGCTACTAAAGGGAGAAGCATTACGCCGTACAGCCAATCCCATGAATAAGTCATCTGTGACGAAACATGTAGGGGCGTGGTTATACAGCAAGCATCTGAAGCGTTACGTAGGACGGATTGTGCTGTTATCCGACACGCTACACCAAACAGTGGAGGTGGGGAACAAGGAATGGGTGAGACTGCTACAGTTTAACGCGATATCCTGGGTCCACCGCAACCACAATAGATCGCTTCACCAGTGTATGAAGTTTTGTGATGTGCTTATTTTTGCCTGGTTTTGCCTTGTTTTGAATTCTACACATGTGAGTGCAATAGTGTGAGTTTGTTGAGGTTTTAATAAATTTGCTATACTTTATCACACTATTTGGAGCATTTTTTCATTTGCATGTGGAATAACCATTACTGGAGGAAAGAAGGAATTGTGACATTCACGTTTGAAATTTGGAGATCAAATTTAAACCCCTATTAAATGTGGTTTGAAGCGAGTTATGCCAAACACGATAGTGGGAGGTAAATGCAGCTGGTGAGTGCAAGTCTTTAAGTGGGAGTGGAATCACAATCACTGAGGTGTGGTGGATGGACAGAAGAACAACAGAAAGATTTCAAATCTATACCATTCATCGTATCACTTAGTGTTTATGGACTTTACTTGGACACTTTTTTATTTATTTATTTTGCACATCTGTCACAGGGAGTGTTTTTATTTTTATTTTTATCATATGATATGTATGCATACATTTCTAAATTAGGTGTTATGAATTGTGTACATTATTAGTTGCACAGTATTAAGCACTTATATAGTTTGTCACTGTTCAGTGAGTGTCAGTATAGGCTTGGTCACATTAGATGATATTTGGAGCTGCACTATTTATTCCACTTATTTTAGAGGTTTACATTTATTCATATGTTTGTTGTATTCAAAGTGGCAGCTATAGTTTCTTTCTAGATACACACTTTTTTCACTTATCCAGAAGCGCAGTGGTGGTAACACGAGTTGGGGGGCGGTAGATTTGTGGACCATCAGTTTTGCAAATATGATCTTATGTACGCATGCCATGAAAGTCTAATTGAAACATACGACAAATCAACAGAGGAGCTGATTCGTGATTTACCTGAAACAGATATGCAAATCATCCTCAGCTTCAGGGAGCACTGAATCCAATAATTTCTACAGGTCCTATAGCAAACCTGCAGCTTTTTGAGTGCTATTCTGCAGATGAGAGAGAGGAGCACCAGGCTTAAAGGGAGGCTGCACAGAATGTAACTGCCCATCAGCTTGAACTGGAGATTGCCAAGTTCAGGCAACCACAACAGAATTTGTCCCTCAGTCACCCTGAGCACAGGGAAGCATCTTTGGCTGTGAGCGATGCTGTTGAGTTTCCAATTAATGGATAAGGACAGTGACAATGATACTTATTTGATATCCTGAGTCCTCTATACTTAATGCAACAGATGATTTTTTGCCTGTACAGTATATGATACCAGGGAAAAGAGGCAAAGCCCTGAGGCCTATGTGGTATTGCCAGCAGAAAAGGATGATGCCTATAACGCCATAAAGGACCTTATAATTATGAAATATCAAATTTGCAGGTCACTGCAAAAAAGGACATGCAGACACTTGCGTAGATGCAGTAAGCAGCCTACACAGCACATTTCGTCAGTGGACTAAAGGGCTAAAAAAACATTTATATGAGCCCCTTGAAGACTTTATCATCCAGGATCATCCAGGATCAGCTTCTATGCACCTGTCCCACAGGGGTCCAGCAGTGAAGAAGTGCAGGCCTGAGTCTGCCAAAATAGCAGAAGAAAGAACAGATACCTACATATAAAAACTTGGGTATATTAAAACCAGGGCCCCCTTGTGTCAGAAAATTAGGAAGACCGCCAATGCCAATCCCTACTACACCTGGGTGGGCCAACCCTTTCAGCAACTAACACCTGGAGCTTCTGGTTACAAGCCAGAATCCTCTAATACCCACAAATGCTACACATACATGTGACAAGTGTGGACACCTCAGGAACACCCGTCTTGATCAGAAGAAGTAGAAAAGTATGAAGCAACAATACTAACCTATAACCTGTTATTGTGGGCAAGTAACTGTTACTGGCTTTTGAGACACTGGTGCAGAAGTCAGAAGAAGTAGAAAAGTATGAAGCAACAATACTAACCTATAACCTGTTATTGTGGGCAAGTAACTGTTACTGGCTTTTGAGACACTGGTGCAGAAGTCACACTAGTACATCATGAGCTGGTGGGCGAAAAGGAAATCATCCCAGAGAAATTAGTTATACTTATAATGGAATTGCAGGAACCTGTTCATGTGTAGACCCGTGCATAGGTTTTAATTGCATGAGGGTAGGGAAGTGACACGAGAGAGTCGCAGATGAGATTTCCACACTATTACTGCTAGGAGCAGATATGGCAGATCTGGCCTCATTCTATTTGCCTTCTAATGACACCCAGGATTTACCAACTGTACCCTCTGGGTATACGCATAAAAAAATAAAATTCACACAAATAGAGCTTTCTCTTGGTTGTATTTAATCACCAATGGGTTTTTGTTGTTTTTTTGGTAAACAAACAATAAAAGACCAAAAATTTGGGGGAAAAAAACTCACTTTTCTTCATTTTTGTTATAAAATTTAGTAAATAATTACTGTTTCTTGATAAATTTAGGTCAAAATGTATTCTGATGCATTTCTTTGGTACAAATAACCAAACTCAGTGTTTATTATTTAGTCTGTAGGAAAGTTATAGAGTCAACAAACTATGGTATATACTGTATATCTGAGAATTGATCAGTCCTGATGTACTGACACCCTATCTCATGTCTTAAGGCCCAAAATTGCCAGGACAGTAAAAACATCCCCAAATGACCATTTTTTGGAAAGGTATTTCGTAAGGGGCATGGTGAATTTTTTTAAGTTTACATTTTTTTTTTTTTGTCAATTATTTGGAAAATAAAAAAAAGTTAAAAAAAATATTTCACAATTAATTTTTTTACATATTGTCTCTAATACAGTACTGTCAGAAACCATGAAAATCAGGCTGAGACAGAAGTACAGTTAAATTACACTTGTTTAATTAAAAAAAAGTAAAAAGAGCAAACGTAGTCAAAACAAAGTTCAGTAACTGGAACGGATAGTCAGCCAAGCCAGAAGTCAGGGATCAATATAGTGGAACTTCAAGCAGAATCTGGAGCCAGAAGGGATGTCAGCAAAGCAAGTCTTGAACAGGATCGCAGGAGATTGTGATGTGACCAAGGCAAAGGCAGAGCTCCTCTGGACTGGACTGCTTAAGTAGGCAGGACTGACGAGCAGGCAGGACTGAAGGCATTGAGGCTCTTGACGTAAAACATCAACAGCTGAGTAACTGTAGAGAGATAGGAGCTGGCAATTAGCTGACAGCTGAGCGGCAAGCTCAGAGAAGGAAGGGCTGAGCCCAGCCCTGACAAGTACAGCATTATCATATAACTGGTGTGATGGCGATCAGGGACACTGACTGGTGACAGTATGTAAAAAAAAAAAAAGTAATTGTAACAATTTTTTGGCAATTTTTCATTACATAATTTTTCTTTTTTTAACAATTTTTTTTCTAACACACTGTGGCCAGACCAATACAATGTACTACTCTGGGGAAGTGATCAGGGTTTTTTTTTTTTTTTTTTTACACATTATGATTGCTTATACCAATGAATTTCGGCTCCTTATGTTTAATATCCCCGAGATGTTCGCCAATGCGAACACGCAACTGGTGTTTTGTTTTCCCTATATAAATCTTATTACAAGGACATTGTAAGCTGTAAATCACATTTGTAGTGGCACAGTTGATGATGCTTTTAATCTTATTGAATTTAGTATTGTTAGCATTGGTGAACACCTCGGTACGTTCAACGAAACAACAAATCTGACAATGCCCACATGAGAACATACCTCTAGATCTTGGACTTTAACCAAGAATCGTCAGATGACCTGATATATTCTGATCGAGTGAGCATGTCAGATAGATTTTGGTGCCCCCCGTGCAGTCATATGTGGGTATGGCGGATGGAACAAATTGGACCAATGCCTTTCAAGATGCCTTGAGATGCTACCCCAGGCATTTCTCACGGACAGAAGCAAAGTAGGTTTCGTGATATCTTTGCTTTCCAAGAGACCCTTGGCTTGGGCAAACCCTCTATGGGAGACACAAAAACCTGTCTAGAGTTACCCTGAGTTTGTGACTTCTTTTAAAAGTGTATTTAATGTTCCTGCATGCTCTGCTTCTGCTGCCAAGTGCCTCATGTCCATCAAACAGAGTACGAGAACTGTTGCCGATTACGCCATTGAATTCCGTACTCTGGCAGCAGAGGTTGCTTGGAACAATGATGCCCTCATGGCTGCTTTTTCTCATGGTCTCTCAGATACCATCAAGGATGAGATAGCAGCCCAAGATATACCCACTGAGCTGGAGAGGTTGATCATGTTTGCCATCCTCATTGACTCCAGACTCAGAGAAAGACTCCCTTTTAAGGAGCGCTTGCGGAAGCCTCCTGTACATTTGTCTCCAAACTTTGCAGTCCCACCCTTGCCTCCCTCAACTCCCATGCCGCCTGGTACTGAGTTGGTCTGTGAAGATGAACCCATGCACTTGGGCTTCACGTGTCACTCTGCGGATGAGAGAACCCTTAGGAAGAGGGTGAGTTTGTGCCTTTATTTTGGCCAGGCAGGTCACCCGTCCAGGGAACGCCCAAACCTAGAGGTCCTGTCACGGACAGACCTTAGGTGGCATTGTTTCGTCCCCAGTTATCCAGAAGGATAAACCCCTGGTTTTGGTCTCCCTTTTTTGGGCTGAGTCGTTCGTCGAGATACAGGCTCTAATCGAATCTGAGGCTGCAGGCCTGTTCATTGATGCTGCCTTTGTATCGAAGCACTCGATTCCGCTGCGTGACACTCCACTTGCCATTGAGGCTCTTGACATAAAACCTCTACAGCCTACCCATGTGACTCATGAGACTGTTCCATTGTTCATGGCCGTAGGGGATCTTCACCATGAGATAATCCAATTCCAAGTTATTTCCTCACCTAAGTTTCTGCTGGTTATTGGTTATCCTTGTTTACAGAGGCACAACCCTTATTTTGATTGGCTCCATGCTGAGGTTCTCTCCTAGTCACCACAATGCAGTAAGACATGCTTCCAGAAGGTAGCCAAGGTCCTGTGCACCTCTTCACTCTCCTCCCTCCCGAAAAAGTACCGTGATGTTAGCGATGTCTTTGACAAAAGTCAAGCCGGTAGTTTGCCTCCACACCGGTCGTATAATTGCGCAATTGACCTTGAACCTGGTGCCATACCCCCTCATGGCCGGGTTTACCCTTTGTCGGTCTTGGAGGATAAGGCCATGTTGCAGTATGTTGCAGACACACTTTCTCGAGGTTTCATCCTCAAATCCTGCTGGTGCTGTTTTTTTCTTTGTGAAGAAGAAGAGTGGTGAACTGAGACCTTGTATTGATTACAGGGGTCTCAATCATTTCACGATTAAGAATGCCTTTCCGATTCCATTGATTACTGAGTTATTTGACCGCCTCAAGGGAGAAACGTTTTTTATGAAGCTTGATTTGAGAGGGGCATACAATCTCGTGAGGATTAAGGAGGGCGATGAGTGGAAAACTGTGTTTAATACTAGTACCTCATAATGCCTTTTGGCCTTTATAACGCCCCGGAAGTTTTCCAGGAATGTATTAATGATGTCCTCCGAGATTTGTTGCAGTTATGTGTGGTGGTTTATCTCGATGATATCCTCATATGTGCCAAGTTCCTGGAGAGCCACCACACAAATGTCTGCCATGTGCTTCAGAAACTAAGAGAGAACAATCTCTATTGTAAATTGGAGAAGTGCGAAGTCCATCGTGAACAAGTTAAGTTCCTGGGTTATGTAAGTTTTTCGATGGACCCAGAGAAACCTTCAGCAGTCCTACAGTGGCCCCGACCTGTGGGTTTACATCCTCTGCAGCGTTTTATTGGCTTTGCTAACTATTATCGGAAGTTTATTCGTAACTTCTTGTCTCTGGTCAAGCCCCTGACTGATATAACCACAAAGGACGGTAACCCGCAGAGTTGGTCTCTGGAGTCCATTAAGGCCTTCAAGAGTCTCAAGGCTGCCTTTGTTTCTGCTTCTGTGTTCGCACATCCTAAACCTACGTTACCTTTTATCCTTGAGGCTTCTGAGACTGGAGTTGGCGCCCTTCTGTCTCAACATCCTTCCTCTGAGAGCAATATGCATCCTTGCGGCTACTTTTCCAAGAAATTGTCACCTGCGGAGTGCAATTACGAGATTGGTGACAGAGAGCTGTTAGCGATCATTTTAGCCCTGAAAGAATGGAGACAATGAATGGTTCTCTTTCTTACTGACCATATCTCACATTCTTGTCTGAGGCTTACTCACAATAGTGCCTTGAATTCTGCTTCCCAATTGTCCCAGTTTGTGGCGAACTATGGTTTCCAACCTTCCATGTTGCCTGACTTATTTGTTCCGCAGTGTATTCCTGCATTAGAGGAGCATCTCCGTGGTCTTCATTCCACTTAGGCACAAGTCCAGGAGGCTTTGTGACATGCTAATGATAGGTACAGACTCCATGCTGACTGCAGACACCTGCCTGCGCCTTCCTACCAGGTTGGGGACAGGGTCTGGCTGTCACCTCGCAAACCTCAGACTTTGTGTTCCCTCTCTGAAGTTCGCACCTCGGTTTATTGGGCCTTTCCGTATTCTTTGCAGGATTAACCCAGTGGCTTACGTATTAGACCTTCCTTCTAATATGCGTATTTCAAATGTATTTCATGTCTCCTTATTAAAACCTTTGGTCTGCAACCACTTTACCACCTTGGTGCCTCAACCTCACCCTGTACAGGTTGAGAACCATGAGGAGTATGAAGTACAGTCCATTGTTGACTCCCGTAGGTTCTGTGGGCGCATACAGTACCAGGTGTATCGGAAATGGTACGGTCCTGAGGAATGCTCTTGGGTCTCATCCTCGGACGTACATGACCCTGTCCTCCTTTGTGATTTCCATAGACTTTTTCCCCACAAGCCTGGTGGTCCTCTGAGGGAGAGGGGTCATTGAGGAGGGGGTACTGTCAGGGCTGGGCTCAGCCCTTCCTTTTCAAAGCTGGCCGCTCAGTTGTCGGCTAATTGCCAACTCCTATCTCTCCACAGTGGCTCACCTGTT
Organism: Lithobates sylvaticus; assembly: GCA_028564925.1. Classification (NCBI taxonomy): domain Eukaryota; kingdom Metazoa; phylum Chordata; class Amphibia; order Anura; family Ranidae; genus Lithobates; species Lithobates sylvaticus. The sequence continues at coordinate 559,648,207 of CM053026.1, forward strand.
GAGGATCTCCTGCTCGTCAGTCCTGCCTACTTAAGCCATCCAGTACAGATGATCTCTGTCTTCGCCTTGGTCACATCTCTGAAGACGCTCTCCTGTGTTCCTAAAGACTTGCATGGCTAACATTCCTTCTGGTTCCAGATCCTGCTTGCTGTTCTACTACGCTCATCTCTGGCTCCCTGACGTTTTGGCTTGTCTGACTATCCTTTCCGGTTCCTGAACTCTGGCTATGTTTTGACTACATTTACTCTGTTTACCTTTTTTTATTATTATTAAACAAGTGTGATTTAACTGTACTTCTGTCTCAGTCTGATTCATGGTTTCTGACACTGGGGGAAACACATAAGTAAGTTAATTGAAGTTGACAAAAATGTGTATAAATACTTGTCACAGGGGGTGCTAGTCCTGAAGAAGCTGGGGTTTCCCAGCTAAACGTGTTGACGTCCCTCCTCTGAGCGTCAGACACATTGCCAAGCATCTAGCTGATACCACCACCTCGCTTTCTCTCCAGCACGTGGTGCGGAGCGCACTCTGGGAACAGTGGAACATGGGAGATGTTTAAATATGCAGCAGCTGCGGCCCTCCAGTCATCTCAGTAAAGATTCCCCTGCTCTCCACACCCCATGAGTGAACTGTCTTTAGAGGTATGTGATTGGCAATCTAGCCTTGAAGAGAAAATACGGGAGTTCTGTTTTGCTGGTACAGTTGTGCTGCACAGTGCTGCCTTTATATCTTTCTGCTGACAGTGAGTCATATGCATTTCATTTGCTGATTGAATCTCTGCATCCATCTCACTGTGAACACCTTTTAGCCATCCGGGAACTATTATCCACCTTACTGTTTCCCCAGGAACACTGACAGGCTACAGGTGGTTTGTTTGGTCAATGGTCATCTATCATCCAGTGGATGCTACAGTATCTGCGGATACGCAGTCTTTTACTCCTGTCCTTTGCCCTCCCCTTATCCACAGGATTGTTCCACAATAGCTGTATCCTCTCCAGCCACGGTTGGCACCTTTTTAGTTTTTTTCATTATATTTTTGCAATGCCGTTGTTTGTATTTCTACCAATAGGATTGCCTGGCTGATGGTACAGCTACTTCAAAGTGTCACTTATTTATAGTGCTCTGATGCTATATATATTTGCTTGGGTTTTGTTTCTATGTGTGTTTGTCCTTTGTCCCAGACAACGTTGTCTACATGATGTTAGGTGTAGGATTTTTGCTCCATTGAAATTTTTTAAGGTATTTGGTATACTCTTTTTCATACCAATAATAAATTAAATTTAAATATAATTATTATCCGTGGTATCATTTCCCTGAGCGCTTTACATGTGGCACTTAGCACTTACCTTCCTTTTGGTATAGTGCATAACTTTTTTACACATACTAAGAGTGCATGCAAGGTATATTAGATACAATATATGATTCACACAGGGGACAACACAATACAAGAGAAGATGCAGTACCAGTGTCTGATCACTGTCTAATAGGCGAACCAGAGAAGGCTATTTTGCCATTGCCAATGACTACAATACTAGTGTCCATGTGCATATAGCAGCCAGCCGGTTGGGGGTGGCTTGGCATAGGTGACGGAAGGCCCCAGTAGTGAAGGGGCTAGTGTGCTAGTCCTAGGTCTGACTTGCGGTACATGGCATCCGAGGGACCCAGTCTGTATGTCTTGGAAGATGAAATAAGGCCTCAAGGAAGGTTAGGCACTTGTTACGTACAGAGTCATGTTTACTGGGATTCGAGTTTATTCACATGCAAAGTGAAGAGTTAAACGTACGGGTGAGTGTCACTAGAATGAGGTGGCAGGTAACTGCGCTGGTGGAGTCCAGTGCTGGTCACATGGCACCAGCTCAAAAATGCTGCACTGAAGGAGAGAAGTGTACTAAGTCAAAGAATTTGTTATTCATAGTGTACAGAGTATAGAACAAAAGAACTTTGCCATGGATTTTTAAGTTAAATGAAGAAGTGTCGCTCATTTTTGGAAAGCGCTGCCCTACCGCCATCTATGTGTTTCAGCATATGCCCTGTCCCCCACTGGGCACCGCCCATAGGTGCAAAATAATAATTGTTGACCCTGCAAAAAATATTGTGCGATTTGTATACATTTTGCCTGTGCTGATTGTTATCAGTTGACATTGTTCCCAGGTTTTTATATGAACTACAAAACACCTTGTTGTGGAGCAGAGCAGAAGTGGAGCTATTTTGTAGTCCTGCCTATGGTAAGAATCCTGTCCCTCCATAGCTACACTACAGTAAGTCAATGCTGTCACCCTAGGATAGGAAGAGTGTTATTGACAGGATCACTGGCTAAAAATAAAGGAAAAAAATCCTGAAAAAAAAAAAAAAGAAAACTAATGTAGCTTCCACATTGAAAGCTGCAAAATACTAAATTTTTGTTGTTGGGTTAAGATACCTTTTAACCTTACAGGTTTGTCTAAATGTGACAGGTTCTTGGTAATATTTTTTTCACCACCTAGGTTTGAACATTTATATTGTCCTTTAAAAAGCATTTATCCCTTGAGAATATTTTATTTTCAAGAGAAAGTCTCATCACATAATATAAAACATCTGGAAACATTACACTGCTGACAGAGAAAGCACATTAAAAAGAGTGATTCAACAGATGTGTGCAGAATTAATTTCCCTGCAGAATTTTCAATTAGTTGGCTCCTTCTAACCTGTTCCCCACAGCGGAAGCATAAAGAGGCAATGGGCTAGCACCTGCTTCTAACACTGCATTAAAAATATATATATAAATAAATAAAATAATGATTTGTCTAAACCCATGTGCATTGAGATTCCCTGTTGTCCATCTATGCGGATGTTTCATGATCATAAATTCAGGAAAACAATAACTGCAAAGATTATTTATCCCTATGAATATTTTTACATTGAGAAAAGAGGAATTGTACTTAAATGTCATTGCAGCTCTTTATCCTGTGACATGAACGAAGGAAGAGTGATATTTGTGTACATGTATACCTGCAATATAGTTGAGGCTACATAAGCATTTTTTTTTTTATTGCTATAATTTATTTAACCTTTCTAAAACCTTTCAAAAGAGGTTATTGATGTCCATGCCAAATTTTGCAACATCAGCATGCATGGGTTTACTTAGCAACAACTTTACTAATTTGCATATCTAATTATTTCTCATGTATTTTTTTTTTTTTTGTTTACAACAAGTTTTATTTGGAAGACAGGAAATTGTACAATTTTAAACAGTATAGGGTTTATACAAATATGGGTTACAGTGCAGGGGAAGTGTATAGATATAGTACATGATTTTAAGGACATATAAGCTTTTACATGGCTACATCTTTTTCAAAACAAACATGCTTTGACTATGGAAGAGCCCTGGGGCCATCATAAAAAAAAATAAAAAAATACAGAATTATGTTTATGAAAATTTGAGAATTCTGAGTTTGAAAGTCAGAATTCGGAGATTAAAAGTCAGAATTCTGAAACTCAGAATTCTGACTTTGAATCTTAGAATTCTGACTTTGAATCTCAGAATTCTGACTTTGAATCTCAGAATTCTGACTTTGAATCTCAGAATTCTGACTTTGAATCTCAGAATTCTGACTTTTAGATCTCAGAATTCTGACTTTGAATCTCAGAATTCTGACTTTGAATCTCATAATTCTGTAGAATTTTTTTTTTTTTTAATTTACAATTCTGACGTTGAATCTCAGAATTCTGACATTTAATCTCAGAATTCTGACTTTTAATCTCAAAATTCTAACTTTCAAACTCAGAATTCTGTAAAAAAAATTTTTTCATAAACATAATTCTGTATTTTTTTTTTTATGATGGCCCCAGGGCTCTTCCATATTTGACAAATGCACATTTTTCTGTATTAATTAAATTAAATCAATTAATATTATTTTTAATATAATTGCTTTTCACAAATTACACTGTTAAATAGACGTCGCTGCAGATCCCACTGTAGCATGAAGATGGCAGTGTTCATTGACAGGATGAAGGTGTATGTTGTCCGTAAGGATGAGCTCCGGCGTGTTCGTATAGGGCACGTGCAGAGCCCACCAGGATGTCAGCACTGCGCTGCGCTTATCACAGGCAGTGAGACATTTCACGGTCTCTGCAGCGGCTCATCAGGGAATAGTCTCACTGCCTGTGATTAGCGCTCTGCAGTGCCAATCCTGGCGGGCTCGAACGAACACGCCGGAACTCATCCTTAGTTGTCAGTAAAGCCTCCATCCTGCCTGTGATCACTATATAATAGCTGAGGCAGTGTTCACATGATCAGGAACACCATGATTGGTTCTTGATCATCAATAGAGACCTGAACTAGCAGTGACAGCCAAAACTGACAGCCAGCAGCCACTCATAGGGGTTGATTTACTAATGGCAAATCCACTTTGCACTACAAGTGCACTTGGTAGTGCAGTCGCTTTAGATCTGAGGGGAAGATCTAAAATGAGGGGAAACTGCTGATTTTATTATCCAATCATGCTCAAGCAAAAATGCAGTTTTTTTTATTTTCCTTGCATGTCCCCCTCAGATCTACAGCGACTGCACTTCCAAGTGCACTTGTAGTGCAAAGTGGATTTGCCTTTAGTAAACAAACCCCATAATGTCAGCTGTTGTTCTCAAAGCAGAGAAAGGCATCATGCTTGGGAACATTAATAAACTGATCGGTGGGAAGGCTCAAAATTTTTGAAAAGCTACCAAGATTGTTTTTGTGTGTTCATGCCATTACTGAACATTCTACATTTAAAATATTGCCTTCAACATTTGTAGTGGTACTCTTGTATTTAACTAGTTGCTTCCCAAACAGTGCAGAGGATACCAGTCACACAAGCAACAGTCCATTTGTGGCAGCTCTATTAAACAGTCAAAGGGATGTCTTTTTAGATTTATTGCTTGCAGAACTTTAACAGGAGAGCAAAAAAATGCTTAAAAACAATTAGTAAGGGACACTCTTCTCTTGGTAGAGGTAGCACAGTCTAGCTCTCACAGCTGGGAGCCATGAGGGAGTTTACAGAACAGTATATTCTCTCATAGCTGGGGACGTGAGATAAATCCAAAATAGTTAAAGTCTAATGCCCCATACACGCGGTCGGAAATTCCGACCACAAAATCCGTCGGATTTTTTCCGACGCTGGTGTTGCATACACATGGTCGGACAAAGTTGTCGGAAAATCTGATCCTGAACGTGGTGACGTTCGTTGGGTACGACGGAACTACGTAGAGGCTAGTAGCCAATAGCTTTGGTCTTGTAATTTGATCTGAGCATGCGTGGCACTTTGTCCGTCGGAATTCGCTACACACGATCGGAAAAAAAAAGTCCGATCGGACTTTGTTGTCGGAAAATTTGAGAGCAGGATCTCAAATTTTTTCCGTCCGATGGCGCCCACACACGGTCGGATTTTCAGACAACATGGTCCGATAGGACATTTTCCGTCGGAAATTCCGACTGTGTGTACAGGGCATTATAGCTGAGGACCATGAGATAGCTCCAGAATACTTAAAGTCTCATAGCTGGATACCATGAGGCAGGTCTCTTTGATTAGGTTGTTTTAGGGAGTCTCTACTTACAAGTCCTAGAGCAGCTACATCCTCAGACTTGATCCCTTAAAAGAAAGACTCAGCATTCAGTCCAGAGGGGCTTCAGGGGCAAGCCAATCCATCCGTGGTGGGAAAAAGTCAATCTCCTCAAGGCTTCAGGCTATTTATCACCTCCCAGACCACCTTCTGGGCACACCTCTCCAGGGATTGGCCAGAACATAGTAAATAATCAGGCCTAGTCATTTTAGTTTCCCACCCTAAGCTCTGGAAGCTTTCCCCAGAGGCGGGGGAAGCAATACAACTCCTAGCCTGTGAAACCCTGGGCAGACCAAGGCAAATGATCACTGCTCCTCTGAATACTGGCCAAAAACTAAACTTGCCTTGCGTCCTGTATTAGGAGGGTGCTGCATCTGAAATAATTTATCAATGTATGGACTTAAAACAAAACAGCAGCTATTTGTTTCAACCTTTCATGGAAGCTTTATACCGCAATATGACTAAAGTGAAACACATCACTGAAGAAACAAAGAGTAGAAAAAAACTGCAAAAAAACAGGAATGAATGGGAGACCTACACTCACCGGTCACTTTTGTTAGTTACACCTGTTCAATTGCTTGGTAACATAAATTGCTAATCAGCCAATCACATGGCAGTCACTTAATGCATTTAGGCATCTAGGGGTGGTGAAGATGACTTAATGAAGTTCAAACTGAGCATCAGAACAGAGAAGAAAGGGGGTTTAAGTGACTTTGAACGTGGCGTGGATGTTGGTGCCAGAGGGGCTGGTCTGAGTATTTCAAAAACTGCTGCTCTACTGGGATTTTCACACACAACCATCTCTAAAGTTTACAGAGAATGGTCTGATAAAAGACAAAATATCCAGTGAGTGGCAGTTGTGTGAATAAAAATGCTTGTTCATGTCAGAGGAGAATGGATAGACTGGTTCGATATGATAGAAAGGCAACAGTAACTCAAATAACCATTTGTTACAACCAAGGTATTCAGAATACCATCTCTGAATGCACAACACATCAAACCTTGAAGCAGATGGGCTACAGCAGCAGAAAGTGAGAGGGGAAAGTAAAGGTTTAGTGGCTCACTAAAAATGTTACAAGGAGATAGAAAAGTAGTAGGTGTATATGGAATATTTTTTGGAGAATAAGAAAATCTTTTAGTGCCATTTTAAAGTTCACTACTTTAAGTAGTATGCAGTTCCTGAAGATTTTACCCCCTTAGTGACCAGAGCACTTTTTACAATTTGGCACTGCATCGCTTTAACTGACAATTGCACGGTCGTGCAGCGCTGTACCCAAAAGAAAGCTCTATTTGTGGGAAAAAAAGGAATTTGCGTCCTTTTTTCCCCACAAATAGAGCTTTCTTTTGTTGGTATTTGATCACCTCTGCGTTTTTTATTATTTGCGCTGTAACCAAAAAAAGAGCAACAATTTTGAAAAAAAAAATATATTTTTTACTTTTTGCTGTAATAAATATCCCGCAAAAAAATAAAAAAAATTTCATTATCAGTTTAGGCCAATATATATTCTTTTACATATTTTTGGTAAAAAAAATAGCAATACGCATATATTGATTGGTTTACGCAAAAGTTATAGCGTTGGCAAACTATGGGAAAGATTTATGGCATTTGTATGGCATTTTTATGGCATTTTTATTTTTTTACTAGTAATGGCAGTGATCTGCGATTTTTAGAGGTACTGCGGTACTGTGACATTACGACGGACAGATCAGAGACTTTTGACACTTTTTTGGGACCATTGGCATTTATACAGCGATCAGTGCTATAAAAATGCACTGATTACTGTGTAAATGTCACTGGCAGGGAAGGGGTTAACACTAGGGGGAGATCAAGGGGTTAACTGTGTGTTTCCTCAGTATGTTCTAACTGTGTGGGGATGGGAGTGACTAGGAGAGGAGACATATTGCTTTTCCTACTAAGTAGGAGCAAATGATATGGCTCCTCTCCTGTGACAGCACAGGGATTTGTGTTTACACACACAAATCCCCATGCTGGCGCTAATGTACGCAATTGCACGTGGCTGGCGGCGATCATGCCTTCTGGCGGCCAAAAAAGGGTAGGACGTACCCGTACAGGATTTCTCCCAGGGGAGCCATTCTGCCGCAGTATATCTGCGTGACATGGTCGGGAACTGGTTAACCACTTCAGCCCCGGACCAATTGGCAGCCAAAGGACCAGGCCCCTTTTTGCGATTCGGCACTGCATCGCTTTAACTGACAATTGCGCGGTCGTACGACGTGGCTCCAAAACAAAATTGGCGTCCTTTTTTTCCCACAAATAGAGCTTTCTTTTGGTGGTATTTGATCGCCCCTGCGGTTTTTATTTTTTGCGCTATAAACAAAAATAGAGCGACAATTTTGAAAAAAATTCAATATTTTTTGCTTTTTGCTATAATAAATATCCCCAAAAAATATATAAAAAAACGTTTTTTTCCTCAGTTTAGGCCGATACGTATTCTTCTACATATTTTTGGTAAAAAAAAAATCACAATTAGCGATTATTGATTGGTTTGCGCAAAAGTTATAGCGTTTACAAAATAGGGGATAGTTTTATAGCATTTTTATTAATATTTTTTTTTTACTAGTAATGACGGCGATCAGCGATTTTTATTGTGACTGCGACATTATGGCGGACACATCGGACATTTTTGACACATTTTTGGGACCATTTTCATTTATACAGCAATCAATGCTATTTAAATGCATTGATTCCTGTATAAATGGCAGTTGTAGTGAAAGAGTTAACCACTAGGGGGAGGGGAGGGGTTATGGGCTGTGACGTGTGTGTGTTTTTTTACATTAGGGGGCGGGGCTGATGTCTGACGTCATTGATCGGCTTTCCCGATGACCGGGAACAGCCAATCAATGACAGGCAGAGTAGGATGCTCGGGGAGAGGTTTGTTTACACAAACCTCTCCCCGTCCTTCAGCTCCGTAACCCGATCACGGGACACCAGCGGCGATCGGGTCCGCTGGTCCCGCGGCCGGGGTCACGGAGCTCCCGACCGGGTCGCGAGCGCGCCGCTGGCGGCGCGCGCGCGACCCACGGGCAGGCATTTAAAGGGCCACGTACAGGTACGTGGTTTTGCCTGCCCGTGCCATTCTGCTGACGTATATATGCAGTGGGCGGGTGGGAAGCGGTTAAAGAGTAAGTTCACCTTTTTACACTTTTTTTTCTAATTTGCAGCTCCCCTATGCACCAATATAGCATTCATGTACTATTTTTGCAAAAATATCAACGTTTCCCATTAAATCTACAGTCACTTACTTTTCTTGTGCTCATCCATATATCCAGACGTTTCCATTCGTAATGTCTTCTTCCTGATCCGACTAGAGGTCATGACACAAGAAGGAGTTGACCAGCTGAGCTTGTTAGCACACACTTTGCATCATCCACCCTCCTACCAACCCACCCATTCCCAGGTGCACTTTTTTTTAAATGAAATGCCATCAATCAGTATTCATCCTTCCCACTAAATACACAATCTACAATTGGATTGCATAGTGTATGACCATCTTTATACATATACATAGAAGGGAGTGGACAGAAGCACCCTGCATAGCAGGAACTCGCATTACCACATGCGTTTTTTTTTAGCGATGGGAGGGAGGTGTTTGACCATTTTCACTCATCACACATAGGGCAGCCCATTCAGGTGGACTCACAGCAATCACCCCAAAGAAGCTTCAGACCTTTTTTTTTTAGAGTGGAGCTTGGTGCGATTTTTGGTGCAGTCATTTCTGAAATGTGGCTTGTTTTTCCTGTGACATGCATAGGCCAGTCCGTTGATTTCAATGGGATGCACTACATGTGGTTAATGGGATATTTTCGCGTTTTGTGGGTTGTGTGTTTTTTAGGCCCCTTTCACACTGGGGCAGTTTGCAGGCGCTATTGCGCTAATAATAGCGCCTGCAAACCGACCCGAAACAGCTGTTGCTGTGTCTTCAGTGTGAAAGCCTGAGGGCTTTCACACTGAAGCGGTGCGCTTGCAGGACGCTGGAAAATGTCCTGGAAGCCGCATCTTTGGCTCGCTATAGGAGCAGTATATTTACCGTTCCTATAGCGCCCGTTCCCATTGGAAACAATGGGGCAGCGCACCGAACCGCTGCAGCGGCGGTTTGCGGGCGGTATTGACCCTTTTTCGGCCGCTCGCGGGGGTAAAACCACCCCACGAGCGGCCGCAATGCGCCGCTAAAACGCCGGTAAAGCGGCGCTAAATATAGCGCCGCTTTACCGCCAGCGCCCCCAACGCTCCAGTGTGAAAGTAGCCTTACTGTGCAGCATTTGCCCCTCGTTTTTTCACATGGCAAAATGTGTGTTTGCTTCTGTGTTTGGTGTGCTGTTAACAATTAATGGCAGTGAAAGCGCAACTAGTAATTTTAGGTGTATAAACATGGCCATACACTATACAATCTGATTGTACAACCTCCCTTAGACTTACCAAATTTATATAATAGGAGGAAACGCTAGTTAGGAAGGAAACCTATGAGGAAATCTAGTCAATCACTCTGTATCCAATCAGGCATGCCCTTACACTACATAGTTGATGGTTGTGCTTTCAGTGCCATTAATTGTTAACGGCCCACCAAACACAGAAGCAAAACACACATTTTGCCATGTGAAAAAAAACGAGGGGCAAATGCTGCAAAATGCACAGTAAAAAACCCACAACCCACAAAATTCCAAATTGTCCCAGTAACCACATGTAACCAACACGCTGCCCTATGCGTGTCACAGGAAAAACAAAACACAAAATGTGCGCTCCCACTATGCTAGATGTGTATGGGGCCTGAAAGTGAAAATTGAGGCTCCATGCACATCTGTGCGTTTCCTTGCATTTCAGAAAAGAGCTAAAAATCGCAGTAAAAATGCACCAAGCTCCCCTTTAAAAAAAAGTCCTGAAGCTTCTTTGGGGCACTTGCTGTGTGTAGGGCAGCCCATTCAGGTGGATGAGCTGTCCTATGTGTGATGAGTGAAAAATCTCGAACGCCTCTCCCCCTCGCTAAAAAAACAAACAAACGCATGTGGGAATGCGAGTTCCCGCTATGCAGAGATGTGAATGGGGCTTGACAGCTGAGTGTTTCTGTCCACTCCCTCCCATGTACTTGTATAAACATGGCCATACACTATGCAATCTGATTGTATATTGTGTATTAAGTGATTAGGGTGATCACTGATTGATTGCATTTCATTTTAAAAAATGTGCACCTGGGAATGGGTGGGTAGCTGATGCAGGGTGTGTGCTAATGAGGTCAGCTGGTCAACTCCTTCCTGTGTCAGGACCTCTAGTCTGATCAGGAAGAAGACATTACTAATGGAAATGACTCAGCTGTAGCTCCGCTAAATACTCTGGTGGTGCAATCCCTATGTGTCTGGAACCACTACAAACAGAAACACCACCTTGTCTCTTCAGTTTCTTCCTTGACCACATTTTTAGGGGACCCAAGATTTTCCACTGTCTTTCCTTCACCTGGTATCTTCTCTTGGTGGAAGGCTAATAACTTGATTAATAAAAAAAGTATGACCTCTTAGCCACGCACTCTGGTATTCGATCATATGACCCCTGAGGACGTCAGACGTGCTGACTAAACGCGTCGGATACATACGTGATACGTCACTTTTGCCATTGTGGTTGGAGCGCAGGTGGATCGCAACTTGGCGTACCAGCTCCATTTTATGTGTTCTTAATGGAATGAGTACATTTTTCAAATAAATGGCTACAAACTACACTATGAGGAGCTTCTCTTTCTTTTTCTGATCTACACATCTCGTTTGGCCACATCGTTGGGGAGAGATGCTTGTGTTTGGTGGGGACTAGGGATGTGCCTGGTGTTCGATTCGAACCCATGTTTGAATCGAACATCGGGCGTTCGCCCGTTCGGCAAGCCCAGAACTATTTGGGCCGCTCGCATCAAATTCGTGTGATGCGAGCGGCCCGCAATGCATTGCGCCAGTCGCAGTGCAATGCTGGCTGATGATTGGCCAAGCATGCACTGTGACCCCGCATGCTTGGCCAATCACAGCGGCGGCAGCGAGGAGAGCCATAATTGGCTGCAGGCAGGATGCCTGTAGCCAATTATAGCTCAGGGGCTTTAGTACACGCCCCAGGGTATAAGAGGGTCCCCCTCAAAATCCATACCAGACCCTTATCCGAGCACGCAACCTGGCAGGCCGCAGGAAAAAGAGGGGGGACGAGAGCGGGCCCCCTCCCGCCTGAACCGTACCAGGCCACATGCCCTCAACATTGGGAGGATGCTTTGGGGGTCTAAGACCCCCAAAGCACTTTGTCCCCATGTTGATGAGGACAAGGGCCTCATCCCCACAACCGTGCCCGGTGGTTGTGGGGGTCTGCGGGCGGGGGGCTTATCGGAATCTGGAAGCCCCCTTTAACAAGGGGACCCCCAGATCCCGGCCAGCCCCCTGTGTGAAATGGTAAGGGGGTACAAAAGTACCCCTACCATTTCACCAAAAAAGTGTCAAAAATTGTAAAGATGACAGGAGACTGTCTTTGACAATTCATTTATTAAAATCTTCTTTCTTCATCTTTCGGTTTCTTCATCTTCTCCTTCCGTCATCTTCTTCCATCTTCTTCCATCTTCTTCCATTTTCTTCTTCCTCCGATCCGCTTCTTCTTTTGCTGGTCTTCTCGTCCAGCATCTTCTTCCATGGCGTCGGCATCTGTTCTTCTGTCGGGCCGCTCCTCGCAATGGGAGGCTCCCGCTGTGTGAGGCTTCGCTCCGTCTGACAGGTCTTTTATAACGGAGGGCACCTGGTGACCCCGCCCCCTCTGACGTCATGGGGAAAGCCATAGGAATTCCCCATGACGTCCCCGTGCGTCAGAGGGGGCGGGGTCACCAGGTGCCCTCCATTATAAAAGACCTGTCAGAGGCAGCGAAGCCTCACATAGCGGGAGCCTCCCATTGTGAGGAGTGGCCCAAGAAGAGACACCGACACCATGAAGGAAGATGCCGGACGAGAAGGACAAGAAGGCCAGCGCAAGAAGAAGCGGATCGGAGGAAGAAGATGGAAGAAGATGAAGAAACCGAAGGATGAAGAAAGAAGAAAGAAGAAAGAAGATTTTAATAAAGGAATTGTCAAAGACCGTCTCCTGTCATTTTTACAATTTTTGACACTTTTTTGGTGAAATGGTAGGGGTACTTTTGTACCCCCTTACCATTTCACACAGGGGGGGGGGGGCGGGATCTGGGGGTCCCCTTGTTAAAGGGGGCTTCCAGATTCCGATAAGCCCCCCGCCCGCAGACCCCCACAACCAATGGCCAGAGTTGTGGGGAAGAGGCCCTTGTCCTCATCAACATGGGGACAAGGTGCTTTGGGGGTCTTAGACCCCCAAAGCATCCTCCCAATGTTGAGGGCATGTGGCCTGGTACGGTTCAGGCGGGAGGGGGGGCCGCTCTTGTCCCCCCCTCTTTTCCTGCGGCCTGCCAGGTTGCGTGCTCGGATAAGGGTCTGGTATGGATTTTGAGGGGGACCCTACGCCATTTTTTTTTTTTTTTGGCTGGGGTCCCCCTTAATATCCATCCCAGACCTGAAGGGCCTGGTTATTGAATTTGGCCCCACGCTTTTTTTTTTTGTTTTTTATCAATGAATGACAGTTCTCTGTGCTACGGGAGCCATCAATTCATTAGCCGCGAGTGCTTTTAAATAGCTTTTTTCCTGCAAAAATGACACTTTTTGCAGGGACAGTTATAAGCACAGGAAATCTGCCCCCCTTCACAGGCAACCTATAGACACCCCCCAGATGTGATACTGCAATGCTGTACTAACAGCACGCACACACAAATCCCCAGAAATAGAGCACATATTGTCAGCAGTCAGCAACACACTGACACGCTGACACTGAAACACAATATGTAAGGCCGCCGCGTCGGCGGCCTCTTATACCCTGGGGCGTGTACTAAAGCCCCTGAGCTATAATTGGCTACAGGCATCCTGCCTGTAGCCAATTATGGCTCTCCTCGCTGCCGGCGCTGTGATTGGCCAAGCATGCGGGGTCACAGTGCATGCTTGGCCAATCATCAGCCAGCATTGCACTGCGACTGGCGCAATGCATTGCGGGCCGCTCGCATCACACGAATTTGATGCGAGCAGCCCAAATAGTTCTGGGCTCGCCGAAAGGGCGAACGCCCGATGTTCGATTCGAACATGGGTTCGAATCGAACACCGGGCCCATCCCTAGCTGCCACCCCACGTGACTCAAGCAGTTATCTTGGGTCAGAGAGAGTCTTTTTAAGGCACTGGCTCCCGGGTTTTGACTCGCTTTGGCGAATGGACAGAGTATGGACAGGTACCCCATCCGTGAAGAACTGTAACAGCGTTAAGGAAAGGTTCCCGATGAGTAAGCGTAGGGCCTCATCTCTCTGGACAATCTCCTGATTTGGGACCAGACGGTCAGGCCGCATTCAGTCCTCTCACAACAGAAGCTGTAATTCTGGCTGCAATCCTACTCCTGTCATGCTACTGAACTGTGAGTGTGCCCAGCTGGGTTGCTTTCCCACCGGGGTTGTTATGAGCTATTGCTGCATTTCCTCAATACAGGTTTATTGCACCTGCTTGTGTGAATTATTCACTTTGCACCACGCTGCACCCCACTCACATGTGTCTCACAACTTATACTGTTATTCTGAAATTACAAGACCACAGCTTTTCTGTATTGTCAGATTGTAACACTTTTTGGATATACTGTATATGGTGTTAATGTCTTTACATGCAGTTCCCTTAATAAACAGTTTGTAAACAAAAAAAAAAGTAAATACATAGTAAATAGTAGTGATAATAATATGTTAAACAAATGTCTGAAGCTTTAGATTCAAATATTACTCAATGGTTTAGAACAGTTAAAGTGGTTGTAAAGGCTCAAGGTTTTTTACCTTCATGCATTCTATGCATGAAGGTATACAAAAGTACAGGAAATATGTGAACAAGGGAACACATTCTACTATTCCTCCTAAATATGGAAATACCACATGTGTGAGACTTTAACACAGTGGCCACATACAGAGGCCCAACATGCAGGGAGCGACATCAGGTGACTTTGTCCAGATTTCTATATTCTTTAGAAAGTGCACATCGTGTTGGAAAATTTCTTCCTGTTTCAGCAGTGGGAGGGCAGTCTGGTCATACACTGTGTGAAAGCTTATTAGAGGAAAGGCACACGCCCCCCTCCACATAGGCAGAGGAACAAAGACACTTGCAAACGCTGTACTGTGAATAGACCATCTCTCTGCTTATTTGTCTCTAAGCTCCCTCGCCGACACAAATTTGCAGCTGCTTTTATCTCCTGTGTCGGAGAACTTGTCAGAAGTTATCATGCTGATAACAGAAGAACAAAGCAGCAGAAAGACACAGGACTTAGGGCTTTGGAGAGCGATAACTAAACACTACAGATATACAATGCTGTGAAAAACTATTTGACCCCTTTCTGATTTTTTTTTTTTTTTGCATATTTGTCACACTTAAATTACTAATTTTATTATTACACAAAGATAACCCGAGTAAATACAAAATACAGTTTTTAAATGATGGTTTAATTTATTAAGGCAAAAAAGCTGTCCAAACCTGCCTGGCTTTATGTGAAAAGGTAATTGCCCCCTAAACCTAATAACGGGTTGTGCCACCCTTGGCGGCAACAACTGCAATCAAGCATTTTCTATAACTGGCAATGAGTCTTTCACATTGCTGTGGAGCAATTTTGGCTCACTCTTCTTTGCAGAATTGTTTTAATTCAGCCACATTGGAGGATTTTCCAGCATGAACGGCCTGTGTAAGGTCATGATACAGCATCTCAATTGGATTTAAGTTCATTCATGATTCAGCAGACTTTTTCACATAGGGCCAGGCAGGTTTGAACAGCTTTTTTCCCTTAATAAATTAAATGATAATTAAAAAATTGCATCTTGTATTTACTCTCGTTATCTTTGTGTAATATTACAATTTGTTTGATGATCTGAATCATTTAAGTGTGAGAAATATACAAAAAAAACTAAAAATTAGGAAGGGGGCATATACTTATTCACAGCACTGTATGTGCCCAGGTGAGATTTCATGAATCGGGTTTACATTCACTTTAAGCCCAGGCCCTTCCTCCGGCCATTTTACAGCTTTAAGTACTATCACACTTTGAAAGACAATGATGCTAGATAATTACCTGTAATAAATAAATAATTTGTCAATTCCAAGCTCACATGGCCTTAATTCCTTATCATGTGCTACTGAACATGTAGCGCTTCCCCTGCATGAGCCACTTGGTAGATTGGGTTCTCTGTTTTTCTGCCTCGACTCGGAGAACACTAAGCATATAAATAAGTAAGTAAAGGATTAAGTAAATCACAGTTCACAAGACAATATGTTCACTAGGCTATAGCAGCATAGAATGAAGTTCTATGCAGCTAACATAGAGTAAACCTGGTAACCCACAAAAGCAGCAATAAGTATTGCCATTAGAAAACAGTAAAAACAATGATAATCAATGCTGTGATAAATCCTTTGTAAACAGTGGCTATATCCACTTTATAGTGCACTCTATGGTGTCCGTTTATGAAGCAGTGATCCAGAGGATCGCCACTGATCACAGTCCATAAATGGTTTATGAAAAACTACTGTGAATGGCCCCAAGGGATAGTGTGGGTAGAGAGAAAAAAGTGTCGGATAGGAGAAAAACAATGTATCAAAACTAGTGTATAATATATATATATATATATATATATATATATATATATATATATATATATATATATATATATATATATATATATATATATATATATATATGAAAAGTACAAAAGTTTTATTATTAAATACACAAAATAAATTTGTACACATCTACAAAAAATGATGAGCACATGAACAAAAAAGCAAACATAATATACCAACTATCAGAGAAAATATTGATTGAAACACACTAATAATCAGACAAAGGTCGGATGTAGGTGTGAGTAACAATGGAACCCAACATGTTTCGGAAAATAAAGCCAAATGAGGCTAAATTGATGTATCCATATCCTTCTTCTGGGGTTTGATATTTTGGCGTGTTGGTATTAATTCTAAAAAAAAATATATACATGTGTAAATATACAGAGAACATATATGAAAATCATAAGTATAAACAATGAAACATAGTAAGCATTAATAATGCAATGTAATTGTTTTTGTGAAAAAGCGATACTTACAGGACATAAAAACAAAGTAGTCATGGCGCACAGTGCGGATAGATGTTCCTTTTAGTCTCAGAATATCTGCTGTATAATTGCCATACATGGAAGCTAGAGTATTGAGTATAGGGGTAATTTAATGAAATTATCCAATCTTTGCATTCATATGGATCATAAAAAAACAAAAATACAAAAAAGCAGCATATCATCTCCCCCAGAGGTAAGCAGCAAGTCAGTTCATACAAGGACCGCCGAGGCACCAAGAACCAAAGGCAGTTTTCTGTTAATAAAAAACAGAGTGGAAAAATCTAAGTAAGGGCTGACAGCAGGCTGACATAATCAATTAAATAGTAATGACCTAAAAGGATAAGCAATCCTATTGGGAAAGCAGAAGAGACCAAGCGGTTTCCATATTATGCAAAACATAATAACAACCAAAAACCAAAAGTAAAGAAATATATCTACCTTGAAGATGCAAGACCGCTTAGCACTCTCAAAAAGAGGAAGGATCTGTGTCCTGGCTGTGCAATGCAGCAAATGTCAGCAGAACACCTCATTATATACTGCCGACAGGTGATAGCAGTACAGAAAATGGGCGTATAAATTGCTGAGATTAATTAGGGAACAGGTGTGTTAAAAGGCTGCAATAGGCAAGTTGGACGGCATCAATAGTGGTGATCCATCCGAGCACCTGTAGCCTAATAGACCTGCAAGCATCTAGGTATGTCTTCAATGATTAGTTAGAGAGTGAATATAAAGAGAGAGGAAAGTGGGAAAGAAAAAAGGAAGAAAAGAAAAAAGGGGAGAGAGGGAAGTGGGGAAGAAAAAAAAAAGGGGGGGTAAGAGGGAGGAGTTATTAGAGTGAGTGATTGGGGTTTTAGAGAGAAGATATAAAGAGAGAGGAAAGTGGGAAAGAAAAAAGGAGAGAGGACGGTGGGGAAGAAAAAAGGGGAAGGAGTTTGGAATGAGTGATTATGGCGGCATCAAGTATAATGATCCGTCTGAGCACTTCTAAGCTGTTACGCCCTGGATGGATCTCAGAAGCATCAAGGCGGGCCCTCGGATCACGTGACGCCGGGCGTCACCGGACACAAGTCCAGTGACGTCAGGCGCAAACAGAGCCGCCGGCACGTCATGGAGCAAACAAGTACTGGCAGAAGCCAGTACACTGAAACCGGAAGATGGTCAAAAAAGGCCAGGCACTCAGTGTTTACTTGTTCCTCCATAGAAAGGGGAAAGTGGCCTCATCCGTGCTAAAGAAATAGCCACGGAGGAGGCCCCCCCGTGCCGGGATGAGCCAACAAGTCACACATCATGGAGGGGGAGATAAAAAATACAAAATTATGAAAATAACCAAAAATTATTTTGGAAAAAATATTAATTGTATGAGCCGCAACATTGAGTATTGCTAAAAATAAAAATCAAAGTATGGCATGAGACAGCATATATTGACAAAAGGAGACAACAAGGTACATCTTTACAATTTCCACATTGTGACTGCTATATGCGACATAAACCATCAAGGTAAAGTCCTGTATAATCTGCAATGACAAAGAGAAACAACAACTAATGAAGTTAGCAAAGTACATATGAAGAGACAGAATAATCACATGAGCTATATAAAAGTTACATTTAGAGGAAAAGAACATCAGAGAACACATTATCAGAAGGAATTTGTGTAAGAAAACAAAAAAATATAAAAATAAGATGTATTTATTATTAAAGATCCTTATCATAGCTCCCTGTAGACAAACCAGGTAGAAAAGGCTTCAGGTTGAATGCTTCATTCAAACCTGGGGGTCTACTGGCATCTAAATTTGATATCCATTTCAACTCAAGCTGCAACAGATATTTGTCAAAATCCCCACCTCGACTGCTAGGATGTAATCGATCCAAAACTATTACGGTAACTCTGGGGAAAATTCCATTGTGTGTTAAAGCAACATGTCTCCCCAGTGTGGTGTTTGGATCACTGGTCTTCATAGCTTTTATGTGGCGATAAATTCTCTCCCATAGCTTTTGGATGGTTTTACCCACATAGAAGCAAGTGCAACTGCATAGGATAAGATAAACCACTCCAGTGGTTTGGCAATTTGAAAAATGTCTAGGCCTGTATTGCATGCCATTAGGTAGATAGATAGTTTTCCTAGTGTCCATATATTTGCAGTACGTGCAGGAACCACAGGGATAAGTCCCTGTGGTTTTACACGGGTCTCCGCTCGCTGATCCCTTAAATTCACTTTGGACTAAAAGATCACCTATGGATTTGGCTCGTCTATATGTAACCAAAGGGGTGGGCGGTACAAAGAGCCCTATAGTGGGATCTGATGTTAGTAAATGCCAGTATTTTTTGCAAATGGTATTGATCTTGACATGTTCACTGGTGTAGGTCGTTATGATTCTGGTACCAACACTATTATCTGACTTTTTCTTTTTTGGGGCTAATAGTGTACATCTATTACTGGCATTTGTTCTATTAAATGCTTTTTTAAGGCTTTTATGGCTGTATCCGCGGTCAAGCAGATGTTTTTTGAGGTTGTTGGCCTCATGTTTAAAGTCATCATAAGTAGAACAGTTACGCTTAATGCGTAAATATTATCCATAGGGAATGGAATTTACTAGAGACCTTGGGTGAAAACTAGACGAGTGGAGAATAGTGTTACCTGCAGTGGCTTTCCTAAACAATTTGCATGATAGCATATTAGAATTATCTTTGAAAATCTCAACATCCAGGAAAGTAATCCTGGATGTGTCATGGCACATAGTAAATTTGAGATTAAACTAATTTTTGTTCAGGGCTAAAAGGCAATCGTCCAGTAAGGATGCCGATCCATCCCAAACGATGAAGATGTCATCGATGTACCTGTGCCACATAATAATGTGGCACAGGTACATTGAGAGATCCTCATCGTTAAATATTGATCGCTCCCATTCCCCCAGGTACAGATTGTACATAAATGGTTTATGAAACAAAGATAATTGGGGGAGAATATTTTTGAACATGTTCTCCCGCAGATGATCTCCACACACTGAGAATCCTCATTGACTGACACAGAAACGGCCAGTTTATGAAGCTGCAATCTCAGCGTTTCACTGGCGATCTGAGTCAGAATTTACATTCCCCGATTCACCAGCTCAGAGGCGGCGAATAAGGGAGTGAAGAGAGAATCTGGGGAGAACTGAGGAGGAAAGAGGAAGATTATTAACCTCATTCAGACCCTCATTCATTATGTGTATACATATATATATATATAATGTGTGTGTAAATATATATATGTATATATAACATGTGTATATATAACATGTGTGTGTGTATGTATATATATATATATATATATATATATATATATATATATATATATGTAGGGGGACTCTTTATTTTATTAGCATTAACCACGCCGTCTGTCCGTGTACTGAGCAGTGATAACTTATCACTGCTTAACAAACTGACATCTCGGTGTTTCTGTGAATTTCTGGTACTGTAATCTCGTAAAGTCTCACGAGATTCCAGGGGGCATTTTCCACTGTTTGAAGCTTTGTTGATCACTTCACTCCTCCAAAGGAGAAATGATCTACAAAGCTTCATAAACTGACATCCAGAGAACGATCTCCTCTGAGAATGCTGGAGAATGGAGCAGTGAAACTTTCAACATTCAACTTTTCACTGCTTCATAAATGTACACCTATATGAATTGCAGCAATTACATTTGACTCCCTATAGAGGTACCTCTTATAATGGACAATAACCACAGTTCTTGGTAAGAAGCTGAGTAAGCAGTCTTTAGCCCTAGTTCTTCATCCGGCTAGCATTGGGGCCCAGTTTTTCTGGTAGTTCAGATGAGTACAGTCCCATGCATGCAGTAAATAATGCTAATAACGAGATGGACAGTCCTTGTCTGCTCAGTCTCTGCTAGCAGCAACAGGTTAATGGAAGCAGTGTCTATTCACCAGTCCCAACAAAACAAAAACAGGTGTCTCACTGTTCAAATGTTAGCTCACTACTGCATCTGCCTGGAGTGACTTTGGTTCTCAGCACATGGCCACAGGCTTGTGGCAGGTTGATGTACAGAGGAGAAGAAATGCGCAACACCTTGGTCTCCTTGCAACAAAGATTGTTGCAAGGAGTTCCTTGCAACAAATATTGTTGCAAGGACTTCCTCAGTATTACCCCTTACAGTATTACCCCTTACACTCGACTGGCATTGGGAATTGTAGTCTAATGGTCCATAGACTGCCATAGTAAATTTTATTTCTGAACTTCTCTTCGTCTCCCATGATTTAATGCTGCCAACCACCAAGTCTTTTAAGCTCCTTCTGGTTGTCAGCTCCCCATGTGGATGGAGGTGAGGTAGTGTTATTTCAATCAGCTGATGTCCATTGGGAGCATAGTGAGCACTGCAGCACAGTGTCCTAAATCGCTCTCTGTCTCTAGCCAAGCACCTGGCTAAAAACACAAACATCTGTATGAAAGTTGAATATGTGAATTTGTTTTTGTCTCCATTCAGTCTACATAATTGTAAATTCAATAAAAATTCCCCATTGATTCTGGACTGTGGTACACTATTCCATGTAACCCTTTTTTAATTGGAGAGTTACCCTACCACTAAAACTGAAGCACAAAGGTAGTGTGTAGTTGTTTACCAACTTTTATTCCAGAAGAGTAGAATAGTTCTGGCAAAGAAATGATTCACTGTTGATACACAGTAGGTTAATAATGTATGTGTTTTTTTGGGTAGAAGGTGTGTAAAGGTATCACAAACAGAATAAAGCAACTATTCTTTTGAAGCTTGTAACTAGCTTCCAAGTGTAATAGAAAAATAGGAAATAATATATTGTAAATTAATGACTTCTTACCCTGTAGGGATAGAAGAGATTGGATTTTATCCAAAACATTCATTTTACAGAATCTATAGCCTGGTAGTGTTGATTTGAAGAGTTTCGGTGAGATGTTTCTACTTGCCTACTGTATATTTAGCAAAATCTAAGGAAGGATAACAGTGTAAAATGATCTTCCTTAAAATGAACCTTCTGCTCCTACCTTGAATACCCCGAGGCTGCAGAAAGTTTATCCTACTGACACCAAAAGTCATAAGAAGTCAAAAAGATTTCAAGCTTTTACAGCATGCAAAAGTTGAAGCAACATGCTCTGAAACTGGTGAATTTTTAGGATAGTTGCCTTGTGCTTATTAAAGTAGAACTAAAAAAATAAAGTAGTTCACTGAGCAAAATTGCTGAGCTTCCTTTCACTTCTCTGAAATAGGAAATTCAGTATGTCATTTCTTTTGCTGATGGTCCGCTTGGAACCTTCGCTTCACTGGGAAGAGGCTTAGTGGGAGATATACTAAAACTGGTACACACAGAATCTGGTGCAGCTGTGCATAGTACCCAATCAGCTTCTAGGTTTCAGGTCGGGTTCACACGACAGTCATACCACTATCATCCTACTTTGCTCTGCGACATCAGTCCTGCATTGGTCCTACATCCATCCGAATTCAATGAACAGGGATCCGACTTTGATCCCCGACAATACCATGCACTGTGTCTGGTATGAATCTTTAGGGGGAACTCCACACAAAATATAAAAAAAACGGCTTGGTTTCCCCCTCCAAGAGCATACGGGGCCCTACGCTCTAGTATGGATTTTTAAAGGGAACCCCCACACCATTTTTGTCCCCAAAATCCATACCAGACCTTTATCCGAGCACACAGCCCATACCAGGCAACCCCGACCATTGGTTGCCGGAGTCTGCGGGCAGGGCGCTTAGAATCTGGAAGCCCCCTTTAACAAAGGGTCCCCAGATAGGGTTCATTGTACTCCTTCCCATTCACCTAAAAGAAAAGTGTCTAAAATAAAGTGCAGTATGCAGGTTTTTAAAGTAATTTATTAAGACATCTCCGGCGTCTCTTGCCGACTTCCTCTCCACCTCTCTTCTATCCCTCTCTGGTTCTTCTCCCTCTGTCTGCTGTCTTCTGCCTCTGCCGGGTTTTCTCCACTGTTTTCTCGCTCTTTTGCTGTGTCTTCTCGCTCTTTTGCCAGATCTTCTCCCTCTGTTCTTCTTCCAATGTTGATGGGACGCTATCTCCTGCTCTAATGCTGGGTGCCCGGTGTGCCACTACTTATATTGGCATGGGGTGGGGTCAACAGCTGACATCATATGACTCTCATTAACCACTTTCAGACCGGACCATTATGCAGCCTAAAGACCAGAGGACTTTTTACAATTTCGCACTGCACTGGTTTAACTGGTAATTACGCGGTCATGCAATGTTGTACCCAAACGAAATTTGCGTCCTTTTCTTCCCACAAATAGAGCTTTCTTTTGATGGTATTTGATTGCCTCTGCGATTTTTATTTTTTGCGCTATAAACGGAAAAAGACCGAAAATTTTGAAAAAAAAGGATATTTTCTACTTTTTGTTATAAGAAAAATCCAATAATCTCAATTTTAGTCATACTTTTAAGCCAAAATGTATTCAGCCACATGTCTTTTGTAAAAAAAATGTCAATAAGCGTATATTTATTGGTTTGCGCAAAAGTTATAGCGTCTACAAACTAGGGTACATTTTCTGGAATTTACGCAGCTTTTAGTTTACGACTGCCTATCTCATTTCCTGAGGTGCTAAAATGGCAGGGAAGTACAAAACCCCCCCAAATGACCCCATTTTGGAAAGTAGACACCCTAAGGAAATTGCTAAGAGGCATTTTGAGCCCATTGAATATTTTATTTTTTTGTGCCAAGTGATTGAATAATGACAAAAAAAAAAAAAAAATGTTTACAAAAAGTTGTCACTAAATGATATATTTCTCACACATGCCATGGGCATATGTGGAATTACACCCCAAAATAAATTCTGCTGCTTCTTCTGAGTACGGGGATGCCACATGTGTGGGACTTTTTGGGAGCCTATCCGTGTACGGGACCCCGAAAACCAAGCACTGCCTTCAGGATTTCTAAGGGCGTAAATTTTTGATTTCACTCCTCACTACCTATCACTACCTATCACAGTTTTGAAGGCCATAAAATGCCAAGATGGCACAAAACCCCCCCAAATGACCCCGTTTTGGAAAGTAGACACCCCAAGCTATTTGCTGAGTGTCATGTTGAGTCCATGGAATATTTTATATTTTGCCACAAGTAGCGGGAAAAATGACAAACTTTTTTTTTTTTTGCCCAAAGTTGTCACTAAATGATATATTTCTCACACATGCCATGGGCATATGTGGAATTACACCCCAAAATAAATTCTGCTGCTTCTTCTGAGTACGGGGATACCACATGTGTGGGACTTTTTGGGAGCCTATCTGTGTACGGGACCCCGAAAACCAAGCACCGCCTTCAGGATTTCCAAGGGCGTAAATTTTTGATTTCACTCCTCACTACCTATCACTACCTATCACAGTTTTGAAGGCCATAAAATGCCAAGATCGCACAAACCCCCCCCCCCCCAAATGACCCCATTTTGGAAAGTAGACACCCCAAGCTATTTGCTGAGAGGCATGTTGAGTCCATGGAATATTTTATATTTTGCCACAAGTAGCGGGAAAAATTACAAACTTTTTTTTTTGCCCAAAGTTGTCACTAAATTATATATTGCTCACACATGCCATGGGCATATGTGGAATTGCACCCCAAAATATATTCTGCTGCTTCTCCTGAGTATGGGGATACTACATGTGTGGGAATTTTTGGGAGCCTATCCGTGTACGGGACCCCGAAAACCAAGCACCGCCTTCAGGATTTCTAAGGGCGTAAATTTTTGATTTCACTCCTCACTACCTATCACAGTTTTGAAGGCCATAAAATGCCCAGATGGCACAAAACCCCCCCAAATGACCCCATTTTGGAAAGTAGACACCCCAAGCTATTTTATGAGAGGCATGGTGAGTATTTTGCAGCTCTCATTTTTTTTGAAAATGAAGAAAGAAAAAAAAAAAAATTTTTTTTTTTTCTATTTTCAAAACTTTGTGACAAAAAGTGAGATCTGCAAAATACTCACCATACCTCTCAGCAAATAGCTTGGGGTGTCTACTTTCCGAAATGGGGTCATTTGGGGGTATTTTGTGCCATCTGGGCATTCCATGGCCTCTGAAACTGTGATAGGCAGTGAGGAGTGAATTCAAAAATTCACACCCTTAGAAATCCTGAAGGTGGTGCTTGGTTTTTGGGGCCCCGTACGTGGCTAGGCTCCCAAAAAGTCCCACACATGTGGTATCCCCGTACTCAGGAGAAGCAGCAGAATGTATTTTGGGGTGTAATTCCACATATGCCCATGGCATGTTTGAGCAATATATCATTTAGTGACAACTTTGTGCAAAAAAATAAAAAAAAAATAATAATTATTATTTTTCCCGCAACTTGTGTCAAAATATAAAATATTCCATGGACTCGACATGCCTCTCAGCAAAAAGCTTGGGGTGTCTACTTTCCGAAATGGGGTCATTTGGGGGGGTTTTGAACTGTCCTGGCATTTTATGCACAACATTTAGACGCTTATGTCACACATTACCCACTCTTCTAACCACTTGAAGACAAAGCCCTTTCTGACACTTTTTGTTTACATGAGAAAATATTTTTTTTTTTGCAAGAAAATTACGTTGAACCCCCAAACAATATATATTTTTTTTTAAAGCAAAGGCCCTACAGATTAAAATGGTGGGTGTTTCATTTTTTTTTTTTCACTCAGTATTTGCGCAGCGATTTTTCAAACGCATTTTTTGGGGAAAAAACACACTTTTTTAAATTTTAATGCACTAAAACACACTATCTTGCCCAAATATTTGATGAAATAAAAAATTAGATCTTAGGCCGAGTACATAGATACCAAACACGACATGCTTTAAAATTGCGCAGAAACGTGCAGCGGTGACAAACTACATACATTTTTAAAAGCATTTAAACGCCTTTACAGGTTACCACTTTAGATTTACGGAGGAGGTCTACTGCTAAAATTACTGCCCTCGATCTGACCTTCGCAGTGATACCTCACATGCATGGTGCAATTGCTGTTTACATATGACGCCAGACCGACGCTTGCGTTTGCCTTTGCGCGAGAGCAGGGGGGGACAGGGGTGCTTTTTTTTTTATTATTATTATTGATTTTGCTTTTTTATTTTATTTTTCAACTGTTCCTTTCATTTATATATATTTTTTATCATTTTTATTGCTATTTTAGGGAATGTAAATATCCCCTATGATAGCAATAGGTAGTGACAGGTACTCTTTTTTGAAAAAATTGGGGTCCATTAGACCCTAGATCTGACCTCTGCCCTCAAAGCATCTGACCACACCAAGATCGGTGTGATAAAATACTTTCCCAATTTCCCAATGGCGCTGATTATATCCGGCGAAATATAAGTCATGAAATGCTCGTAGCTTCCGGTTTCTTAGGCCATAGAGATGATTGGAGCCATTCTGGTCTCTGATCAGCTCTATGGTCAGCTGGCGGAACCACCGGCTGCATTCTCAGGTTCCCTGTTGGGACAGGAGAGCCAGAGAAAACCATGGAAGCCGGCATCATTCTGGTATAACCACTCAAAGTCCAGCAACATACCAGTACGTTGCTGGCCCTTGTTTGGCATATATTGTAATCTTTTTTTTCATGCAGCCTGTGGGCTGAACGAAAAAAAAAGATTGATCGGTGGGTATGCCCACCATTAGAACCTCCCTTCATCCACCCACTTCTAATGATGGGCATACATGCACCATTTTGTTTTTAACTGTGGTGGTGAAATCACCTCCAACAGCGCTGGAGTCACGGATTTATGTATCGTGGGAGCAAGCGCTGTTGCTGTCAAGATAAATAAATCCGCGCTGCAGCTGAATGGCGTACCTGCTAAGCAAATTATGGTTAACAATAAAACAAAGTAACATTACAGTATAACAGTAAGATTTACCATACCTGCAAAGCAAATACCAAAAAAAACATAGTAAAAAATAAAACATTTTTTAATGCAACCTGTGCCTAAAATATATATATGCCGAAGCATGGGGGCATCCTCCCGCAAAAAAGTTATGCCGCGTACACACGGTCGGAATTTTCCACGGGCAAGCCTCCGTCGGAATTTCAACCGTATGTAGGCGGCATTAGGAGCAAATCGCTCCTCCGCCCTCTGCTGCCCCCATGCTTCGGCATATATGCTCTTTTTTTTTTTTTAACTGTGGTGGTGAAATCACCTCCTACAGCGTTGGAGTGACGGCTTTATGTATCGTGGGAGCAAACGCTGTTGCTGTCAAGATAGATAAATCCGCGCTGCAACTGAATGGCGTACCTGAAAACAAAAAAAATGGTTAACAATAAAACATTGCAGAATAGAATACAGTAAAAAAGAGAACAATAGAGAGAGAATAGAGAGAAAGAGAACAATAAAACAACAACTATTTTTGGTTTTTTTATTTTTTACTTTTTTTTTTAAACTTTTGTTTAGAACTGTAACAGTTCTAACGGAACTGTTGTAACGGTTCCAGCGGTTTTGGTCTCAAAATGCGATGGCATTCTTGAGAACGTGTGCCTAGTCTGTGCAATGCTGTACCCTACGCTAATACTCAACTAGTGTATGGTAGCGTTCAAAACATTCACCGATGCAAAGACCAGGATTGTCAGGACAGCAGGGACAATAATAGCGGGTGTCACGCCTAAATCCGCGCTTTCTGCAGACACGACATTTTCTTTGGGGGGCTCGTTGGGTAGGGGTACTCGGGAGGACATAAAGAAAATGCCGCTCATGCAGCCGGCTAACTGCATTTGGTTGGGGAATGTGAGGCGGAGCACCGTCTGGAAACAGAAGGGCTCCGATGATCTCTTCCTGGAATTTAAGGAAGGATCCAGTACGTCCTTAAGCTCCGTATAGCACATGAGCATTCAGCAAAGCCAATTGGAAAAGGTAAATAGACACTTTTTTGTACCAGCGTCTAGCCTTACGGGCAACTAGGTACGGCGCCAACAACTGGTCGTTGAGGTCCACCCCTCCCATGTTTTGGTTGTACTCGTGGACACAGAGGGGTTTCGTCACAACACCAGCCGCCGTAGTAATTTGGACCGTCGTGTCTGCATGAAGGGAGGTAAGAACGAAAACATTCTTATTATCCCTCCACTTCATAGCGAGCAAGTTATTACACTTCAAGCAGGCTCTCTCCCCCAGCCTAAGACGAGACTCTACAAGCCGCTGGGGAAAGCCCCGGCGATTAGGTCGCACGGTGCCACATGCTCCAATCTGATGATCAAACAAATGACTAAACAGTGGCACGCTCGTGTAATAATTGTCCACGTACAAGTGGTACCCCTTTCCGAATAAGGGTGACACCAAGTCCCACACAATCTTGCCAGCGCTCCCTATGTAGTCAGGGCAGTTTGTCGGCTCTATGTGGCTATCTTTGCCCTCATAAACCATAAATTTACATGTATAGCCTGTGGCCCTGTCACAGAGCTTATACATCTTGACCCCGTATCTGGCACGCTTGCTGGGAAGGTATTGTTTGAATGACAAGCGGCCAGTAAACTTAATCAGGGACTCGTCAACGCAGACAACTTGATGGGGAGTAAACAAGTCTGCAAAACGTTGGTTGAAATGGTTTATGAGGGGCCGAATTTTATAGAGCCGATCGTATGCAGGGTCTCCACGAGGACGACAGAGTTCATTGTCGTTGAAGTGCATGAACCGCAAAATCTGTTCGTATCGTGCCCTGGACATGGAGGCAGAGAACACGGGCATATGGTACATTGGCTCAGTGGACCAATACGAACGCAACATACCCATTTTAACTACGCCCATGATGAGGGAAAGGCCCAGAAAGATCTTAAATTCGGGGACCGTAATTGGTCTCCAATCTCTGGCAAGGGTGGACAACTGGGGATTAGCGGCGATGTGTTGACCAGCGTACAAATTGGTTTGGTCCACAATAGATCTATAGAGATCTTCGGTGAAAAACAGCGAAAAAAAATCAAGTGACGTAAAATCAGCTGTTTCCACCTGAATACCGGGTTGGCCAGTGAATGGGGGAAGTACAGGTTCTGCAGAAGTGGTGGGCACCCAATCAGGATTGGCGAATTCTGCAGGAAGGGCACTATGGGCACGACGGTCCTGTCTTTGTCGTCTTCTTGGTGGCTTGCCACCTCGCCAGCTGGAACTGCACTTATGGGACTCGCCACGTCACCACGTGATACTGCAGTGCTGGTTTGACTAAGTCCAGGGTGTACTAGGCCGCTGGTGCTTGCCTGTTCACCAGAAGGAATAGCGGCTCTAGTACGTCTCTGCCTCCTACGAGCATCCTGCGGTTCCTGCACCTCAACAACAGAAGAAGGAGTTTGGGGTCTGGTACGTCTGACCTTAGCAGGGACCACAACTCCGCCGTCAGAGCTATCTGTCATGGAGCCGCTGTCGTCTACTGGGTCGTATTCTGAGCTTGATTCTGACAGATGAGTGACCTCCTCTTCACTATCTGTCATACTCAGAAACAAGTAGGCCTGTTCACTAGTGTACGTTTGACTTGCCATTTTGGGCTCTAAATTTAGTAGTACACTAGTGAGACTCACAGGAAAAAAAAAGCTCCTGACTGTTAGCGACTGAATCAAAACGCTACCAAAAAACTGTAAGCGATCGCAGGGATCAGGCCTGACTCTGCGAACGCTGCAGTTATGTGTGCTTAGTGTTTTGTAAGTGACAGTGATCGATCGATACTGCACTTGGGTGGGCTGGGCTGGGCGGAGGGGGAAAACGCAGGTGCTAGCAGGTATCTGGGCTGATCCCGCTAACAATGCGTTTTTGGGAACCCTAAACAGCTGGGGACGCTAGTATAGATCTGATCAGATCAGATATCGATCTGTTCAGATTCTATACCACTAAGGGAGGTGTATGCTGCGTGCGTGGGTGTTAGCGGTACTGGCACTAACCCAACGCTGCCTGGGGCGACGCAGACCCTATTTGACTCTAAAACCTTACTTATATCACCCGCCGGGCGATCAGGGGGTTAAACCTTTATTAGGTAATAAACGGCGGGTGCCCTGAAACTATAAAAAATAAAGTAACTGACCAGCGTCACCCGTAACAGTTATATGGTGATCACTGGTGAAAGGGTTAACTAGGGGGCAATCAGGGGGTTAAAACCTTTTAGTAGGTAGTATATGGGGGGTCCCTGACCCTATAAAACGATACGGCAAACCTAAATACCTACCTCCCTAACTAGCATCAACTGTGACACTAATACAGCGATCAAAAAAACGATCGCTTAGTGACACTGGTGACGGGGGGTGATCACAGGGTTAAACCTTTATTAGGGGGGGTTCCTAGACCTAAAGGGGGCTAAATCTAACTGCCCTAACAGTTATTAGGGTCACAATGCACCAATGCAGTTAACAGTAAAGAAAAAAAAAAAACTGCTTTGGTGTCACTGTGACAGGGGGTGCAGGGGGGCAATCGGGGGGGGGCTGGGGTGTGTAAAGTGTGCCTAAAGTGTTCTACTGTTAGTGTAGTGTAGTGTAGTGTGTGTGTGTTGTGCAACTCACGTGTCTTCTCTCCTCGGCGTCGGTTCGAAAAGACCGCCACGAGGAGAGATGACCTCACTTCCTCTAGCTCTGTACACAATACAGAGCCAGGGGAAGCATTCCATTGGCTGGGAGCGATCGCGAGGGGGGGGCACGAATGAGTGCCCCCCCCTCATCTCCGATCCCTCCCCCAATGTCCCGGACAATTTACAGGCACGGGGGCGGGCCCGATCGGCCCCCCACCCGCGTCTGTTAGGGATGACATAATTTCCTCTAGCCCTGTTTACATGACGGGGATAGAGGAAGTGTTTGATTGGCTGGGAGCAATCGCGAGGGGGGGGCCACGAATGAGTGGCCTCCCCCTCATCTCCGATCGCTCCCCCAACGATGCCGACCGCCGCAGGCACCGGGGGGGGGCCTGATGAGGCCCCCCACCCGCAGGCAGGTAGGGACTTAGATATACGCCCTCCTGCCTGTATGTGCCATTCTGTCGACGTATATCGTCGTGCGGTGGTCGGCAAGTGGTTAACACCTTCTCATCCAGCCCCCGTCTACACTTCTCTCCCTTTACCTCTCTACTTTGTCCTCCTCTGCCTCCACCAACTGAGGCAGGCCACAGATTATGCAATTTTATGTCCAGCAACCATGGGTTGCGGGACAGAAAATTGCTTGAATTCCCTCCCACGGAGCTATTGTGTTCTTCCAGCAGGGGGCGTGGGGAGCCATCCCTGTTGAGAGAACACAGTGATTGTTGCTAGAGGCTATAGCCACTGGAAATAAATGCATGTAAAAATCTGACATGCTGATTCCAGCCTGCCCATAGATGGTTTGAATCTTGGCCTGCCCCTACTGAACCGGTCATGATTCGAACCATCTATGGCTTAACTCACTTAATGCCCAGGGGATCGTCAAAAACTTCAGAAAAAAGATTGATACGTTTCATAATGAGATCTCCATTGTAAAGATACCCCTCCCCCCACACTTAATACTCCATGTGCACAGGTACACTCATTACTTTCCTCATTCAACTCCGCTGCTATAGAGGAGGTTGCAAAAACTTTTTTCTAACCCCCACCTAGCCACCTGCCCCCTGGATCCTGCTGCCTCGCAAATACTATGATCACCCTCTGGCTCTATCTTACTCTCTAAGTCACATCTTCAGTCTCTCTCTGTTTTCTGGCATCTTCCCCAACTCTCTAAAACATACACTAGTCACTCCCATACTATAAAAACCCTCATTGGACCCCACTAATCTTAACATCCTATGCCCCATCTCCTTATGCCCCTTTTTCTCCAAACTCCTTGAACATCTGGTCTACAACCGACTGAGCAACCTCCCCACTGAGAATAGCCTTCTTGATCCTCTTCAGTCTGGATTTCGCCCTAAACACTCAACACTCCACAGACTCTCTCCTAAAACTCATAAACAATCTAGTAAGCACTAAAACCAATGGACTCTATTCTGTACTCATACTCCTGGACCTCTCTGCTGCCTTTAACACAGTTGACCACCATTTCATTCATAGAAAAAAAAATCCACTCTTTTGGTCTCTATGACTGTACTCTTCACTGTTTTTTATCCTACCTATCCCACCGCACCTGCAGCATCACTTAAAATTCTACTACTTCTTAGCCTCTTCCATTTTTTGTCGGAATGCCCCAAGGTTTTTTCTTGGACCTCTCCTATTGTTGATTTATACCTCCTCCCTGGGTCAGCTGACCTCCTCCTCCCATGGCTTTCAATACCATTTCTAGGTTGATGATGCCCAAAATCTATCCAAAGCCAAGCTCATAATATTTTCTACCCCACGTGCCTCTTCCTGACTTCTCTGTTAAGATTGATGACACAACTACAACCCGTCCCCGCATGCCAGGGAGCTAGGTGTTATCCTGGACTCTGAACTCTCATTTCGGACCCATTTCCAATCACTATACAAAGCTTGCTGCATCAACCTACTTAACATCTCCAAAATACGCCCCATCCTAACCAATAACACTGCAAAGCTTCTAATTCACTCACTGGTCATTGATCATCTTGATTACTGCAACTCCCTGCTGATTGGCTTACCTTTACATAAGCTATTCTACCTTCAGTCTATCATGAATGCTGCCAGAATCATCCACCTTACCAACTGTTCAGTGTTTGATAACCCTCTCTGCCAATCCCTTCACAGTTCTCCACTCACCCATCAAATTACATTTAAAATACTAAAAGAATGTACAAAGCCATCCAAAACTCTGCCCCCAGCTACATCACTTACCTAATCTCAAAATACCAACCAAATTGTTCTCTTTATACCTCCCAAGACCTCCTGCTCTCTAATAATAATAATAACAATAGTAATAAAAATAAGAAGAAATGCACCTATATTATTTAGGAAAAATGAGACACCCCAGGGTGATCTGATTTTGTAAAATTAATTCTTTGTAAATGTAAATAAACATGCCAGTGCTGAGGTTGAAGAATAATTCCAGGTATGGATACTCTTACGTAGTTTCACTGATAAAGCTTGTACCAATGTACCTATACATATAGTATACCATACCTGTGGGATTCCTCTAGAAGCTGGAAATCATTGTGGTAAACACAGTAACTTCAGTGATCTCCACTAGCTTTTAGGTCCTGTGGCGAGTGGCTGCTCTGCTCCATTGTGAACACAAGAGGTTGTCTGCTTTTCATGGGCTCCGTTCAGAGAATGCTTTTTTTTATTATCATTATACAGGATTTATATAGTGCCAAAAGTTTGTGCAGCGATTTACAACATGCTTTGCATTTTCTTAATTAATGCAAAGCATTCTCTGATTGGATGAGGTGGGGAGCATCATTGCGCTACCTCACCACCTCATCCTATCAGAGAATGCTTTACATTCATTGAGAAAATGCAAAGCAATCTCTGAATGGCATCTGTTCTGAATGACCTGTGTTTAAAATGCAGAAATGTGTTCAACAAAAGTTTTTCATCCTAGCCCTTAGATTTTTTTACCAACTCCAGTCGAAACCAATTGTTGAATTGCCAATTTAACTCTTAGATAATCAACCAAATGATCTGAAAATTAAAATTTTCTAACAAATTGTACAGATGTAAGGCCAGCTGAAGGTAGCACTTAACCACTGCCCACCATTGTAAAGGCGTGCCTCAACATTGTCCACTATTGAAAAGGGCCAATTAACCACTGAACATCAGTGTAAAGTGGCACTCACCACTGAACAATAGTGTAAGGCAGCAAATCAACATGATCACAAAGATAAGGGGGTGCTTCACCACTGACCACCACTGTAAAGGGGCTTTTATTTCAGGTTCTTATACTTTCCAGTGGTTACCAATGTACAAGGGACTCTTATTAAAATAGGGGTGTCAATTGACCATCAATGTAAAAAGGAGTGAAAATATGCCACTACAATGCAGGTTTGAATAGATGTGTATTGTGTAATATAGGCTGCTGATAGCTAGTTGAGAAGGGGTCCATAGTCAGGAGTATAAAATGCTAAATATTGCAGGGATTTTACTGAAAAGGGGCTACCTCTGATTTGCAGTAAGCATTGCACAATATATATATATATATATATATATATATATATATATATATATATATATATATATATATATATATATATACATATATATATATATATATATTCTGTATATACAGTAGGTCTAACTATATAAAGGTTCTAACCTTTCTCCACTCTATCCAGAACAAAAAAATGTTTTCTCAATACATATAGTGTTGCCTATAAAAGATGGCTGCAGATTTCCTGACATAGTGGTCCAGCACTTTCAAATGCAGATTGTGAGATATAAGACTTGTTAGCCCACCGATGTATGAAAGCCCCAGTGGGTGATTTGACCTTCGGTTGTTTTAGCCTTCTGAAGGCATTACATCTAAAGGCAGCAAGAGCAGAATTACCAGCTTGCTATAGAAAAATTGTGAATGTGTCCATCACCCAAGTTGTATTTGCCGTTTGAAAGGGATATTCACAGACGTGACAGAAGTTCGATGTCTGTGGTATGCCCTTTTCAGAGAAGCAATTGTCGTTTTTCAACATGTTAAAATACTGTGAAAAAAGGAAAGGATTACCTAAATTGTGAAATGTTGAACAAAATCTATAAGTCACAAGCTTGGTAAAACATAATAGTATGTGTTAAAGCTGCCTGTAATGTCCAGTTGAGCGAGTGTGTTCACTGCTTGATGCTACTTTCTTCCATAAGTACCGTGTAATGCTTCCTAACATTACCAGTATCACATAGGTTTTCCTAGTTACTGCTGAACACTAACATTCTAAATGAGCTCTCTCTCATGCTCTTGTAACAAGAATCATAATGGGATAGGGTATGATTCCTAAGAATATTGAAAATATTATAATCATGCATAAAAATAAAGTATGCCATTATATATGTTTTTTTGTTATTTACCTTGTTACCGTAATCTATATTTAGCTTAGATTGATATATCAGCATTTCAATTCTTAAGGTGGTAGAGATAGGTGCAGGTACTCCCTCTCACCCCTGGGTCACCCTTGTCTCCACCCTCCTACCCACCTTCCAGCACCACAGTTGTCTCTGCCCCTACCTATCCCCCAGCACTGTCACCCTCAAAAAAACATTTTAGGTGATGAAGCAGTATGGGGAATGATGGGATTGGCCAGGTTTTGCTAAATGTGAGAGTAGCTTAAAGGGACATGGTTAAATAGAACTTGAGCCTAAGAAATTTTTACAATCATTTCAAAAAATGTACTTCTTCCATTTCATATGCTTTGTAGCCCAACTTAACCACTTCACTCCAAATTACGTACCTGTTCGTCATTTGGTTGAAGTGGTTATATCGGGGTGATGCCTGCAGCTGCAGGCTTCACCCCGGAACCGTTTTTTAGAGCTAGTGATGCAACTAATGAGCCATTATCATAAGGAGCGGGAGGGGACACCCCTCCTCCCGCCGCCTTCCGCTGCTCTGCCTGGGTCTCCCGTCCCACCGGGAGACCAAAGCGACCATCCGGCAGTGTAGAAACCCGAATAAAGCCAGCTTCGATCGGGTCTCCGATTTAAAAATCCGGAAGCGACGTCACTTCCGGTTTACTCAGCTGGCCAATGGTGGCGATTAAAAAAAAATTTCAGTATTCCAAAATGCCGATTGGAGTGCGAAGGAGGGATTTGGGGTCCCTCCATAAAGAGTACTTGTCACTGCCTATTATTGTCACAAGGGATGTTTACATTCCTTGTGACAGCAATAAAATAGACCAGATTTAATTTTTTTTTAAAGGGACAGTGTTAAAAAAAAAACAAATAAGAAAAAAAAATATAAAGCGCCCCCCCATCCCTGCAAGCTTGCGCACCAAAGAAAATGCTTAAGTAAGTCGTGCCCGCAAATGTAAACGGTGTTCAAATAACACATGTGAGGTATAATTCTAGCAAAAGACCTCCTCTGTAAAATCTAAACAGGTAACCGTTAAAAAAAAACATTGAAAAAATTTGCCTATGGAGATTTTTAAGTACCTTAGTTTGTCGCCATTCCACGAGTCCGTGCAATTTTCAGCATAACATGTTAGGTATCTATTTACTCGATGTAACATTATCTTTCACAATATGCAAAAACATTGGGCTAACTTTACTGTTTTCTTATTTTTTAATTCAAAAAAGTTTTCTAGCAAAAAATACTGATTTTAACTTGTAAGCAACAAGTGTCAGAAATAGGCTTGGCCCAGAAGTAAGATCTTTATAAAATAGTCAGTCAGCAACTGTTAAGACAATAAACACTTTGGTCAGAAGCATCTGTGTCCAGTGGCTGGCTGTAAAAATAAGGAGCCCCCAATTCACTTCCTTCACATCCAAAAGCCCCAATCACATCTAGAGCCTCCCATCACATAAATGTCCCCCTTCAAATCCGAGTCTCCCGTCACATCTGAAAGTCCCCTTTACATTTGCAGCCCGCTATTAAAATCTGAAGGCCCTGTTCACATTTGGAGCCTTCCATCACCTCAAAGTCCTCAGCCCCCTTCACATTTGGAACGACTCCTAAGAAGTGTCACTTCTTTCAGGACTGTCTAAAATCCTGGAGTAAAATATCTCAGTCGCATACATGAGCTCCTAGCGGGAAGCGTGGCAGCATGGCAGAGCAGAGAATTACATCTGAAATGGCGAAGTAGTGGATCTGGAGTCTCTTTGGTATGGACAGAGGTGGACTTCCATGACAGAAGTTCTGTCCTCTTCTGGGGCAAGCTTTGCACTGTGCAGTGCAGTGTGATGTGACATCATTCATTACTAAGACACTGGTAGGTTTTGGCTGAAAAAACATGATGGTGAAGTGAAATGTGTGTGTTTCATAAAGCCATTATTTGTGTGAGTTATCATAAGAGATCCACCTGTCCTCTGTGTACCAGATCTGACCAGTCTTTAACTAAATAAAGTTAGTAAAAAAATAAATTTGTAGTACTGATCACTGTTAATTGCATAGGAATGTTGTCAAAACAATGCTGGGTCAGACTATTTCCCTTTCAAGATACCAATATCGGTCTCCAAAGCTCAATGATATTCAGGAGGAAACACAGAACAAAACTCCATAGTGTAGTATTATGGATACTTTTCAATATTGTAAGAAATATCAGTAATCACAAACCAAAAGACTCATAGACATCATAACACAGAAAATGCTCCTCCTTCTTCGTCCGGTGCACAACTACACTTTACTCCACTCTGTCGGGTGTATGCCACCACTACCGCTATGCCCTATGGATATCTCAGGGCTTAGGGCAGAGCATAGTGATGATGTCAGTACGCCCAGGGCCCTCTGGAGAATGAGGAGTGTTTTCTGTGTTATGCGGCATGGGTCTTTTTGTTTGCAAGTACCGATATTTCTTACAATAATAAATGGTGTCCATAATACTACACTTTTTATTTTTGTTCTGTGTTTCCGCCTGAATATTATTGCACTTTGGAGACCGATATTGAAATCTTGAAAAGGGGAAAGAAATAGTCTGATTCAGCCATCCATCTGGGATTTTTGCTAAAGCACGTTATGACTTTGGTTAAAGTGGGGTCTATTGTTCTGGTAAGCAGCTTTGTGTGCAGGTGGAGAAGCACTGGATTAATTGTTTTGCACTGAGATCTCACACCCCTGAAGGATGTTTATTTACACGTAGATGGTCTTTGTTTTATCAATAATGACTATTGAGCACTTTGATTTATATTGATTGGATATTACTATGTGTTTGATATAGTAGATATATTGTTAAACAATATCTGGGATATTATTTACAGTATATCTGTTGAATTTATAAATTTAAAAAGACAGCGCAACGCATTTTTTCCTTTTTGCCTTTAGTAAATCAACCCTATTACTGAGAGTGCTTCTGTTATAATTTGCCCAGGTTGAGCAAAACGGTGTGGTTTGCTTTTAGTGTAAACACATGCAGCCAGAACACCACTGTCCTGGCCAGTCAGATGATCTAGGAAATTAAAGACGGAACAAGTACCGTATTTATCGGCGTATAACACGCACCGGCGTATAACACGCACCCCAAGTTTAGGAGGGCATTTTAAGGAAAAAAAGTTTTAGGAGGGAAGTTTAGGGAAAAAAAACACTTACATTTAAGCGTCATTTGCAGCTTGCCCAGCGTCATTTGCAGCTTTGCCCAGTGTGATTTGCAGCTTGCCCAGTGTGATTTGCAGCTTGTCAGCGTCATTTGCAGCTTGTCAGCGTCATTTGCAGCTTGCCCAGTGTCATTTGCAGCTTGCCCAGTGTCATTTGCAGCTTGCCCAGTGTCATTTTCAGCTTTGCCCAGTGTGATTTGCAGCCTGCCCAGTGTGATTTGCAGCTTGCCCAGTGTGATTTGCAGCTTGCCCAGTGTGATCTGCAGCTTGCCCAGTGTGATCTGCAGCTTGCCCAGTGTGATCTGCAGCTTGTCAGTGTCAATTGCAGCTTGCCAGCGTCATTTGCATCTTTCCCACATTTAAAATTGCCGCCTAGAAAGACCGCGCGGCTGGAAAAGACCGACCGCCGGCGGAAAAGCCCGAGCCGTCTGTTCGGCTCCGCTCGCAGTCCCGCCTCCCTGCTGTTTCGGAAGCGAGCGCAGGGAGGCGGGACTGCGAGCGGAGCCGGAAAAGCCAGAGCGTCTGTTCGGCTCCACTCGCAGTCCCGCCTCCCTGCTGTTTCAGAAGCGAGCGCAGGGAGGCGGGACTGCGAGCGGAGCCGAACAGACAGATCAGTCTTTTTCGGCGGCGCTCGTTTTTTTCCGGCGGTGCTCGTTTTTTTTTTGACGGCGGTCGCTGTTTTTCGGCGCCGTTTGATTTTTTTGGGCACTTTTTTTTGGGGTATCGGAGTATAACACGCACCCACGAGTTTCCCCCAATTTTAAGGGGGAAAAAGTGCGTGTTATACGCCGATAAATACGGTATATATTTAAAACAGCGTGCCTGTGAGTTTTAGCCACAACTCTGGATTCTTGGTGGTCTCCAATAAGACTGTGATCAAAAGGGAGCTCAGGGATGCTTACTGGTCTTTGTGACTAGGTGGCAGCAAAGTATAAAACCTAGATATGTCTGCAAAAAAAGCTAAAGCTTTCTGTAAACATGAAAAGTGTACAAATCAAGGTAATTTATTCGTTCTAGAGCGCTTGCACTTCCCTATTAATCAAAAAGCACTCTTTCTTTGAAGTTAAGAAATACTAATTTCATCCTACAGACTTTCCATAGGGTTTAATCTGGACAAAGATGCAGGATCTTTATGATTAGTCGCATTGCTCATTTCCCTAGTTTTCTGACATAAATCTATTGTTCATTTCTGACACATTTTATTGCACTTCTGCTTGTGTTTTGAAAGATTTTTCTCTTTTGTTCATCTTCCTGTAGCCTCTTTCCTACCTGTTATGACACGACAGGATCTGGATTTAAGCCAAACTAGCAGAGAGCTTTAGTCATTCCATGCATGTCAAAACAGAAAGGTTCCCTAGGTTACCTAGCAACAATAGATATCTGTAAAATGAAAGAAGTCCACTCCAGTTTTTAAAAACTTCAGATTATTGTGGTAATATGTTAGATTTCTGCATATAGGACACATGCATGCACACAAGCGTAAGCACACATGGTAGAGAGACCCTTGCTCAAAAATGTTTGCACAAGTTGGTAACATGGTTTTATTACACATAACTGTATATAAAATAATACAGTCAACTATAGGCCTTGTTCTAATATTACCATACCATTACTCTGCATAGGAAGTATGTTTATTTTAAAACTAAAATTATATAGAACGTCCTGTGAGCCTCCACTAACAATAATAAACCAATAAGTCCTCTTTGAATCAGCTGCAAGCGGTAAACATGTCTCATAAACCATGTAAAAGTACTAAAATCGCATTAAAAACTATGCACTATCAAAGGTATAAGCATAAAGCCTCTGAATTGGTAAAAATATATCCTCTACACTGTGGTAATAATGATGTATAAAATATATGATGAAAAAATATATAAAAATAACAAGTGCTTAATAACCAAATATTAAAGTGACAATGTGCATTCATATAGAGTCCAGGTGACAGGTGCACGCCGTAGGAGTCAGGAGTGCACCGCTAGTGGACCCTAGGACTGACTGCTGCAGATTGAACTCTGGGAGGTTCAGGAAGCAGGTCCACTGGAGCATAAACACAGATCTCACTGGGAGCTAGAGCATAGATTCCCCAGGGCGTGGAGTTTAAGAGCTAGCAGGTGTTCACCAGAGCCTCTAGTGGTGAGGATGGACTGTGCTGCAGTCTGGCTCCAGGTCGCAGCCCCCAGGGTCTCACAGCTCACACTCACGGTAAACTTACAGGAGAAAGAGGAAGGAAGCAGCAGGCTAGTAAAGGGATAAGCCAAAGGTCGGGGCAACTAGCAGACAAGGATTAACATAGAACACGCCAAAGGTCAGGGTCACAAGCAGACAGGCATAGTCGAGAACAGGCCAAGATCGGTAACTGAAATCAGACGTAAGAGACACAGCAAGTTGCACATGAAAGCTAAACACACAATGGTTGATCAGCAAGGTTGGCTTGCAATGCACAGGTTAATATAGTGTTCCTAATTGGAGGCTGAGGTGGAGCTATGCTGAGGGAAGATTATATAAGCAGTCAGGTGAGAGTGTCTGGCCTCTAAAAGTGAACACATGGAGGAGAGGTAAGCTGACAGACAAATATTACTGCATAACCATGACAATATTTCACAGCAGGGCCCTTTCCTGAGCCCAACAAGAGTATCTGTGAGGGGTTACAGTGTTGTGGCACCATTACCACCACCACCACCACCCAAGGCCCAGTTTTTCTGCCCCTGTTTAACAGGGGCATGTAATTACAATTTGTGATATAATATTTCAGCGCAGGGACCACTCCTGCGCCCAACAAGAGTATCTGTGAGGGGTTACAGCATTGTGGCACCACCACCACCACCCAAGGCCCAATTTTTCTGCTCCTGTTTAACCACTTCAGCCCCAGACTAATTTGCAGCCAAAGGACCAGGCCCCTTTTTGCGATTCGGCACTGCGTCGCTTTAACTGACAATTGCGCGGTCGTGCGACGTGGCTCCCAAACAAAATTGGCGTGCTTTTTTCCCCACAAATAGAGCTTTCTTTTGGTGGTATTTGATCGCCCCTGCGGTTTTTATTTTTTGCGCTATAAACAAAAATAGAGCGACAATTTTGAAAAAAATGCAATATTTTTAACTTTTTGCTATAATAAATATCCCCAAAAAATATATAAAATATTTATTTTTCCTCAGTTTAGGCCCATACGAATTCTTCTACATATTTTTGGTAAAAAAAATTGCAATTAGCAAATATTGATTGGTTTGCGCAAATGTTATAGGGGATGTTACAAAATAGGGGATAGTTTTATAGCATTTTTATTAATATTTTTTTTTTTACTAGTAATGGCGGCGATCAGCGATTTTTATTGTGACTGCGACATTATGGCGGACACATCGGACATTTTTGACACATTTTTGGGACCATTGTAATTTATATAGAAATCAGTGCTATTTAAATGCACTGATTCCTATGTAAATGACAGTGGCAGTGAAGGGGTTAACCACTAGGGGGCGGGGAGGAGTTAGTGTGACGTGTTGTGTTTTTTCTTACAGTAGGGGGTGTGGCTGACGTCTGACGTCACTGATCGGCTGTTCCTGATGACAGGGAACAGCAGATCAGTGACAGGCAGTGTAGGAAGCGCTGGGAGAGGTTTGTTTACACAGATCTCTCCCGTTCTTCAGCTCTGTGACCCCATCGCGGGAAGCCAGCCGCTGGTCCCGCGGCCGTGGTCACAGAGCTCCCGACCGGGTCGCGAGTGTGCCGCTGGCGGCGCGCGCGCAACCCTGCAGCTAGGCAATTAAAGAGCACGTATATATACGTGCTTTTGTCTAGCCGTGCCATTCTGCCGACGTATATTTACATGCGGCGGTCGGGAAGTGGTTAACAGGGGCATGTAATTACAATTTTTGATCAAATATTTCATAGCAGGGCCTGTTCCTGCGCCCAACAAGCATAACTGTCAGGGGTTACAGTGTTGTGGCACGACCACCACTGCCTAAGGCCCAATTTTTCTGCCCCTGTTTAATAGGGGCAAGTAATTACCATTCTTGATATAATATTTCACAGCAGGGCCCGTTCCTGTGCCCCAACAAGAGTAACTGTGAGGGCTTATGCCCCGTACACACGGTCGGAAATTCCGACCACAAAATCCGTTGGATTTTTACCGACGGATTTTGTCCGACACTGGTGTTGTATACACACGGTCGGACAAAGTTGTTGGAAAATCCGATCATTCTGAACGTGGTGGCGTTCGTTGCGTACGACAGAACTATGTAGAGGCTATTAGCCAATAGGTTTGGTCTCCTAATTTGATCTGAGCATGGGTGGCAAGTCCGATCGGATTTTGTTGTCGGAAAATTTGAGAGCAGGATCTCAAATTTTTTACGTCGGAAATTCCGACGGAAAAAGTCCGATGGAGCCCACACACGGTCGGATTTTCCGACTACTTGGTCCGATCGTACATTTTCCGTTGGAATTTCCGACCGTGTGTACGGGGCATTACAGTGTTCTGGTACCACCAACACTTAAGGCCCAATTTTCTGCCTGGTAATGGATGATACTAATTGACTCTTTGCTACCAATGCCATCAGTGTCCACATCAATATAAATAATATTGTGGTTGATTCACTAAAACTGGTGAGTGAAAAATCTGGTGCAGCTGTGCATGGTAGCCAATCAGCTTCTAACTTCAGCTTGTTCGAATAAAGCTTTGCCAAACAAACCTGGAAGCTGATTGGTTTCTATGCAGAGCCAGGCGAGATTTTGCACTGTCCAGTTTTAGTAAATAAACCGCAGTGTTAGTATTCCACTGGTGTCATCACCCTCTATTACGCTATACAAAAAAAATCCTCTTTCACCACATACCTTCCTGAACAGTGGTTAGAGATCCAGATCGCCCATTAGAAGGAAATCCTTTCTTTATCTGGTGCCTTTTTCACTACTGGAATTGTAGTGAATATCCAATGGACCCATTGATTAGTTAACTGAAGCATGGTGCACCAACTTTCTTGCCTCCACAGAGAGCAGGTGAGTTGGTCTTAATTTCAGTCACTTGTGTATCCTTCCTAGGCCCCCCACAGTACAATGGGAATATCCTTCCTTATGGTTGGTGTATTTTGGGCATGCGGTGTGTCATTTACTTTTTTTTGGTTTGATATTTTAATTACATCTTTATAAATGAAAATATTTAATTAAATTAAAATCACCAGAACCAGTTGCTGCTTTTTTTGTACATGCAACTTACCATTCTTTCATAAGTCCAGAATGAACATGATGTGTTGTAACTTGAGAGTACTTGACTTTTTCAACACTTTACCTTGTTTTTGTTTGAAATTCATAGGTCAGTGTCTGCAAGAATTAGCCTGGAATTTTGAGACCTGGTAAAATTCCTGAGGCTCCTTTCCAGCCTCACACTGTCCTATATATCACAGGATGAAGAGGTGTTTTGCAAGGTTTAGTCTAA
This sequence comes from Lithobates sylvaticus, assembly GCA_028564925.1. NCBI lineage: Eukaryota > Metazoa > Chordata > Amphibia > Anura > Ranidae > Lithobates > Lithobates sylvaticus. The sequence goes on from CM053026.1 coordinate 559,691,432, forward strand.
CAGCTAGAAATTATAGCTAGCATATCCTTGACTTTCTTTCAAGGAGTTTAACTCTTGCTAAGGCACACCAGTCATTATAGAGCAATAAGCTTTATTTGATAAAGGATTGTAGCAGTACCCCTGTAGGGGCTGCTAAGTGATGTGGCCCACCTGTCATCCTGCCCAGCCCAGCGTTAACCTTTCAGACACTCCAAGACAGAAATCAGTCCATGAGCTTGGTTTTATGTTTTATTGAGGGATTTGAACTTGGATGGGGTTTAGGAAGTATGGGGTGCCCAATTGAATTTTGCAGAACTTGCTGGAGCAACTACAGTATCTCACAAAAGTGAGTACACCCCTCACATTTTTGTAAATATTTTATTGTATCTTTTCATGTGACAACACTGAAGAAATTACACTTTGCTACAATTTAAAGTAATGTGTACAGCTTGTATAACAGTGTAAATTTTCTGTCCTCTCGAAAAAAACTCACACAGCCATTAATGTCTAAACCGCTGGCAACAAAAGTGAGTACACCCCTAAGTGAAAATGTCCAAATTGGGCCCAAATGTCAATATTTTGTATGGCCACCATTATTTTCCAGCACTGCTTGAACCCTATTGGGCATGGAGTTCACCAGAGCTTCACAGGTTGCCACTAGAATCCTCTTCCTCTTCTCCATGACGACATCACGAGCTGGTGGATTTTGGAGACCTTGCGCTCCTCTACCTTCCGTTTGAGGATGCCCCACAGATGCTCAATAGGGTTTAGGTCTGGAGACATGCTTGGCCAGTCCCTCACCTTTACACTCAGTTTCTTTAACAAGGCAGTGGTCGTCTCGGAGGTGTCTTTGGGGTCGTTATCATGTTGGAATACTGCCCTTCGGCCCAGTCTCCGAAGGGAGGGAATCATGCTCGACTCCAGTATGTCACAGTACATGTTGGCATTCATGGTTCCCTCAATGAACTGTAGCTCCCCAGTGCCAGAAGCACTCATGTAGCCCCAGACCATGACACTCCCACCACAATGCTTGACTGTAGGCAAGACATGCTTGTCTTTGTACTCCTCACCTGGTTGTCCACACAAAAGCTTGACACTATCTGAACCAAATAAGTTTATCTTGGTCTCATCAGACCACAGGACATGGTTCTAGTAATCCATGTCCTTAGTCTGCTTGTCTTTAGCAAACTGTTTGCAGGCTTTCTTGTGCATCATCTTAAGAAGAGCCTTCCTTCTGGGACGACAGCCATGCAAACCAATTTGATGCAGTATGCGGCGTATGGTCTGAGCACTGACAGGCTGACCCCCCCACCCCTTCAACCTCTGCAGCAATGCTGGCAGCACTCATACCTCTATTTCCAAAAGACAACCTCTGGATATGACGATGAGCATGTGCACTCAACTTATTTGGTCGACCATGGCACGGCCTGTTCTGAGTGGAACCTGTCCTGTTAAAATGCTGTATGGTCTTGGCCACCATGCTGCAGCTCAGTTTCAGGGTCTTGGCAATCTTATTATAGCCTAGGCCTTCTTTATGTAGAGCAACAATTCATTTTTTCAGATCCTCAGAGAGTTCTTTGCCAGGAGGTGCCATGTTGAACTTTCAGTGACCAGTATGAGAGAGTGAGAGTGATAACACCAAATTTCCCACACCTGCTGCCAATTCACACCTGAGACCTTGTAACACTAACGCGTTACATGACACCGGGGAGGGAAAATTTCACTTAGGGGTGTACTCACTTTTGTTGCCAGTAGTTTAGACATTAATGGCTATGTGTTGAGTTATTTTGAGGGGACTGCAAATTTACACTGTTATACAAGCTGTACACTCACTACTTTACATTATAGCAAAGTGTAATTTCTTCAGTGTTGTCACAGGAAAAGATATAATAAATTATTTACAAAAATGTGAATGTGAAACTTTTGTGAGATACTGTATATACACGCTGGTATATGCACTCCATTTCTCCTCCTGCACATTGCGTCCTCTCTAATGTTCACTCCGCTCTCCTGCTGCACATCGCTTCCTCTCTAATGTTCACTCCTCTCTCCTGCTGCACATCACTTCCTCTCTAATCTCCAGGCTAAGCTAGCAAAAAGGTTTTTAGGCCTGACACCGGCTCAGCCAGGCTTTAGCAATTGCCTTTTGCAGGCAGGGACCGCTGGCCCCTTTAGTGTAGCAATAGAAAGTTCCTGGTGCTAGCTGCCCTAACTTTGGTTACTAAGCCCAGTAACCCATCTTCAGGCCCTGCCAGTCCTCCTGGCTGCAGCTGCTCTCTCCACTGCCCATGACACCACAGTCTACTGTACTGACTCTGGACCCATCCCCGGCTGCATGCTCCCAGTCCTCTCAGGCGTGCCTCCACAGTCCTCCTGACTGTGCATGTCACTCACTAGCTCTCCTGAATGCGACCAGTTGTTTCTCTCCTTGGAAACTTGCCCGGCAATGCTCTCTCCTGCTGTCCTCTCTTGCTCCTGCCTACCTTACAAAAAATCCTATCTCTAGCACCTACCTACCTAGAGGGTGCTACACTAGTGACAGGTGAATTTAAACAGTTATTTTGTATAAAGTGCAGTAACCCAAAGCAGTCAGTCAGAAGTCATGTCAAACCATAACTAACTGAATTCTTTTTTTTTTTTTTATAAATCTCAAATTTTCATAACAGAAAAAAAACACAACAAGACATCATACACACTGAACCAAAAATATAATAAAACAATTTCAGAATCCAGTATATCAATTATTAATCCACAAAGGAAAAAAAAAAAAAAGAAGCAAATGATTTTTTAAATAAACATTAATTCCTACTTTCCCCAATGACCCCCGACATCACTCACATGGGAGCATACCTATTATAAACAATGGCCCTCATGGACATTCGATGCTGTATACGGTTTATCCATCCACCTTGCCCACACTTTATCATGTTTACTAGGAGAGCCCCTATTCATGTAAGTATCTCTATACAATGGAAGATTATTATTTACAAATTGTTTCCGGTATGAAAGCATAGGGGACCGAGGTTTCTTCCAATGCAGAGCAATAGCTTTTCTTGCGTAAAATAATGTTATATTAGCGAACACTCGCTCAGACACTGTGGGAAGAATAGTCTCTACCAGGCCCAGTAGACAAACAGACATTAAAACTGGTAAGGGAGCAGAAGTGATAGAATTCAATATATCCACCACTTCCACCCAAAAGACAGCTATATATGGACAGGTCCAGAAAATATGTGTGAAATCCCCGATTCGTGGCAAATCACCAACACTCTGAAGAATACATAGGATTTATCTTTTAAGTCAATGTGGCGTACTATATGCTCTATGTACTAATTTATATTGAATCATACGATCTCTTAAGGATATCAAAGATCACAAAGGGAAATCCCACACAACCCTCCAATCCTCCATATCTAAATCTGGTATATCTCGCACCTACCAATCTCTCAGAGCCCCTAATGGCGGCATAGAAATTAATATAAGATGAGAATACAATCTCGAGGTGGGCTTATCAAGACACTCAGACCTAAGTACTAACTCTAAAGTGGATTGACTAATCGTTAAACTATCCTGTGGAAACTGTGCCTGAAAGGTATGAAGAAGCTGGAAATATCTAAATAAGTGGGAGCTTGGAATATTAAAAGTCGAAGTTAGTGTAGAAAAAGTAGATAGTTTCCGAACAGTAATCACTTGAGAAAGTAGTTTAATATTATACTTGGTCCATGCAATAGGCTCTGGTGCTCTAAAAAAATTGAGGAAGAGTAGGATTAAACCATAAATAGCAAACTAAATTCTAATTGGTTGCTGTGGGTTAGTAAACATTGCACATACAGTAGACAAACATGTTATAATTCTCTAATAAATAAAATGTCTTTATGAAAGTGAGTTCTGCTAGATAAAAAATGACTAGAATCTCCTTTGGTATATACTATTACAGGGTCCATTACATAGTATAATTCGACCTTCAAGAATAGGAACTCAAAAAGGCATGTAATAGGTTCTAATGTCTAATGTAATTCTAATGTTAAGTGAACAGTTATATCAAGTTGTCCTCTGGGTGCCACTAGAGATGTAAGTTCAAGAAGTTATGTGCAAGCCTGCTAACATGAGATAAAACAGTTTAGTTAGTTATAAAGGAACCTCTACTGCCCAGAACCAGCTATGATACCCTAAATCCTACAGTACAATTTAAAGAACTATAAACTATACAAAATCATTAAAGGCCTAACTATGAAACTCAGCACTGATGAGTTAAAAGTGGCAAAATAGTATTAAAGCGGAGTTCCAGGCTTTTTTTGTTTATTAAATGTCAGCAGCTACAAAAAGTTAGCTGCTGACTTTTAATGAACAGATACTTACCTGTGCCACACGGAGCCCCTCTCCTCCCCCTCTCCTCTCCTCGTCACCTCCATTGAAACTGTAGGCACCCGGCCGTGACAGCTTGCGGCTTCACGGCTGTGTATGTGCGAGTCACGCTGCGCTCTCCCAGTGGACAGGCAATCTTCCCAGAAGATTTCAGAGAGGAGGAGTCACCTAGTCGGCCCGTAGGTGGAAGCAGGAAGTGGGACAGGAAGTCCCACTCAAAACCAGGTACCCACTCCCCAAAAAAATACATGGCAAATGTGGCATGTAAGGGGGCGAGGAGTGCTTAAAGCAGAAGTTCCACTTTTGGGTGAAACTCTGCTTTAACATCAAGATAAGGGCATAATGTTGCTGGTTGTAGAAGTATACCAATAGTAGTATTCGTAGTAGCAGTCTGCAAAGTAGTAGTGACAGCAAAGTAGACATATAGATTTACTAAGACTGGAGAGTGGTGCAACTGTGCATGGTAGCCAATCAGCGTCTAACTGAGCTTGTGTATTCTGGAGTAGAGTTGCCACCTCATCCCTTTAAACCCGAACACATATTAATTACACTTGGTGCAACTGTGCATGGTAGCCAATCAGCGTCTAACTGAGCTTGTGTATTCTGGAGGCTGATTAGTTTCTATGCAGAGTTGCACTAGATTTTGCACTCTCCAGTTTTAGTAACTCAACTCCATAGTGTTTGCTGGGCAGTGGTGGTAAATACTCATTAGTATGCTGCTTCACCTTTGTCCAGTCATAGGCTGGAGGAGGCACAGGACATGTATGTGTTACTTAAAGTGTTACTAAACCCAGTACCCTGCATTCAATATATATGGTCTCCCACAATGCACAGAACATGCAATTATTTTAGTAAAAATGTAAACTGCTAAATACCTTTTCCCCTCAGTAGTATACTGTATAGAAGTCTTGTGACTTCTATCAATGTCTATCAGTGTCTGGTTAAAGTTCGTAGGAGGAGTTTTCAATAGAAATTATTTTGCAGGTTCAAATATTCCCTTATATTTGTTTCATCTGTGCATTTAGCTGTTTGCCTGGGGTTCAATTTCAATTAAAATATTGCATATGACATTGTTCTAATACAAATTGTAGCTGACAGGTGTCAAACTGCAAGCAAAGCAGGCTATCCACAAGCTCATAAAGGATGCTACTGTAAAGCAGAGATAAATAACAGGACTTCATAGATTACAAACTGCTCAATCACCTCTTTTCTAGCAAAAAACATGAGAAGTTGACTTGCTTGGATAAGTTCGCTTGAGCAGGATGACAGCAGGCACTGGCCTTGGCCTAAACCAAGTACCTTGGAAGAATTCATTATTTCATGTTTATTAATACATTATGTGTTAATTTATTATTACATGATGTAATGATATATTATTGATACATTAATAATACATTAATTCATTCATTATTGCATTAATTATTATGCCATGTCAAAATGGAACGTGTATAATTAATTAACATAGAAATATATGCACTGCTTAAGCCAATCAACCAAATGGCAGTTGAAGACTAATGCCCTATACACACGGTCAGAAATTCCGACCACAAAATCCGTCTGATTTTTTCCGATGGATTTTGTCCGACACTGGTGTTGCATACACACGGTCGGACAAAGTTGTCGGAAAATCCGATCATTCTGAACGTGGTGACGTTCGTTGCGTACGACGGAACTACGTAGAGGCTAGTAGCCAATAGCTTTGGTCTTGTAACTTGATCTGAGCATGCGTGGCACTTTGTCCGTCGGAATTCGCTACACGATCAGAAAAAGTCCGATCAGACTTTGTTGTCGGAAAATTTGAGAGCAGGATCTCAAATTTTTTCCGACGAAAAGTCCGATGGCGGCCACACACGGTCGGATTTTCCAACAACATGGTCCGATAGGACATTTTCCGTCAGAAATTCCGACCGTGTGTACGGGGCATTAGGGCTCTCTTAGATGGGTGAGAGTGTCTGTCTTCCTCTGAAAAGCAATACAGAGAGGATCACTTTTCAGAGGGTAGTAGAACAGCAGCAGCCAGGTGTTCAGGTGATCCTGCTGCCTCATGAATGACTGTTTCTTTATTTTATTTTTATTCCCCGGGGTAAAAATGCAGTCCTCACTTTAAATAGAAAAAAGCAGTGATCTATCTTTTCTTTCGGTAATATTTGGCTGTCACATTGAAGTTAACTTTGAACATGCAATATTTAGCCTGTGAAGCAATAGTGAGGAAATGAGCATGATAAGGGCTTATTCAGTCACAGCTGTAAATTGATTGTTTCCTTTCTTATGTAAACTTATCAGGCAGCGCTGTGCGCCCACTTCCGAAGATTGCTATGGTAGAGTCTTATCTGGAGGAAACTGATTGTAAAAGCTTGGCCTGTTCCTGATAAGGCACATATCTCTATGTTGGACTTTGTATGCATGTTCTCATTTTGTTAACACTGCCAAGAGGCAAAACCGGTGCTCAGGTAATGTGACATCTGTGAATATGACATACTCTATTTTAACTATTTATAATTTTTAACAGCCCTAAACTATTTGACCTAAATTTATCACTGCAAAATATTTTAAGGCTTGTAGAAAAGGGAAGTAACTTCCTATTCCATTTTATTGTGTTATGAATTTTCTTTGCACATGCAATACTTAAAGATTGGTGTTTATATTAGGTACCCATCAGTAAGTACTGTAGTAGCTGTATGGGTGACTTCAACAGACCGTCTATTTTGGCAAGGATATGTCAATAGCAATCTATGGGGTCCAGAGTTGTCGGACTACACTGGATTTTAGCAGATAGCAAGATCATTTGGCAAATACATTTGGAGAAAATGTATGAATATATAGTTTAGAAACCTGTATACCAATGCAATGAAAGTGATCCGTATTCTGTAAAAAAAAAAAAGGCATGTTGTCCCCCAATGACAGAAAAGGTCTGCTTTCCCATACCATAATGCTACACTACAATAAAAAAATAAAAAAAAACAATTGGTAAAAAAAAAGCTAGGTAATTTACTGTAGTTTTCTTCTATATTGCAGGGGATGACATCCCCATCTATTCAACAAGATCCTGGGACTGTTGATTTCCTTGAATCTTGCAAGATGATGCTCCGATACAGTGCTAGAGTGTGTTCTAGAAGATATAGGCTACTCAATATTCTCTGGGATCTTGCCCAAAGCCTAGAAACTGTAGAAAGAAGATGGTGGTGCAGGAAATATATATGACTTCATTTTTTATACCTACAGTTTTTTTTGTATTGCAATGTTCTGCCAACGGGGGAGTGTGTCCTTGGTAAATAAGCAGAGTCTGCATTTTTAGTACAAGGTCCACTTTAAAACGTACCACATATGTAAACAAATGGTGGATGGATCTAGGGTTATACGAACTATATGGCAACGTGTCATACATTAAACACTTCAGCCCCGGAAGATTTGGCTGCTCAATGACCAGGCCATTTTTTGCAATACGGCACTGTGCGGCCGTTCGACGTTGTACCCAAACAAAATTGGCATCCTTTTTTTTCCACAAATAGAGCTTTCTTTTGGTTGTATTTGATCATCTCTGCGGTTTTTATTTTTTGCACTATAAACAAAAAAATATGACAATTTTGAAAAAAAACACAATATTTTGTACTTTTTTTTTGCAATTTTTTTTTAAAAAAAGCAAATGTTTCCCTCAGTTTAGGCCGATATGTATTATTCTACATATTTTTGGTAATAAAAATCGCAATAAGCGTACATTGATTGGTTTGCGCAAAAGTTATAGCGTCTACAAAATAGGGGAAAGATTTATGGCATTTTTATTATTATTATTTTTTTTACTAGTAATGGCGGCGATCAGTGATTTTTATCAGGACTGCAACATTATGGCGGACAGATCAGACACTTTTGACCAATTTTTGGGACCATTGGCATTTATATAGCGATCAGTGATATAAAAATGCACTGATTACTGTGTAAATATCACTGGCAGGGAAGGGGTTAACAGTAGGGGGCGATCAAGGGGTTAACTGTGTTACCTAGGGAGTGACTCTAACTGTGGGGGGATGGGACTGCCTGGGTGAGGAGAGCGATCGTTGTTCATACTTAGTATGAACAACAGATCACTCTCCTCTCCCCTGACAGCATGGAGATCTGTCTATTTACATTGACCGTTCTGTCTTTGTGTGAAGCGATCCCGAGTGACTGGCAGTCATCGCCTCTGCAGGGCACCCACATTGGTTCCGGCGTTGCGCCAGCGGCATGCGCGCGCCCCCCCCCCCCCCCCTAGTGGTCCAATGGCAAACCGACTTACAGCTACGTCGGTTCGCCCAGGGGAGCCAACCTGCCACAGTACAACTATGACGGCTGATCAGGAAGGGGTTAAAGTGTATCTTTAAAAATCTTTTTTATTGCTGTGTCTCATTGGGGACATTTCTCTTGACTTCCTGAGGAACAAGAAATTAAAGTGAAGCTCTCCAAAGTGAGGGGAAATCTCTTAGCTGACACTGGAACATGTTTCCCCATTAGATGTTTCCTCTATTCCTATTCCAGTGACAAATGTAAGGGTTTGATCACATGTGCTGCCAGGGGGTGGCAAAACCAGGTGGTTAAGCCACAGGTTTACTGTCCCCTGAACACTTAACTGAACAGACATGCAGGCAGGGCTATTGTGCAGCAGCCACAACTGTGCTTCAGGATTAAGTAAAACAGAGTTCAGGGGTCAGGATTAAGTAATGTGGAGTTCCCCCTTCTGCTTTCTAGTCATTCAGTTCATCCCCAGCTGCTCCTACCTATTATCCCTGGAAAGCTTGCACCATCGAATAAAAATTGCAGTGTGTACGCTTCAAAACAAGCTACACTGTGTAATCGTCAATGGAAAAATGTGGCTGATGGGGTGGCTCTAGCGGTGCCATGTTGGTTTGACGCTCGGCTTGCACAGTGTTGTAAATTCAGTTGGAGCATGTGCATGCTTCTGTAGCCGTACCCCCATGAGGGCTGCTAATAGACTCCCCACAGAATAGTACCCCACTCTGCAAATCCTCCATTACCTCTGACACCCTGGGTTCACTTATCTTACCAACTATATCAATAAGTAGAGACTCACACCGTATTAAAGAAACAGTTCAAGTATGTTTACTGTATTAGTGAGAACACAAAAATAAGTATATCTCAACACTGTAAGATAATAAAAAGGCACTCTTACAAACACATACTTTATCTAGACTTATAAAAAAGGTAATATAATGATAGGACATTCCTTTAACTGTAGATGAACACAGATATTAACCCAATCACAAAAACCTATGTGAACAGGTTAACAGGAGAGTAGAGAGCTGACTCTATGTCTTCTGCATCAGGCTCCTCCCTTCTGCCTCCTAAACCCACAGGCCATTAAAACTTACACAACATAAAAAACAATATGCAGACTATTATTTTCAAAGTGTCCGGCTCCCTTTAAATGAAGTCCAATGCAATTAGGGCAAATAAGGAAAAAGGATAGCAAAAGGTAAAAGGGTATTCCTTGAAATCCAGATGTCTTCAGCTAGCCTTGTTGTATTGTAACTAAAGTACTCCTTGATAATAGGGTGTAGAAAATTTGACAAAACTTTAAGGTATCCTTGTTGTATTGTAACTTCCTCTGATATGACCCTAATGGTGTTATTCAGTATCAATAATGTGAACTGGGAATAAGTGTCTGCTTTCAGTGTTCATTATAAAATAATTACTGACTTCCGGTGGAACTATAAGTAGCACCCAGCTGAACTGTGTAAATGTCTGAAAGCAGTGTCTTTAACAACAACAAGATGGGCTATGCCCGCTGACCACTCTGGAACTCAGATACAGCTGGCAACGATGTAAGTGATGGAGAAGACTCTATCAGAAACTTTCTCTGTATGCAGGATCTGGGAAATGGCGCCCACCACGCCACGATGTGGACCACTTGGAACTGAAGTGCAGGTCTCTGGATGACCTGGAACACCCTCCATTCCGCTGAAGGTAAGAAGTGATGCTGTCCGCAGAGGTCCCTTTGGGTATAGCTGAACAATTCCCCGCTGTGTAGGGGAAATGTTTTGTAGTCACGTATCAGGGGGACAGCACTGCTCCTTCATAGAAAGAGTAAGTTAGTGTTGACACAATAGGGCAGGAAATGTGTTACTGGAAGTAACACCAGGTGAAAATGATGTAAAATAATCAAAAAAAATAAGAAAATCAATGCAGCCACCACATCTAAGGACAGGTAAGCTGCAATAGATAAAAATTATGTTCTAAAATATACTTTAACCACCAAAAAACTTCAAGTTTCTGAGATGCATCTCCTGTGTTCATCTTCTGCACCTATGTTGCTGCTCCTTCTGCGGCTATTAACAGTAATAGCCGCAGAAGCCCCTTTAGCTCTTTTTCCCACAACTCTCTGGTTCCTGAACATGCCCAGGGAGTATAAATTACTCAGCTTCCCTTCCTCAGTAGGCCACACCTGACAAGGCACAGGTAGCTGGGCAATAAATCTGCAGGCAGGCGAGTCCCTTTACTTTCAGAACAATTACAGGTATGTGTGTAGTCAGGCCAAAGCCTATTAGCGAGCAATTTCTCCAAAAGACCCAGCTACTGTAGGGAGCCCCTACTGTTTTGCTACCAGAGTACTCCAGTTCAACTGAGGTGGCACTTCATCATTGTGTCTTGGATCCCTCCAACTCTTCATCTGTATTACAAGATCTACCCTGGGTTTCCCTGTGAGGGACAGGGGCATATCTGCCGTGAGGCAAACAAGGCGTTTGCCTTGGGTGGCATCTTACAGGGGGGTGGCACCATCCCCCAAGCAGAAGGGACACTAGCCAGGAGTCCTCTCGCCGAGGACTCCAGAGAACAGGGGCGGGCTGGGCTGCTGATCTAATGTCCCAAAAAAGGCTGCAGCGGAGGCGCAGATAGTGCCGCTTTACTAATCCCCTTAATCCCCAGCTGAGACCCGAAGCTGGCTCCTGCCCACTGGTTGCTAGGGCTGCACCGCTTCACATCTAGCATTTCCCCTCATTTTTAACATCCCCTCATTTTTAACATCATAACACAAGGGGGAGGTGTTTGTAGTTCACAAAGATATTTTGCCTTAACCGACTTTTATTATTTAAAATATAGGTCTGCCACGATCCCACAGGTGGTGGGGGCAGGGAAATGTTATGCCCCGCCCTTCACCTTTATTCTAGGTTTAACATTTTCCAAAGCCAAAACTTGTCCAATTGGGTAAATTTTCCTTGATTTCTTCTTCTGATGACCCAACAGGGAATAAGAGGAAATCTCTCCAAAGTGGGGAAAATTGCTCATTAGATAGTTGTCACTGGAACATGTGTCCCAATCGGTTATTCTTCTCTTTTTCTGTTCTGGTAACAACTCCGATTTTCAGATTTCGGGTTACAGTGGTCATCAGGTCAAATAGAGAGAGTGGATCTCCCTAGCTGGAACACATACAGCAGTAAAAGTCTGATTTTAATCCCTTACTATTACATCCAAAAATAAAATAAAAAGTGACTTGAGATACACGTCCCTTTTTTAATCTGCATTAGCAAAAGGCTGGTTGGCTTTGGCAACCCTGGCAAATCATTTTTCATTCCTCCATATATATAAAAATGTGGGTTTTGGTATTCTGCATTCATAAAGTGAGCTCCATTATCAATTTGTAACTTATAGTATCCGGTCAGGTTCTGCTTTTCTGCCAGTGTAGCATGGAATAATATAAGCAACAACCTGACTGGACAGCACAGCAATTCTCTTTAGCTAAAACAGTGATACACTCTATGTCCCCCAGTGTGTATGGAAATAGTACCGCATAAACCATATATTCCTTTCATACTAATCGGTGTAGATTTAAAATGACATATATTAGTTAAACTACAGTATATGTGCATTTCTGTTCCTGTGTAAGCAAACAGAGAGAGAAAGGAAGTGTAACAGCAGGATAATAAGTAACTAATTGATTCGCTGAGACATTTCTTCCCGTCTATCTGCACCCTTAGTAAATTATTGACAGGTTTGTTATGCAAGTAGTCTCTGGTACCTAAGGCAGACTGAATGTCAGCGTGTTAACTGCAGTCTGTTGATCTTTCCACTAAAGAGAAAAAAAAAAAGGTCTCCAGGTGTAACTACAATTTAACTTTTTCCAGATCTTTAAATACAGATTAAGCAAAAAAAAAATAAATGCCACCTATATTTTCAGATGAATGTCAAGCTTTTTAAACCAGGGGCAAACATACTGTTTATGCAGACTATGCACCTGAACAAGGGCCCATTAAGTTTAAAGCTGACCATTCATGGATCAATATTTGTCTGTTTCAGCAGGTACCTTCCGAGTCTCAATATATGTGTGGCTAGTATGGTTGAACAGAAGTCAACCGGCCTTTTGGGCATATTCTCGTTCAATCAGTGCAGCAGGCAATAGGTTTCAGTACTCATCTTTGTATTCTGATGACGAGGAAGTCTCCCTGCTGTCAGAATACAATGCCACAATGGGGAGAGTCCCCTCATCCACATCAAATTTGGGGATGGGGGAGTCGGGTCAGTTAAACAAACAAACTGACCCATGATCGTCCAGCTTTAAGGGCCTATTTATACTAGATATGGTTGATAGACCAAAGACTTGAAGTATGTTAAATATTCCTGATCGTAGCTTCTCTGTACCTTACAATGCATTTTGCAAGCTGTGTTGTATATTATATACTCTTGAGTCCTGATCAAGTTGTTTATTGTTTCTTGTTTTACAGTTGCTGGATTTAAGGTAGTCATGAGCTGTTTAAAAAAAAAAATTATGGTTGGCTTTTCTATTGATCCTTTGTTCTGAGATTTTATGTATACAGTGCCTTGAAAATGTATTCATACCCCTTGACATTTTTCACATTTTGTCATGTTACAACCAAAAACCTAAATGTATTTATGTGATAGACCAACACTAAGTGGCACATAATTGAGAAGTGGAAGGAAAATGATAAATGATAAAAAGTGTGGCATGCATTTGTATTCAGCCCCCCCTGTGTCAATATTTTGTAGAACCACCTTTTCGCTACAATTACAGCTACAAGTCTTTTTGGAGATGTCTCTACCAGCTTTGCACATCTAGAGTGACATTGTCCATTCTTCTTTGCAAAATAGCTCAAGCTCTGTCAGATTGGATGGAGAGCGCCTGTGAACAGCAATTTTCAAGTCTTGCCACAGATTCTCAATTGGATTTAGGTCTGAACTTTGACTGGACCATTCTGTATTATGTATATTCTGGATTCTGAATGTGCTTTGATCTTAACCATTCCATTGTAACTCTGGCTGTATGTTTAGGGCCGTTGACCTGCTGGAAGGTGAACCTATGCCCCAGTCTTTTGCAGACAGGTTTTCTTTTAATATTGCCCTGTATTTGGCTCCATCCATCTTCCCATCAACTCTGACCATCTTCCCTGTCCCTGCTAAGAAAAACATCCCCACATGAAGCTGCCACCACCATGTTTCACTGTGGAGATGGTATGTTCAGGGTGATGTGCAGTGTTAGTTTTCCCTTTTCCGCCATACATAGCGTTTTTCTTTTAGGCAAAAATAAATACATTTTGGTCTCATCTGATCAGAGCACCTTCTTCCACATGTTTGCTGTGTCCCCCACATGGCTTCTCACAAACTGCAAACAGGACTTCTTATGGCTTTCTTTCAACAATGACTTTCTTCTTGCCACTCTTCCAAAAGATTTCTGGAGTGCATCATGACAAATAGTTGAGTTACCATGGGCCTCTTGGCTGCTTCTCTGATTAATGCTCTCCTTGTCCGACCTGTCAGTTTAGGTGGATGGCCATGTCTTGGTAGGTCTGCAGTTGTGCCATACTCTTTCCATTTTCAGATGGTGAATTGAACAGTGCTCCATGAGATGTTCAAAGCTTGTGATATTATTTTACACTCTAACTCTGATTTAAACTTCTCCACAACTTTATCCCTGACCTGTCTAGCATGTTCCTTTGCCTTTATGATGCTGTTTGTTCACTAAAGTTCTCTAACAAACCTCTGAGGGCTTCACAGAACAGCTGTATTTATACTGAGTTTAAATTACACACAGGTGGACTATTTACCAATTAGGTGACTTCTGAAAGCAATTGGTTCCACTAGATTTTAGTTGGGGGTATCAGAATACAAATGCACGCCACACTTTTTACATATTTATTTGTAAACAATTTTGAAAAAAATTTAACATTTTCCTTCCACTTCACAATTATGTGCCTTTTTGTATTGGTCTATCACATAAAATCCCAATTAAACACATTTACTATTTTGGTTGTTACATGACAAAATGTAGAAAATTTCAAGGGGTATGAATACCTTTTCAAGGCACTGTATTTGTTTGTGAGATATTTGTGGCCCAGTAATCAAATATTTTATTGTTTCAATGACAGCAGCATATGTGTGCAATTTATAGAGTGAGATGGCTAAGATTCTATTTTCCCAAACTCTGAAGCCATGCCCAATATCTAGCACAATGCAGTCACACGTGCATTTTACCATAGGGTACGTGGCATATAATCTGCAAACCCAGGTATATTCTTTCTCCAATTCGCAACAATGTCGATCTGTTGTCCCTTACTGTACTTATATGTTGGAGTGTCATTCAAGAAAAGGGGCATCCCAATCCTATATATCATCATTTAACCTCTTGCCGACCGACCCACGTTCATTTACTGCGGGGTGGCTGCTCTTCTGCGCAGAATTCCCTTCCAGTGTCATTAGTTCAGTGACAGTGCATATTTTTTAGCACTGATCACTGTATTAGTGTCACTCTTCCCCAAAAAGTGTCAGTTAGTGTCTGATTTGTCCGCCACAATATAGCAGTCCGGCTATAAGTCGCTGATCGTCACCATTACTAGTAAAAAATAAATAAATAAAAATGACAAAAATACATCCCATAGTTTGTAGACGCTATAACTTTTGCGCAACCCAATCAATATGTACGCTTATTGGGATTTTTTTTATACTAAAAACATGTAGTAGAATACATATTGGCCTAAACTGATGAAGAAATTTTTACATTTTTGTATTGGGTGTGTTTTATAGCAGAAAGTAAAAAAATCTATATATTTTTTCAAAATTGTAAGGTTTGTTTTGTTTATAGCGCAAAAAATAAAAACCTGCAGAGGTGATCAAATACCACCAAGAAATGTCTATTCGCTGAAGTGGTTAAAATGAATGCTACCAAACAGCACTGTGGTTTATGTTGCTGTAACACGCATTGTATTATGTGCTATTACAGAGTATAATTGTGAATGGGCCACAAAAAATGTAATTATGTCTGTGTTAGTTACCTCTCATACAATATGAGGGCACAGAGCTGACAAAATATTAGCGAGGGAATAAGTTCAGGGGTCTGGTGAAAAATGTAGAGTTTGAGAATATATATGATATATGGTCGATTCAC
This sequence comes from Lithobates sylvaticus, assembly GCA_028564925.1. Lineage (NCBI taxonomy): Eukaryota > Metazoa > Chordata > Amphibia > Anura > Ranidae > Lithobates > Lithobates sylvaticus. The sequence continues at coordinate 559,707,159 of CM053026.1, forward strand.
ATTTTTTTTTTCTCCCTGCATTAAACCACTTAGGCTTTTCTGCATTGAAATGCATTTTAAATTTAAATATCTTCTGTCTTATGTTCACATCTGAATGCTGTATCTAAATGCATTTTTTGAAATACAAGGTACAGTGGTGTGAAAAAGTGTTTGCCCCCTTCCTCATTTCCTGTTCCTTTGCATGTTTGTCACACTTAAGTGTTTCGGAACATCAAACCAATTTAAACAATAGTCAAGGACAACACAAGTAAACACAAAATGCAATTTGTAAATGAAGGTGTTTATTATTAAAGGTGAAAAAAAATCCAAACCATCATGGCCCTGTGTGAAAAAGTGATTGCCCCCCTTGTTAAAACATACTATAACTGTGGTTGTCCACACCTGAGTTCAATTTCTCTAGCCACACCCAGGCCTGATTATTGCCACACCTGTTCACAATCAAGGCATCACTTAAATAGGAGCTGCTTGACACAGTAAGGTCCACCAGAAGATCCTTAAAAGCTACACATCATGCCGAGACCCAAAGAAATTCAGGAACAATTGAGAAAGAAAGTAATTGAGATCTATCAGTCTGGAAAGGGTTATAAAGCCATTTCCAAAGCTTTGGGAATCCAGCGAACCACAGTGAGAGCCATTATCCACAAATGGCGAAGACATGGAACAGTGGTGAACCTTCCCAGGAGTGGCCGGCCGCCCAAAATTACCCCAAGAGCGCAGCGACGACTCATCCAAGAGGTCACAAAAGACCCCACAACCACGTCCAAGGAACTGCAGGCCTCACTTGCCTCAGTTAAGGTCAGCGTTCATGCCTCCACCATCAGGAAAAGACTGGGCAAAAATGGCCTGCATGGCAGAGTTCCAAGGAGAAAACCACTGCTGAGCAAAAACAACATCAAAGCTCGTCTCAATTTCTCCACAACACATCTTGATGATCCCCAAGACTTTTGGGACAACATTCTGTGGACCGATGAGACAAAAGTGGAACTCTTTGGAAGGTGTGTGTCCAAGTATATCTGGCGTAAAAGGAACACTGCATTTCAGAAAAATAACATTATACCAACAGTAAAATATGGTGGTGGTAGTGTGATGGTCTGGGGCTGTTTTGCTGCTTCAGGACCTGGAAGACTTGCCGTGATAAAAGGAACTATGAATTCTGCTGTCTACCAAGAGATCCTGAAGGAGAATGTCCGACCATCTGTTCGTGTACTCAAGCTGAAACGAACTTGGGTTCTGCAGCAGGACAATGATCCTAAACACACCAGCAAGTCCACCACCGAATGGCTGAAGAAAAACAAAATGAAGACTTTGGAGTGGCCTAGCCAAAGTCCAGACCTGAATCCTATTGAGATGTTGTGGTATGACCTTAAAAAGGCCGTTCATGCTCGAAAACCCTCTAATGTAACTGAATTAGGACAATTCTGCAAAGATAAGTGGGCCAAAATTCCTCCAGGGCGCTGTAAAAGCCTCATTGCACGTTATCGCAAACGCTTGGTTGCAGTTGTTGCTGCTAAGGGTGGCCCAACCAGTTATTAGGTTTAGGGGGCAATCACTTTTTCACACAGGGCCATGATGGTTTGGATTTTTTTTCACCTTTAATAATAAACACCTTCATTTACAAATTGCATTTTGTGTTTACTTGTGTTGTCCTTGACTATTGTTTAAATTGGTTTGATGTTCCGAAACACTTAAGTGTGACAAACATGCAAAGGAACAGGAAATGAGGAAGGGGGCAAACACTTTTTCACACCACTGTATACAGCATTTCTGTGCATTTACACAAGAGAAACAGGCCAATTAATTAAATGGTAAATGTAATAGATATGTTTCTATCATGGGAAATCGGAATGTTTTTTTTTCCTCCCTGTATATAATGAATTAACAAAAGTGCATAAATACATACTGTAACACAAATGCACAGTACAGCATATACAGAAATATGAACAGGCTCAATAATAATTTTAATATTTAAAAATAATTACCAAAGAATGTTTTAAACACTTGATCAGTTTTTTTACACCTTTAATATTTTTGTTTTATGGACATTTCATATTTTAATTGTTTAACTAAATTATAAACATCTCATCTTTAGTTAGAATTTGACCATATTGTGTGTATATATTTGTATATATACCAATATATATTGGTATATTGAGTTATAGTGGAAAACAAGTTTTCTTCCGTAAGTAAGTCAAGGCATTAGGTGGAAATTTCCAACCACAAAGCTTTACAGCAGACTATTAGCTCTAGGAAACAGAAAGTTATGTCAGTTCTACTATTTACAGAATGGAATAACTCCATGCTAATTGTTAACATGCTGTTTAACTTTCCTAGATTACCATTAAACATAACCGTCTTATCTAGAAAAAGTAATACCTGAATGAGGCTGCTAAAATATTTTTATAATATATTTTTTGTTTATGGTTTAAGGTTTCAGCAAATTTAATTTCAAGATTACAATATTGTCACTAAGCACCCAAGCTTTCTGTGTTACTGTCCATGGGTTATAAACAAGCTGGCATTATGGGCACAATGGCCACCCCCTTAAATATATGGATTTACAGGTACCACATCCTCCATGAAATATCCAGGTAAAGAAACCCCTACAAGAGTATCTAAACATGACTTTGAAGGTACTACACCTGTAATTAAAAAAATACAACAAACATTTTATTCCATCATATAAAGATTAAAATCCCATAAAGCGGTTGCATATTTTGCTCAGCCATACACATAAAATGCTGCATATAGATTGTCTTAGCAATGCAGACATATATAAAGTCACCAGCCCCTAATTAGATTTTCCAAATGGGGTTATCTAGCTCGTTCAACACATTTCACATTTCAAAGTCTGCTTCTTCAGGAAGGTCAACACTTTAGGAGTATGAGTTGGATAGGTACTAAATGATAATGGGCTCAATATTTATGGTAATTAGGGATGAGCCCGATGTTCGAGTCAAGTGTTCGCCAGTTCGCTGAATTTAGAACGTTATGGGGCGTTTGCAGGAAATTTGAGCGCCTGCGGAACGCTCCATAATGAACTGCAAGACCATCAATGCACTGCGAGATCGCAGTGCATTGACGGCTGCTGACCTGACCTGCAAGCTTTAGCCAATCACAGCTCTGCTGTGAGAACCATGATTTGCCAAAGGCAGGGTGTCCACACCCCACACTATGTAAGGCTGCTTACATAGCGGCCGTACATAGTGTTATGAATGAGAGCAGCAAAATTACATTTGTAAAGGAAAAAATGTAATTTAAAACTGCTTGCGGATGTAATTTATTGCCAGATCCCGGCAATATACATAAAAATCATGGTATGGATATATATGGATATTAAGGGGAACCCTGTGCCAAAATGTTTAAAAAAATTGCGTGGGGTAGCCCCTAAAATCCATACCAGGCCCTTCAGGCCTGGTATGGATATTAAGGGGAACCCCACGCCAAAATAAAAAAGATGGCGTGGGGGTCCCCCCAAAATCCATCCTAGACCCTTATCTGAGCATGCAACCTGGCAGGCTGCAGAAAAAGGGGAGGACGAGAGAGTGCCCCGCCCCCACTACTTCTGACCTATACCAGACCACGTGCCCTCAACATGGGGAGAGTGCTTTGTTGGCCATGTTGATGGGGACAAGGGCCTCTTCCCGACATCCATGCCCCCCCATGTGTTTGTGTATCTGGTACATTGTACCCCTACCCATTCTCCAAAAAAGTGTCAAAAAAGTTAAAATGACAAAAGACCGTTTGAGACAAGTCCTTTATAAAAAAAAAAAGGGCAGGGTCACTTGCTTACATCACCGGGTGGCCCCGTCCTTAGCTATATAAGAGCTGTCAACGAAAAAGGGCTGCAGTCGGAGGATGCCTCCCATCGATGCAGAGTTTTTCCATTTTTTTTTCTCGGGTCCAGTCGGAAATCCAGTGTACCCTGCTAGCAGAGAGGAGTGTGCTCGTGAGTTTCCAGCACTGACCCGGCTGCCTTATCTGCAGGAGCGGATACTGGTGGACACCAGTGGACACTGGTGTCTGGTTTGAGCATCGTGGGGGATTTGCCCTTTGGGATGATCGAGGAGATGGAGCAACTATGCCTGCTGTGTCCTGAATGCTGGATACCGACTGCGGAGGTCAGTGCCTGGATCCAGTGTGGGCACTGCAAAGAGCCACTTACTCAGCTAATATCTGGTCAGCAGGGGCCACAGTACTATCGTGTGGACCAGCAATCAGGACTGTGTCAATTACAGCAACGCAATTCCCGGGAGGTCGTAACTTTGGTAATCCGAGCAAGGCGCCTGGTGACTCCCCTGCAAAAAACAGTGACATTGGGGAAGAAGAATGGAGATCTGCAGTGGCCTGCAGAGCGGTCGGGACATGATAACTGTAAGTACTGCCCAGCAGGAACCAGATAATGTACCTGAAATGCTGGCTGCGCCTATGTGCTCTGCTGACCCCACCTGGAAGGAGTCAGTGCAGGAGGGAGGTGAGCCAGAAGGGGAAAGCAGAGACAGGGCCATAGATTGGGGTTCCCACAGATTGCAGGCATAATTCGGTTCCCTGGAAGATTCAATAGCAAATTGGTCGTCACACAGTAGCTCGGAGGAGGAATGGGAGATGGGAACCTTTCTGGTCCAGGAAGAGATCCAGTCCGAGGTGTCCAGAGGAGCTGCAGGAACCCTTGTCAGTATTAAAAAGATCTTCAACAGACCTTCAACCACCCAGACCAGAGCAGAGCAGCTGAATACAAGCAGTGGGTCAAGAGGTCCCCCAACGCTTGTGTCCTGCAAGGAAAAGGGAAGCCAAGAGAACTGCCCAGGTTTTCCAGATTCCAACATGAAGTTCAGTGTTTAACAGCTCTGGAGTGAGGTCTGGACCCCTATGTCCCTCCCGACATCATGAACATCATAGAGGACTCCCGGAGAGAGAGTGGGAGGATGATCTGGTGTGGGAGTACTTGCATATACCTAAGCCTCTACATGTGCCAGATTATGAGGAGACCTGGGCCCAGTTTCAGTACATGCGGGAGGAATGGAGGCTGGGGAGAGCAATCCACAAAGATAGAGTGGTGGTCGTAAAAGCAGGACAGCCTACTAGGAGCCACTCTGTCTCTACCAGAAAAGCTGAGGGCAGTGTGAGAAGACTGCCTGATCCCAATCTCTATGCCTGAAGGACTGTTGGAATGTGCAGCTCACAAGTGGAGATTGTCACATGAGCACCTAGGAGAGAGCTGCCTGTGTTTCTTTGGGACCCAAAGCTTTTCTTTTCTTTTTTTTTGTGGGGCTCCCTCTTTAAATACATACCAGATACAATGGCTTATACAACGGGGTCACATTTTGTTGTTTATTTTTTTTATTTTTGCATGGGGTCCCCTTTGATATCAATTCCAAACCCTAATCAAGGATAAGGGTCTAGTATGTGTTCTCACGTTTTTGTGTGTGGCCGCTATTAACATCTATTCCATCTCCTCATCTAGGATAAAAGTCTGGTATAGATGAAGGGAATCCTTGTCTGTTTGAAAACAGAAGGAAGGAGCTATCTTAACCAGCAATTTAAATGGCATTTGTTTTCTTTGTAAATGTCAGTTTAACTGTAGCAGGTTGTAGACATAATGTACCACCTCACAGGCAGTTCCAGGGCATTCAGCATGTTATTTAAAGGAATTTTGTATTTTTAATGTTATGTAATAGTCCTAATACAAATAGTCTACACTGTAGAGAAAAATATGTACAACATTTTTTTTTCTTTTTTTTTTTTTTTAGTTTTGGATAAAGCAAAGGGAATTGAGGGGAAATTTTCTCTTAGTAGAGACAACAATTAAAAGAACGAAAGAGATTCTAAACCCTCTCTACTTTGAATATAATAGGAAAAAATGTTTTAATAAAATTGGGCTTAAAAAATGAAGCCCAACACTAACCTAAATTAGATCTTAAACAAGCTCTATCTCTAATCAAGCTCAATTATGCACCAAAAGCATGCACGTCATGCCATATCTACACACTGCAGATATTTGTGCAAGAAAACATTGATGTGATTAGTTGTTATGGGCAACAACACTTACAAACAAGCTATAATCATTAGAGGATATCCATAAAAAATTTAAAACATAAGAAAGAATTCTGTGCTAAAAGTGACATATTTCCAACTGTCAATATTACTGTTATTACTAAAAACATTTTATATTCAGCATAGGTCTTGCTGCAAAAGCCTTAAGCTAGAAAAAGGAAATGTGGAGAACTCATCACATCTGGTTATTGCTGGTAAAATCGTATTTCATCAACACTTCATTAGTCTTAAGTAAAATTGCCATTAGCATTAAAATGATGATGGCTATACCCTATAGCAAGTTTTTAAAGATGATTTGTCATCCTATACTTAGTTTCTATGACTACAAATTAAAACAGCAGTATTTTATATTTGGAACCCATTACACAGTTTTTATATTGTATGTACGTATGTTAAAATTGGATTTTTGTGTGTTTTTCATTAGGGGCAATAGAATTTAGTTATTTAAAGACAATTTAGTTATACTACCTCCTAAAAGAGGATTTGGTAACTGGCAAATAAAAAACAGTGGCCGGATAGGTACAACCCCTCCCACTCTAAAGCCCCATACACACGGTCGGATTTTCCCATGGATTCTGTCCTATCTGACAATGTTGTCGGAAAATCCGACCGTGTGTAGGCACCATCGGACAGTGTACGTCGGATTGTCCGACGGACAAAGTCCTATCTCCTGCTGGATAGATTTTTCGACAACAAAGTCCGATCACACCAAATCCGGTCGTGTGTATCGAATTCCGACGGACAAAGTGCTACGCATGCTCAGATCACATTACAAGACCAAAGCTATTGGCTACTAGCCTCTACGTAGTCCCGTCGTAGGCAACAAACGTCACCACGTTCAGAATGATCGGATTTTCCGACAACTTTGTCCGACCGTGTGTATGCAACACCAACATCGGACAAAGTATGACGGACAGGATCCGACGGACCTGGTCCTCGGATAATCCGCGCGTGTGTGTATGGGGCTTAACTGTGATTCATTTTTGTAGAAATTTTATATTAGGAATAGATCACAAGCTCAAATAAGGGTGGCGAGAGTAATATCTCTGATGGGTTCCAAGTGCAGTCTTTGACTGAGAGAGCCGACAGAACAAGATTTAAATCCATGGAGTGCCAGGTGCAAGAGAAGCAATATGAGAGACACCCTGTACAAAAGTCCTAGATAATGAATGGGAGTCTAGGGGCCTTTTTTTTTTTTAAACATATTAACTTATCCAGTTTGTTGTTGAACTTGTAAGCCAGAAGGTCCCTATCCAGCATCTCCCACTTGTGACACAAATCCTGGAACTTTTCTGGGTGTAAGAACCACTGTCCTGGGTCCAGAGGCTGCTAGGCTGAGGTAGTCTGTCTGCCAAATATTTACACCTGGAATGTGAACATGGAGTTCTGCCCCGGCTAGATTCCTTTCTACCTTTCTTGTCAAAGCAAGACTTTTGTTTCCTCCATGACCATTGATATTCATTACTGCTGTGGTATTATCTGACTGCATCTTGATTGGATGACGCCCCAGTCAGGTGTTCAGTGTTACAGGGAAAAACAAATCTCTTGGAACTTCATTTGGCATCCATCGTCAGGATCTTCCAAGATAGTGGGTAGAAGAATTTCCCTAACTCAAGAACTGTATTCCTGAGCCACTAGGCCAGATATAATCAGGTGTTAAGTGTCAAGTGAGATGGCTTGTTTAAAAAAATAATTGATTTGTCTCATGATGACAGATTGTTGTGTTGTAAGGGTCTGGAATTGAACTGAGTGAATGGCAGTGCCTCAAAAGGCTACCATTGAGCCCAGAATTCTCATGCAGAATCACAGAGTTGGATGGCTCCTGGAATGTATGGTCCGAGTCTGTGAATGGAGAGTCAGAAGTTTTGCTTGGGGAAAGAAAAATCTGGCTTCAACTATGTTTGGGATGAGACCCATATATTCTCGTTGATGTATCAGTTCCAGCACTAATTTCTGAAGGTTAAGGATCAAACTGAACCTTTTTAAAGTCGCTCAGAATCTGTGCCATTGGTTTCCTTAATAGGAGCTCATCCAGGTATCCCACAACAGGAATGTCCAGGGATCGTAGCATGGGCAGCCTGAGGGCCAGAACACTGGGGATAGACAAACCAAGTGTAGGGTCTCAAACTGGTAATGTTGAGACATAAGGGTCTGGAAAGCACCACAAGCGGAGCCCAATGCCTAAAGGACCCATTCTAGGCAGGCCCCACAATCTTCAGTCCAGCAGGATTCATGTACATCCTGTAAAGCCATTCCTGAGGATACACCAACCTGGATAGCTGCATAAGGAGCCCAGCTCAGCAGCATGTAGATGAAGTATTGAATGAAGGAAACTTGAAGTCTTGAGCAAAGAGACTAATGGCTAGCAAAATGATTAAACTTTTCTTGATAGAGAAAATATGTCAATCATCCTAGGACACTAGCAAAACATGTAGCTTGCTGGAAGTGGGAGGGGTTATACCTGGCTGGCTACTGTCTTTCTGTTTCAGTGTCCAAATCCTTCTATATAACCCAATTGTCACTGTATACTGTGTCCCTTAACAACAAAAAAGAAAAATCTATCCTTTGTTGTTTCATGTTACTGGGTTATTACCTTTGGTTTGTTTTTGTTAAAAGATATCGATGTTAAATTAGGTATGTTTTGTATCCTGCTAGCAAGGGGGTGCATAAACTGTTCTAGACCACCAGACACAAAATGTAAACTAGGCTCACATGGTATACACTCATTAATAAGAAAATTGGGACTTTTTGAACTGTTCCCCAATCCTTTTTACAGTAAGGTACAATTGAACAGAAATTTCATTTTCAGAAAAATCTGCTAAATCATGAGCAGAAATCATGCCTTTAACTTATTATAAGACATGAGGGTATTGATCCATTATGCTCATAAAACTGGATTAGGATGACTTAGAGGCCAGTTACAAATGTAGCTTCATCTGCCTTTTTATAAGTTTACACTCAGCTCAAAATGTAATGCTCACTTTTAATAAGAAATTTTCCCCCGCAGTAGCTCGTTTCAGCCACTAAAAACCCTCAGTCTTCAAGGTTAAATTCAATCAATTTTAGAGTCATTCAATCTGGAAAAGACCGACAAAAGACTGAACGCAAAGCTTATCACCCTGGTCACACAATGTATCAAAGCAGAGACTAACTCTGACGTCAAAATATCAGCACCACTTTCTGTATCATCCAGGACTCCTCATTATCGATGAGCTAAACATACCTGAGCTCAGTTTGATGTACGTTCTGCAAACGTTAGCAAAGTTTGGAACCAAAATTCAAACCCCATTGAAATTATTGGAGCTAAATGTTCATTTTCATTAATGGCCATTTTCTAAAAGTCAAAGGACTGACAAAGAAAGGGCACAGGGAAGAGGGAGGGGCACTGACTGGAGGACATGTACTAAGGGAAAATAATTTTAAAAGCTGTCATTCAATGGGGAGAAGCCATTCTGGAATGTCTCAAAAGATAACTTAAAAAATATGTAATTTCTATATATAACATGGTTGGGGGATGTCTTAAAGCTGTATGTGGAATTAAAGAATATTATGACACTTGGGAACAGCATCAGTTTTACTGTCAAAGTAACAATTGAGCATTGGAAGCAGAATAGGCAATGCAACAAAAACTATTGTAAGGTATACACTACACAAAAAAAAAACTAAAACTATAAAGTTTATATATAAAACAGGGGCAAGTTACAGAGTATAGTTTGTTGTGCTATCCTATTCAGTATAATACTGTATTGTGTACCAACCATAAACCATAATTCACAAACCCACATTGGAGAGAAAAGGCAGTTTTTTTTTTGGACACTGATGATGGAAATAGTATACAGGTTAGCATCACAGCTAAAAAGCCTTTGTGAACAGGCAGCAATTTCAGAGAGCTTGAGCAGGCATTTAGTAAAACATATATATATATATATATATATATATATATATATATATATATATATATATATATATATATATATATTATGTGTCTTTTTTTGGACATTGACATAGGAAATAGCATACCTGTTTGGACAAGTCACAATTTATGAGAGCTATAGTGGGCATCCAGCACCTACCCCTAATCATCACCCCCGCCGATGATTGGGGGTAGGTGCTGGAGTATGTTACCAGTTATGCCCTAAATACTGGTGTAATGTGTAACATGCTCCAAAAGTGAAATTAGCTTTTAATAGTGGCTAAACTTTTTTGCGTTACCTACTTCTTTTTTTGTTCCACTGCAAAGGAGGTTTACCAAGTTACTAACTTGTTGGGTAATCATGCTGCTTTGACATTGTAACATACTGAAATTCAGGCTGGAGTTTAAAAGCACTTTTTTCTGTATTGTTCATTTCCATCAAGTAATCTCCCTCTTTGTATTTAGAGGTATAACATTTAGGCAGCTGTTTACATAATACACACAACGCATGACTCACATAGTGGTCAGATAATTTCCACATTAATCTGCGATATCCCATTTTCTATGGGGGGATTTTTCACTAAGAACTTAAGTCCCCTTAAATGACTTTTGTATTTTTCAGGAACTCATTATGTTTTCAGCAATACAACAAAAAAAGAAAGTTGTCATAGAAATGGATTCATCGAAAGTAACAGCAGCAATAACAATGAAGCACACATACTCATTGTGAAAGTTACATAATTATCCTTATGGCTATCTTTCAGCCCATAGAATTGTAGAAAGAGGCACATCACTGAATGCTGTTCAGACATGACAGAGCTTCATTGTAATTACAAGCAAATCATATTAATCTGCACAGGAATCCAACAAAAGCCAGTAAATGGTGTGGAGAATTTGCAGTGGTATTTATAGTCATCAGAGTCACGTCATTATAATGGGAGACACTAACATTCTTGGTAATGGGCCACAGAATCCATCCAGTGGATAATGTGACATGAGCAGTCTGACTTTGGGATAATGAGAAAGCCAAAAGCATGATTATACCTTACATTTGGATTATGAGGCCAATAATACACACTGTTTATACGGAATGAAAGCTATGTGCTTGTACTGTAAACTGTGTGTCCTTTTACAGAATTATATGATTTTAATTTACATTACAGTCAGCACAGATTGCAGCTATTACATCCATTATTTCATCGAATTCAGTTAATCGTATTGTCAAAACTTATTACTATATTCAGTCATTTCTGAGGTCAGATTTTAACATCTAAACACAGCTCTGATTTGCTTCAATAGATTGTTACTCCTGTCATTATTATTAGCAATAACAGCTAATACACTATATTTTATAAACAAGTCACATCCATATTTCGTGACAGTATAAGAACTGGCCACATAAAAACCTTACATTTCTTTGTACCCCTGTTGTACATGGAGGCAAATGATAAATACCTATACCAAAACATTTATAAAAACAGAAGGAGGTTTAAAGATTTGATTAGCAAAATCCCATTCCCGCTGCACTGTACTAGACTTGCTCTTTCACATGATCTCTAGTCCCTGGATGCAGGTTCAAAAAGCAAGCCTTCACTTGTCACAAGATGAAAATAGATCAGTAGGAACCACACTCCAGTCTGTGGCTCTTTGAGTTTATTTATTAGATAATCCATAATAGAAATTTGTGTCTTTGCCCAAAAGAAAAATCTCCATCCAAAGGTGTTTCACCACATTATGGATGGTCACAACGAACTCAGAAGAGCACAGACTAGAGAGCAGATCCTATTGATTTATTTAAAGATTTGATCATTTATTTGATTTGAAAAGCCTGCCTACAAAAAATATTTTTTGTTGTCCATAGCAACCCATCAGCCTCCAACTGTTATGTCTCCAGTCTAGAGCTGAATGTGAAACAAGGATTTTGATGGGTTGCAATGTTCAACAAGAAATGTTCTTGTTTTCACACTTATTTATACATAAGCCTCTTTAAATTTTTCCAAGTCCATAAATCAAGTTAGAAAAGTGTGTGTAAGTATAGTAAAATAGCTTACAGTAAACTTCAGATTTTGAAACAAATATGGTATGGGAAAAATACGGAGCATGCCATTGCTGATCTCCCAATGAAACATTAGCTGCTTTGCTGCTTGGCTGACTTGCTAACTTTTAGATTTCCATACTTCCTGAGGGACTGAGCCAGGTAGGTCAAATCAGCTTGAGGTCAGAACCTTGATCTGAGTACTTGTTTTGTTTCTTCATTTATTGATTTTTACATTGGCCAGATTTTGTCACCACGTTATCTTGATTAGCTGCAGTGCAGGGCAGGAGAGACATCAGGGGTCTAATAGACCTCTGATGTCTACATAAAGAGTATGTGTCACCTACCCATGCTATCACATAGGGGGTTTATTATCCCCCCTTGATATAGCAACAAACTTAAATTAAAAAAAATTGATAGTATAAATAACATGTAAACAAAATTATAAAAAAAAAATTAAACCACCCCTATACTTCCTTCCTAATGCATACGTGCAAATACATAGGTCCCACATGTGTTTGTCAACAGTGACTACACCACACATGTAAGGTATTACTGTGAATATTGGAGTGAGAGCAATAATTTTTGCACCATAATTCACTGTTAACTCTAAACTGATAACCAGTAAAGGTTTTTAAAGCATCCTATTTTTTATGTACCGTAAACATTTACATAATGTAAATTTTACGCATGGCACACACAATTTTTGAATCTTGACATGTTTGGTATTTTCTGGTATTTACTCAACACAATCACATCTTTTATATTTTACCGAAATTGGATATAATATTGTGTGCACTAAAGTATAATTATGTCCTAAAAATTTGCACGAATATTGTACAACATAAAAAAATTGCAATGACCACCATTGTATTATCCTGGGCTTCTGCTTTCAGAAGATATTTCATTTTTGAGGTTCTAAGCAATTTTCGAGCAAAAAAAATGCAGATTCTAACATGTCTTCCCATGCAAGGGTTGTTTAGCATAACAATGAATAAAAGTGTCTTTCAGCCTTCTGGCTATTTTGTTGCACAGTTCCGTCTATAACTCTTTAAGACAGAGCTGCCCCAATCTCTGCCTCCCTGCTAAACCAGTTCCATCAGTCACCAGACTGGACCTGTTTTCTGCTCACATACAGACTGATACTTGTTTAGCTCAGACAGACAGAATGATGCTTTTTTTTTTTTTGTTCAACCAGTGGGTTGAATAAAAAAAAATTATTAGATTTCCCCATCAACACACTTGGTGTTGATGGGGAAATCCCTCCCGCGGAGCTATTTTATTCTGACAGCAGGGAGAGTTCCTTATTTTCAAAATACAATGATAAGTGATGTCAGCTATAGCCGGTGGCACTGATTGAACAAAAGAAACGGACAGGCTGGTTGTACATAGGTCGACCGAGAGATCAATTTCTGTACAACCAGCCAGTCTGCTTCAACAGCTTGTCTATGTAGACCAGGTCTGGACACTCACTCTCACATATCATATTACATACATGATTCACACTGAGCTCTGCATGTTTGCGATTCATGGACCAGATGAACTAAATAGCCAGATTAAACCCATTCACTGGCACAAACCCCTTGCTGCTACTACAGTAGGATCCATTATTTAGTGGCTGTATTACTACCTCCACTAAATTAAAACTTTCTGCTGTGCCACATACATTCTAGCAACCAACAACACTATGAAGGCTATCTGCATAACATCACTGGTTGCTAGGATGCCAGCAGCCACGCAGTCAATAGTATTTTATGATGCAGAAAAAAATGAAATAGAAACATGTTGCTCCCCAAAAACCATACCAGAACCCTATTCTAAATTAGGGATCTAACTGTCAGGAATCATAAACCGGACGGAGACAGAAATTGCAGTTGAACTCAAACCTTTAGTGAAATAGCAAAAATGATTCAGTTAATAAAGTAGTCAAAAGCAGAAGCCAGGGTTTGGGTGCCAGTGCGAGTAATCCGAAGAGCTGGGTCAGGAAACCAGAAGTCAGCGTAGTGAGGAGAAAAAATCAGGAACAGAAGTTGAAGGGAAGTCAGCCAGGCCAAGTTATACACTGGAACACAGGAAGGAATGCACTTAGAGATCATAGACCTTGCAAAGGCAAGGAGGAAATTATCAAAGCTGTTTAAATAGCAAAAATGGGCTGGCTGTAGGCTGCACAAATGAGGCAGGACATGGTAACCAAGCGAATCATTGTGGTAACAATACAAAAAAATACAATAAACTCAATTTTAGTCATACATTTAGGTCAAAAAGCATTCAGCCACATGTCTCGGGTAAAAAAAATCCAATAAGCGTATATTTATTGGTTTGTACAAAAGTTATAGCGTCTACAAACAAGGGTACATTTTCTGGAATTCACGCAGCTTTTAGTTTATGACTGCCTATCTAATTTCTTGAGGTGCTAAAATTGCAGGGCAGTACAAACCCCCCCCCCCCCCCCAATGATCCCATTTTGTAAAGGAGACACCCCAAGGAATTTGCTGAGAGGCATGTTGAATTGAATATTTTATTTTTTTTGTGATTGAAAAATTTAAAAGAAAAAAGTTACACAAAGTTGTCACTGAAATTATATATTGCTCAAACAAACCAAGCAGCGCCTTCAGGCTTTCTAAGGGCATACATTTTTGATTTCACTCCTCACTACCTATTACACTATAATGGAATTTGACCCCTGGCAATGCCTGTTCCATGCAACAGGGATACCGAGGAAGAAATATAAAAAATCTATTATACCATTCCTGCTGAATGCAGCAAAGAAATTAATTCCGAAACAATGGAAGACGAAAAATACTCCGACAATAAAGGATTGGTTTAGGGAGATAGATAAAATTAGATGTATGGAAGAAGTAATACACCTGCAAAACAACTTGGAAACAAAATACCTTGACACTTGGAAGTGCTGGCTGGAATTTAGACTATCTCAAGCCTATATGAGTTATGTGGGGAACAATTAGATGCTTTATTATTACTTATCTCTGGATTCCCACCCTGTCCCAACCTCTTCCCCTCTTTCCATGTCCCCCCCCCCCCTTTTTTCTTATTGAGCACTTAGGGAGCTAACACAAAAAATAAATGGTGTTCTTACCAATTATTAAGGGAAAAAGGGAGAGGAGAAAGGTGTGCCTTTTTTTTTTTTTTTTTTTGTTTTTTATTTTATCTCCTTCCCCTTCCTCACTTTTGGAATAAGGATCACTTAGGGAGTCACTAAAATAGATGTAGGGACTTATTGCCATCCCCTTTCTTCACTTTTGGAATAAGGATCACTTAGGGAGTCACTAAAATTGATGTAGGGGCTTATTGCCACACAATATCACATGTAGGAAGCAGGTAGTATCCCCTTCCATACTTTTTTTTTTTTTTTTTTCTTAACCTTTGGAACAAGGATTACTTAGAATCACTAAAATAGATGTAGGGGCCTACGGCCACATAATATCACATGTAGGAAGTAGGCAGAGTCCCCTTCCACAGCTTTTTCACTTTTTTTTTTTTTTTCTCTCCTTTTTCCATTTCACTTTTGGAATAAGGATCACCTAGAGAGTCACTAAAATAGACGTAGGGGCTTACCTCCACATAATACCACAAGTAGGAGGTGGGTAGTATCCCCTCCTATACCTTTTTCACTATTTCTTTTTTTTTTTTTTTTTGGAATAAGGACCACTTAGAGAATTTCTAAAATAGATATACGGACCTATTGCCACACAATACCACAGTAGGAGCGGGATAGTATCCCCATCTATACCTTCTCCATAAAGGGCATAGGGTGTGGTGTGTGTATATATGTAGGTACGACACGCTGGGGAACTACGGGAGTGGTGAGGAGGGGTGGACTGGGGGGAATTGGGGGTGGTTAACTACCCAGGGGGGGTGGGAAGGAAAAAGGAATACTACATAAAATATTGCTTGAATAAAGTTAGACGGAGTAAAGAATTAAATCAGGAAGATGGGGGACTACTACTATTAGTTTTTTCTACGAAAAATATACTGAGACTGATCCATGTGCTTTGTTGATTGTGTTTTTTTTTTCTTCTTTGCTGTGTGTCTATTTATTTGTTATGTAAATATTTATGTATAAGTCCTATGCATGTGTACGTATATATAGATATATATGGGACTTTGTAAAAACGTGGAATGTTATTTTTTTTTTTTTTTTTTTTTGTTTTTTTTTTTTTTTCTTGCTTGTTTTTTTGTATATGTGAAAAAATTTTTTCAATAAAAAATATTTAAAACTACCTATTACAGTTTCAGAGGCCATGAAATGCCCAGATAGCACAAAACCCCCCAAATGACCCCATTTTGGAAAGTAGACACCCCAAGCTATTTGCTGAGAGGCTGAGAATAATTGTATTTTTTATTTTCCACAACGTTGTCAATAAATGATATATTGCTCAAACATGCTATGGGCATATGTGAAATTACACCCCAAAATGCATTCTGTTGCTTCTCCTAAGTATGCGGATACCACATGTGTGGGACTTTTTGGTAGTCTAGCTGCGTACAGGACCCTGAAAACCAATCACCGCCTTCAGGCTTTCTAAGGGCGTAAATTCTTGATTTCACTCCTCACTTTTTCCTTTCCTTTCGTCATTTTCCAAAACAAATGAGAGCTGAAAAATACTCACCATGCCTCTTATCAAATACCTTGGGGTGTCTACTTTCCAAAATAGGGTCATTTGGGGGAGTTTTGTGTCATCTTGACATTTCAGGGCCTTCCAAAACTGTGATAGGTAGTGAGGAGTGAAATCACCATTTTACGCCCTTAGAAAGCCTGAAGGCGGAGATTGGTTTTCGGGGTCCTGTATGCGGCTAGGCTCCCAAAAAGTCCTACACATGTGGTATCCCCATACTCAGAAGAAGCAGAAGAATGCATTTTGGGGTGTAATTTCACATATGCCCATGGCATGTTTGAGCAATATATCATTTAGTGCCAAAAAACAATTATTGTAATTTTCCCAAAACTTGTGGCAAAATATATAATATTCCATGGACTCAACATGCCTATGATCAAATAGCTTGGGGTGTCTAGTTTCCAAATAAGGGTCATTTGGGGGGGGGGGGGTTTGAGCTGTCCTGGCATTTTTTGCACAACATTAGAAGCTTATGCCACACCTCACCCACTCTTCTAACAAGACAAAGCCCTTTCTGACACTTTTTGTTTACATGAAAAAATATTTTTTATTGCTAGAAAATTACACTGAACACTGAATATTTTTAATGCAAAGGCCCTACAGATTAAAATGGTGGGTGTTGCAATTTTTTTTCACACAGTATTAGCACAGCGATTTTTCAAACGCAATTTTTTTGGAAAAGAAACACGTTTTTGGAATTTTAATGCACTAAAACACACTATATTGCCAAAATGTTTGGTAAAACATAAAAGATGATCTTATGCCGAGTACATAGATACCAAACACCACATGCTTTAAAATTGCGCACAACCGTGCATCAACGACAAATTACATACACTTTTAAAAGCCTTTAAAAGCCTTTACAAGTTACCACTTTAGATTTCACAGTGATACCTCACATGCATGGTGCCATTGCTGTTTACATATGATACAAGACCGACACTTGTGTTCGCCTTTACGCGCAAGCACGGGGGGGGGGAAGTGTGCTTTTTAATTTTTTAATTTTGCTTTTTAATTTTATTTTTAATTTATTGGTGCTGTTTAATGATGAATGAAGGTGCTTTTTTATTTTGCCCTTTAAGCACTGTTAAAAGAGCTGCTCCCTAACGAATCCCTATTTTTGCACATGTGTACATGTTCACCCTGAAAGTGACCATCTCCTTATGCCCTTTCTTTGATTTGGGGGGGGGGGGGTCCACATGTCATTTATAATAAAGAGAAAAAAGAAGAGCAAGCAGGGAAATGTAATTTCATGGAAAAAAATTTTTTTTTTCTAAATTTCAGTAATGCTGTTGTACAGCCTGCAGATGAACCACTTCACAGACATGTTAGGGCAGTACCCAAACACGGTATTATTATTATTATACAGGATTTATTTAGTGCCAATGGTTTGTGTATTTCTTATGTTTCACCTTAAACGTGAACTTGAAGGAAAGTAAAAATCCTCTCTTGCAGTGGGACTGCCCCTGCACTATAAGTTTTACTCACCTGGTCTTCTGCACCTCTCTCCAGGCTGTGAGAGCAGTCCCTGCAGCCTCTTCTTCCCTATGCTCTGGCAGTTGCAGGCCTCTGATATTATTAAGTCCAATGCAGAGTCCATAGCCCTACTCTGGATGTGAGTATCTAGAGGAACAGTTCACTGCCATAGCATAGGGAAGAAGACGGGAACCCCGAATGGAGGTGGGGGGACGTAGCATGGGAATGGAAGGGGGTTAATGGAAGAAAATTAGGTAAATAAAACTGCTTCCTAGATCTCAATAAACATTTAGCCCTTGTGGTGCAGGGGAAGCAACACAAGGGAACATTTTTTTCTCTCTAGGGATAGACTTTAAGCATTTTTTAAATAGCTGCTACCAGCAGAACAGTATTTCCTAACATTTTTTTGCATCAGTACATATCCTCCCTGGCATCTTTTCATGTTCTTTGCTTGACATTCCTTTGCCTTTTAGCCTTGAAAATAGAGATTTCTAAAATTTGGCAACTCCCATTGCTGACAAACTTCTGGAAGTGCTAATGTCCTGTCAATTGTAACAATTACCTTCTTTCAACACCTTGAGTCCCTGACCCAGAGAAGCATAAAGTCCAGGATCTAGCATGCATCTATCCCTTCCCTTGAATAGGAAATTGCTCTAAAAACACTTTATTATTGAATTGTTGTACATGCACTGAATCTACTATGTATTACGCCTTTTTTAATGTATCTTGTATGTGACAAAGTTTAATAAAAACCTGTTTAAAAAAAAAAAAAAACACTATTATTACTGCAGCCAGGCAACTAGCATTTTCAGAAGTAGAGGTAGTCCCTGTATTTTTCTCTGCACAGTCTTTCTTTTTTTATTAGCAAAATTGTGACTTTTGGTAGTAAGCAAGACTGGACTAGATATATGTAGATTCATAGATATATTCTTATGTATATCTACACAAATGTGTTTGTATGTGTGTGTGCCCTGCACATGTACAATATTTTGCTGTCAGTGTATTTGTTGGATTTATGCAGCATTTAGCATCTATTAAGAAAAGAGTTTGTGACTTTTCAAATTGCTTGTAATTACCCTTAAGTGTATGAATGACATTACCTCTAGCTTCATCCTGTACAATTATGTATTTAGCAGGAATTGTTGAATGGTATTTAAATCGGTTGCTGTTTAGTTAATCTATTCTAAGTATTCACAGCTGGCAGTCCGGAAGAAAACGATTATAATATGAGGTTCTAGTCTCTTATAATAAAGATTACTATTACCCAGCATAAGAGCATTCCAGTCGTAGTATAACTGCACACTCTAAAAGACTTTAAGGAATGTTGGGGAGGATAAAGTTTTTTTTTACTTTTTGAAGTGCCTAGTTTAAATAGCTGTAACCATTTTTCCTTTACATTGGTTTGCTTATATAACAAGCATTTAATTTATGAAATTATCTTGTGAACTCATATGTATCTGTATACAACAAATGCTGTATAGTAAGTAGTAGTTCATTAAATAAAAAAGTAAGTTCTATTGACTAGAAATAGTTGATGTTTTTCTCCATACACTGTGTATGTGTATATATATATAAATATATATACATATATAAAACATTTATAATTACCTCTTTTAAAGTCCACATACTCACAGTGCACCCCTATCCCCTTGTGCTAAACCTTTTTTTTTTAAATATACTTACCTTGACATTTCCCTAAAGCATAACTCTCAACTTTCTTAGATGGGAAAGAGGGATGCCAATTAGAAAAAAAGTATGTATACAAAGGACACACCCCATTATATGGAGAATTTAATGGTTGGTTAAGTGCTTTTTTACCACTTATTTTCCTTTTATACTGGCTTATAAAATTAACAAATGAAATAAGTTTAAAGTTGGATGTAAAGAAAAGTGCAGTACAATACTTTTGATAGTTAAATAGTAATTTTTTGATAGAGGTCTATACAACAAACCAGAAAGAACGACAGCTGAGGAAGAGAGTGGAACAGAGGGATGTTGTTCCAAAGGAGGGACAGTCACTCAAAATCAAAGACAGTTTGGAGCTTTGCTATACAGATCTTTATGATGTGGCTAGGCTGCACAGACTTACAAAATCTCCAACCCACCAGTGCACCGCCATGACAGAATTTACTTCACTGGAAGACCAGTTATGTTGACATGCTGAAGATAGGCAAAAAAGTTTTTCTGATTTTAGAAAAGACAAAAAGAGAACCACAGACAGATATTTTTGAGCCATTTGATAGGTATTCTGTCTTCAGAAGAGGGGGAGGGGGAGTTGAAGGAAATCTTTGACAACACAGGCAGTAGATAAATAATTTCTGACAGAAGGTTTGACCTGTTTCCACTGCTCATTGACAAAAAAGTAAGGGGAATCTCCTCTTCGTCACTCTTTTTATAATTGAATAAACAAAAGTTTTGAAACAAAGTTCCACTTTAAGTATTTGCTTTTGAATGTACTGTTGGAATGGAAAAAATGTAGCAGGAAATTGTGGTTCTTGTCCCAATATTTTGCTTGCGATGTAAGAATATGAAAGAAAATGCAGTGTCATTTGACAATGGCCCCATACCACCACTTCTACCTAAATGAAATTCTCCTTTCTTTCATACTCTTGCAAAGCTACATTTAAAGAATAAACAAAACATATATGACAGTGCAGCAGTTCATGCTAAGGTATAATATAATTTAATAATAGAAAAGTTACAGAAATACATAATGACCACCAGGGTAAAAAAAAAAAAAAAAAAATGATATGGATAGATATATCTATATATATATAGACATATCTCTATCTATCTATCTATCTATCTATCTATCTATCTATCTATATATCTATATATATATATATATATATATATATATATATAGCTAGAGAGATAGATGTAGATATAACATTTAATAACTTTTTTAATTAGTTTTATTTTTATTGTTATCATTTTTTATTTTACCTTGCAACATGAAACTCCACTATAACAAAGCGAAAGGCTCTAGCTCTTTAATTTATTAGCTTTCATGATAATTCACATGTGTATCTTTTCTGCAGGCAATCCCTCATGCAATTAATGTTTAGTACAAATGGTATAATTGCTGGAAGCTGTTATCTGAAATCCGGTCTCCCCCTCTATTTCCGGAGACAGGAGGCATCCTCTGCAGAGTGGCTTTTCTCTCCCACTTACTCAGGAATGTATAAACAGATCCATCCAGCTTTGTAACACTTCAGGATGAAAGCAGTAATGCACATTCTTTCAAAATGTCTATATACACCAACTTAGCAAAGATGTGTTTAACCCTTACACATAATACTTAGCTTCACCTAATGTATCATCATCATCTTAGTTCATAAAACTTTATGAAGTCAACAGGTCAAAATGAAAGGGAATATTTTTTGCTTTTTTTAAGATGGATGCTAATCAATCAACATTTTTTTGGCACAGGAGATACCCACGTGTTATAATTTTCATTTAATGAATACAAATAAAATGCCCAAGTTAATTATTGCTCATAAAAATGTGTGGAGCCATGCAAATAAGGTATTCATATTTTACACACACACAGTGAATATTATAGAGCTATCTCTTTCAAATTGAACATATCTGCTTGCTTTGGTTTCACTCGTATACTCATTCAGCATTTTACATAAGTAACCCAATTATGATTTTATCCTTACCAGGGTTTGGATATGTTTAATTACCATGTTTTTACAGAACTAACCCACCTCCCTCAAAGGAAGCACTAAAAAAACAATAATTTACTAAAATACCTCTAAAAAAAAAAAGAAAATAAGACACACACCTATTTTTATTTTGGTCCCTTTTGTTGGCCATGGTATAAGTAATATAATATAATAAATGTCAACCACAATAAATTAGAAAACGTTAACACCCTAAAAACAAGGCACAGACATTTACAAACAAATTGCAAGTGAACAAATAAACCATAACAAATAACATAACAAATATCAAGCACAAATACTACGAGAAGACACAAATGACTAAAATCATCACTTGTTCACTCACCTAGTGAGTTATATTTTGCTGATAAAGTATAAACTGCAAACATATAAAGATAGGGAAGTCGGAAGCCCACTGAATTTAATACATTAAGTATCTTCTGAACAAAGAAGATGCAAAGCATATTTAAGATTAGTGATGAGCTGATCATACCTGGGTTTGGTTCGATCCGAGTTTGACAAACATGTCTAAAGATCGGGTGCCAAATCCGAACCCATTAGAAGTCAATGGGAGCCAAATGTTAAAAAACAGGCAAGGGAATGGAAAACTATTGTCATGGGGGCTGGGCACTGCCATTAGCCATGCCATAGGGGTCCAAACAGGTGGAAATTACTTGAGGTGAGATATGGGCTGTAAGGGGGATGTGGCAATACCTCCCAGCCGAATTTCTGTAATGTACACAGTGCGGTCAGCAGTATGAGCTTGTGCATTGTCCTGGAGAAACTGGACACCCTTAGTTATCATATTAGGCTGTTTCTTCCACAGACGTGTCACTAACGGCCATCTTTGAAACATTTACAACATTCAAATGTCTTACTGCGGCTTAGCGTCTTATCACCGTTCTGTGCTTGAAGTCTTCTGTAGATATCCGCGTTCACAAGAAAATTCATCACCAAATGCTGTTCCATGCACACACATACACTGTTGTTTGCCACCTTGATTAATGGTCTCTGGAATGGCCCGCGTGTCAGTAAAATTACACACTTGCCACTCACTACCGTGTGTAGTACCACCATTCTAGTATCCCTTTTTATACCTGTAAAATGAAAAGTCCCAGTTTGACTTTAACGCCCCTTGTATATATCAGCTGTCATCCTCCTTACCTGTCTTTTGGTTGGATTGAAGTGATGGGACCAAATGTGTGTTGACAGGTGACAATGTTTTTTTTTTTCTTTCAGTGGGTTGGCGGGTATCGGGCATTATGATTGATGTGGATATACATCTCTGAATGACATGATTGATGGTGGCTGTTCATTTTTTACTTGTTCACATGAAGGTTTCACACTAATGCAGCTGGGCCAATGCAGCATTTAAGTGTGCAAGATGGTTCTTGAATGTGGCAGAAAACATCACTACATCATCTAGGTAGATCAAAATGTATTAATTTTCATGTTTCTAAGGCAGTGTTTCATTGTTATCTGGAATCTGTCTGTTGTGATGTTTAGTCTGACGGGCATCCTTTTAAACTGACATAACTTCATGGGAGTAATAAAAGTGATCTTCAGGCAGTCTGCCTTAGCAACAGGGATCTGCCAATACCCCTTGATGTGATTGGATACAAAATAGCTTATGCTAGGGAGACAAGGGATTATTCAATATGAAATACTGCAGGGTAACAGCATTCACATGCCTATATTCCACACCAAAAAGGAGCGAGCATCCCATGAGCACTTACTTTTTTCAATCACCCCTTGTTGCATTATCTGTTCTAGCATATGCTTGACTTCTTTGTAGATCAGTGTAGGTATACTTCAGTATCTCATCTGTGGGTATCTCATGTTCTGTCCCATTGCTAAAGCCTAGGTCATGCTCTTCCTCAAAGAACATGTCCAACCACTTACCCAGTAGTCTCCTTACTGCTTCTCACTGGTAGTATTTGCTCCCATCCCTCTCATTCCTCCTGACTACTAAGTTATATTCACTTGCCGACTACTGAGTTCATAGTCACACATCATACAACCATGAAATTCTCAGAGCTTTATTTACCCCACCTTGAGGGAAATCGCATTTGTTTTCCTGCTTTCCAAGGGAGTAGGCAAAGTGGAAGAGTCTTGGTGTTACAGATTCAAACTAATATTGTTTCTTGTCAGACCACTGTGAAGGTCCTGGGGACAAAAGGAGCCACTTGTGAGGGTAGGGGTAGCATGACAACGGTGAAGTCTTGCAATACATTGTGAGAACTGACATTCATGGATAGTACAAGTTAATGAATAGGTGGTATCAAACCCTGATGATGCAACTTTTTCTGGATGTCAACATGTCAGGGCCCTCCAGTGCTTCCAGAGCATGCAGCCGGTTACCTGATTTCCTTGGGTCGGCCAAGTATACAGGATGCCCATCAGAACCTCAGTCCTCAAATGACATTCATACCCAGTATTACCTGTGGCTACCCCTTCTCTGAAGTACATGTGTTCACTAAGCCCTTCTGGACTGGTCCTGCCCCTACATCTCCACTTTCTTCCAGGTAATACTGACTACTTTTATTGCAAGCTCATTGGTGGCTGTCAATGAGATCCATGGTGTGTCTGGGCTCAGTTTGTTAGCAAAGTATCTGTTCTGGTGGAATAGGGACTTGTGAGCCAGTATCTTAACACAGGCCGAATGTCGGGAGACAGCGTCCGGTTAAAAAATAAAGGCTGACATTTGGCCTGTGTGTATGTCGGTCTGTCTGCCTGCTTCTGTTGGACATGCATGCTGGAAAACCAGCATCCAATCGACTCCCAATCTGTGCTTTCAGCCAATGGCAGAGATCGCTGATCAGAGTGTCCTGGCGGGGGGCTTTACCCTGACAGAACACAACAGTTCAGCGGGGAAGATCATTGAACTAACCTCGCACGGGGTTGAACAAAAAAAAAAAAAAACAATAGTGTGTACCTGGCTTAAGAGGCACTTGATCTCTTAGCCATTGAAGTATGCACACATAACCTGATCAATATATCTTCAGTTCTTGGATGGGGTGTTGTTCCACTTTGCCACCCCAAAGCTTGGGGCATTCTAGTTTATTGACTTTATGTGTGGTTGGAGAAGTCTCTTTGGGGTGGCATAGCTCTTGACAGCCCCAGGACGAGAATGGTGACCTTGTCCACCTCAGCTGCCTCCAAGGCATTGTTTGCATTCTCAATGAGGGGATGTTACCTTCTTGCTCTTCTGAGGCGTATTCCTTTTTGTGCTTCAATGTGTATAACTCTGTCTGGAGTTGAGCCATCCTTTTTTTAATTTCTGGATGACCCCCTTCAATGTCACTGTCTATTCGGTTGCAGGTGGGTCTATTAATTTTTCACCTACGTGGCCAAGGGTGCATTTAAGCATCTATAGCTCTGATTCTTTTACTTTTTGTAACACCTGCCCCATCCTATTAGATTGTAAGCTCTTCTGAGCAGGGCCCTCTTAATCCTATTTTATTGTATTGTAACTGTATTGTCTCCCTTTTCTATTGGCATTATATACATTCTGTATGATAATAATAATAATTCTGACATGTTATGAACACTTTTTCTTCAAGTTTTGCCTGATCTTGTTTCACAGCAGTTCATCAACAAATTGCTCTTTCAGACATTCACCCGCATCACCCAGCCAGGTCATCCCACTCAGATCCTTTCCCTGTGGCATATCTCTGCTGCCTTGTCTTGCAATTCCATTTCATACTGGGGAAATGGGCACTGAGGTCTCCTAGTGTTTCTGCTTGGCCATACATCATGGTTAACTATCAGGATAAGAGGCTCATTATTGCAAGGGCGGAAGGCTTCCTGCTTTGGTATGGAGAAGTACTGACATGGCCAATACTGTTCATAGACACAAAGTTTACCGGAATAGATAAATGGCTAAATGAACAGACAGTGCATAACAGTAACTTACAGTTAACTAAATGGGCGCAAAGTTATAAGCAACAATTTAAAACGTGGTTTATGGTGGCAAAAACATGTACACACTGCACAGAATAATGAAAAACATGTTGATGATAGCAAAGTACATGCAAACACTGCACAGTCTGATTATAAGGCCTCATGCACACAGGGGTTTTGAAAAAAACGAGCTGCAATGCCAGAAAAAAGCAACTGTAAAAACGTGCTTTTAGTACCTTTTCGCATTGGCGTTAAAGCACATTTAGCCGCGCTAGCTTTTAGTAGCATTTCTCTGCCTATTCAAAATCAGTGGTTCCCTATAAGAGCCCATTGATTTGAATAGAAATCACACCACAAGTCGGATCATAATGATCCCTCTTGAAGGGGAACCCTCGCCAAAATGAAAGAAAAAATGGCGTGGAGTTCCCCCGAAAATCCATACCAGACCCTTATCCGAGCATGCAGCCCGGCAGGTCAGGAAATGGGGGGGATGAGCTAGCGCTAGTGCTTTGGGGTGGGGGCCCTGTTTCATAATATTAAACTTGATAGATGAGAAAAGCCATTCCTTTTAGCATATAGTCCCAGTACATTTTAAAAGCTATCACTTTTAGTCCTGGTACATTTTTTTTATGAGGCTGCCCAAAAAGACATAGTAAAATGAACTTTTAGAAGAATCAAAGCTATTATCTTTAGCAGGCAATCCCTTGCCAGAGGCTGTTATGAACATGTTGTTACTTTAGCTGGTTGCAGTTCTTACAATACAGAAGACAAACAAAGGCAAACCTAAAATGAATTTACTATCATTAAAAAAAGCTTTTGTTTTGTGTGGCATGCACATAACAATAACAGAGCTGTGGATTTTTTTTTCATGCACCAGCATTGTAAATTAAAAAAATTAGTTTAGAAACAATTCTGAAGGAAAAACGTTTTTTAATGATTTCAATTGAACCAAAAATGTCCAGCACTTTGAAGTTGTGGATAATTGTTTTATATATATGATTTGTATGTTTTTTTATACTACTGCATGTAACAGGAGGAAACAATAAATTAGTTTATAAATTAAAACAATACAGCTTTTATTCCCAACTTATTCAAAGGTAAGACTTAATTAAATGTTTCATTTTTACATGACCACTTATTTGGCTGAGACACAATGGATCACCATTCACCAGCATATATGTAGGTTTGTCTTGTTAAAATGTTGCACTCCTTCACACAACCAACAAAACAGCGTACCCTAGCTGACCAGAGAAGCACTTAAATCAAATTTTCATATGTGGTCCTTCATTACTCAAAATCCTACAATTTATCTCTCTTGCTATTGTGAGAATTATTTGTTGCTTCACTGGTGTATTCATTTAATTATTCTCAGTTCAAGTGTATCTAAATGAGATGGCATGGGAACTAAACACATACTGTATATCTGTACTTGCCTCTCTCCAAAGCTCTATGTGTTGTTTCTCTCTGGTGCTTCGTTCCTCTGTTATTAGCATGAGACACTTCAGAGAAGTTTTCCGACACATAGCATAGCATAAGCTCAAATTTGTGTCGGGAGGGAAAAAAGCACACAGTTTTTCTGAATACAGCTCTGCGTGTTCCTTCGTTCCTCTGCCTATGTGGAGGAATGGGGAGGGGGGGGGTGTCCCTTTCCTCCAATCAGCTCTCACACAGTGTCTCAGAGCTGTAACTGCACTTCTCCACTTCCTTCTTTGTACTACTCACAGATGCATAAGGATTTTATCACTTGAAGGGGTTTTAGAGAAGACTGCATTTAAACAAGTAAAACCTATGTAGGAGGATTTGTTTCATCTCTGTGTATCATCTGAGGCTACTTCACTGGGTATATGTGAGGGTTTACATACACTTAAAAGTCAAAGCCAGAAAGAAGGTAGTTATCTGGCTACCAGATCACTAGATATTTGTGCATTGTATCAAAGATGTTTGCTTCAGTCTTTTCATGAAGCATAACCTGGGTAAACCTAGGTCTATTTGCCGCTATATTTAGGATCTGAATTTTCCAAGCACTGTACAGTGTTTGCTTGGCAGCAGCTAGAACATGAAACATTAGTAGAAATTGTGGGTTAGTGAGGTCAGATCTTTAATTGACGAGAGCTTATTTTGCTGTGGGGTACCATGTGACCTAGCAGTTTGGTAAACATGTCAAAGACCCCTGAACGGTTTTTATAGCAATAAATATGTATTTTTTCCATATAATTAAACTTGACAGGTGAGAAAATCCATCCCTTTAGTATATAGTTCCAGTACTGTAAAAAAAAAGACATCTCGCTGCAGGTCAGGACCACTTGGAGGAAATGGAGGAAAGCATCACTCTGCCAACCTCATCAAAAGCATGTTCTATACTGGTATATAGGTAGCTTCTGGAAGGTACAAGATGCCACTGAGTGAGGACTAATTGGTTTCTACTGATAAGACATTACAAGAACATGACTTTGTTGTTGTCCTGATCCGGAGCAAGGCAGCCTCAAGGTCTATTCCTAGGTCTTGGAACCAGGAATTCCTAGGTCTTGGAATAAGGCACTTTACTTAGAAAGATTGAAAGATTTCTGTGCTTGGAAGTTTCAGCTTGGAATTGAGGTCTGGGGTGAGTTTTATTTCTAATGTGCAGAAGTAGCTTTTCATTGCATCCATCTCCAGAATACCAAAGAGAAATCAAAGACCGTTATAAATACAGGGTTTACAAATAATGACATAAGTGGTTTGTTCAACAAGGGAAGGCAAACTATTTTTTTTTCCCATATCTTTGTCGTGTGTTTAAGCATTGGGTTGGAAAAGTGTGCTCTATCTTTAGGGTAGAGTCAGAGAATATTGCTACGATGGAATGGGTTGCATTCCACTGCTTCCTGTTTTACCTATATTGTGATTTCATACTGAGCATAACATTTGGAGAGATGAGCTTTTGTGCTGCCTGGTAATATTTGGACAGATTGGGAAAACCAAAGCCCTGTGAAGTTTACAACACATTACAGTAATTCAGGGTCTTTGGCCACTGGCCAGTATTTGTCTCTGTTGGGACATTAGAATATGTGTTAGTATAGCCTGTGGCAACACTCTAAAACACTATAAAAACGTAAGAATGTATGACATTTTAATCGTGGTTATTCTGCTTAGCCTTAGTTTTAGTTTAGGCAGAAGCAGAAGGTAGTTGGCTGTATAAAGGCTATCATATATGGTATTTTCATGGCCATCTGGCAATTGTGAATAAGTGAGTGTTCCAAAATCAAATGGCGTGGGTCAAGGTGGACACATTGTAGCAATCAGCAAGCATCAGACTCAGGTGGTGGAGAAAGCTGTGAGCTTCAATGTAGTAGCCTCTAACATTGTGTGGTTTCCTATAGAAGACAGTTGTCAGTATCAGTTCGTGTTTAGTCTCAGAGTTTGTTTGGAAAGCATTCAGCAATAGGTTGAGGCATTTTGCCACAAGGGTATGAGGGTTAGGAGCAAATGGCCCCCTACATACCAAGTATCATGAAGCAAATAGTGGCAGAAGTTGGAAATGAAGGGGAGGGGGGGAATTGAGGGTGTCTGATCCCTAAAACGTGAGTCTGATGCATTATATACATAGCTTAAGTAATGTCTTAAAGTGGAAGTAAACCCATCGATTTAACAGTCTAAAAAAAAAAGGCATACCGTGAATGCTAACTGCACATTGGCTGTGCTCTCAACCAAACAGTCAAACCATCCAATGGCTGGTGTCATAACGGATCACATGTGCAGCACTGTGGCAGTTGAAGATTAAACAGAGGCAAAGATGGCAGCTTCCTTGGCTGAAAACGATAGGGGGGTTTACTTCCACTTTAAGCCTATGACCCTGGGCTGTTGGGTTAAGATTTCAGTATACTGAAGGAAGAAAAAAAGGGATACAAACTAAGAGAGTTCCTTATCTGAAGTTGCAGTGAATCCATTAGTAGATGATGAGCAATTAGACACCAAACTAAATGGGTTAGACTGTGGAGCTATGAAAGGAGTGATTTTCATTTGCTGCATTATGCAGAACCAGCCCAGTGCTTGGGTTTCTGACAGGCAAGCATTGGAAGTGATTCTTGGTGTGTCCTGGCTTGGAGAGGGATGCTGTGGAGGTAACGCAGCCCTGCAGCCCAAGTCATCTTGGTTGGGACACACACCAGGGCTTTCTCTGTTCGCCTTCAGCTTCTGTTTAGCTTTTAAGTCTGTGTTGACCATTGTGTTTAACTCTGTTCTGATGAGTGCTCTAAGTTGGAGATAGCAGCAATCCTGCAGCTATTAGCAGAAATCGTGTACTCAGGAGGTGCATCAGTGATCTCATGCAAGTGCCCCCAGGCATTTTTTTAAAGGGGTTGTAAACCCTCAAGGTTTTTCACCTTAAAGTGGAAGTAAACCCTTCCACATGACTTTGGCCTACAAGTAAGCCTAGATTAAGGCTTACCTGTAGGTCCAATAAATATCTCCTAAACCTACATGGTTTAGGAGATATTTAGCGATGAAAAGGCATTGCTGTCTACGGCGCATGCGCCGTAGACAGCGGCGCGCAGGCGCACTGAGGGCGCACTGAGTATGCCGCTCTCACGGCAATATGCCGATCTCGTTGCGCATGCGCGGGAGTGACGTCATCGCTGCTCCAGCGAATGATAGCGCTGGAGCGGCGAGACCCGGAAGTCACTCCGGCCCTGCATGGCGGCGAAGAAGATTGAAGATAAGGACCGCTTCGGGGGCTTCGTTTTCAGGTAAGTTTTTCATAATGAGCTAGTATGCTAGGCTTTACTTCCTCTTTAATGCATTCTATGCATTAAAGTGAAAAACCTCCTGTCATGCCGCAGCCCCTTTACTTACCTAAACCCGGTCTTTCCAGCGACAGGTACGAGCACACCAGCTCCAGCCGGTGTCTCTGGTCCCAATTGGATAGATTGATAGCAGTGCAGCCATTGGTTCCCACTGCTGTCAATCAAGTTCAATGACAACGAGAGTCGGGGGCCAGGCCAAGTCATGCAGCCTGTATAAATAGACGCAGCAGCAGGACACAAGAGCGCACCCGCACGAGTGCCTCGAGGGAGAGCGGCTCTCCAACAGGCCACTCAAGAAGAGGAGGACAGCTGAGGGACCCCAGAAGAGGATTGCGGCCACTCTGTGCAAAACCAAGTGCACAGAGGAGGTAAGTATGACATGTTTGTTTTTTTTTTATAAAAAAAAAAAAACCGAACCTTTAGCTATCTTTAAAGTTTACTAAACAGGTGTAACAAAACACCTTTAATGGTATATTTGACATATCAAAAAGAATTAAGTAAGTTCATTGTAAATGTTTACATTACATTTACATGAAAACATAAAGTATTCGGGTGAGCGGACCTGTTTGTCCATGCACTATACTCCTATGTTGTGTTGTGTTTTTCTGTTGTGTTTTTCTGTACTGCAGTGAACATTGGTCACACTCAGCACAATATCCCATGCTATACGCTGGACTGATATCCAAACCATTGCTACAGTGTTAACTATACATGACCTTACTGCATTACTACTTCCCAGCTTCACCCTCCTGTGGAAAACCCTGGACTTGAGATACATATTCGTACTACATATGGCACGTGAGTGCCTGGAGTTGCTATCCACGGTGGTCATAGGAAAAATTCTCAAACATCCCGCACACTGTGGTAAATATCTTTTATCTATGGTGTCTCAACAGTGATTTCACTTCAACATAGTGTCAGTTGCTCTATTACCCCAGGGATGCTATGTTGACATATGTATGTGTGTGGATTTTTATGACGCAGCTGCATCTTGATCAGACAACTTTTTCTATTTTAATTTTTTTTTTTTTTTAATTGTAATTTTTATTGAAATTGGAAAGATAACAATAGTACATAAACATAAGTATGTAAATAAGCAGACATTTGGTTTAGCATACACTTACACAACGTGTTTGGAAAAGAAAAGTAAGTATATGAAAAATAAAGAAAAAAATAAACATACAATTACCGAAACAGTCACAGCACTACCAATACAGCTAAGACTTGAATCGTGACCTATATTTCACTACGTAAATATAAGGCATAGGAAGGTGTGTGTCTAAAAAGAGGACAGCGGGTTAAGACATTAAAAGCAGCTAAAGGGGTGGTTGGCAGACAAAGTTTTAGGTATGTGATATATCATTGGAAGAGATGGAGCAGGTACCAGGATTGAGGTCCGAATGGTCCCATAGGTCCCATACTTTAGAAAATTGTGGAAGGGTGTCATGTAAGATTGCAGTGAGACGTTCCATTCGACATATTTGTTCCAGTGCTTGTAGGACTTGAGAAAGGGAGGGTGCTATTTTAATTTTTTACTGAGGTGTTGGTGATGGGATTTTTATCTGTTGTTTTTTGTATTACCATTTGATATTTTTGTGTAATAAAGTTCCCTTATCTATAAGCTGCATGGTTCCTAGTAATTACTGCAGATGAGGCTCTCTTCTCACCTTTTTCTTTTGTATGTTATTTTTGATTACCAGGATCACACCTTATTGAGCCAGCTTTTTTAGGGACGCTGTGTTTGCTGTCACACAGAGCCTTCCCAGCCCATACACCCCAGTGAGCTACTGGCTATCCCCTGGTTTTCTTTCCCTGGATCCAAAAAACAATCAATAACCTGAACATGTTTTGTGAAAATAACTGGTCTAAAATTCCTCTTAATCGCTGTATAAGGTGTATCATTTTTTATATATATATATATATATATATATATATATATATACTGTAGATATACTGTAGATATATATAAATATATATAGATATATACTGTATATATGCAGTATATCTATCTATCTATCTATCTATCTATCTATCTATCTATATATATATATATATATATATATATATATATATATATATACACACACACACTGAGCAAAATTTAAAACGCAACACTTTTGTTTGCCTCTATTTATGCCTGCCTAAACCACCCCCAACCCCCCAATACAATAAAACTGCACATTTTAGAATGGCCTTTTAGTGTGGCCAATGCACACCTGTGCAATAATCATGCTGTCTAATCAGCATCTTGATATGCCACACATGTGAGGTGGATAGATTATCTTGGCAAAGGAGAAGTGCTCACTAACACAGATTTAGACATATTTGTCAACAATATTTGAGAGAAATAGCCTTTTGTGTACATAGAAAAAGTCGTAGCTCTTTGAGTTCAGCTCATGATAAATAGGGGCAAACACAAAAGTGTTGCATTTATAATTTTGCTCAGTGTGTATACTGTATGTATATATGTACATACAGAGACATAGCTGGAAGCTTGTGGGCCCCGCCCAACCCAACTGCCACTTGCTGCTTCCACAAGTGACAAGATTCTCCTGCTGCCAGCTGCAGGCAGGCCACATTCTGGGTTGCTGGGTGAAATTGATGGGCTTGTATGTAAAAGAGGAAACTCAGGTGGCCTAGCCTGCCTGCCCCCACCTTGCGTGCATGGTTGAGCAGGGTCAAGCAGGGCAGGTAGGGAGGGGCTGTAATGGGTGGTGGGTCTGATCAGATAGTGTGTTGCTGGGAAAAGGCTTGCCCCGACAGCCTTTGTAGGTGAAAGTGAAAGAGCCAAGGACAAGCTTTGGTCGGCCCCTAGCTATAGGGGAGCCTGCGGCTAATACCCTGCCAGGGCCTTTTCCTCAAGGAAGCTGAAGTACACGGAAAGGACGCCTGAACCATGCATCAATGGCTTGGAATACGAATGATGGTCACCAGCAGTTAGAGAGGATATTGCCCAGAAAATAAAAAGAAGAACTCCATAGTGTAGACTGTACTGATCCCGGATCTCAGGTGATCCTCCTTCCCCTTGGGCTCTCACAACTTCAGATCAGCCCCCAGGAAACAGCATGTTCACACCTATGCGATCCGATTCCTGCACCATTTCACAGTTCGCACTGTGATCTGCGAACCGTTCTGGGGGTGTCATTAACTTTACATCGACACCCTCAGCTGTTCGTAGATCGCAGTGTGAACCACTATGCAATGCAGGTGCGATGCGGGAACCCGCACTGGATTTGGCAGAAGGTTTTTTATCCTAATGCATTCTATGCATTAGGGTAAAAAAAACCTCTGTGTGCAGTAGTCCCCCCTCAGCCCCCGCTAATAATTACCTGAGCCCCATCTCAATCCAGCGATGTTGCACTAGAGACTCGGCTTTCAACAACCTGATTGGCTGAGACAC
Organism: Lithobates sylvaticus; assembly: GCA_028564925.1. Classification (NCBI taxonomy): domain Eukaryota; kingdom Metazoa; phylum Chordata; class Amphibia; order Anura; family Ranidae; genus Lithobates; species Lithobates sylvaticus. The sequence goes on from CM053026.1 coordinate 559,741,020, forward strand.
AGAGCAGGTGCCATTGGCTCCCACTGCTGTCAATCAAAGTTAGTGAGCCAATGAGAATGTCTGAATGAACACACAGAGCAGTGGCTTGGCTCGGGTTCCCCCATAGCAAGCATGTCAAGGAGGGAGTTGCCAGGAACGCTGGCAAGGGACCCGAGAAGAGGAGGATGGGGTCTGCTCTGTGCAAAACCACTGCACAGAGTATAGCAGGTTTGTTTTACCCCTTCAGCCCCGGAAGGATTCGCCCTCTTAATGACCAGGCCATTTTTTTGCGATATGGCACTGCGTTACTTTTACTGACAATTGCGCATCGTGTGACTCTGTATCCAAACAAAATTGATGTCCTTTTTATTTCCCACAAATAGAGCTTTCTTTTGGTGGTATTTGATCACCTCTGCAGTTTTTATTTTTTTAAACAAACAAAGAGTGACAATTTTGAAAACAATTTTTTTTTTTTTACTTTTTTCTATAATACCTATCCAAAAAAAAAATATATTCATTCATCAGTTTAGACCGATATATATTTTTCTACTTATTTTTGGTAAAAAAAATTGCAATATGCGTGGTTTGCACAAAAGTTATCATGCCTACAATCTATGGGATAGATTTAGGGACTTTTATTAATTTTTTATTGTTTTTACTAGTAATGGCGGTGATCTGCAATTTTTACCGGGACTGCAACATTGCGGCGGACAAATATGACGCCGGCAGACATCGAGTCCGCTAGACCCACGGGTACATATTTAGTCAGTCAGGTCGAAAAAAGACACATTCCATCTAGTTCAACCATAAAAAAATTAATAAATAAAATAAAAAATATCATACAATCCCATATACCCAATCCTATACCCACAGTTGATCACGAGGAAGGCAAAAAAAAATAAAAACAGAAAAGCATGCTCCAATTTGCTACAGCAGGGGAAAAAAGTCTTTCCTGATCCCAGAGAGGCAATCATATTTTCCCTGGATCAACTTTACCTATAAATGTTAGTACCCAGTTATATTATGTATATTTAGGAAAGAATCCAGGCCTTAAAGAAATCTACTTAGCTGGCCAGAACCACCCCTGGAGGAAGTCTATTCCACATTTTCACAGCTCTTACTGTGAAGAAACCTTTCCGTATTTGGAGATGAAATCTCTTTTCCTCTAGACGTAAAGAGTGCCCCCTCAGCGTGTTCTAACTGTAGGGGGGATGGGCGGCCAGGGACATGACAGAGATCACTGTTCCCGATCACTGGGAACAGTAGATCTCTGACATGCCCCCTGTCAGAATGGGGAATCGCCTTCTTTACAAAAGCAGTTCCCCGTTCTGCCTCTGTAATAGGCGATCACGGCTCGCCGGCAGACATCGAGTCCGCTAGACCCACGGGTACATAGTCAGTCAGGTTGAAAAAAAACACAAGTCCATCTAGTTCAACCATAAAAAAATAAAAAAATAAATATAAAAATATCATACAATCCCATATACCCAATCCTATACCCACAGTTGATCCAGAGGAAGGCAAAAAAAAAAAAAACATAAAAGCATGATCCAATTTGCTACAGCAGGGTAAAAAAGTCTTTCCTAATCCCAGAGAGGCAATCAGATTTTCCCTGGATCAACTTTACCTATAGATGTTAGTACCCAGTTATATTATGTACATTTAGGAAAGAATCCAGACCTTAAAGAAATCGACTTAGCTAGCCAGAACCACCCCTGGAGGAAGTCTATTCCACATTTTCACAGCTCTTACTGTGAAGAAACTTTTCCGTATTTGGAGATGAAATCTCTTTTCTTCTAGGCGTAAAGAGTGCCCCCTTGTCCTCAGTATTGACCGTAAAGTGAATAACTCAATACCAGGTTCATTATATGGACCCCTTATATATTTATACATGGTGATCATATCATGTGGCTACGCTGCCACACTGTGCAGCAGGAGCAAGAGCGCATGCGCCCGCAACTGCGCCTGCATGAGCCGCCCTGTAGGTACGGTGATTCGCGCAGGAGAGCCGACCTGCCGCAGTATATCTGCGTGAGCAGGTCGGCAAGGGGTTAAAGATGTTTATGTGTTTATGAGAAACAGCACTATCACAATAGGTTTCACCCCTGAACTTTTTTCTCTCGCTCTCCCTCTATATGTATATATATATACTACTACATTACATTCTTAATGTAAAATGTAACACAGAATGACAAAAAAGTCACGTCAAACATACCGTCCAATGTGTTTGCTCTGGCGTCATGCTGTTCTGCTCTCAAGATGGTAGCACAAGTTAGTATTGTAGACACTAGCTGCGTGCTTATCTTTCAAGTCCGCATTCCAGGACTATGAAGGAATTGTGTGTTTGTAAACCTAACAGGAAGCATAGTAAGCCAGACACTTGCATCACCTGACAGATGTGTTTTTCAAATTAGTAAGTTTATTTAAGGCTTCTTGTGGAATGCGTGTTGACAATAAAAGGTATTGATAGTGTGATCAAAATGTTTTCTCCCATGTTAAACAAGAATCACATAACATCTAATAGGACACAGATTGGGGAAGCTTGTTTGCCCAGGAAAGAGAGCTCGCATGAAACACAACAAGCAAGTAATCTAAGCATAATAACAAGTTAGCTAAACATAAAACTGTCACTGTTCAAGGGAAATAAATGGTTTGGCCAAGGGGTAGACAGGCTAAATCAATCTAGGAGTGAATGTTAAGCAGTATGAAAGGATGGATTTTAGTGTTTTTAGGGTGAAAAACATTTATCTCTGTCCCATTGTATTTCCCATGCTTCAGGTAGAATCCGAGAACTGGCCCCCTGCTTGGCTCCAGTCAGGCTCCAGCCTTGATTAATGGCAGCTGGAAATGTCTGTAAGTCTGGTTACCTCATGATAAACTACAACAAAAACACAGACCTCCTTTACAGGTCTTCTACCTATCATTACTTTAAGGAGACGTATATAATAATAATAATAGTAATAATAAAAATTATTGTTAAAGACAGCTGGTGCTTTCTGCAGTAACAAAGAGTTGAAAAATAAAAAAACAATGCACATAATTAGCAACCACAATTCAATTGTGTACCCCCATAAACCAATTTTCCAGGGCTATCCCCACTATCACAGATTTGTATAGCATCACAGTTCAAAGCACCTTAAAATGTACTTCCACTTTTGTAGCCAAATTGGGATAACACCTATTTTATATCTGTTATATGTTCTTCTTCATATATCATAACTTAAGAATATATATAAATTGCTGTTTACCATGCCTAAAAATCCTACCTAGCTTTCCCCTGCTATGCAATGTTAAAGCAGAAATCCAGGAGTTCAACAACTTTATAAAAAGTGAAGAATACTATGAGTTAAGTCCAAGGAGGTGTATGACATCTCCCAAACTTATCTCTATTATATTATATCTGACAGGTTTATAGTACTCCCTGAAGATGGCTATTGCTGTATTTCTGGTAGCCCAGTGCTGATCTTTCAGGTACCAGCATTCAACAGTAGATTTGTTGCAGCTGCTATGCCCGCCCCTCTTCTTTCTAGACTCTCTCTACCTTCACTCATTATTATTTTTATATTCCATATTTTTTATTCTGGCACTGTCCCCACAAGTTTTGTGGTGTAATTATACTTTTGTGTTTACACATTTTATCTATTGTTTCACCTCTATCTTTGTATTGGGGTTAAATTTGCATATAGTCCACACACTCTCTATATTGTATACCCATGGTATAACTGTCCTCTGATTATTTTCTTCCTGCACCCTTCACTACTTTATATATACTGTATATATTCACTTTACCACCCTTACATTCCCTATGTTCTCTCTTCTTTTTAACTTTGGGCTATAGTAGCAATCTTATTACTCATGCCATCCAATCATGAGTTCAAACTTATTAATTATTTTTACTTACATTAATTATGTATTCCCAAATTCCTTTTTATAGAACCCCATACAATTGCTACTCTCTGTATTATTCACCATGCTCTTGAGATCTGTATCTCCCCTGAGGTCCTCCTTTTTGCCCCGGATGGTCACGAACATATCCCCACAGTTCCCAGTACAGATGTCCCCTAACAGCCCGTTATCCACAACATTACATGCTGCACCTAGAGCTGAGTTGTAAGTATACTAGTGTAGAGGTGTAGTTGCCAGTGCCACTAGTAACAAACATCCACCAAATCACCCCGCTGCCAGACTCCCATATATCACTTGCAGAGACAATGAACAGTCATTTGCTTTGTTTTGTTTATTGGGGGGGGGGGGTACAACTTCTTTGGGAAAAGGGTACTTGGGATGCCCATAGAATAGTTCACTTTGCCATCATATTTAAAGATTCTTTACAGATTAGCACATAATTTGAGTCTGAAGGAATGATGTGCAAGTTTTAACCACTACAGTCTTTTCTCTGCATCACCATGCAGACTATTGCTCCTCCTCTGCGTAACTCTTGCAGACTAATGCTTCCAGAACTTCTTCACCCATGACCATGTAAGGATGAGGACATCACTTTTGACTGTGTAAGGGTGATGTTCCCAGAAATCCTCTCCTCCTGCACAAACAAACTTATACTGTAGTTATTAGTGTAATGTCACATCTTCTTCTAGCAAAAAGACCCACTCTGAATAGTTCCTCATGCAGACTCTGATTGCTCGCTGCTACTAGGCCAGAGGCTCTCCCTGGAGGCCTAGTAGTTTAAAATCACATACTGAGCAGTGGACTACTGTTCCCAGCTAGCCCTGCTTGCAAATCATGTGCCCTCAGGCCACATCGATTTGACACAGCCTCTCCTCTGATCCAGAACTCCTCATCATTTGCCATTTAATGATGAGGACTTCACTAATGACCGTGTAGAAGTGAAGTTGCCTCACAGACTTCCTGGCACATCCAGCCCTCCACTGTGGTACACCCACCAACCTTTCTCTGCCCCGAGTCCTTGATGGAAAACTTGACCGGACCATATGCTCTGACAGCTTCACCTACCCCTCTGCTCCAGGAGTTCCTCACCAATGACCGTGTATGATGAGGACATTGCCAATGACCGTGTAATGATGAGGACATTGCCAATGACCGTGTAAGGGCAAAGTTCCTTCACAGTTCTCCCTGGGCCTCCTCCTGCGATCGGCATGCCCCCCCCCCCCCCCAGATGGGGGGTGCCCTCCTTCTGCTGTCTAGTATTCCATTCTTCACTTCACCTGGCCGACAACTCCTCCCAGTGGCATGTTACCTCAGCTTATATAGGAGGTCCACCCCCTGCCAATGGGGATTGGTCAGGGCTCCCACATGAGCTGCCTGCCACTCCAGTTCTAGGCCCTGCCCATCTTCCAGAACATTCTCCCTGGAAGCAGGGGAGGCTCCTCAGAACTAGAGCACAGGTGGTCACACCCACTGCTACACTAACCACTCTCTGCCCCCAGATCAAAACAGACAGGCCCAGCTCAAATAAGCCTGCCTAAATGTACCTGTGCTGACAGTTTTCCTAGCAAAATCCTATACTAGCACCTATCTATTGGTAGAGGGTGCTACATTAGGAAGGGGTATGTTCTTATTGAGGGGGAAACAAGTTTCCCCTCCTCCCCTCTTTATTTTTGCCCAACCATCAGATTACAATATTGTTTATATATCCTTTTACAGTTATTCTTAACGCATCTGCTCTTGAAGAATTGGAATATACTCCACGAAACTTATCAAGCTTATAGGATGCAATTTTTTAACCACATCATTTATCTGATTTTACTTATGAATTTTGTTCATAGTGTACCAACTGTACATTGCTGTATCAATATTTGTTCATAACCAGCTCTTTGTCCATGTTATCATGTTTAAAATATGCTGTGATCCAATTTTATCATTGATCAAAGTTTATCATCATATGTATGTATTGTTGCAATTATGTATATTTCTACTTTTGTTGATATACCTTTTTAAATAAAATAGCTTTTTACATTATCAACTTTATATATACTTTTTAATTATGTGGTAGTATTCGCCAGCCACTTGCCATGCACCTGATTTAAAGTCCCAACCTCCTCTTTTTATTCAAATGCAATAGGGATGGAGACACAGAGCCCAAGTTGGCTCTGTGTTTCATTTAACCACTTCGATTTACCCACTTCCTGACCAGGCCATTTTTTGCAAAACAGAACTGCGTCATTTTAACTGACAATTGCGCAGTCATGCGACACTGTACTCAAACAGAATTGATGTCCTTTTTTTCCCACAAATAGAGCTTTCTTTTGGTGGTATTTGATCACCTCTGCAGTTTTTATTTTTTTTTTTGCGTTATAAACAAGAAAAAACGCCAAATTTGAAAAAAAGGCAGTAGTTTTTACTTTTTGCTATAATAAATATCCCCCAAAAATATATAAAAAAACTAATTTCTTCTACATTTTAGGCTGATATGTATTCTTTGACATATTTTTGGTAAAAAAATTTGCAAAAGGCTTATATTGATTGGTTTGCACTAAAGTTTTAGAGTCTACAAAATAGGGGATAGATTTATGGCATTTTTATTATTAATTGTCTTTTATTGGTAATGACTGTGACATTGCGGCGGACAGCTCAAACACTTTTGACACTATTTTGGGACCATTGACATTTATACAGCGATCAGAGCTAAAAATAGCCACTGATTATTGTGTAAATGTCACTGGCAGGGAAGGGGTTAACACTGGGGCGATCAAGGGGATAAATGTTTGTTCTAGTGAGTGTTTCTAACTGTGGGGGGATGGGACTGCCTGGGGGAGGAGACCGATCGTTGTTCCTAAGCAGTAGGAATCTGTCTCCTCACCCCTGACAGAATGGAGATCTGTCTGTTTACATTGACAGATGTCCGTTCTGTCCTTCTCAGGAGTAAACGCGGGTAGCCAGTGGCCATCACAGCCACCGGCAACATGCATTGGCTCCTACGTCATGTGGCAGGCCCCCTATACTCCTTAAAACACCTGCCGTACAGCTACAGGGATTTGCGCAGGAGTGCCATTCTGCCGCCGTCAATCGACGACGGGCAGTCAGCAAGTGGTTAAAGTCCCAAACCAAAACCCCTTTTCCTCATATGACTCTTCCTAATAATAGTTCTACTCTCTCCCTATACAGCAGAGCTCTGTCCCTACCTTATTTCCACACTGTGGCTAAATGACGCATTGCAATGTATATCAAAAACCTCAGTCAGGGTGGCTGCCCAAATCTTGGAGGACTTCAGTGTCCAATAGAATTGCTGTTCTCCCCAAGAGAGCTGCCTCTCCAGTAGTTTTTGTCATCGCCACTTTTAGAACCTGCCTCAGATTCTAAAGGAATTGCCACCAGTTCACAGACAATGACAATGCTAGCTTCCCACAGGAGGAGGGCTCCCTGGTTGCTATGAAGCTGGCCGCCTTCGGCATCATACAAAATGGATGACTCATCCTTGACCCTATTCAGCTGCCAGTTGTATTGTCTCACCATTACTTTGCAAGGAAAGCAAAAGGGTTACGCAAAAGGGGATTGGTACTCAGTTACCTTAGATTAGTGTATTTTTTGCATTTAAGAAGATTATTATAAAACTGATAAATATGAAACTGTAAATTTTGAGAATTGCAATGGTGTTTACCTTGTTAAAACAACAATTAGTCTTTCTTAGTATGTTCAATAAGTTCCCTCCCAAGAAAGAGGGTGCCATAATATTCCAGATGATATGTTCAGTTCTTATGCTTACCGCTTCTCATATAGCAATTCCCCCACCATAGCACAGATCATATCAAAGATAAAGAAATACATTTTCTCTAGAATAAGACGTGTAAAAACAATTCCATATTTTTTATTATAAATGGATAATAAGGGCAATCTACAGTATTCTTTCTGTGTATAACAGTTTTAATGCTCCTTTTCAGCCTTATATTATATGGGGTTATATCATCTTTGCTAGTACAAATTATATTGCAGTAATTTACCCCAGAGCCACCTCTGGGAACACTAAATTCACCCAAAGCCTGCAGGGGGAAAGGGAGATATGGCATCTGAAATGTTTAGAATATATCAATGTAGACTTTTTTTCATTGTAAGTTCACGTGATGCAGGCAATTGATGGTTAACAACAGATCTCACATAGATGTGGATAAACTGTTATTATAATGCCTGCATTGATGTATCATCTTGTCTCTTCTGTCATTATATTTGATTTATACAGAAAAATAATGTGACTGTATATCCTGAAGAAGTGGGTTCATTCATAAAATATGTGTATTGTATAGATATACACCTAAAAATTCCAGTATAAGTGCTTAAATATAAAAACTGTTATTTCATTAGCATTGTTAGCATTGTTGGGTGGGGGGCAAAATAAAATAAACATCAGCTTTAAAATGCACATACACTTCTATTTATACATTTTAGGGCAACCTAGTGAAGGGGTCTTTTTTAAAATGTGCCTCAACCCTCAGATAGGTCACATGCCTCCCATACCCTCCATGAATAAAAAAAAATCAATAAAAGTACATCCTAACTGAATGATGTTTTAATTTGCTAAAGCAAACATGTTTTTTTTTAAATAAAATACCTTTTTTCATTCTTTGTTGCCTGGGAAATAACTGTACACACTAAGCAGAAAATAACAGGAATAGCAAAGAGGTGAGATGGAGTTGCCAAATATGTAAAGAAAAACACAGCATGAAAGCATACCTACAGGCGAAATGTTTTTTTTTTTTGTTTGTTTTTTGGATACAGTGGAGATGGATTACAACACATATCAGTTTTTATTGCCGTCCATGCCCCCATTAGAAAGATTCACCCTAAAGTCTGTGCCTTTATTAGGAAGATCCACTCTAAAGATCCCCCAAGTGATTCCCTTACTTTGCAGGAATTATCTCTCACTTTCTGTTTTGGCTATGGGATAGGATGTTAAAGGGGTTGTAAACCCTCGTGTTTTTTCACCTTAATGCATCCTATGCATTAAGGTGAAAAAACACCTGGCAGTCACCTGCCCCCCAGCCCCCCATTTTACTTACCTGAGCGCCTTCATCTCCTCGGCGGGAACGTGCTGTCCCTCTCTCCACGGGGTCCCGGCTCTTGATTGGATAGATTGATAGCAGCGCAGCCATTGGCTCATTGCTGTCAATCAAATCCAATGATGCGGGTGCCAAAGGGGGCGGGGCATTCGTGTCTGTGGACGCAAATTCTGAACTTGGTAAGGTAACCCCCTCGGGAGAGCGTTTCTCCTAGGGGGTTATGAATGAATGAATGAATGAATGAATAATTTGTATGGCGCTACCATGCGAACTGAATTGCCTCAAGGCGCTGTATTCGTGCTTTGTTGTCAAGCTTCTTAGAAGAGGTAGGTCTTGATTTTTTTCCTGAAGGCCTGATGGTTTTCTTCCATGCGGATATCGTTCGGTAGAGCGTTCCATAGCCGTGGTCCTTGGACAGCGAATCTCCGTTCCCCCTTTGATTTGTAGCGGGATTTGGGAATGAGGAGGAGGTTTTGGTTAGACGATCAGAGACTGCGATTGGGTGTATAGTGTTTTATTTTCTCGAGAAGGTATGGAGAAGCGTCTCCATGGGTGTATTTGTGGGTGAGGCAGAGGGTCTTGAATATGACCCGATTCTTTACGGTTAGCCAGTGTAGGCTCCTCAGGGAAGGGGAGATGGATTCCCAGGGTTTTTTTCCTGTTATCAGCCTTGCCGCCGTGTTTTGGATAAGTTGTAAGCGCGCAAGTTGATATTGTGGTAAACCTATGTAAAGGGAGTTTATGTAGTCAAGTCGTGAATTAATGACCGTTCCAACTACCGCTGCTTTGTCCTCCTTTGGAATGAAGGGGTTATCTGATGCGGGACCCCAGAAGAGGATGTTCGGGCTACTCTGTGCAAAATGAGCTGCACAGTGGAGGTAAGTATGACATGTTTGTTATTTAAAAAAAATAAAAAACGATCCTTTACAATCACTTTAAGGCAGGGATATGCAATTGTGAGTAGGAATGTAGCGCTAAATATATATATAAGCGTGAAACTAATATACAGTGCCCAAAAATGAGTGAAATCAAAAAATATATATATATCAGGATTTCTCCCTATGTGATAGTGAACAAAAAATGTCCAATATAAAATAAGATACAAATCAATCAATATCAGTGTCCCAATAGAGTGCAGTGATGGTATTGTCAGAAGACACGGATGACTAGAACTTGATCCTCTCTTCAAACACTTTCTGGAATGAGTATGAAAAAGGATGTATGCTTACGGGGGCGTGGCTTGGCACGCAGAGCGGATGGCAGCAGACTAGACGAGCTCCGTCAAACCCTCAGCCCTTACAGCTCAAACAACACCGTAACCACCAGCCAAAATGAGCAGACTCACCCGCCACAACTCCGGAACCCACCCTCGACGCTCCGCTCCGGCCTCGAGCTCCAGAAGCATTCCGGACATCTTCAAATCCCAGTCACAGACCCGCCGCCGCAAGGCCCTTCCCAAGATGGCGCAGCCGCGTGGAGAGGAAGAGTTCAGCGAGGACTCACAATCCGCTTACGAAGAGGAGGTAAGAGACACCTCTGCAGCAGATCACCCCCTTACCCTCCCTGCCATGATGAAAATAGCGGCAGACATTAAAGGGACCTTCTCCTCCGCCATCACGGAGTTGAAAGCGGACATCTTGTCCATCTCAGAGAAGCTAGAGGGGGCAGAGAAGGCAGGCACAAGGAGGGACAAGGCCATAGCGCGCCTGGAAAAAGTCACAGACAACCATGCAGCTCACCTCATTGAAATGAATCGCCAATTGGAGGATTTGGACAATAGGGGGAGAAGACACAATGTTAGGGTGAGGGGGGTACCAGAATCTGTGGACCCCAGCAACATACCCTCTGCCCTACAGTACGTTTTCAATGAGGTTCTGGAACGCCCGACGGACACCATGATAGTTTTTGACCGGGCACACAGGGCGCTAAGAGCCAGGCCAGCCGACACGGCACCCCCCAGGGACATTATATGCTGTCTCCCGGACTTTAAACTGAAGGAGGAAATTATGCAAAAGGCCAGGCATAATGCACACATAACATTTAATGACACGGCCATCGCCATTTTCCAAGACCTCTCCCCCATTACTTTAAGCAACAGGAGAGCTCTGCGCCCTCTGCTGGAGATCTTACGCGAGCAAAACATACCATACAAGTGGAAATTCCCCTTTGCATTAAATGTGACTTTCCAAGGTAGGCAGCTTTACCTACGTACACCAGATGACCTCCAGAACTTTTGTCAAGACATCCAGATCCCGCTGATTGACCTACCCGAGTGGTACAGAGAATTCCTCAACCCCCCAAAAACACAGGGAATCCAAGCTTCACAACCCACCACACCTACCAAGCCACCAAACAAAAGAGGGAAGTTCCAGTCCAAACAAGGCCCGGGCACAAGCGCTACCCCGAGACACGCCAACGCACCCAGAGATCTACAGCCAGATTCAGGCCAGGAATAAATTCTAAGATGAAGGCAGGATAGCCGATTTCATTTCACCACAGTAATAGCACCACTGCACACTCACACACAGGTTGTTCATCTTAACAGTTACTTTTTGCGCTTTATTTTTCTTCAACTTTGTTCTACCCAGCACGGCTATTCCCCTTGGTCCACTTGTAGCAGGTGACCTCCCGCTTGGACTCCACCAGAGCACCGGACCTGGGGCTACAACACCCACAAACGGACATGAAAGGAGCCGGGTGTACACTGAACTCCACACTTCTAAGGTATGAACTTTCCTTTACCTAGTCTAAGAAGGGACACTCCATATGGAACTGAGTCAGTGCACAACCTCACCTCGTCTAACCGAGAAGCCCTACAAAGGGTCATGGGTAACCATGGCCTGCGATGTGCACGGACAACCATAGGCATGGTAAGAAACCCAGAGCGGACCCACAGGGATTAGCTGGAGGGAGCTGGAACATGCAGACCCTAGAAGTTTAATTGGGCACTTTCGCATTGAGTGTGCAGTGGTGTGAGCAGCGGCGGGAGCCTGCATCACTAACTAACGATGTTTTACATCACCCTTAATGGGTGATAGCCAAAGTTACGGTTACGGTTAATGTTTACTTATAGCATGACTTTTCTGTTAGCAATATCTATGAAGGGCTGGGGGGGAGGGAGTTTGAGGTGGATAACACACTTAATTCCTCTTTAATAGGTTTTCTGGCTAGGCCGGAAAAACTGATTGTTGCCACTGATCTGGGCTTCCTCCCATCACCCCCACAGAGGACGCGGCAGTGTGAACGCCACAGTGACACCTCGAAGTTTAGAGGACGGCACTGGGGCGCCAACAAGCAGCTCCTAACAAATTCAGTTACCTCTGGGAATTAAAACCCAGAGGTTAGTTACCACATCTCCTGACCCACCTTCCAAAGTGTCGGATAGTGGGCTCACTAATCTATTCTATTGCCACGTGCAATCCTACTTTTCTCTCCTATATCCTGTCCTCTTCTTAACACCCCCCACACTAGACTAGTGTGAACCCTCCCTTTGGTTACCCGTACAACCCTCCCCCCCCCCACCCCACCCGCAGCACTCAACAAAATGATTTACTCAACATTAGGGAAAAACCCCACGGTGATATCACACAACGTAAGGGGACTTAACAAACCACAAAAGAGAACACAATTATTACGTGACTTGGGAAAGAGGAGGCCGGCCTTCGTATTTCTACAAGAGACGCACTTTAGAGCGGACTCTATACCAAAGATGACAGATGGGTACTTTACTAAAGCATACCATGCACCCAATCCAGACTCGAAAACGAAGGGGGTATCCATCCTTATAGGACGAAACTCGGGATTCTCCCCTACACACCAAAAGGCAGATCCAGGAGGCCGGTTCCTCTTCCTCAAAGGACATATAGGCAAGCTACCTATAACACTTGCATGCGCATACTTCCCGAACTCCGCACACATAACCTTTTGCCAATCACTGATAGACGAATTGACGGAATTTGCCTCTGGATGCATCATCTTGGGAGGTGACTTTAATGTCCCCCTGGAACCCACACAGGATACATCCAACGGCAAATCCACGATCACCTACCGTAAACTGAAAAAGATAAAAATGATGTTACACTCACTGACTTTGACTGACTCATGGCGAGTGACCCATCCCCAGGGGAGGGACTACACGTACTTTTCCTCTCTGCACCAAAAGTACACACGTATAGACTTTTTATTTATCACACAAAGAGACCTCTCCAGGATGACAGGGGCACACATAGGTTCGAGATCAGTGTCTGATCATGCACCTATATCAATGTCCTTACAGCTACAAGAGACACACAAGAAAAATAGTGGGTGGAGGCTGAACCCGACATTATTGACAGACCCGGTGACTCTAGAAACAATAAAGAAAAATATACAAACTTACTTCCAAGAAAACACGACAGAAGAGGTATCACACTTGAACATCTGGGAAGCACACAAATGTGTAGTCAGAGGTCAACTCATGGGGTTAGCCTCACAGAAAAAGAAGGCAGCAGAAAAAGAACTAAAAGACCTATTCCACAGAGTCCAAACATTAGAGACCCAACACAAGAGATCTCTGGCACTGACAGTCGCTGAAGACCTCCTGATAGCTAGAAAAGCCCTACAAGAGAAACTAGATCTACAGGCCAAAAGAATACTCTTCTATCGCAGAGGCTTCTTTTACGAACACGGAAACAAGAACAACAAATACCTAGCTAGGGCTTTGCGAGACATTCGGGCTTCCACCACCATCACTCAGATCAAAGATAAAAATCAGAAACTGATTCATAACACAGAACGAATTGCGGCAGAGTTCCATGACTTCTACTCACGGTTATATAATATCCCCCCCCCGCACAAACCTAAGGCGGTAGAGGGAACCAGAGCACAAATAATCGCACAGTACCTGACAAACAGTGGCTTACCGAGCTTATCTATGTCTGATGCGGAGGAAATTGACAAACCAATAGAGGTGATGGAACTTCTACATGCGATCAAAACAATGAAATCAGGAAAAAGCCCAGGCCCAGATGGCTTCCCCGCCATCTATTATAAGACATTTTCACAACTTCTATCTCAACCTCTGCTAAAAGCCCTGAACTCACTTGCCACTCCCCAAAGCTCCACACCCACCTTTAATGCAGCCCACATCACGGTGCTTCCCAAACCAGGCAAAGACCCCAACTGCTGCTCTAGCTATAGGCCAATCTCGCTCCTAAATCTTGATATGAAAATTCTTTCCAAGCTTATAGCCGTCAGACTAAGTAAATTGCTACCAGATATTATTGGCCCAGAGCAAGCTGGGTTCATGCCGGGGAGGGAAGCCCGGGATAACGTCATCAAGGCAACAAATCTGATTCACACAATGAAGGAAGGGTCTGTCGAGGGTCTTCTCCTGTCTACGGACGCGGAGAAGGCCTTCGACAGAGTGGCATGGGATTTTATGTTCGCAGTATGTCAACACATAGGCCTAAGAACGAACCTACTGACGTGGATCTCAGCGCTATACCAAGCCCCAACAGCCAGACTGAAAATTAACGGTGTCCTCTCTGAACCAGTACACATTAGTAATGGAACCAGACAGGGATGCCCCCTATCCCCTATCCTGTTTATTCTCTCCCTGGAACCATGTATCCGTATGATAAATAACAACAACTCAATAGCAGGTATGAGACTAGGGACCAAACACTACAAAATAGCTGCATACGCAGATGACCTCCTGTTTGCGCTCACACAGCCACACATCTCGATTCCCAATCTAGTCAAGGAGTTTGAGATGTTTGGCTACCTAACTAACTTTAAAATCAATTATGAGAAATCCGAGGCACTCAACATATCCTTAGACCCTGATAAGCTGCAACAGACCAAGGCCAACTGCCCCTTTAAGTGGGTGGATACTAAACTAAAGTACCTAGGGGTATGGCTCACACCAGACCTAAGCAATCTATACCTACAAAACTTTCAACCCTTCATACAGAATTTGAGCAAAGACCTCAAGGGTTGGAGCCTTAAACCACTGTCTTGGTTTGGCAGAGCTACTGCCATAAAAATGACAATACTGCCAAGGGTCCTATACCTGTTCCACACATTACCCATCAAATTACCCAAAAACTTCTTCACGCAGCTACAGACAACAGTGAGAACATTTATCTGGGCCAAGAAAAAGTCAAGACTTAAAATGTCGACCCTGATGTCACCAAAAACAGAAGGGGGAATCAACTTACCCAACTTTAGACACTACTACTATGCCACACAACTGACCCGTATCTTAGACTGGAACTGTCACGCCTCCTCTAAAGACTGGGTGGGAATTGAAGGTCTACAAACAACTACCCCACTGAGATTCACACCTTGGGTAACTAAAGGGGCCCTTGACACTGGACTGCTCTCACACCCCACCATAGGACCGACCTTAGCAGCCTTCCATGCACTGACCCAAACACATAACCTGGCATCATCTCCGGGCCCCCTGACCCCATTAGCCCACAACAGGGACTTTGCGTTAGGACAGTCAACCACGTCATTCCCACACAGAGACGACAACACACCAATGACTGTCGCACACTGCATCACGGGAGGTAAGCTTAAAACTTTCGAAGCATTAAACATGGAACTACAAGCGAGACATTTCACGTTCTGGCAGTACAGACAACTACATAACTACATTCTCTGCACGGCCAACAAACAACAATTCCTAAGAGATCAGTCGTGGTTTGAACAACTGTGTATCAAGGGAGAACCGGTGAACAAAGCCACTTCATTGATGTACAGCTGGTTACAGACTAACAAGAGCACACCACCGAGTACACACAGGGCCAAGTGGGAAACAGCACTCAAGAAAACATTCACTGATGAACAGTGGAACAATGCATGCATTCTTGCCCATAAATGCTCCATCAGCACTAGCACACAGGAAACCTCATACAAGGTACTGACGAACTGGTATTTCACCCCGGTCAGACTGCATGCATGGTGCCCAGAGACCTCAGAATTATGCTGGAGATGTGGCGTCGACAAGGGCACCATGCTGCACATCTGGTGGGATTGCCCTTCGTTACGCGGATATTGGGACGGGGTATGTGCTCAGATACGTGCCATCACAGAGACCAAGCTTTCCCTCAATGCGGAGTGTTGCTTGCTACACATTTCTGACTACTCACTGTCAAGATACAAAAGGTCAATGACCCGACACATGCTGAACGCCGCAAAGACAGTTATCCCCAGGCATTGGAGGTCCACACACGCACCCACGATTAAGGAGTGGGTGTCTGAAGTGGACTTACTATACAAACTGGAAGAAACAGTGACAATAGTATCAGAGAACACTGACAGATTCCATAAAACTTGGAGACCGTGGGTTGCCTTTAAATACTCAGATGCTTTTACTAAGCTTCAAACGGGCTGAAATATACGATAGAAAGATGTGTTGTACTTATACTAATACCTAATGACCTCCCTACCGGAGCAGAGATCAGTAATAACTGTTGGGATCAGAAGGACAGTCCTGAATGCCAGCACCCGACAGGGTTAAACTGAGCCTGAAATGATAACACCTGAAGACGAAACTGCATGAGAAATAAACCCAAGGGGTTATCCCTCCCCCCCCACCCCCCCCCCCCCTACCTTTCCTCTCTCCATATTCCCTTTCCTACCCCCTATCTCTTTCTATTCTTTTTCTGGGCCTCTGCCCTTTAAGACACTGGTCGTGGTGGTACCCCCGTCCCTGGGCCTAAATTTGGGGCAGGGCATGGGGGGCACATGACTAACTAAGACGAACCCACCAATAAGCACAGTTTTGGTAACATGGTCAGCATAACACAAGTACATTTCTCAAAGAGTAGATGCCCCAAATGTGATTCATGTTGAGTTAAACTGTACGATATCTCGCACAAATGTATTGTTGAACAAATGTTGTTAAGACGAATCTTTTGTTTTGCTTAATAAAAATCTTTTATTGGAAAAAAAAAAAAAAAAAAAAAAAAAGGATGTATGCTTACCAGAGCAGGTGGACCCCCTGTCAGCGACAGGGAGTCAAACAAGCGTATAGGATCCGAGAGCCCCGGCAGGTTGGACACTCCCAAATAGGACTGATGAAATCCGTGGAATGTCTCCAAAGCGGTACAGACAGCCAAACCGTGGAAGACCCAAATGGAAGGTGGAACACGACCATAGAGCAGGAACCGCAAATTCCCGGAGATGGATCCAAAGGACAAAAAGAACTTGAACTGATGTTAGATCGCCACCAATGATGTGGTGGGAGCTCTCATGGAGTAATCTCCAAATATTTCAAAAGCATGTGGAGAAAAGAAAAAAGGGAGAGGGATTCCGATGGTGCAGATCAGCAAGGCAGGTTTTATTGAACAAAAACCACCATAACAAAAAATAATTAAAAATGAATAAAAGTGATCACAATTAAAATTAAAAGCAGTGTGGGAATAGGTAAGTCCTCACCCGACGCGTTTCGTCCTAAGTGGACATCAACTGGGGCATCTGTGGGATCAGGGATATGCAATTAGCGGACCTCCAGCTGTTGAAAAACTACAAGTCCCATCATGCCTCTGCCTCTGGGTGTCATGCTTGTTCCTGTCAGAGTCTTGCTATGCCTCATGGGACTTGTAGTTCTGCCACAGCTGGAGGTCCGCTAATTGCAAATCCCTGCTTTAAGGTAAATCTCACCATTGGGACACAGATGGCCAAAAATCAAACGGACAGGGGTTATAAATCTAATACACGATTTATGCAAGCCGGGCACTGTGTGCTATATGTCTACATCCATATATAGTACCAAACATTTCAAACAATACAGTAGCCACGGACTGAGACTCTTAAGTGGACAAACAGTATATAGACAACTCGTAACACTAATGTAAAATCAAGAAGTTTTATTTAAACAGATTAAAAATCTGCAGATAATGCCACAAAAGCTTAAAATTTGTCTATTTTCAGTCCACATGGATGTAATTATCCAAAAGAATCCACGTGGATTTGAGGCAGCTTACATCCACAGAAGATCTGTGGTTAGTTCTCCAAGATGTTTGGAACAACCTACCTGCCAAGTTCCTTCAAAAACTGTGGGTATGTGTACATAAAGAAATTAAAGAATTGATGCTGTTTTGAAGGCAAAGGGTGGTCACGCCAAATATTGATTTGATTTGGATTTCTCTTCTGCTCCTTCACTTTCCATTTTGTTAATTGGTAAAAATTAAACTATTAACACTTCTATTTCTGAAAGCATACAGTTAGACATCATGCCAAACATACAAAAAATAGATTTTGGGTTTCCCTACACACTAATAGTGAAAAGATCACAGCAGGTATTTTTTTTTTGTTGCAGATATTGCACTATTTTTCACTTTATTTACATTAGTGTATGGTAGATGTGATTTAATTATGCTAGTTTGAGTCACATGATTACCTTTTTATTGCACTATTGTCACTTTAATCAGTCATTATCATATACGTTTGTTTTTATTTAAAGACACTGCAGCGTTTTTTTAAAACATCTACACTGGTTTTATTAAAAGCTGTATTTTTAAAAATATTGAATAAGACTTTTGTGTTAAAACCTACTGTATATACTGCATGATTTAATAATTGGATTTTCATATATTTAAAAAAACAAAGAGGATTAATAGATTTTTTTTTTTTTAAAAAAATGGAGTAAGGGAGAAATACAAAGTTTTCATTTAAAATGACAATATTTTTCAAGGTTACTTCAAGCCTAGCTTAATTGCTCACATATTTTTGGATTGTTAATATCTTACTTTTAGTGAAAGAAAAAAAACACCAGACTCTCCCATCCTTACATCAGCCCTAAACACTAGTCCCTCTGTGTTGAGATTAACTGTTCCCAAGACCCGAGAAGAAAAGAAGTTGTTTAAATGGAAAGGGAAAATTCTTGTTCGCTGTCAGAGTCTCGGCTTATCACAGCAGCCCCCTATTTTAACTCGATTGCAAACGATATCAGTGATCAAAGGAAAAGAGCCCCTGCAGGAGCTTAGGTGAACAGCATGGCAGCCACAATTCTTCCTGTTGATCAGAAAGCAGGAAAAGACTTTTGACATGAAAGACAGCTTAACCAGCACAAGAATGGCAATAAACCATCTGTAAAGTGCTCAAGGTTACCCTTGAACTAATGCAAATTGTTCCAAACAATTTTTCCCTTTCTTTGACTTGAAGGAACCCTGCTGTGTCATTTATTCAGTCACATGCTTACCTACAAAAGCTCTATATAAAGAGAAATACAGTGCCCTTGTGTGTTTGGAAAAAGAAATGAATGAAACGTTTACAATGCACATTTTCTGTTTTCATGTTCAGTCATTTTTTACAATTATTCTAACAATTTTTTTCATTTTTAAGTCTGTTTCTTACATGATTCTGAATGCATGGATTCTGTAGTTCTATCACATTTGTTATTTTGTTGCAGACTTACAATCAACAATAGAGTTTTGGATAAGAAAAGTGTCTAAAATAGGGCAAGTGATTTTACAATGAAAATAGAATATTTTTAAAGTTCAAAAATGTTTGATTAACGTCAAAAATTAACCACTTCAGCCCCAACAGGGCTAATGACCAGGCCATTTTTTGCGACACGGTACTGCGTTATTTTAACTAACAATTAAGCGGTCGTGCGACACTGTACCCAAATAAAATTGATGTCCTTTTTTCCCCACATTTGATCACTTTTGGGTTTTTCTTTTTTGCGCTATAAGACTGACAATTTTGGAAAAAAAAAATAATTTTTTTTTTACCTTTTCCTATAAAACATAGTCACTAATTCTTTTTTAAAAAAATTTAATTTTTTTTTTTTAATTAGGCTAATATGTATTCTGCTACATATTTTTGGTAAAAAAAATCTCAATAAGCGTATATTGATTGGTTTGCGCAAAAGTTACAGCGGCTACAAACTTGGGATATTGTTATGGCATTTCTTTACTAGTAATGGAGGTGATCAGCGATTTTTAGCGGGACTGCGACATTGCGGTGGACAAATCGGACACCTAACTGACACTTTTGACACTTTTTTGAGAACCAGTGACTTTATTACAGTGATCAGTGCTAAAAGTATGTACTGTTACTGTACTAATGACACTGGCTGGGAAGGGTTTAACATCAGGGGCGATCAAAGGGTTAAGTGTGCCCCTAGGAGGTGCTTGCTAACTGTGTGGAGGATGGACTGACTGGGGGAACACAGAGATCCGTTATCCTGCTTAGCAGGAACAGATGATCTCTGTGTCCTCCCCTGACAGAATGGCGATCTGCCTTGTTTACATAGGCATATCGCGTTCTGCCTCTCTGGGGAATGATTGCGGGTGGCATACGGACATCAGGTCTGCCGGACCCGCTGATTGACTCCCCCTCTGTCCAATGGGCATGCGCCCCCAGTATCTATTGCACAAAATGACCTACAGGTATTTGATTTTGTGCAATAGAGCCGCCCTGACGCAGTATATATGCGGTAGGCGGTCTATAAGTGGTTAAAGTATATATAAATTGAATCACTAGAAATATTTGACTTACATTAAAATAATGTTGGTTGATCCTGCCATAAAGGTCCTTGTTCAGACACTTACTAATATAGGTAGAAAATGCTTTATCTCAAAATGTCACTGTTTGCAGGCAATATCATTCTTACCCTGACCCACCCTAGGGTTTTATTACCAAACCTGCATGCTGAACATGATTGTTACGGTGCCGTTTCAGGATACAAAATGAACACGTCTAAGTCTGAGGCCCTCCTACCCGCGGACGAAGTCAGACATTTAACGACATGTTTCCCTTACTTGTGGAAATCCACTTCTCTAAAATATTTAGGGGTTCATATTACTCCGACTTTCACTACACTAAATGTCCCCCCTCTCTATCAGCAGATAAGATTAACCATATAACAATGGTAGATGCATCATATTTCCCTACTGGGGCTTATTGCTTCTGTCAAGATGTCCCTTCTCCCCAAGCTCTTGTATCTGTTCCAAACATTACCTATTCCTGTCCCCCAAGCACACATTAAAAAACTGCAAGCAGATCTTCTGCAATTTGTTTGGAACTACAAGCGGCACAGAATACCCCATTCTGTACTTCCGGCCTCGCAAACGGACAGTGGCCTAGCGTTCCCTAACCTTATAGGATATTATCAAGCGGCCCAGCTACGCGCAGTTGCCTCTTGGTTTACACAGCGTTCCTATGACAAATTCACTGAAATTGAGAAACTTTGGCTAGCACCCATTCACCCCAACAATCTTTTGTGGAATGTATATGCGGAGGTAGATCCTTGTCAATTGCTGCTTAGGAAAATCTGGTATGTATTATCCCACCAATATGCTCTTAAAGCTGAAGCATCACTGCGGACCTCCTTCCTCTATAATCCCAAAGTGCCCGACAGCCTCGCGTTTCTGATGTCCTCTCAAGGAACTTATTCCATTTCGGTGTATCCTAGGTCTCATAAACTATTGCCATTTACTGAAGTTCAGGATAAATTTGATCTGCCTCCGCAGGTGTTTAATGAATATCTGCAGATTTGCCATGATGCCCAAACCATCACTCCAACTTTGCAATTATCCACTCCATCTGCTTTTGTCTGATCTTAGAAGGCACAGCATGGAAGGGTCTGATCTCTGACATTTACAGGATATTGAATGCTTACTCCATTTAAGATCAAGGTAAACACTCTTACATGCTCCAATGCGAGAGGGTACTGGTTGAGGAAATCCCCCTGGAGGCGTGGCAGGTGATCTGCTCTCAGGCTTCTAAAGCCCCATACACACGGTCGGACAATCCGCGGACCAGGTCCGTCGGACCATGTCCGTCATACTTTGTCCGATGTTGGGAAAAGGCGGAAAATCCGATCATTCTGAACGTGGTGACGTTTGTTGCCCCTGTGTACTCTTTATAAAGAAAATGCTCTACTTTTGGTACCTGACCCCCGTACACTGTCAAATGCTCTACTTTTGGTACCTGACCCCCGATGTACTCCACGCCATCTATCCTACCAGTTCTGACCATTGTTGGCATCGCCACGGAGATAGGGGTACCCTCTTCCATATCTATTAGAGCTGTCCGCTGATTACCCCTTTTTGGCACTCAGTAAAACAACTACTGGGTCGCCTCTTTGAGGTATCCATCCCAATGACACCTACATTTCTCCTGTTGGGTCTATCCCCTTTGAAAATTTCTAAACCCTACAAGAAGCTGCTGCGCCATATCCTTACCCGTCTTATAGCTCCTAAATTGAAAAAACGCTCCCCCCTTCCTGAGATGCCTTGTATGCTAGGATTAAAGATATGGAGTAGATGGAGGAACTGACTGTTAGAAAACAGGACAGACTGGAGGTTCACAATCATGTTTGGGAGTTACTATTTCTTTTTATGCTTTTTCCTGAATATTATAATTTTTTTTAATGAAGATATCCTGCACTATAATGTTCTAGCAGCTATATCGTTTTAACTGAGAACCTGCTACTTAAATTGTTTTTGAGAACCTTCTTCAGTTTGGATATTGCAGCTGCCACTGTCTTGGCTGTTTTAAAGCGTATTTCCTGCATTATGAGTATTCGTTATGAACATAGTGCTGATATTATTGAATGTTCTTTTTTCTTTGTTTTTGGAAACAATTATCAATAAAAATTGTTATTTGAAAAAAAAAAGAAAATGCTTTATCCCTGACTCCCAGTTGTGCTCCTGTGTTGTCACCTTGTCACCTAGGCTTTAGAGGAAGGCTACAAGTGGTCATTTCAACACACGTTACAGGCATGGTCCCCATTAGGAAACCTGTCATGAGGCTATGCATCCTTTGCTATAGTGCCTGCATATAAAAAGAAAGATGCTGCAGGAGGTCAGCAGCATGATGAAAAAGCAGGATGAACGAAATGAAAGCAATTACTGTACAGTATTGAAAAAGGAACATTTGTTGATATTGCTTATGATACAGGGTGTTTTAGCATGATAATGTCACTTAGTTTGGGTTACAGACTAAAAATGACTTAGAAGATTGTCTGTACATTACAGTGCAACTTATTTTCAACATTTAAAAAAAAAAAAAAAAAAAAAATCTGCAGCACTTTCATACTTAATATTAAAGCATTTCAGTTTCTTAAGAAACAGTTAAGTCAGCTGTATGAAAAGAAAAATATATAGAGGAACTGGAAGAACAGCAGAATGGAGAGAAGTTTGGATGAAGGTACAAAAAGATGCAATAAATAAAGCTGTCTGTTGATGATGTTAGTGGTGTAATAATTACCTGCATTATTCCACTGCATTGTGTTTTCACCATTGGGTTGCAAAACACAAGACAACAACAGGTAATATAATACACACATTTTTGATACCTTTATTTGAATTAGATTTTTTGCAAATTAATGGGCTACATAAATAAGCTGGCCTAGGATTGTTTTCCTTCATGAATTGCATAAAGGTATAATGCATTTTTCTTTCTTTACAGTCTTTTGTTTTCCTTACTCAAAGCATATGTGAATGCAAAATCTAAAACATATTTAACATATCTCTAGAATACATGCACATTTCCCCATATTTTATTGCTTTAGGCACACTACAAAGACAGAAAAAATAACTACTGATATGCCAGAAATACAGTATACTCCTACATTCTGCTCTGACATAATAGCACACCTCTGAATTCTTAGGCATGTGATGTCAGCGCTGCCTACTTGATTTTTGACATATTATAAATAACACAAACCTCCCTTTATCTCGACCCCCCCCCCCCCCCATCTTCATAACTCTTCTTTGTGTAGAGCGCTCAGGAAGTTATCAGCTCACAAAGTTTTTGGCAAAATAAACAGGTATTTTTTGCTCAGATATAACAAAACACTCCCAATGGTATTTTGACAGAACTAAAGGGAGAAAATAAGAGAAGTTCATTGTTAAGGTTTACATACACTTTTATACAGCCACTTACAAGGTCTACACTGGAGGTTTACATTTAAAGAGACTGTAAAAAAAGGATTTTTATGCTTTGGTCTAATATATGGCTTAAGGATTGCAAGTTAACTGCTTCCGGACCAGCTGCCGCAGTTTTACTGCGGCGGGTTAGCTCCGCTGCGCGAAACCACGTTATTGTACGTGATCTAGCAGGGTCCGGATAGCAGGCGGGGGTGCTGATGCTCATGCCCGACGGTCGCGATGACCGCTGGCCACGAGCGATCGTGAAGAGAAGAGACAGAACATGGATCAGTGTATGTAAACACACTTCCCTGTTTTGTTCTGACAGGAGTGACAGATCGTGTGTTCCTATTAGCTAGAAACCACGATCTGTCACTTCCTGTAGTTATTCCCTCCCCCTTCAGTTAGAATCACCTCCCAGGTTACACAGTTAACCCCTTCACCGCCCCCTAGTGTTAGCCCCTTCACTGCCAGTGAAATTTTTACAGTAATCAATGCATTTTTAATCGCACTGATCGCTGTATTAATGCCAATGGTTCCAAAAATGTGTCAAAAATGTTGGATGTGTCCACCATAATGTCGCAGTCCCGATAAAAATCGCAGATCGCCGCCATTACTAGTAAATAAAAAAATAATAATAAAAATGATATAAATCTATCCCCTATTTTGTAGACGCTATAACTTTTGCGCAAACCAATCAATATATGCTTATTGTGATTTTTTTTAATGAAAAATATGTAGAAGAATGCATATCAGCCTAAACTGAGGAAAAAAATATGTTTTTTTATATATTTTTGGGGGATATTTATTATAGCAAAAAGTTTTTTTCAAAATTTACGCTCTTTTTTTGTTTATAGCGCAAAAAATAAAAACCGCAGAGGCGATCAAATACCACCAAAAGAAAGCTCTATTTGTGGGAAAAAAAGGATGTCAATTTTGTTTGGGTACAATGTCGCATGAGCGCACAATTGTCAGGTAAGCAACACAGTGCCGAATCACAAAAAGTGCTCTGGTCAGGAAGGTGGTAAATTCTTCCGGGGCTGAAGTAGTTAAAGGGGGGAAATGGTTTATGGTCAATTTATGTTGCTGTTTTTAGCAGGTTACCAGTTTATAAACTGATATTTTGCATGATATAGTTTGCAGACAAATATGAAACCCAGCACTTGCAGATAGTGAAACCAGTTAACCTCCCTGGCGGTATGATTATGTCAGGAATTTTGTACCAAAAGCGGTACAATTATTTTGCATGGAAATTTGGCGTTTAATATTGTAGGCCTGCAATTCTTATGCGGCGTACACACGCTCGGACTTTCCAACGGGATTGTCTGCCGGACCTAGTCCAGCAGACAAACCACCGGACTTTCCAGCGGAGGTCCGCCAGACTTTCCGAACGTGTGGACTTGCCCACACACGCCCGGACTTTTCCGGCGCACAATCTGCCGGAGTTTTGGCGAAAGTCCGTGGGACTTTTGAAATGAATGGACTTTCCCACACACGGAAGAAAGTCTGTTCATTTAGAACGTGACTCCAGGTAGACGGGAGTAGCAAAGGCAGTGAATGCCGCCACGCTAGCCCCGTCACCTGGTATGGATTTAAAGGGGAATCTCTATGCCAAAAAAACAGCGTGGGGTCCCCCCCAAATCCATCTCAGACCCTTATCCGAGCACGCAGCCCGGCCGGTCAGGAAAGGGGGTGGGGACGAGCAAGCGCCCCCCCCCTCCTGAGCCGTACCAGGCCGCGTGCCCCCAACATGGGGGGTGCCCTGGGGAAAGGGGGGCCCTGCAGCCCCCCCACCCCAATGCACCTTGTCCCCATGTTGATGAGGACAAGGGCCTCTTCCCGACAACCCTGGCCGTTGGTTGTCGGGGTCTGCAGGCGGGGGGCTTATCGGAATCCGGGAGCCCCCTTTAATAAGGGGGCCTCCAGATCCCCGCCCCCCACCCTATGTGAATGAGTATGGGGTACGATGTACCCCTACCCATTCACCTAAGGAAAAAAGTGTAAATAAAAAAAAAAACGACACCATTTTTTTAAATATTTTATTGCACAGCTCCAGGGGTCTTCTTCCGTCTTGGGGGTCTTCTCGCCGGACTCCTCCGCTATCTTCTGCTCTTTTAACTAGCTCTTTCACTAGCGGAGGAGCCCAGCTTTCTTCTTCGTCGCCGCCATCGTCTGGGGGTCTTGTTCCGAATTCGGGGCTCTTCGGGGGTCTCTTCTGTTCTTGCCGGTGGCGGGGGCTTCTGTTGTCGCTGTCGCTGTCGCCGCCGCCGCCTTCTGCTTCTGCTTCTTGTTCTTCTTTCTTCATCCGATGTTGACACAACGCTCTCTCGCTGTGATGTGACTTATATAGGGACAAGGGGCGGGTCACATGCTCATGTCACATGGTGACCCCGCCCCCATATGATGTCACAGTTCCAGCATCCTCTGGCATCCTTTGGGAGGAAATCCTGCGGGGAAAGTCCGCTCGTGTGTACGCGGCCTTAGGAATAACTCACTTAAATCTGTCCAAACCAGAGTCTAGTAGACATCCCGGGCATGATAAAGTTTGAAACACAAAATCATAAATTATAATATAATAAATAACTATAAAAAAATTCCAATAATCAAATCAAAAACACTGAAATTTGCTCAGTTGCAGAATTGTCGCTGTCATTAGATTTAGTGTTTGATGACAAATTTCCCCACAAATCGATATGGCTCAATTCTGCAAGTGATTCTAATTTATTATCGCTGTTTTCTAGCTGGTCTAAAAACACTTTTGACATAAAGGGACACTTTTTGTTTGCTATGGACAATCTCCAAATTCCAGGCAGAAAACTTTTTATTTATAATATAAAACTACATGCACAGGGCACTGAACAGACCACTAGGGACAAAGGGGATATGTATTTTTTTTATACAGTACTGTAATCTGTAAGATTACAGTATACTGTATGTGTTTTGTGTTTTTACTTTTTTGAATTTGGAGCCGATCTCCGCTCCCGTCGCAGGGAATGGAGCTCAGCGGCACTCGGGCACTGTGTGAATCGAGCGGAGGAGCTCGCACACACAGCGGGGAGACATCGCAGGATCCAGGGGACAAGGTAAGTAACTCTCCCTGTATGCTGCAATGCGATCCCGAGTCTGACTCGGGGTTACCGCTAATGGTACTGAAGTTCCACCCTGAGCCAGACTCGGGAATACCGCCAGGGGGGTTAAGCACAGTCTCCACTAGAAGAGAGGGACTATAAAGTGCACCATGCACCTCAATGCAAGGTCTTCTTACTAAATTAGTTGTAAAGGTAACTAATCTAAAAAACATATTTCTATACAGAAATGTAATGCCACGTACACACGATCGGAAATGCCGCCAGCAAATCTCAGATGAGAGCTTTTTGTTGGAAAATGCGACCGTGTGTATGCTCCATCGGTCTTTTGCTGGCAGAATTCAAGCCAGCAAAATATTGAGAGCATGCTCTATATTTTTCGGTCGGGAAAAGTTCCTATCCGAAAATGCAATCGTCTGTATGCAAGTCGGACGTGCAAAAAATCACGCATGCTCGGAAACAATTTGACGCATGCTCGGAAGCATTGACCTTAATTTTCTCGGCTCGTCGTAGTGTTGTACATCACCGCATTCTTGACGGTTGAAAGTTCAGAGAACTTTTGTGTGACCGTGTGTATGCAAGACAAGCTTGAGCGGAATTTCGTCGGAAAAACCATCCAAGATTTTTCGGACGGAAATTCCGCTCGTGTGTATGTGGCATAAATCCATTGTTTGTTTCTGTAAATAAATTGCCTACATTGAATTTCCCTGCTTCTAAAATGAAGGTCATGTGATCGCTATAGTTTCCCGAGCGATTCACGGATATGTAGGGGGCTTGTACAGAGTGGGGACATTACATCATTGCTGAAAATAAAATATTGTTATTTCCAGTGGTGTATTTGGGCCCGTGTGCTCTCTGTGTTCAGAAAGTGGCTTCCTGGGAAGGCATGCTTCCACCTTGGACAGGACATTTGGTATTTTACATTTCTCTTGTTATAATTACATTAGTACAAGATTGTAAGTATTACACAGATAAAATAAAAGTTTAGTGTATGAATTATGTGATGTTATGAGATCTCCAATTTTGTCTTTATTTGATTTCAGAATCGTACATTGTCACCCCTGATGAAGAAAGAGAGAAACAAAGACCCAAAAGCATTGGGTTACCCAGTATAAGGACTTGTTAATGATTACAAATAGAGTGGTTGCATAATATGAGTCTGATCTTGGGGTACCATTTAGTTGAATGCCTATTGTAACCATTATGTCCTGGAATTTGATGATGGAACCCATAGACATTACCAAAGATTGGGTTTCCTCCTTCCTTCTGATGTTTTGCCAGGCTCTAACTGCATCTGTTTTTAATTGTTCTTTATGGGTCTTTCTGCCTTTAGTTTTGCTTTCAGCAAGTAAAATGCATGCTCGATTGGGTTGAGATCAGGTGATTGACTCGGCCATTGCAGAATATTCCACTTCTTTTTCTTCAAAAGCTCCTGGGTTACGTTTGCAGTGTGTTTTGGATTATTGTCTATCTGTACTGTGAAGCGCCGTCCAATCAACTTTGCTGCATTTGGCTGAATCTAGGCTGACAGTATATCTCTAAACACTGCAGGATTCATCCGGCTGCTTCTATCTTCTGTCACATCATAAATAAATATCAATGACCCAGTGGCACTGGAAGCCATGCATGCCCATGCCATCACACTGCCTCTACCAAGTTTTACAGATAACGTTGTGTGTTTTGGATCATGAGCTGTTCCAAGCCTTCTCCACACTTTTTTCTTCCCATCCTTCTGGTACAGATTAATCTTTGTTTCATCCATCCAAAGAATGTTTTAACAAAAACTGGTCTGCCCTTTTTAGATGTTTTTGGCAAAGTCTGATCTGGCTTTTCTATTCTTCAGGCTTATGAATGATTTGCACCTTGTGGTGAACCTTCTGTATTTGCTCTCGTGAAGTCTATTGATTGTAGACTTTGACAATGATACGCCCACCTCCTGGAGAGTGTAGTTCACTTGTCTGGATGTTGTGAATGGATTTTTCTTGCGATCATCCAACACTGTTGTCTTCCATGGACGCCCAGGCCTTTTTATGTTGCTGAGCTCACCAGTGCATTCTTCTTTCCACAGAATGTACCAAACTGTTGATGTGGTCACTCCTAATGTTGCTGCTATCTCTGATGGATTTGGACATCTTTTTTGAAGCCTTACAATGGCCTGTTTCACTTGCATGGACAGCTCCTTTGAACGCATGATGTAGGTTCACAGTAATAGATTCCAAAAACAAATACCACACTTAGAATCAACTCCAGACCTTTTACCTGCTTAAGTGATGAAGAAATAATGGAGTAGCCCACACCTGGCCATGAAACAGCTTTTGATTCAATTGTCCAAATACTTTTGGTCCTTTGAAGAAAGGGGGTGGCTATTCTTAAGAGCTTTAATTACTAAACCCTTCTTGTGATTGGATGTACATACCCTCAAATTAAACATGTGCAGAGTGTGCACT
Organism: Lithobates sylvaticus; assembly: GCA_028564925.1. Classification (NCBI taxonomy): domain Eukaryota; kingdom Metazoa; phylum Chordata; class Amphibia; order Anura; family Ranidae; genus Lithobates; species Lithobates sylvaticus. The sequence goes on from CM053026.1 coordinate 559,770,374, forward strand.
TTCAGCTAATATCGATTATATAACTATAGCTTGAGTATGTTTTGGTATATACCTGAAATAAACTAAAATTATGCTTGTGTCCAAATATTTATGGACCTAACTGTGTGTATGTATATATATATATATATATATACAGTGGTGTGAAAAAGTGTTTGCCCCCTTCCTCATTTCCTGTTCCTTTGCATGTTTGTCACACTTAAGTGTTTCGGAAACATCAAACCAATTTAAACAATAGTCAAGGACAACACAAGTAAACACAAAATGCAATTTGTAAATGAAGGTGTTTATTATTAAAGGTGAAAAAAAATCCAAACCATCATGGCCCTGTGTGAAAAAGTGATTGCCCCCCTTGTTAAAACATACTATAACTGTGGTTGTCCACACCTGAGTTCAATTTCTCTAGCCACACCCAGGCCTGATTATTGCCACACCTGTTCACAATCAAGGCATCACTTAAATAGGAGCTGCTTGACACAGTAAGGTCCACCAGAAGATCCTTAAAAGCTACACATCATGCCGAGACCCAAAGAAATTCAGGAACAATTGAGAAAGAAAGTAATTGAGATCTATCAGTCTGGAAAGGTTTATAAAGCCATTTCCAACGCTTTGGGAATCCAGCGAAGCACAGTGAGAGCCATTATCCACAAATGGCGAAGACATGGAACAGTGGTGAACCTTCCCAGGAGTGGCCGGCCGCCCAAAATTACCCCAAGAGCGCAGCGACGACTCATCCAAGAGGTCACAAAAGACCCCACAACAACGTCCAAGGAACTGCAGGCCTCACTTGCCTCAGTTAAGGTCAGCGTTCATGCCTCCACCATCAGGAAAAGACTGGGCAAAAATGGCCTGCATGGCAGAGTTCCAAGGAGAAAACCACTGCTGAGCAAAAAGAACATCAAAGCTCGTCTCAATTTCTCCACAACACATCTGGATGATCCCCAAGACTTTTGGGACAACATTCTGTGGACCGATGATACAAAAGTGGAACTCTTTGGAAGGTGTGTGTCCAAGTATATCTGGCGTAGAAGGAACACTGCATTTCAGAAAAAGAACATTATACCAACAGTAAAATATGGTGGTGGTAGTGTGATGGTCTGGGGCTGTTTTGCTGCTTCAGGACCTGGAAGACTTGCCGTGATAAAAGGAACTATGAATTCTGCTGTCTACCAAGAGATCCTGAAGGAGAATGTCCGACCATCTGTTCGTGTACTCAAGCTGAAACGAACTTGGGTTCTGCAGCAGGACAATGATCCTAAACACACCAGCAAGTCCACCACCGAATGGCTGAAGAAAAACAAAATGAAGACTTTGGAGTAGCCTAGCCAAAGTCCTGATCTGAATCCTATTGAGATGTTGTGGTATGACCTTAAAAAGGCCGTTCATGCTTGAAAACCCTCTAATGTAACTGAATTAGGACATATCTGCAAAGATGAGTGGGCCAAAATTCCTCCAGGACGCTGTAAAATCCTCATTGCACGTTATCGCAAACCCTTGGTTGCAGTTGTTGCTGCTAAGGGTGGCCCAACCAGTTATTAGGTTTAGGGGGCAATCACCTTTTCACACAGGGCCATGATGGTTTGGATTTTTTTTCACCTTTAATAATAAACACCTTCATTTACAAATTGCATTTTGTGTTTACTTGTGTTGTCCTTGACTATTGTTTAAATTGGTTTGATGTTCCGAAACACTTAAGTGTGACAAACATGCAAAGGAACAGGAAATGAGGAAGGGGGCAAACCCTTTTATCACACCACTGTATATATATATATATATATATATATATATATATATATATATATATATATATATATATATACATGTGTATTATAACATATGTTTTTGGTTGAGAAACAATAGCTATTTACTAAGAGTCAAACTGACAGTGTAATATTGGGATCCTGGGATGACCTACCAGCCATTTGTAAAAATAAAACAATCTTTATTGTTCCTACAAAATCAGGAAAATAAAACAGCTGTTTTCAGCAAATCAAATACAAACAGTCCATACTTCTGGTATATTAAAAACAATATTATGGCTCACCGTCAGTGTACCAGTCCCCCACCTGCTTTTAAGTTCCCAACAAACAAAGATATAGGCACACATAATGTACACAGCTTATCTTTCATAGGTTCATATAAGAAAAAGGGCTTAACAAAAGGGACAGTACCCTTAAAATACATACCTGCCTGTCCACCCTGTGATGTTGCTCTGGCTCCTGTCAGTGTGTTGCACCAGTTGTGGCCATAGGTGCTGCAGGCGGTCCTCCTGTCCTCGCCTGTTGCTGCTACTCAGGGTTGGACCAGGAGCTGGTTAATTGTAAGAGCGCTATTTTTAATAAAGTAATGCCATATTGATCTCAATAACTGATGTGCCCTGCTGCTGTGTTCTTTTGCTTTAAGGTTCCCATCTGCTCAGGGTACAAGAAAGGGTGCATGAGCTTAAAGTCTAAGTTGCCAGACAGTTCACAGTTGTGAACTACTTCACTTTACTTCAAAGACATGTACTAACTCCTTTTTGCTCATTTTCAGGCATCCCCTGCAGGTGGGTTAGCCTTTTCAGAACCAAAGCCCCTGTAATTAGGGTTAGCGGCTCTTTCCCACCCAAAGTTTTTCTGAGCCTCCAATTTCTGGGTTTAAAATGAGGACTTACCAATCCTAAGAGAACTGTAAATTAATCTTCTGCTCTCCAACAGGCGTACCCTGGAGCCCCTCACTTTACATGGGTGATATACCTGAGTATTTAAAGTGTCTCTTATCACCACCCTTAAGGGACCACAACCCAAATAACAGTGAAACATGCCTGCCTTCCAAGCCCAATCCCTGGTGCCTTGTACAACAGGTATATTGATTTAACTATGAGACCACCTGCAAGTAATATTTTAGGTCAGACCACCCAATGGACCCCTCTCCCCCTTCAGAGGCCCCCCACAGTGCATACTTTGTTTTTTTTTCATACCTTTTCAGATTTCTTCAGGCCCTTCATGTGATGCACCGGGTTCCTTTAATACTTGCCTCGTCTGATGCAGAGAGCCTGTCATGAAGATCCTGCCAGAAATCTAAACCCGGGCCGTCCCGGCTCTCAGATCCCATTGCGCATGCGCATGCGCGCCCGGGCGCGGGCACGTGCACAACCGCGCACAGGGAGACGGGCGCGCGCCCTAGTTAGCACCAGCCGGCCTATTTAAGCCTGACCAGTGCAGACGGTCTTTGCTGTCTGCTCTACAGCGTTGTGGTGTAGTAAAAGAAACCTGATCCTGTTATACCTGTTCCTTTGACCCGGCTTGCCATAGACTATCCAGCTTTCTGCCTGTACCCGACCCCGGCTTCCTTTGACCATCCTCCTGCCTGATCCATTGTACCTTGCTTCTAGTTCAGATCCTCTACCTGGCTTCTTTGATGAACTTTGGTTCCTTGCTAAGTCTCTATCCAGTCTGCAGTCTGACCCCTGTACAAGCCTGATCACCTGTTGGCTTCCAGTCCATTCAGTGGTTCCGTTTCCTGTGTCCAGTTCCTGTCAGCTCTGCTATCCAAGCTTACCTGTGAACCTGTCTGCCAAGCCGTTGTTCAGTTCCTGTCAGCTCTGCTGTCCAAGCTTCCCTGTGAACCTGTCTGCCAAGCCGTTGTTCAGTTCCTGTCAGCTCTGCTATCCAGTTTACCTGTGAGCCTGCTTTCCAGAGATCCTGTCAGCTCTGCTATCCAGTTTACCTGTGAGCCTGCTTTCCAGAGATCCTGTCAGCTCTGCTATCCAGTTTACCTGTGAGCCTGCTTTCCAGAGATCCTGTCAGCTCTGCTATCCAGTTTACCTGTGAGCCTGCTTTCCTGAGATCCTGCCAGCTCTGCTATCCGGTTTACCTGTGAGCCTGCTTTCCAGAGATCCTGCCAGCTCTGCTATCCAGTTTACCTGTGAGCCTGCTTTCCAGAGATCCTGCCAGCTCTGCTATCCAGTTTACCTGTGAGCCTGCTTTCCTGGGATCCTGCCAGCTCTGCTATCCGGTTTACCTGTGAGCCTGCTTTCCAGAGATCCTGCCAGCTCTGCTATCCGGTTTACCTGTGAGCCTGCTTTCCAGAGATCCTGCCAGCTCTGCTATCCAGTTTACCTGTGAGCCTGCTTTCCAGAGATCCTGCCAGCTCTGCTATCCAGTTTACCTGTGAGCCTGCTTTCCAGAGATCCTGCCAGCTCTGCTATCCGGTTTACCTGTGAGCCTGCTTTCCAGAGATCCTGCCAGCTCTGCTATCCAGTTTACCTGTGAGCCTGCTTTCCAGAGATCCTGCCAGCTCTGCTATCCAGTTTACCTGTGAGCCTGCTTTCCAAAGATCCTACCAGCTCTGCTATCCAGTTTACCTGTGAGCCTGCTTTCCAGAGACTCTGTCAGCTCTGCTATCCAGTTTACCTGTGAGCCTGCTTACCAAGATCCTGCCAGCTCAGCTAACCTGCTTCCTTCCCACCGGTCTGTAGATCCTGCCAGGCACCCGTGCTCCTCCTCACTCCTGGCTCTCCTGTTCCCACACCAGGGGACCAGGAGTGGGAGACGCAAGGGAGGCCTCTCCCTGCAATCTCGGGCTCGCACCACCAGGTACGTGACAGTAGCAGACAGCCATGTCTGAGCCCGAGCAGGGAGCCCCCGCCATGGAGGGGCTATGCCAACACCTGGCGGGTCTGACCGAGGCGGTGAAGAACCTCCAGCAAGGGTATACCCGGCTGGAGGAACGGGTACTGGCTTTGTCTGGTCCATCCAGTACCCAAGGAACTCCTCACCCAGCAATACCCCCAACGGGGCCTGCACCTACCCAGACTATAGTGATGCTACCACCTGAGCCCAAGGTACCCACTCCAGAGAAATTTACAGGTGCCCGTGGTAGCTTCAGAACTTTCCGTAACTCCTGTGAACTCCATTTTGCCCTGCAACCTAGGACCTTTTCTCTAGAGACCACCAAGGTGGGTTTTGTGGTAGCCCTACTGACTGGGGATCCCCAAATCTGGGCCCACCGTCTCGTGGAACAAAAAGATGCAGCATTGACCAGTCTCTCCACCTTTTTTGACGCCATGGCGCAGCTTTATGAGGACCCCCAACTCTCAACCACTGCGGAGGCCGCCTTACGTTCTCTCCAACAGGGTCGAAGACCAGCAGAGGACTATGTGGCTGAGTTCAGGCGTTGGGGTGCCGACACCGACTGGAACGATGCTGCTCTCCGTCACCAATTCCGCATGGGACTCTCAGACGCACTCAAGGACGAGCTCGCCAGAGTGGGGGTACCTCAGACCCTGAACTCCCTCATAGACCTAAGCATCCAAATTGACCGGCGCCTACGGGAGCGTAGGGCCGAACGAACCTTGGGGTCCCCAAGACCTACCTGGATGCTTCCCAGGGGCCCAAGTCACTTCCGCACTGCTCCCCCTGTTAAACCTGTTCATGCCTCTTCGGCATCTGAACCCATGCAACTTGGACTCCTGCGGCCTTCTCTCACTCCAGCAGAACGCCAGAGACGCCGCAGCAACAATCTGTGCCTGTATTGCGGAGAGCCTGGTCACTATGTCCGGAACTGCCCGGCTAAACTCCGTAAGTTCCCCACTATTCTCTCCAGTTATGTGGATCCTGTGACCGGGGTTTCATCTCATCTTGCCCTTTCTGTTTCCTTCCAGTTCTCAGGAAGGACCCTAAAGACCACCGCTATCATTGACTCTGGTGCCTGTAGTTGCTTTATGGACTCTGCTTTTGCTGCCCGGCATCGAATTCCTCTCCGTCCAAGGGAACAGGGCCTGTCCGTCCACCTGGCGGATGGGTCCACCATTAAATCTGGCCCAGTGACTCAGGAGACTGCCCCATTGCATACAGTGATCTCAGAGTCACATCAAGAACTGTTATGTCTGGACATAATTTCTTCTCCCTTGTTCCCAGTCATTCTAGGGATTCCCTGGCTGCAAGCACACAACCCGATCATCAACTGGTCCACAGGAGAGGTGGCCTTTTCTTCTCCCTACTGCCAAAGGTCCTGCGGCTCCTTGGCCCCCGCAGGACCCTCTGCTTTGCTCTGCCTCGAAAACGAGGCAGGTCTACGTCAGTCCATCCCTGAAGTCTACCATGCATACCTGGATGTGTTCAGCAAACGAAGGGCAGATGTGCTGCCACCCCACAGGCCCTATGACTGTCCCATTGAACTCCTTCCCGGGGCCAAGATTCCCTTCGGTAGGGTTTTTCCGTTAACAGAAGTGGAGCAGGGGAAATTAAAGGACTATATTGATGATAACCTGAAAAAAGGGTTTATCCGCCCGTCTACATCTCCTGCAGGTGCAGGAATATTTTTCGTAGAGAAGAAGGACCGTTCTCTCAGACCCTGTGTGGACTATCGTGCCCTAAACGAGGTCACAGTCAAAAATCGCTACCCGCTCCCCCTGGTACCTGAACTGTTTCAGAGGCTTGGCACAGCCTCCATCTTTTCCAAACTGGACCTCAGAGGGGCGTACAATTTAATACGTATAAAGGATGGGGACGAATGGAAGACGGCATTTCGGTCTCGATTTGGGCACTTCGAGTACCTGGTGATGCCGTTCGGACTCTGCAACGCCCCTGCTACCTTCCAGTCTTTCATAAATGATTTGCTTCGGGACTTCCTTGATGTTTTTGCTGTTGTTTATCTTGATGACATACTAATTTTCTCTTCCTCCCTAGAGCTGCATCGTGGACATGTTAAAAGTGTTTTGGGCCGTCTCCGACAACATGGCCTCTATGCCAAGGCAGAAAAATGCCTCTTTGAGGTAGAAAGCATACCCTTCCTAGGTTTGATCATTTCCAGTAGAGGCATCCGGATGGACCCCCAGAAAATCTCAGCCATCCTGGACTGGCCAGTTCCCGCAGATAAAAAGGGGATCCAGCGATTTATTGGCTTTGCCAATTTTTATCGCAAATTCATCAAGGGATTCTCGGCCATAGTGGCACCCATTACTCAACTCACCAAACAAGGTACCCGTTTTCATTGGTCTCCTGAGGCCCAAGGGGCCTTCGAGGCCCTCAAGGGGCTCTTTACCTCAGCCCCTATCCTGAAGCATCCAGACCCTTCTCTACCCTTTGTTCTAGAAGTGGATGCCTCGGAGATAGCTGTAGGGGCCATCCTGTCCCAGAGACAGGGCATCAAAGCCCTGCTACACCCCGTGGCATTCTTCTCACGGAAACTGTCCCCAGCCGAGAAGAACTACGACGTGGGGGATCGGGAATTACTGGCCATAAAGACAGCCCTTGAGGAATGGCGCTACCTGCTAGAAGGGGCTACTCATCCAATCTTGATCTTCACAGATCACAAGAATCTAGAGTACTTGAAGACTGCTAAGAGGTTGAAACCTAGACAGGCCCGTTGGGCCTTATTTTTCTCTCGTTTTACCTTTCACGTGACATATCGTCCGGGTTCCAAAAACGCGAAGCCAGACGCTCTGTCTCGTATGTATCACAAATCCCAGGATGGTTCCCCTCCAGACACTATCCTTGCCCCTGGAAACTTTCTCCTGCTACAAGAAGACCTGCTGTCCCAGCTCAGGCGGGCTTCCAGTGGCCTCATACCCACTCTCGGTCCTGGGTTGCAGGCCAAGGATGGGCTATTGTGGCATGGGGATAAGATTTTCATTCCCGAGGGTCTGCGGGTAACCGTCCTGCAATTGTGCCATGATCATAAGCTTGCCGGACACTTCGGTGTCACCAAAACCACTGAATTGGTACAACGTACCTTCTGGTGGCCTCAGTTAAGGGAAGACTGTAGGAAATTTGTGGAAACATGCACTGTGTGTATTCGGAGCAAAAGTTACAGAACCAAAGCCTGGGGCCTACTCAAGCCATTGCCAGTCCCAGATCGTCCCTGGAAAATGCTGTCCATAGACTTCATTGTGGAACTACCCCCAGCAGAGGACCACACTACGATCTTCGTGATAGTTGATCGTCTGTCAAAGATGGCACACTTTGTCCCCATGAAGGGCACCCCTTCGGCCTCAGAAACCGCACAAGTGTTCATCCGAGAGGTCATCAGACTCCATGGGGTACCGGCCAACATAGTGTCCGACCGAGGGGTACAATTCACCTCTCGGTTCTGGAAATCACTCTGCAAGGCCCTCAACATTGAGCTATCGTTTTCTTCCGCTTATCACCCTCAAACCAATGGGCAGACCGAAAGATCCAATCAGACCCTGGAACAATACCTACGATGCTTTTCTTCCTTCTCCCAAGACGATTGGATCTCCCTGTTACCAGTTGCTGAGTTTGCATACAACAATGCTATCCACTCGGCCACCCAACAGACGCCTTTCTTCGCCAACTATGGCTTTCATCCTTCATTCCTGCCCAATTCTCTTCCTGAATGTACTGTGCCCGCAGTTCAGAAAAAGATTGACTTCTTTGCTTCCAATAACCAACTCCTGCAGGACACCATGGCCCGGACCCAGGAACATAACAAGACAGTCTTTGACCGAAAGAGGCGTGGAGAATTGGTACTGGTACCGGGTGACACAGTTTGGCTCTCTACCTTGAATCTGAGGATGGCTTGTCCCTCGAAAAAACTGGGCCCTAAGTTCTTAGGTCCCTTTCCAGTCAAACGAAAGATTAACGAAGTAGCCTATGAGTTGGAACTTCCTGATTCCCTCAAGGTCCATCCAGTCTTTCATGTTTCTCTGTTGAAACCCTCCACTCCCAACCCCTTTTCCAACAGAAGGACTGTACCCCCGGACCCAGTCTTGGTAGATGGCGAGGAAGAATATGAGGTAGAGGCCATACTAAATGTTAGAAAAAGGAGGAATCAGAATCAGTTCTTGATCAAATGGAAGGGATATGGTCCTGAAGAGAATTCTTGGGAGCCCGAGTGTAATATCCACGCTAAGAGTCTAGTTCAAGCCTTCAAAAGAGCACATCCTGAGAGATTTGCCCAGAGGGGCACCCGGAGGTTGCCCCTAGGAGGGGGGCAATGTCATGAAGATCCTGCCAGAAATCTAAATCCGGGCCGTCCCGGCTCTCAGATCCCATTGCGCATGCGCATGCGCATGCGCGCCCGGGCGCGGGCACGTGCACAACCGCGCACAGGGAGACGGGCGCGCGCCCTAGTTAGCACCAGCCGGCCTATTTAAGCCTGACCAGTGCAGACGGTCTTTGCTGTCTGCTCTACAGCGTTGTGGTGTAGTAAAAGAAACCTGATCCTGTTATACCTGTTCCTTTGACCCGGCTTGCCATAGACTATCCAGCTTTCTGCCTGTACCCGACCCCGGCTTCCTTTGACCATCCCCCTGCCTGATCCATTGTACCTTGCTTCTAGTTCAGATCCTCTACCTGGCTTCTTTGATGAACTTTGGTTCCTTGCTAAGTCTCTATCCAGTCTGCAGTCTGACCCCTGTACAAGCCTGATCACCTGTTGGCTTCCAGTCCATTCAGTGGTTCCGTTTCCTGTGTCCAGTTCCTGTCAGCTCTGCTATCCAAGCTTACCTGTGAACCTGTCTGCCAAGCCGTTGTTCAGTTCCTGTCAGCTCTGCTATCCAAGCTTACCTGTGAACCTGTCTGCCAAGCCGTTGTTCAGTTCCTGTCAGCTCTGCTGTCCAAGCTTCCCTGTGAACCTGTCTGCCAAGCCGTTGTTCAGTTCCTGTCAGCTCTGCTATCCAGTTTACCTGTGAGCCTGCTTTCCAGAGATCCTGTCAGCTCTGCTATCCAGTTTACCTGTGAGCCTGCTTTCCAGAGATCCTGTCAGCTCTGCTATCCAGTTTACCTGTGAGCCTGCTTTCCAGAGATCCTGTCAGCTCTGCTATCCAGTTTACCTGTGAGCCTGCTTTCCTGAGATCCTGCCAGCTCTGCTATCCGGTTTACCTGTGAGCCTGCTTTCCAGAGATCCTGCCAGCTCTGCTATCCGGTTTACCTGTGAGCCTGCTTTACAGAGATCCTGCCAGCTCTGCTATCCGGTTTACCTGTGAGCCTGCTTTCCAGAGATCCTGCCAGCTCTGCTATCCAGTTTACCTGTGAGCCTGCTTTCCAGAGATCCTGCCAGCTCTGCTATCCAGTTTACCTGTGAGCCTGCTTTCCAGAGATCCTGCCAGCTCTGCTATCCGGTTTACCTGTGAGCCTGCTTTCCAGAGATCCTGCCAGCTCTGATATCCAGTTTACCTGTGAGCCTGCTTTCCAGAGATCCTGCCAGCTCTGCTATCCGGTTTACCTGTGAGCCTGCTTTCCAGAGATCCTGCCAGCTCTGCTATCCGGTTTACCTGTGAGCCTGCTTTCCAGAGATCCTGCCAGCTCTGCTATCCAGTTTACCTGTGAGCCTGCTTTCCAGAGATCCTGCCAGCTCTGCTATCCAGTTTACCTGTGAGCCTGCTTTCCAGAGATCCTGCCAGCTCTGCTATCCGGTTTACCTGTGAGCCTGCTTTCCAGAGATCCTGCCAGCTCTGATATCCAGTTTACCTGTGAGCCTGCTTTCCAGAGATCCTGCCAGCTCTGCTATCCAGTTTACCTGTGAGCCTGCTTTCCAAAGATCCTACCAGCTCTGCTATCCAGTTTACCTGTGAGCCGTACTAAGGTGATGATATCAACACGGCTCTCTGCTTCAATACACTATGAAAGAAGGACACCGTAGTAATTCCCCCATAGGTGTATATTCTTAGTATTCTGGGTAAACATGTTCTGTGCAACTATCTTATTCTGGCTTTAGTCACATCAACTGCAGAAACTACTAACCTACTGTGTGATCACAGCATAATCAATAATTATAAAACATCAGCATGTAAGTGCAATACAAACTATGCCATGTTCCCCCAGAAATAAGCCCTACCCCCGAAGACCTATTCTGATTTTCGGGGAGGGCTGCATTATAAGCCCTACCCCCGAAAATAAGCCCTAGTAAAGTCCATGTAAAACAATATAATCTGTTTTGTAAAAATGTTATATAATGTCCACTGTGTCTCCTTTTGAAACTTTATTGTCGAAACAATCCTTATTTACAGCGCTGCTTGGCGCTCATGTGACCCGCTGGAGATCTTATCCTCTCCTCCCAGCTGACATCAGTGGCCATTCCCTCTGCAGTGCTTGAAGTGGGGCTGACTTCAGCAGGCTTCTCGGCCCTTCCCTTGGTAGTGCTCAGAGGGGGGAAGAAGAGTTCCGGCGGATCAAGTGAGCACTCATCCGCGCTGTAAATACTGTAAGGTATTTTCGACAATAAGGTTACAATGGAAGACTTACGGAATATTATATAATATTTTTACAAAACAGATTACATATTTTTGGGATTAAAGATGTCATAATCATGACTCCTAAGCTCACAGGGGGAGAGAAGACAGGGGACATAGATAGGACTTCCCCCAAAAATAAGCCCTAGTGTTTTTTTTGTAGAAGAAATTAATATAAGACCCCGTCTTATTTTCGGGGAAACACAGTAGTTATTTTTGGACAATCCAGTATACACTTACTTGATAAGCCTCCTTTCATGTTGTGAGATCTGCCTGTCAGCTGGAAATCGTTTTCCACAACTTCCTGGAATCCCTGAATGCTTTAATTTTGATTTCAAAAGACTACATTCCCAATGGTACCTTGCTGCCTCCAAGCTATGTTTCCTATACTGACTATGCCTCCTGTAGTTGAAAAAGCCATCTCTGTAAAATGTGTGTCAGTGTATATTCACCAGGCATAGTGAAAATGTGTCACAGAATTCAAGGAAGTAAATGTATGGGATTGATAGAAAAAATGATATATGTGGAAAAAAATATATGGTTTTACATTTTCACCATAGATATACGTTAAAATTATTCAAAGCATTTGGTTTGCCCATCGCACCTTGTCCAGTGATTTTCCATACATCAGTTTAAGGCATAAACACTATTTATGACTTAAAAATTGCAGTTGATTATAAATAAGAATTAAAAAAATGGTTACACTATGCAAAAAAATACATAATTGCTTTAAAATGTTTCTGACAGTGATTTTTCAACACAAGGCTAATCATAAATCTGATGAAAATATTGCTAATAAATATTTAAAAGAAAATCCTCAGATATGCTTGGACACTGCTGCTGAAAAAAGCTACCTGTCTGCCAAAAAGAGCAGTAAACTTTGTGGTCAAATCAAAGGACAGTGAGGAAAAAAACACAAGGAAGTGAGGAATATGTTTTATCACTTTGCATTTTATTGTTTCTATTGTGCTTGCAAAATAAATGTCACAGTGGATAATTTTGGATTATGTTTGTCATTTTTACAACTTGCTTCTCCTTCCTCCTAATTATGGTTGAACATGACATAGGGTTTTATGGTCCTTATTTCTGGGAACAATTATACAATCATATAAAGAAGTCACATAGGATTTAAGGTCTTGTTAGCTATTTGGCAGTGCTGAATTCTACAAATTCATTCATTTACTTAGAAACTAAGCAGATGCCCTTGAAATTTGTGTGAGGTTTTTTGTCTTTTTATTTCTTCTGCCACCACTGATTTCCACATTTTGAATTGCTGTGTGTATAGTGAGGATAATGAGCAAGAAGGGTTTAGATAGTTTGCTGACAGTTTCTTAAAACCGATCTCCAGCCTTATATTCAGTCTGGCACAGTTGAACGGGCTCCTGTCAACTACTCAAATGACTCTCATACTCAGGGCTTTTTTTCTCAGAGAATAGGTGCAGGAACCCACCCACCCCAGTCAACTCCCTGCCCCCAACCCCACCTCCTCACACCCCCCCAAACCCACTCCTATTCCCACCCCCAATACCACCATTCCTGGGGAAATAGAAATAAAGCATTGCCAAATAATGGGTGTAGTCAAGAATCACCCTCTCCCCCCCTGTCCACAGCTCACCTCCCCATCCACAGCTCACCTTCCCTTCTCTCATCCACAGTTCACCCCACCACACACACACACACACAGGGTACCTTTTACCCCCATGCACAGGTTACCTTCTCTTCTCTCGTCGGTTCGCCCCCCCCCCCCCCCCACAGCTCACGCCTCCTCCTTCTCAACAGCTACCACCCCCACCCACAAGTTACCTTCTCTTCTCTCATCCACAGTTTGCCCCCCCCCACAGTTTACCCTACCCCCTCCACAAACAGGTTCCCCCCACCCACAGGTTACCGTCTTTTCTCTCGTCCATAGTTTACCTCCCCCACTGCTCACCCTCTCCCTCCCTCTCCACAGCTCACCTCCCCAACCTACAGGTTACCTTCTCGTCTCTCATCGGTTAACCACTCCCCCACAGCTCACCCTCTCCCCCTATCCACTGCTCAGCTCCCCCACCTACAGGTTACCTTCTCTTCTCTCATTGGTTCACCCTTCCCCCCACAGCTCGCCCTCTCCCCCTCTTCACAGCTCACCTCCCCCACCCACAGGTTACCTTCTCTCATCCAGTTTCACCCCCCCACACAGTTCACCCCCCACATAGTTCACTCTCTCCCCCCTCTCTACAGCTCACACCCCCCACCCATAGTTCAACCCCCCAAGCTCACCCTCCTCTCCACAGTTCAAGCTCACACCCCCCCCCCCCATCCACAGCCAGCTCACCCTCTCCGCCCCCACATTCCACAATTAACATTAGCATGTGCAGCCCCCCCAGCCACAACCCTGTTTTTAACTTCTGTAAACATGTCACTTCTGCACAACCCCCCCCCCCCCCCCATCCACAGCTTACACACCCAGTCCACAATCACACCCCCACTGTGTATGACAGTTCTGTCCCCTTCTCCCATGTTTGGTCCAGCTTTTTCGGCGTTTATATAAGACACATATCCAAAACTGACATAATTTCATATCTTCTGTGCAATTTTATTGCACATATATTCTATATATTAGTGTACAAATGGAAACCAATCTATTATGTATGTATTCATTATGTATTCTCTGATTCTATTAGTTGCCGGCCATTATATATATCCAGCTCCAGACGAATCGTAACTGTACGCGAAACATGTAGAGCCTGTATGTATGTCATGCTTTCTTGATGACATCACCGCTTCATCGCATCTATTCCTATGGATGGACATTCTAATACCTCTGGTTCTTCAACTATAATAGTTGTTTTTCTTCTGTCCACAAGGCTATATACATCATGATGTACATCATGATGCTATCTGCGGTCATTTAAATATATGTTGGCAAGCTTATATGTTTTAATATGTACCTCTATTTTGTATTTTGTGTAAAATTACTTTTTATATATTAAAAAGATTTTTTCTATTTAAATACCTGGTTGTATCGTGCCTACAAAGTCCAAGTCCCCTCCTCCCTCTTTTTTGAGTTTTTAACCTTGGGCTCTCCTTTCTGCAACTAGATTTAGATGCCCTCAAACCTCCAGGGGGGGGGGGGGGTGCAGGTGGATATGTATTTCTTTCTAATATAATTAAGCTCTAATTATAATTTGAGTGCTACAGTATTTTTTTCCCAAACAGAGCAGCTAAGAATACATTGGTAAGCACGAGCGTTGAGTAGAAATATGTTAAAACATTAGATTTTATATTTTGCTAGAAAGAAAATGTGCACATTAATGAGAAAATAAGCAAGCATAAAATCCATAAATGAATAAATCCCAACACCAAAACAGAATACTCTGAGATAAAACTTCTAGGAACTAGGTGTAAACAGTGTGTGTGAGTCAGCTGTGGTGATGGTGATCACTTCCTGAAGAGCCATTTATGGCGAAACATGTCAGAGTGGAGGATCCGGGTCCATATTTGATACCCCACACCAGGCTTTGCACCTTCGGAGTGAGATGTGTAACGCACGCTACCCCCAGGGATTAGCTGACTCACTCACGCTGTTTACACCTAGTGCCTGGCCAGGCACAATCACATGTGAGTGTAACTGCTATCATTGCTGCTGTTTTTACTTTATTAAAAATGACTACACTATGAGACTTTCATCTGTGTCTCCTGTGAAGTAATTTTTTACATTCTAGCTCCTTCCTGAGTGGCCATTGGAGTGGATTTATGCCATTAGTGGAACCAATCTGGTGTTCCCAAAGTGTTTTTTGACCATCCTGTAAAAAGGGGTCAAAGCTCTGTGAGTGGCCATCTTCATACTGAGCACTCGTGGTGGAAGATCTAGAAGTTTTATCTCAGAGTATTCCGGCTTGGTGTTGGGATTTATTCACTTATGGACTTTATGCTTGCTTATTTTTTCATTAATGTGTACATTTGAGTTTGATCCAGTTTTTTTAAAAAGAACAACATGTATATCGCCTTATTCTTTATTTTATAATTTCGCACAGTTACAGTGATTCATTCACTTTAAAGGGGGCAGCTGTTTGTTTATATGTTCTCATCCCCACAAGGTGCCATTTTTTTGGTACACATTTTTTGCATGAAGTAACATGTGGTTTAAGACAATACTCCAAATTGCAGCTCACTAGGGCAGAGGTAGCTGCATTTTAACCCTTCTTGCAATGCCCACACTAGACAGAAGAGGGATGCCCATTTTATGAACACTTTTAAGCATACTTTTCATCCCCAGTGGCATACAGGCTGGTATCAACATGCTAGGGAACTTGCACACTTGCAGCCCTCCCTGCCAAGATGATGACTATCTGCATGCCTAGAGTACTAGACTGGTGACTGTTAAAAGGCAAGGCATTTTTCTTATTAATGTAAATAATAAAAATAAAAATCTAGATAAAAATCTTCGACTGCCCTAGGAATTTTAGAGTAGCAGGAAAAACACTTTACTAGAATTGAGATGAGAATAATGGCTTACAGTGCAGCTTTCTACAATGTTTCTTCGACCAACTCTAATTTCCCTGCATGCAGTTCTGGTGTTTAAACAAAGAAAAAATATTGTGACGGTAAGCTACAGACTGCTTACAATGGTCAGTGCTTTGAACAGACAGGTTTTCTGTGATCAAAAAAAAAAATTGTCCCTCATGTATATATGATGTGCCTCAATCTGTATTACTTGTATATAAGGCATGTGTGTATTGTGTGAGTATGCACTGTGTATGTATCTGTGTGAGATTGTAATACACTGTACTGTACGTGTTTAATAAGTGATTTATTAAAACTTTCCTATCATAATTACTATTAATGTCTTTTTAAAATACATCCATAGTAGCCCTGCTGGTTGTCATAAATATACATGTCTATTATCTGGTCTTGCAACATATATTGAACATAAGGATATCTAGACCCATGTGTCTAAGTTGGTTTATATTATACAATTGAGAAAGGACACTTGGTAGTTTTCAATATCATTAGTAGGGATGAGCCGAACACCCCCCCGTTCGGCTCGCACCAGAACCCGCGAACGGACCTAAAGTCCGTGCGAGCTTTAGAACCCTATTAGTTATAATGGATGCGAACGTTCGAAATTAAAAGTGCTAATTTTAAAGGCTAATATGCATGTTAATGTCATAAAAAGTGTTTGGGGACCTGGGTCCTGCCCCAGGGGACATGTATCAATGCAAAATTTTTTTTTAAAAACGGCCGTTTTTTCAGGAGCAGTGATTTTAATAATGCTTAAATTGAAACAATAAAAGTGTAATATTCCTTTAAATTTCGTACCTGGGGGGTGTCTATAGTATGCCTGTAAAGGGGCGCATGTTTCCCGTGTTTAGAACTGTCTCTGCGCAAAGTGTCATTTTTGAAAGTAAAAAAGCTATTTAAAATCACTCGCGGCTAATGTTAATTCACGGCTCCCGTAACACAGAGAACAGTGATTCATTGAAACTCATTCATAAAAAAAAGTCATTGATAAAAAATAAAAAAAATTAAAAAAATGAAAAAAAAAAAAAGCGTAGGGGTCCCCCCCAAATTCAATAACCAGGCCCTTCAGGTCTGGGATGGATAATTAAGGGGAACCCCAGCCAAAAAAAAAAAAAAAATGGCGTAGGGTCCCCCTCAAAATCCATACCAGACCCTTGAGGTCTGGTATGGATTTTAAGGGGAACCCTAGCCAAAAAAAATGGCGTGGACCCTTATCCGAGCACGCAACCTGGCAGGCCGCAGGAAAAGAGGGGGGGACGAGAGCGGCCCCCCCTCTCGCCTGAACCGTACCAGGCCACATGCCCTCAACATTGGGAGGATGCTTTGGGGGTCTAAGACCCCTAAAGCACCTTGTCCCCATGTTGATGAGGACAAGGGCCTCTTCCCCACAACCCTGGCCGGTGGTTGTGGGGGTCTGCGGGCGGGGGGCTTATCGGAATCTGGAAGCCCCCTTTAACAAGGGGACCCCCAGATCCCGGCCCCCCCCCCCTGTGTGAAATGGTAAGGGGGTACAAAAGTACCCCTACCATTTCACCAAAAAAGTGGCAAAAATGGTAAAAATGACAGGAGACAGTCTTTGACAATTCCTTTATTAAAATCTTCTTTCTTCTTTCTTCATCCTTCGGATTCTTCATCTTCTCCTTCCTTCATCTTCTTCCATCTTCTTCTTCCATTTTCTTCTTCCTCCGATCCGCTTCTTCTTGCGCTGGTCTTCTCGTCCTTCTCGTCCGGCATCTTCTTCCGTCGGCGTCGGTGTCGGTGTCTTCTTGGGCCGCTCCGCGCAATGGGAGGCTCCCGCTGTGTGAGGCTCCGCTCCATCTGACAGGTCTTTTAAAACGGAGGGCACCTGGTGACCCCGCTTCCCTCTGACGTCATGGGGAAAGCCATCATGGAATTCCCCATGACGTCCCTGTGCGTCAGAGGGGGCGGGGTCACCAGGTGCCCTCCATTATAAAAGACCTGTCAGACGGAGCGGAGCCTCACACAGCGGGAGCCTCCCATTGCGCGGAGCGGCCCAAGAAGAGACAGAGACACCGACACCGACGCCGACGCCGACGGAAGAAGATGCCGGACGAGAAGGACGAGAAGACCAGCGCAAGAAGAAGCGGATCGGAGGAAGAAGAAAATGGAAGAAGAAGATGGAAGAAGGTGAAGGAAGGAGAAGATGAAGAAACCGAAGGATGAAGAAAGAAGAAAGAAGATTTTAATAAAGGAATTGTCAAAGACTGTCTCCTGTCATTTTTACCATTTTTGCCACTTTTTTGGTGAAATGGTAGGGGTACTTTTGTACCCCCTTACCATTTCACACAGGGGGGGGCCGGGATCTGGGGGTCCCCTTGTTAAAGGGGGCTTCCAGATTCCGATAAGCCCCCCGCCCGCAGACCCCCACAACCACCGGCCAGGGTTGTGGGGAAGAGGCCCTTGTCCTCATCAACATGGGGACAAGGTGCTTTAGGGGTCTTAGACCCCCAAAGCATCCTCCCAATGTTGAGGGCATGTGGCCTGGTACGGTTCAGGCGAGAGGGGGGGGCGCTCTCGTCCCCCCCTCTTTTCCTGCGGCCTGCCAGGTTGCGTGCTCGGATAAGGGTCTGGTATGGATTTTGAGGGGGACCCCACGCCATTTTTTTGGGCTAGGGTTCCCCTTAAAATCCATACCAGACCTCAAGGGTCTGGTATGGATTTTGAGGGGGACCCTACGCCATTTTTTTTTTTTTTTTTTTGTCTGGGGTTCCCCTTAATATCCATCCCAGACCTGAAGGGCCTGGTTATTGAATTTGGGGGGACCCCTATGCTTTTTTTTTGTTTTTTATTAATGAATGACAGCTCTCTGTGTTACAGGAGCCATCAATTCATTAGCCGCGAGTGATTTAAATAGCTTTCTTCCTGCAAAAATTACACTTTTTTGCAGGGAAAGTTCTAAGCACAGGAAACCTGCCCTCCTTCACAGGCCACCTATAGACACCCCCCAGATGTGATACTGCAATGCTGTTCTAACAGCATGCACACACATATCCCCAGAAATAAAGCACATATTGTTGTCAGCAGTCAGCGGCACACTGACACGCTGACACTGACTGAAACATAATATGCGAGGCCGCCGGCGCGGCGGCCTCTTATACCGTGGGGGCGTGTACTAAAGCCCCTGAGCTATAATTGGCTACAGGCATCCTGCCTGTAGCCAATTATGGCTCTCCTCGCTGCCGGCGCTGTGATTGGCCAAGCATGCGGGGTCACAGTGCATGCTTGGCCAATCATCAGCCAGCATTGCACTGCGCGGGCCGCAATGCATTGCGGGGCCGCTCGCCTCACACGAATTTGATGCGAGCGGCCCCAATAGTTCTGGGCTCGCCGAGCGAGCGAACACCCGGTGCTCGATTCGAACATGGGTTCGAATCGAACACCGGGCTCATCCTTAATCATTAGGAGAGTTCTTTTCACAATCTTTCATAGGGCATATATACTATATAGTATTGCTATTAATATTCATCATAATAATAAAATGTAGGGATGCGTTCCCTAACAGCCTTGCTGTATTGGTGTTTTTTGATGATTTGCAAGACCTCTTCTCTGCTGTGCTCATTATCTGCCAGATTGTTGAGTAAGCTTCAGAGTACAGTGTGCAGTGATAGAGGTGTGGTGTAGGGAGATCTGCTTGTTTTGCTAGTCCCTAGTAAGTTTGTCATCAGGGGTTAGGCCAGTCTCTAACAAAACAACTGTAAAGCCCCATACACACGCGCAGATTATCCGAGGACCAGGTCCGTCAGACCATGTCCGTCATACTTTGTCTGATGTTGGTTTTGCGTACACACGGTCGGACAAAGTTGTCGGAAAATCCGATCATTCTGAACGTGGTGACGTTTGTTGCCTACGACGGGACTACGTAGAGGCTAGTAGCCAATAGCTTTGGTCTTGTAATGTGATCTGAGCATGCGTAGCACTTTGTCCGGTCGGAATTCGCTACACACGATCGGATTTGGTGTGATCGGACTTTGTTGTCAAAAAATCTATCCAGCAGGAGATAGGACTTTGTCCGTCAGACAATCTGATGGAAACTGTCCGATGGTGCCTACACACGGTCTGATTTTCCGACAACATTGTCCGATAGGACAGAATCCATCGGAAAATCCTACCGTGTGTATGGGGCTTAAGTCTAGTCATACTCTGAGCCAATGAGTAAGGATAGACATATATAGATTCTTCTTTCAGCCTGCTGGGCTATTGTATTCTGACAGCTGGCATCTGATTGGGTGCAGTTGCTGTTTTGCCAACAATTTTCCACCCAGCTCCTTTGATTTTTCAGTCTAAGGATGTTGGATGGAAGGGGGCTAACAGGGTCATGCAAGAAGCAAATTTCAACTGGTGTATAGTAAGCTTAAGAAGATAAATATTATCAGCGTTTTGTCAAATCATAGTATAGTAGTAAACTAATATTTATTTCTGTTTGTATTTGATGAAGTTCAGGTAGTCCTAGCATACACTTATAATAGGAGTATAAACTATTTTTATTACTGTTGGAGCATGGGAGGTCTTGAAATACTTTACATGCGGTCAACCAGCCATACATGGTTAATGGGTTGAGGTTAAACAGTTAATGGGCAGGCTGAATGTACCAAGTTGATCGATCGATCCACTTGTGTACAACCAGCCTGCCGGATTCTCTTGCGATTATCACTATTGGCGGCTATAGCCACTAGCAATATTCACTGTCTTCTATCGGCAGTTATGTCTTCCCCCGCCAGGAGAGGACAATGGCCCAGCAAGAGGGATTCCCGCATCAGCACTGTCTGTGTTGATGGGGGAATCAAGTGAGTTTGGCCGTCCTTAGGTTGAGAACCACTGGCCTAGAGGGTTTACCTTTTCACAGGCTTTGTACCTGAAGGCTGTTTACATAAATGAACATTCAGTGTATCAGTAATTGTTCTGAAGCTGCATTCAGAGAGCTAGAACTGAGCACAACAAGAACCTCATATTTTGTGGGGAGGTATTGTAGTTGTAGCTTGTGGTCCTAGAGTTGAACCCAACCCTGTGACTATGAGCCCTGAAAAGCTGTAGGAGCCTAGATGTTGGATTCTTGGGCATTTTACATTCTTTTATCTACCTTAAGTTCTGCATTAATATTGTTATGAAGCATCCAAAAACTGAATCTGCATAACTGAACAATTCAAGTAAGTGTAACTGCTTGGGGACAAAGTGTTCTTGAATAGGGATCCCTCTTGCAAGTTCAAGGTCCTTCTAAGTAGAGGCACTGTACAGAAAGTTCCCACATGTTCATTGGCTTAGATCTCCTGGTTTACATGGGTACCACAGAGAAAATAGATGTAAATAGCAAGGAGAGGGTCAACTCACAGGACTCCCCCCCCCAAAAAAAAAATGCATACCCCACACACACATATACCAAAACAAGGTTTCAAATACATATAGCTGATGACATGCACATGGTAAACACGAGTTAAAACACTACACAAATTTACGTTGTACAAATTATCAAATAAGTAAATATTACATTATTTCCAACAAAGTTTCTTGATTAATCACGCCATCTATTTTTTAAAAGAGACCTCACCAAATCATGGTTTCATTTGATGAAAGAATGTAGCCAGCGTATTTCTAATCATGCTCATAAATGTAAAAAAATGAAAAACATGTGATACAGCAGATTGCTGTTGGGATACCCTGAAACTAGATGCTAGTTGCCTAGGATGATGAAAAGATCTTGAAGATTATTCTTGATTGTAAACATGGATACTTATGACGTAGATGCAAGGTTTACATTACTTGTGTTAATATTCGACTGGCTAAATCCCAGTGATCACAGTGGCATTACAGTATGATATACTTTGAGTATAAGAGATCTTGAAAATGTGTTTACAAAGTATGATTCTATCCACCCAAAACTCACAGAGGGAACACACTTTGCTTAAATATTACATTTTCATTATTACATTTTACTTTGTGTTTACAAAGTATGATTCTATCCACCCAAGACTCACAGGGGAAACACTCTGATTAAATATTACATTTTCAAGTTATGCTTGGTTTTCAGCAAGATTAAAAATGTTTACAATGCTTAAAAATGTAAGAAGCTTTACATCGTCTGTTCTTTGTACTGTATACAAACACACATAGAATGCAGAAAAATAAGTTCAACATTTTGTAAACCATAGCAAAATCATAAAAGCAATTATGACTGATGTACAACTTAATTGCTGGACTACTTGCCTACATGTAATGTTTCTTTACTGAAATATGGGCACATTTTAAATATACCATTAGTGGCTTTCCCTAAGGAAAACAATATAATCCTAGAAAAAAGAAAGACCACCATAAATCCAATATCGATTTATTGCATAACATGAACAAAGACTGCCACCAGGACACAGCCAGGAGGTGACGTGTTTCACAATTTACTCCTCTTTGTTCATGTTATGCAATAAATCGGTATTGGATTTATGGTTATGTTCATCTTTCTTTTCTCTGTATCTACGGTGGTGAGCCGCAGCTAGCACCCAGCCCAATAAATCCAACTTTATTTTTATCACCTGGAGCAGCGTTACCCTTCTTGGATCAGTATATAATCCTAGCACCAGCTAACCTGCACCCAGTCAGGAGAGAAAAAAGGAAATAACACATAGAGTCCCAGCCAACACTAGAGGGAGACAATCCCATATTAATTACCACTGTACACTGTCCCTGAATTATTTTTTTTTAAAAAAAAAAACAATGGTGGTACCCACCACTAAGGAAATTGTATGCAAAAAAAAAAGGACAAAGAGAACTTGATTGTAATAAGAAGACCAATTATTTAGATAAGACATGTTACATTTACTTTTGGAATTCCTCATCTTCTACAAACGTAACACATAGTTGCTTTAAAGTGGCCAGGCTATTGGCATTTAATTTGTCCCCTTCTGAACTACAAAACGACCCCTTTCCTTATCTCCATAACATAGGGGGAAAGGGGATGTACTGCAGCCCAGCAGAGGAATACTGACACAATTCTGACAACACTATTATGAATTTCAGTACAACAGAGACAGTAATGTCAGCTTGCTACAAGAATTTAGGAACTCACTGGATTTTCGCCAGGATCAACAGGCATTTTTTTTGCACTTCAGACATTCGCAACATGAAAGGAGAGTATTCAAGTAAGCCTATAGTGGATTGTAAGTAATAACCATTGTTTATGGTATGGATTTAGGGGGGACCCACGCCGTTTTTTTTTTACATTTTGGCATTGGGTTCTTCTTAAACTCTATACCAGATCTGAAGGGCCTTTTTTCTGCATTTCCATCATTCTTTTGTTTACATTCAGCTGTCAGTGGGGAAGCCTGCTGACAGCGAAAGAGTCATTGGTTGTTAAGGATGAGGCAGCCGGCTTCCTGGCCCATACCTTAACAACCAGCTATTCTTCAAACAGTATTCAAATCAGTGGAACATTTTTCAACCAATCTGAATTTGAATTGAATTTGAAAATCTGGAATTTGTTAGAAAACAAATATACAAAACTAATTCAAATGAATTTCAACAAAATGTGTTACTATTTTGTTTGGCTATTCAGATACATCCGATTCACCGATTATCAAAAATGAGTCCGGATTTATATATTCAGAAATGAATTGCACGTGTCTACTGTCAGGTAGCATACAGTGTTATGCCCTGTACACACGATAGGATTTTCCGATGGAAAATGTGTGATAGGACCTTGTTTCCATCACACATAATTTGAGA
This sequence comes from Lithobates sylvaticus, assembly GCA_028564925.1. Lineage (NCBI taxonomy): Eukaryota > Metazoa > Chordata > Amphibia > Anura > Ranidae > Lithobates > Lithobates sylvaticus. The sequence goes on from CM053026.1 coordinate 559,793,778, forward strand.
TCTGGTTCTCAAGTCTTCCGACAACAAAATCTGTCGAAAATTCCGATCGTGGGTACACAATTCCGACGCACAAAGTGCCACGCATGCTCGGAATCAAGCAGAAGATCAGCACTGGCTATTGAACTTAATTTTTCTCGGCTCGTCGTACGTGTTGTACGTCACCGCGTTTGGAATTTCCGACCAACTTTGTGTGACCGTGTGTATGCAAGACAAGTTTGAGCCAACATCCGTCTGAAAAAATCCCATGGATTTGTTGTTGGAAAATCCTATCGTGTGTACAGGGCATTAGAGTCAGTGTACAGCAGTATTCTTTGGAGCGGAGCCTCATTTTTTTACAGTATTACAGGATGCTGATATCAAGAAAGATTTAGGTGCTATTGCTTGCTTTATGTAAAAATGTATTAATCAAAATTTAATGAATTCTTAAAAGCCAACACCAGTCCAAACATTTTACATTATTTGGGACAGTACAGGGAATGGTTAGAGGGTCTTTTTGTTTTGTTTTTTATTGCTGTCAGTGTCACCTATTGAGGTGATCTCTGCTCTTCAATTTGAGGTCAAGATGTGATAAATCTCTATAAAAAAAACATATTTTAGAACAGTGGGGAAGGGTTAGTGCCTTTCTGTTCCAGTGGCAACCACTCCACCCTATCTCTTTCCATGATGTCATAGGCACAGAAAGTGAGGGTCAAAAGGCTATATGAGAGCCACATGGCTTTTTTATTTTTACTACACGGGTCTGATGGTGGTTCAGTGATTTCACACTTTGCTTCCAGCCAAATTTGGTTAGATATTAATTTAACTTTTTTTTTTCCACAGATGTACCGCATTCTAGATGATTTTACTAATTAGCTGTACTAGTTCTACGATGTCATGTCATATAACCTGTATATTATAAGGAGTACCACTGGCTAATAATGACAACTCACGTGTTAAAATCTGCCTAGATTGTATTATTAGCCTTTACTTAGTAATTGATTGTCAATGACCTTTGTCCCAATGGATTTTTCTTTGCTCCCTGTACTTGCTCTGTGTAGCTTATGAAATACTGTATGGCAGATCATGTTTCTAAAAACTTAAGGCTAGTAACAGGAGCATGTTACAGTTATGTCAAATCAGTCAAAGTGATTGAGCTGCTTATATATAGTTTTACAAATGTCTTTTCTGTTGTCTTTCTTAAGGTGCATAAACATCTTTATTTCCATAATGAGGTGCAGCTGTTACATATAATTTCAGCAAAAAAAGGTTAATCTATTTGCTATCATATTTCAATGGCTTCGCTTGTACCTCAGTCCTGAAAACTTGGGGGTTGATTTACTAAAACTAGAGAGTGCAAAATCTGGTGCATGGTAAACAATCAGCTTCTAAATTCAGCTTGTTCAATTAAGCTTTGACAAATAAAAAACCCTGGAAGCTGATTGGTTTCTATGCAGAACTGCACCAGATTTTACACTCTTCAGTTTTAGTAAATCAACGCCTTGATCTTTTATTTTGTTTAGATATACTTGTAAAAAAGATCAGCTTGATCTAAATAATCTTATCAATGTGTGTCATGTTTTGAAAATGAAGAAATGTATGTACATAGGGCAGTCACATTGCTCATTACATATGCGTCCTCTGCTTGCTCCGTTAAAGTGTTACACAATGATGGGGCTTGGTTAGTCTCGGTTCCCACTAGTGCGATGCGGGAAGCAGCGTGATTCCTGTGCAGGTTCCGGCATCACATCTGAATCACAGGCAGTTCACACTGACATCTGCGAACCGGATCGCATGGCTAAATTTGCATTGCACAGACATTGAATGTGATGTGCACCGCAATGCAGTGCAAATCACATGCTATGTCTGGAACGCAACCTTAGGCTCGATTCACATCTATGTATGTGGCTTTTGAGTGTTTCTGCAGTGCTTTCGACGATTTTGCCACGATTTGCAGTGTTGTTATTTACATTCACTGTACATATCCAGTTGCTAAAAAGCAGGCCGGGAAACCGTCAGCCATGTCCTTAACAACTGACGAGTCTTCAGCTGTCAGCGGGGTGCTTGAATGTAATAAAAAAGAATTGGCAGCAAATAAAAATCGTGAAAAAAGACAGCGTGGGTTACCCCCCAGGTCCATACCAGACCCTTCAGGTCTGGTATAGATTTGGAGGATACACCCCAACACCAATTTTTAAATGGCATGGGGCCCCCCAAAATCCAAAGCAGACCCTTATCCGAGCAGGCAGGTCAGGAAAGAGAGGGGACAAGCTAGCGTGCCCCCCTCCTGAACCATACCAGGCCACATGTTCTCAACATGGTGCTTTGGGGGGCTCACGTGGCGTCACAAGGGGTGGGCTCTCAGGGTGATGTCACCGGATTGCCATGCCCCCATGGCTATTTAAGAAATGGTAGCCAGAGGAAGCGGGCAGAAGACATCACCGGAGAGCCAAGAGGGAGAAGAAGCTACTGGAGGGAGAAAAAACACTGGAGGAAGAAGACAGCAGAGGGAGAAGAAACTAACGGAGAGAGAAGAGGGAGAAGGAAGACCAGAGGGAGAAGACAGAAGAAGAAGACACGGTTTTTAATAAAAGGACTTGTCAAAAACCATCTCTTTTTTGATGGACGGGTAGGGGTACAATGTACCCCATACTCATTCACACAGGGGTGGGGCAGGATCTGGGGGTCCCCTTGTTAAAGGTGGCTTCCAGATTCAGATAAGCCTTCTGCCTGCAGACCCCCACAACCGCCGCCCAGGGTTGCCGGGAAGAGGCCCTTGTCCCCATCAACATAGGAACAAGGTGATTTGGGGTCGGGGGGAAGAGCCCCCCCTGCCCCAAAGCACCCCCCCATGTTGAGGGCATGCTGCCTGGTATGGTTAAGGGGGGGCACTCACTCATTCGCTCCCTTTCCTGACCTGCCAGGCTGCATGCTCAGATAAGTGTCTGGTATGGATTGTGGGTGAGGACCCCACACCATTTTTTTAAACAATTTTGGTGTGGGGGTGTTCCCTCCAAATCCATACAAGACCCGAAGGGCCTTGTATGGACCTGGGGGGACCCCACGTCTTTTTTTTTCATGATTTTTTTTTCCGACAATCCTATTTATTTACATTCAGCTGTCAGCGGGAAGCCACTCTGACAACTGACGACTCATCGGTTGTTAAGGACCTGGAGGCACAAAAATGCACTGACATGTTCCATAGGAATCCATGTGAAAAATAGTGTCCTGTATTTCTTCAAAAAGCAAAAAGCATGAAAAACGCATTAGTGTGAATGGAGCCTTACTGCCCTTTTCTTCAATGCCAGTCTATGGGTCTGCCAAGTCACTAAAAACAATACACACTACTGTAAGTAGTGATATCTTATCCCAGAAGTTAGTAAGCAGGGAGGCTGAGTAATTGTAGTAAAGTACAAAATTCCCTCTAGTGGATACCTAAAAAATCTTTATTTTATATGATAGCAAAAATATGGGAGAGCAAGTATGTCAACATGTAAAAGTTTCATCATAAATGAATTTATCGTAAACACTGTAATAATAGCACAAATTAGGAACGTAACTTTCCCTTGTTGAGGACAGATGCACATTACACAATGAATTAAATCCCATTAGGGGAGTATGAAATGTTCAGGAGGTTTGTCACACATGCAGTCGCACACATTGAGAACATCCTGTTTATTTGAATCGTTCTCCCATGATTGGCTGTGGTGTATCAGCACATTGCGGACAGCTGGAAATTACTCTGGTGGAACATGCCTTTCCTATGACAAAAATCTAGGAAGGAACAGTAACTTGTACAAGTCGAGTTTATCCACGCTGAATGTTATTTTCTACAGAATGAATACTGTATTAGTTAGTATAATTTTTTTGGAACTTTGCTAAAGGGCCTCTTTGACCTTCACAGACCATATGAGCTAATAAATCCTCAGACCCCAGTTCCGGAATGTTTTGGGTAAGGTCAGGATGGTAAATTTCCCTCTTCTACACTATCAGATGTTATGGTAATTCCTTTTAACTAATGAGTAAGAGAAAAGGAATTTCTTCAAACCTCATCTAGGCCCAGAGGAATCTGTTGAAAATGTATGACAGCTGTGAGCTTTTTTCTTTTTTTCTATGAATGTATGAGAGCTGGCAGTAGAAAATGAGGATAGTTTACCGTACATCTAGCGTGTACATAATATTTGTTTCACAAAATCCTGTTTCACACAAGCTTGTTTATTCGACAGAACAATGCGAAAAAACAAATAGTTATTGCAAAGTGGGAGCACAGCAATCTTGCACAGATCTGACCATAGTAAACTGGATTCTTATTGGCTGGTATAGGTTACTGTACTTGGTGCTATTGTTTTGCATTTTGCACTTTTTTACTGTGTGAAACGCGTCTACCAGGCAATCTTTGTTCTGCGGTGTCATTTTGGTTGTCCAATGAAGGATCTTGTACCAGTTGTGATGTGCAGCCATTTCATCTATTTCAGTATCAAGGGGAGAAAGATAGGATTTACAGGATACCCAAATAGTGACAAAAATCCACCAGCCTAAATAGTAATAAGTTCAGCCCCTCTTATGGGCCAAGGATGTGCCTTTAATGGGTATTTTCACTATTGCAGCAAAATATGAATAATACCTATTTTTAATCTGTTACATATCACTATTCGCATAGCATAATAAAAAAAAAAATTGCAGCCTATAATTTTTAGATTCTGTTTTCTAGAACATCCACCATGGAAAAAATTCTACTTAGTTCTCTTTCTTATGAGAAGGCTGGGGAGTTTTTTGTCATAATTAACACTGTCTGTATTGTATAGGCAGATATCATCTCATCAGTTCTACAATATTTGGGCACTGTCTGTCTTAACATAGGATTAAAGGTTCAAGAGCTAGGCTTCTCCATTGTATGTTAATGAGAAGTAGACACTGTCCCAGCACAGCTATTGGGACAGATTATACTGAGCTAGCTGAGAAATGCTTGTAGTCAACAATGGCACCTTCTGCTCAAAACATTAAAAAGGTAAGAACTATTTAAAAAAATGTATGCTGTGTTAAAGTGGTTGTAAAACCAGATGAAAAAAAAAAAAAAAACCTGCAAGACAAAGGCATAATGAGCTAGTATGCATTGCATACTAGCTCATTATGAAATACATTAGAATGATGCTGTTTCATCGGTCCCGGCACACCGCTGTGACTGGTGACATGTCGTCCCAGAGTTATGTCTGGGTTCGCGGGCTCCAGGGTTGTGATTGAGCGGAGCCAAGGTTACGTCACCCCCGCGCATTTGCGCATGGGAGCCGCCGGTAACGGCACAGCAGCTGAAGAAACAACACAAGTGAGCTGTTTCTTCAGTGCGCATGTGCCAATGACATCGGCACATGTGCATACATCGATTATCTCCTAAACTGTGCAAGTTTAAGAGAAATTCATGGCACCTACAGGTAAGCACTATTATAGGCTTAACTGTAGGTAAAAGTGGTTATACAGGGTTTACAACCACTTTAATAGGAATCAATAACAAACATATAGTTTTCTCAAATTTGACTGCAAAGGTGGAAATCTACTTTAAGCTGAGAACAGCAATTACACAGTGTGTGCCTTTAAGTGTGGGCCCTTATGCTAAAGCCAGAAATTATTCAAAAAGTGTCTTTATGCTGAGACAAGCAATGGACTAAGCAAGCTTCCTGATGGTGCTCCCCTTTTTTTAGACACCTTTATATATTCCAGGCTCTAGCACAGGCATATTTCCCATTCCCTGAGTCTAGATTCTTAAGCTTATGATCCCTTTCTAGGCAAGCATGCCTAGGTGGCAAAAAGGCACACACAAGGATCACACTGGACCTACTCTTAAGGCAAAGACACTTCTAGAAGTGCCCCCTGAATATTATCTCCTTCGCCGGCCGAAATAACCAGCAATCAACCTAGTGATTGGCTAAAGTGATTTAAGTATTTCTAACCCTCAACATTGTCTCTTCTTGCTCTATTTGCTGGAGAACACTCCCCAACAGTGGGCAGATTCCAAATGTTTACAGACATACAGAAATATATTTGTGCTATTAATATTAAAAGATACTTTGCATCCAACCCATTCAAGAAGTTCAATTACAATGGGGATCCATTCATCTAACCTCCGTAATGCCTCTCTTTTCAATCCTTGGGGGGGGGGGGGGCACCCTCAGTTAGGGTGTTTAGAGACATTGTACTGAGGGACCTTGATAAGGTTAAAATTCTTAACACCAAACTACAGCCCAATTTGGAACTAGGGCTGCAACAATTGTGTGACGGCAAGGATCTTGTCATTAGACCGGCAGATAAGGGGGTATTGTTGTATTAGCTAAATAAGCTAATATAGCTGAATTGCCTAAGGTATACAAAGATCCGGTTTGCCCCCCGGGATGCACTATAGTCAGTGGTATTGATTCTGTGATGCCCCGGGTGGGCAAATACATTGACACATAGCTGCAGCCCTTGGTCAAGAATATGCCCTCTTATAATAAAGATACTTAGTTAGTAATCAACCTTATCAGTGAATGTCCTTTTCAGGAAGGTTGTTGGATGATAACAGCAGATATCACGTCCCTGTACACCATTATTCATCATGACATGGGTATCTCGGTAGTGTCACACTATCTGAGTCTGGTTTGCTACCTATTCAGAAAGATTTTGTAATAGATCTTCTCAAATTTGCGGCAACGCATAACTATTTTTGGTTTGGGGGGAATTATTTTTTTACAGAACACAGGTGTCGCGATGGGGCAAAATATGCCCCTAGTGTGACTAATCTGCTCATGGCTCAGTGGGAGAAGGATGTCATCTATGCACAACAGAGGCCTAATTTGGCCTTGTGGGCTCTTTATATAGATGACATCCTTCTCCTATGGAGAGGTGATTCTGCCTCTTTAGTTGATTTTTGGATTCCTTAAATCATAATGATAGAGGGATTGTACTCAACTATGAAATGAGCCAGACCCATATCCATTTTTTTGGACTTGGATATTAGAGTGGAGGAGGGCAGACTGACTACCACCACCTTTTTCAAAACCACCAATAGAAATGCATTAAATTCCAGGGATAGCTGTCATCACAAGGCATGGTCGGATGGGGTCCCCAAGGGACAGTTTCTTCGGATCAGGAGGAACTGTACCAACTTGGAGGACTTCAATAAGCAGGCTTCACTCCTTGCTCAAAGATTTGCCAGGAAAGGTTATGATCCTGTTCTTTTAAACACTACTATAGAGCAGGTCAAAAATATTGATAGAGGTACATTATTGTGTGATAAACCTGAGACTATCATCAATACAGCCAACTTTGGCATGTCATCTTTGACATCTTATTCTTTACAACATTATGCTATCAAGCGTATAATACAGAAAGACTGGACATTTTACAACAGTGTGCTTACACCTCTACTTCCATCTAAACCACAAGTTATATAAAGGGGTGTGTTCTCTGTGAAAGATAGAATAGTACAAAGTGTGCTTGATCCCCCCTCCAGACCTTCCTTCTTCCATAACTAAATTGGATACCATAAGTGTGAGAGATGTCAGGTCTGTCATTTAAATAGATTAAAAATAAGGAAAGTTCTTGATTTCTCTTCTAATATTACTTCTAGGATATATACAATCAAATCTTTTATTACATGTAGCACCACCCATGTGGTATATCTTCTTCAGTGCCCTTGTGGGCTTCAATATGTGGGCCGGACTACCCGTGGGTTTAGTTTTAGGCTCAATAAGCATATTGCTAACATTAAACAAGGATACAAGAATCACAGTGTCTCACGGCACTATGATCGCATGGGACCCTGTTTGTGGGTATAGACCATTTTGTTCCCCACTGGAGAGGTAGTCTAATGCCCCGTACACACAGTCGTAAATTTCCGACGGAAAATGTCCGATCGGACCACATTGTCGGAAAATCCTGTCGGAAAAGATCCTGCTCTCAAATTTTCCGACAACAAAATCCGATCAGACGTTTTCCGATCGTGTGTAGAGAATTCCGACGGACAAAGTGCCACGCATGCTCAGATCAAATTACAAGACCAAAGCTATTGGCTAATAGCCTCTATGTAGTTCCGTCGTACGCAACGAACGTCACCACGTTCAGAATGATCGGATTTTCCGACAACTTTGTCCGACCGTGTGTATGCCACACCAGTGTCAGACAAAATCCGTCAGAAAAAGTCAGACGGATTTTGTGGTTGGAATTTCCCACCGTGTGTACGGGGCATTAAAGTAAGGGAATTATCCATAATGGAGGTGGATATACTGTATATTCTTAAGTTATACTCCTCATGGCCTCAACATAGATTGGGATGTCAACTGCTTCATTAATAATTCCTAGACTTTTTGTTTATGTTTAGTCCTGTTTTTTTAAAGTTTTTTAGTGTTAATAATGTGACAAGTTTCCAGCCGTGTTTAGCTTCACCAAGTTTGAGCTCACACCACATTCTATTCCTTTAGTTGTAGTTTATTTAGGTTTAGGAGGGACTGAGCCACACAGATGTCATGTTCGGTGTACATAGCGATACATTACGCCCTCCTTGGGTCCCGCTATTGCAAGTGAGGCTTGAATTTGGTGTTGAGCCCAGGTCAAGGCTTGGATTGTGTTTTGAGCCGCATGGTTACTTGAGTGAAAGTGAGGCTTGGCTGGATCTTCTTGCTTAAATAGCAATGACAGGAAATGTTTCCTATGCCCCGAAAGAAGTCCATTTGTGACTAAACTGGTCGAGTGAAAGAACACATACCTGTTTTAGCGTTCCTGTATCTGCTGCAGATTGTTACTGTTTTTATCTTGCCTGTACTTCTATGGGAATGTGCAAGTGCAATTTTTTAGCCCAATAAAAAAACTCCTTGGAGCTCCTTTTGTTTTCATTTGGTTCACTGCTGGATTATCCAGATGACCAGAATCTAAATCAGAAGGAACCGCATATGGGACGCACACCATCACCGCTGTTCTCCTTGGATATTGTTAATGGTGGATGCACTAAGGCTTATGTGACCTTCCATAATTAGAGGGTCCATGTTTTGCGGTAAGAGCACATCTTAACCTGTGTGTCAGTGGCTCTCTTAAGGTAGAGAATTCCCCTTTCAAGTTCACTTTTCCTACCATTCTATGATGAGTTTCTTCCATTTGTCCATAGCCATTTGACTTTGTGATTATAGCCTCTTGTGCTTTTGGACTTCCTAGAAACAAATTTTTTACACCCTTTTGTATTTTTTACAACTTACCTTTCTTTGTCAGAAGCAAACAATAACCTAATCCAATCCTAACAGGGACACTTAACTCCCATTATTAGACATCATGGAACTGCTGGAACTATGTTATATAATGGATATGGAATGGCTGTACAGATTCAAATGAACATCTGAGTTTCACATCTATGCAGGGATGGGTGCGTGACCCCAAACACAGACTGTCTACATTTGGGGTCTAACACCATTTCCTGCACACCCCTTAAACTCTGATGTGTGTGTGGGTCTGTACAACCACTGATTTTTCATTCATTGATTCTCAATTGACTAACTTAGGTTGCCTGCACTCCACGGTAGAGATGCTAAAGTTTTCTTTAGCGGCCTGAACCCGGAAATACATACATAATTTACATGAAATCGGTTTGGAAGGAAATCATTCTAGGCCAGTATTACAATGTATTTACGATGATTATTCATTCAATGGAAAAAAAAACACTACCCCGATGCATTTCAACCTTTTTAAATGTGGAGGTCTTCTTCAGGTGGTGAAAGAAAAAGAGGGGGTACAACTTTTTTTTAAAAATTTTTGTAAATATTTTTAGACATTCAATACTTTTAATCAGTTGTCATATATGTTTATTCTTATTATATTTACCCTTCCTCCGAATAATAGCATTCATGACCAGAGATTTTTTGCTAAAATCCCCAGAGTTGTTCAACGAGAGTGTTCACGGGCCATGTGGATGTGGTGTTATTCCCCAAAGCTCCCCACTCGGTGGGAAGGAATAAAGGTCCCCCTAGGGGTCAAGATCACGAGCTTGCAGCCAATGAAAGACAGTTTAGGCGTTCCACCATGGGGCAAATGCCACCAATGGGTTAGTGGTTGCACCTGAATGCAATGAGTTTAATATCTAGATTATTCTCGTATTCTATTTAGTTTAATCTGGATTTATTAATAGTAGTAAAAAATACCTCTATAGAGGATGTATTGGCCTTCATACACAAATGTTTTAGGTATAATTAACATATCCAGTCCTTATTATCAGATGGTTTTATTTAATTTGATTGTGAAATTGATAATATATTGTTTGTAAATATGTTGGTGTTGTAAGTAGGAAGTGTGGTGCTGCATAGGTGTGGTAGGAAATCAAGAGACTATGTGGTGAGATTGTTGCTTAAGTGTCATTGAATAATAACAATGGCTGTAAAACAGGTGATGATTGGTGCTAGGTGGATGTAGATGTGAAAAATGAAAAAATAGCATGAAATAAAATAAAAATAAAATAAAATTATTGATATTAAAATGAAGGAAAAGTGAGTGTGCTAAAAAATGGTGATGTGAAACGAATAAATGAGGACGATTAAATAAATAAATAAATAAAAAAGAATGGTTGAGTGGGGTGTAGTTGGTTTGAAAAGTGCAATGTTGTAATGTGGGATACCACAGGCAAACATAAATGGTGCAAAAAGTATGGAGAGTGAAATAGGATGGTTAAAACTGAATCGTGACCATAATGATATATATGGTGGTGTGACTAAGTGATTTGGATAGTATGTGTAAGAAAATATATTTCTTGATTATTTACCTTATGCTACTGGGTTGTTGATTTAAGCTGATTACATTGTCCAAAGATGATAGCCAAAACAGTAGCAATCAACGAGAAAACTGCAATCAAATAACAAAATCTATAAGAAAAAGTGAAGCCCAATGTTTTAACAGAGTTTCCATGGTTCTTATGGTGGAGCAATCCTTACCTGTTAAGTCTATATAGTGTTCATGCTGCAGGCGTGGAATCAACTGAATGATCTTTGGCTGCAGTGTTGTAATTTGTAATTGCCTAATCAATCTTACCTCATTGCTGGTGTGTGTCCCCCCCCCCCCCCCCAAAAACACCAAATAAATATTTACAAACAATATATTATCAATTTCACAATCAAATTAAATAAGACCATCTGATAATAAGGACAGGATATGTTAATTATACCTAAAAAATTTGTATATGAAAGCCAATACATCCTCTATAGAGGTACTTTTTACTACTATTAATAAATCCAGATTAAATTAAATAGATTACGAGAATAATCTAGATATTAAACTCAGTGCTTTCAGGTGTGACCGCTAACCCATTGGCGGCATTTGCCCCATGGGGGAACGCCTAAACTGTCTTTCATTGACTGCAAGCTCGTGATCTTGACCCCTAGGGGGACCTTTATTCCTTCCCACCGAGTGGGGAGCTTTGGGGAATAACACCACATCCACGTGGCCCGTGAATACTCTCGTTGAATAACTCTGTGGATTTTAGCAAAAAATCTCTGGTCATGAACGCTATTATTCGGAGGAAGGGTAAATATAATAAGAATAAACATATATGACAACTGATTAAAAGTATTGAATGTCTAAAAATATTTTTTTTCACTCCTTACAGAAATTCTTTAAAAAAAGTTGTACCCCCTCTTTTTCTTTCAACCCCTGAAGGTGGGTGTTTTTTTTTCCATTGAATTAATAATCATCATAAATACATTGTAATACTGGCTTAGAATGATTTCCTTCCAAACCGATTTCATGTAAATATTGTATGTACTCCGATCTGTAAAAGTTGTTAGTATTTTGTAAACAATCATTTGTACTCATAATTTTCCTTTTTGATAAAAAATTAAAACTATTTGTTTTTTCACCATCCAAGTGTGTTTTCTGCTGCCTAAAAACCCCATGGGGAATCCCGTTCCTTTTTTTCACATTTACATACAGGGTGAGCAGCCAGCTCAAAATTATCCATTCCCTCTGCACTTTCTTCATATTATCCTCTTCTCTCTGAATGACCCTATCACTGAAGTAAACAAATGGGCGGGGTCATCTGGGGGATGTCATTGACAAAATATGGGCATTGCTAAATTTATTTAATGATGTCATTGACCAAATATGGACATTTGGGTGTTTTTTTTTCTAAGGTTCATTTTTTTTGTGAATGAGTAGGGTGCAATGAATCCCTTACTTATTCACATTGGGGGGAGGGTGGTATCTGGGGCCCCCCTTATTGTTAAAGGGGGCTTCCAGATTCAAATAAGCCCGTACCCACAGACCCCCACAACCCCTAGGCCAGGGTTTTGAGTAAGATACCCTTATTTTCATCAACACGGGAACAGGGTGCTCTGCTAGGGGAGACCCCCCTGACAAGGCACCCATCCTTGTTGAGGGCATGTGGCCTTGTATGGTTCAGGAGGAGGGGGGGCACATGCTCGCCCCCCCCTTTCCTGGCCTGCCAGACTGCCTACTTGGATAAGGGTCTGGTAGTGATTTGGGGGGGGACCACATGCCATTGATTTTTTGAAATTGGGTCCCTCTTCAATCTCATGCCAGACCTGAAAGGCATGGTATAGATTGGAGGAATGTCACACAATATTTTTTTCTACATTCACCTTTGTTTACATTCACCTGTCTGCCCGAAATCCCTGACTGACAGCTGAATGAGCAGGGCAGGGATGAGTCACTGGTTGTTACAATGACGGCGACAGTATCTCTGATCATTAACTGTCACATTTAGCAGTGGTAGTAATAATAAGGTGTAAAAAAACACATACAGTATTTAATGCATTTTTTTGTGTGAATTGCTCGTGCCTTAGATACTGCATGAGTTTTTCTCGCGGTATTGATCTCTTAGTGAATTGACTCCCCGCACCTGACATGTCACATGACCATGGATTCAGATAAGCATTTATTTCTTGTTTACTTACAGTAGCAATTAGTTAGAGGTGTCTAATGTTTAGAGCCTTTTTATTGCTGCCTGTGTCCCCGATAGAGACAGTCACCCTCTCCAGCTGTCTTGGTGACCATTGTTACCAGAAAAGAAAGTGATGGGAAAGACAACCTGTTATGCTCACAACTGTTAAAAAAGGAGCTTTCCCCTCACTTTGGAAAGATTTCTTTTCACATCCAGTTGTTTGTCTTAGACAGTAAAACCAAATGTCCCCAATGGGATCAAATGAACACCAAAAGAAAAAAAGGAGGCTTTTAGCCATTCCATATGTAGCACCCTCTAGTGTGTGCTAGAAGTAGTGTAGGTTCCTTTAGAGTAGGTACTTAGTTAGCTCAGGGCTAAGCCTAAACTGTTGAATCTGGGTCAGGGTTCAGTGAGTCAGGGCTGGATGACTCATCCTGACAGCTTGTCTGGTGCCTGTAGCCATTTCTGGGACACTGGAGAATTTTCTAGAGATAATGGGCAGGAGGTTAGGAGGAGCTGCATGGAATATTTATGACCCCTCGGCCAATCTCCAGTAGTGGGCTGGCAGGGGGCAGAGCTTACCTCATAAATAGGCATGAGCCATGCCAGCAGGGGCAGCCGGGTGGAATATGGAGATAGAGTGCTTAGAAGGCTGTCGGTGGCCCTCAGGGGTGCCCCCTAGCTTGGATGGGGGGGGTGTCCTGCCTTGGGCCGGGGGGGGTTGGGTGCTGAAAGAATCCTGCCCAAACACACGGGAGGAAGCCCTTCCTGGAGGCACGGGAGCAAGAGAGAGGACAGTGTGAGTAGATCAGCATTGCTACAAGAGGGGAGACTGTCACATGTAGCCAGTTCTCCCCAAAGACAGTGGTGGGCTTAAGTCTTCATCCTTCCCCAGGAGATCTTCTGAGTGTCAGCCGGATGGGCTGGTGAGAGGGTCAGCCGGGTTGGCTGGTGAAGAGTCAGTCTGGAGGACTGGTGTGGAAAGTTAGCCTGGAGGGCTAGTGAAAGGGGCAGCTGCAGCCAGGTGGGTTGGCAGCGCCTGAAGAGGTGATGCTGGGATCAGTAGCCACAGAAGGAGAAGTACAAGCTGATCACTGTATTTTGCTACACAACCTGGGGCTATGAGTTCCTGCCTGTAAAGAGCCATTGCTCAAATCTGACTGAGAGCCTGTCAGATCAGCCAACAGTGATTCAGCTAGAGCCAGCAAGCAAGTGTATGCAGGAGGAGTGTAAAGGAGACTGTATATAGACTATAGATAGGAAGATGTCCCTGAAGTTGTTGCCAAAGTTTTGCAGAAGTCAAGTGGGCATCCCATAACATCCCATCCCTGTCCAAGTTATTAACCCTCAATAAATAACAAAAACAAAGTCACGGACTGTTCTCGGACTCTGGGTGCTTGTCAAAATGCGGTGTGCCTGGCTGTGCAGACCTGGGGGATCCAAGTTCATCAACAGTCCCTACGGGGGTGTGCTACACATACTTTATCCAAAATGAAAGAAAATGAAAACTAAAAGAAAACGTTTACACTGTACTGTATTATTATTATTATTATTATTATTATACACGATTTATATAGCGCCAACAGTTTGTGCAGCGCTTTACAAAGTATGGGGGGGGGGGGACAACACAATTACAGTACAATACAAAAGGTACAAGAGGGCCCTGCTCGTAGAGCTTACATTCTAAAGGGACAGGGTGGTGGTACAAAAGGTAATAGCTGCAGAGAATGAATGATTTGATGGGGGTGGCTCGGGACAGTTGTTGTTAGGTGGGTGTGGGATAGGCTTCCCTGAATAAATGAGTTTTCAGGGATCTCTTAAAGGTGGACAGGGTAGGGGCTGATCGGACATAATGGGGCAGGGAGTTCCAGAGGATGGGAGAGGCTCTGGAGAAGTCCTGAAGGTGAGCATGGGAGGAGGTAACAAGGGAGCTAGAGAGCAGGAGGTCCTGGGAGGAGCGGAGGGGACGATTTGGGCGATAGCTGCAGATGAGGTTGGTGATGTAGATGGGGGCAAAGTTGTGGATGGCTTTGTATGTTATGGTTAGCATTTTGAACTTTATACGGTGGGCTAGGGGAAGCCAGTGAAGGGATTGGCAGAGAGGGGTGGCAGTCAAGGATCAATTAGTGAGGTGTATTAGTCTAGCAACAGCATTCATAATAGACTGAAGGGGGGTAGCCTGCTTAAGGGTAGGCCATTAAGGAGAAAGTTGCAGTAGTCAAGGTGGGAAATAATCAAGGAGTGAATGAGTTGATTTGTGGTGTCATTAGTTAGGAAGGGTCGAATTCTGCGGAGGTGAAGGCGGCAGGATTTAGCCAGTGATTGGATATGGGAGCTGAAGGAGAGGTCAGAGTCAAGGATTACACCCAGGACCCTGGCATGTGTGGAGGGACCAATGGTTGTGTTGTTGTTGTGTTGTTGATATTAATGGTGAAGTCATGGGGGAGGGGGGGACTGTGAAGCAGGCAATATAACAAGCTCAGTTTTAGAAAGATTGAGTTCGAGGAAGTGGTGTGACATCCATAACGATATGTCATTCAGTAAGTTTGAGATCCGTGAGGAGATCGAGGGGGTGAGTTGAGGAGTGGAGAGATAGATCTGAGTGTCGTCGGCAGTGTTGGTCATCTTACTTTAAAAAAGTAATTAGTTAAGTTACAAATTACTTCTCCCAAAAAGTAATTGCGTTAGTAACTCAGTTACTGCATTGGAAAAGTAATTAGTTACGCAGCAAAGTAACTGACTTTTTTTTAAAATATTCTATACGTGTAACTAAGGGGCGGGTCTAGTATTACTGTAACCAAGGGGCGCATTTATTATTATTGTTATATATCGTGTAACTAAGGGGCTGCTCTATTATTACTCTAACCAAGGGGCAGATCTGTTATAGCGTGTAAGCAAGTGGCGGGTCTATTATTATTATTATATTGTGTAAGGGGCGGATGGCTACAGAAGAGGGCGAATGTTAAATTAATGGGCAGAGCTCGATATATAACAATAATAATAAATGTGCCCCTTGGTTACAGTAATACTAGACCCGCCCCTTACTTACACGATAGACGCCCCTTGCAGAGTAGCACGAGCATCAGGAGCGTGCGGCATCGCCTCGTACAATTACATGTTAACTGCACCTGCGCGGTGTACAGTTCACTCAGAGCTGTTTAGGTTCGGCAGTTTTCGGAAGCTCCGTAGTCCTTCGTACTGCGCAAGCCCTGCACCTGCGCAGTACAGGGGGTCCTTACCTGGCGGGGGAACTTTTTCGTCAGGACACCGGAATTACACTACTGCCATCTAGTGGCGGTAGATGTAATTGGGGTAACTAAGCCAAAGTAATGGGAACTGAGTTACCATGAGGGGAAAAGTAATCAGTTAGATTACTCGTTACCCTCTAAAGTAACTGCGTTAGGTAACTCAGTTTATTTTAACTCAGTTACTTACATCACTGGTCGTCGGCATAGAGGTGGTATTCGAAACCATTGGAGGTTATTAACTGGCCCAGGGAAGAGGTATAGAGTGAGAATAGGAGGGGCCCAGGAGATGGAGTTGTAAGTGACACTAAAAGTGCGCTGAGATAGGTAGGAGGAGAACCAGGATAAAGCAGAGTCATGGAGGCCAAGGGAGTGTAATTTGCTGAGGAGGAGCAGGTGGTCAACTGTGTCAAAGGCAGCAGAGAGGTCTAAAAGTATGAGTATGGAGTAGTGGCCGTTGGTTTTAGCAGTTAGTAGGTCATTGGTGAGTTTTAGTAGGGCAGTTTCAGTAGAATGTTGTGGGCGGAAGCCAGACTGTAGGGGGTCAAGAAGGTTGTTGTCCATGAGGTAGCGACTCATTTGGTCATGGACAAGGCGTTCGATGAGCTTGGAGGTATGTCTTTATACGGCAGCTGCTTGAAGAGGAATACTGTTGCTATGGCAGCAGATAGCTGCCATAACCCCACTATCCTCTTTTTCAGCAGGTGGCTTGCTTTCAGTTAAAAGTGGTCTCAGTGGTGGATTCGCCAAAAGTTCACTTTTATCGGGGGCGGGCGAGAGCCCTCACTTACGCAGCGCTCCAGTCGTGTTCGCATCTTACCTGAGCTGCTGGTAGCGGCGGAGATGATCGGGTCCTGTCACGTCCACAGCCTGGATCCAAGTGAGGGAAAGATGGCCCCCACCCAGGTTAATAGCATTGGATGGCGGAAGCGATATCAAACGTCACTTCCGCTCAATG
This sequence comes from Lithobates sylvaticus, assembly GCA_028564925.1. Taxonomy (NCBI): domain Eukaryota; kingdom Metazoa; phylum Chordata; class Amphibia; order Anura; family Ranidae; genus Lithobates; species Lithobates sylvaticus. The sequence goes on from CM053026.1 coordinate 559,810,858, forward strand.
CTCTTAAAGGGAAAGAAAATGTTTAGAAAAAAATATGACATTTCAATTTTTTTTTATTGCATTTTAGTGTAAATATGAGATCTGAGGTCTTTTTGACCCCAGATCTCATATTTAAGACGTCCTGTCATGCTTTTTTTCTATTACAAGAGATGTTTACATTCCTTGTAATAGTAATAAAAGTGACCTAAACATTTTTTTTAAAAGGACAGTGTCAAAAAATAAAATAAAAAGTAAAGCGCCCCGTCTCACCGAGCTCGCGCACAGAAGCGAACGCATACGTAAGTCGCTCCTGCATATGAAAATGGTGTTCAAACCACACATGTGAGATATTGCCCGCATTGTTAGAGTGAGAGCAAAAATTCTAGGACTAGACCTATGGACATTTTTAAGGGTAAAAGTTTGTCGCCATTCCACGAGCGGGCGCAATTTTGAAGCGTGACATGTTGGGTATCAATTTACTCGGCGTAACATTATCTTTCACAATATAAAAATAATTTTGGGATAACTTATTATTTTTTCAAAGTCAAAAAAGTGTATTTTTTTTTTTTTAAAAAGTGCGCTTGTAAGACAGCTGCGCAAATACGGTGTGATATAAAGTATTGCAACGATCACCATTTTATTCTCTAGGGTGTTAAAAAAAAAAATATATATTGTTTGGGTGTTTTCGAGCAAAAAGAAAAAGATTTTAACTTGTAAACAACAAATCTCAAAAAGAGGCTCGGTCCTTAACCACTTAAGGACCGCCTCACGCTGATATACTTTGGCAGAATGGCGCGGCTGGGCACAAGCATGTACCTGTACGTGTCTCTTTAAGTGCCCAGCCGTGGGTCGGGCGTGCCGCCGGCGGCGCGCTCGCGAACCGGTCCTGAGCTCCGTGACAGTGGCCGCGGGACCAGCAATCGGGTCACAGAGCTGAAGAACGAGGAGAGGTCTGTGTAAACAAACCTCTCCCCGTGCTTCCTACTGAGCCTGTCACTGATCGTCTGTTCCCTGTTATAGGGAAAGACGATCAGTGACATCAGACGCCAAGCCACGCCCCCCTACAGTTAAAAAAAAACACACACACACTTAACCCCTCCCCGCCCCCTAGTGGTTAACTCCTTCACTGCCAGTGTAATTTACACAGGAATCAGTGCATTTAAATAGCACTGGTTGCTGTATAAATGACAAATGGTCCAAAAATTTATCAAAAAGGATTTGTCCGCCATAATGTAGCAGTCACAATAAAAAAATGCTGATCACCGCCATTTCTAGTAAAAAAAATATATTAATAAAAATGCTATAAAACTATCCCCTATTTTGTAAACGCTATAACTTTTACACAAACCAATCAATAAATAGGGGATTCCCTTTAAATCCATGCCAGGTCACGGAGCTAGCGCGGCGGCAGTAACTGCCTACGCTAGCTACGTCAACCTGAAGTCACGTGCTAAATGAACGGACTTGCCGATGAGCGGCAAGTCCCTTCATTTCAAAAGTCCCGCGGACTTGCCCACTAACGGCGGGATTGTCCGCTGGACTTCCAAGTCCAGCGGATAATTTGAAAACAAAACCTGAAACTTTAGTCCGCCGTACTTTGGCGCCAAAAAGTCCGCCGGCGCCCACACACGAGGGGATTATCCGCTGGACTTCAGTCCAGAGGATAATCCCGCGGGATTGTCCCTTCGTGTGTACGCCGCATAACAGTGACTGCAGATAAAGAGATTCATGGTCAGGATGACAGATTGCAACATACCTCTTTACAAGAAGTGGAGTCCTTTGTTTAAACCTATTTTCTTCTCCTCCTCTTCTCTGGATAGTTGGCAGCTATAAAAGGGATTGAGATAGTGACTTTCTTTCGTTATGTTAAGCTACTATATCAATTTAAACCTTTTTCTTCTTTAAAAATCTGTTGTTGCCTTACTGATTGCCAGTTCAGTTCTTTATAAATACATATTTTTCATTATAATTAGCCACCTGTTCATGCTTTACTGACTGCCAGTTCAGTTCTTTATAAGTAGGCTTTTCCATAATAATTAGTTGCCGGGTTGCCAACTCTACTACAGCAGCAATTTTTACTTATGTAACACTACATTTAATTTTTAATGTCTAAGACACTGCTTTATTTTTATTGTGATTAAAACGAGTTGCTGGTAATAAGTCTTATGCTTTTCCAGTAAGATATAAAATATTTAAAACACCTAATAATTAACGTTCTGAATAGATTGTTGATGTTGTGACTAGTCTAGAGCAGAAGCACACTACCACTGGCCTCACCCAAGAGATGAGCACACTCAGAATGATATATTGTTTTTCCCAGTTCATTTTTTATATTGCAATTAAAATGTTAATTCATCACCACCATGAAACACCTACAGATAAGTCCAACAAAAACAATTTTAAATCTAAGCTATTGAAGGGAAGCTCATATTTGGCAGGAGATAAACTGTGCTAAGAGATTTGTGTAGCATATCTATAAAATGGTTGGCTGCAAAAAAAGCCCATAAGTGCCTCTGGGTAAAGGCAATGCCAGTCAGGATTAAATCGAAACCATGTTTTCAATTATTCAATTTGGTATACAATACTAACATGGGTAAGAAAAAGCTTGCTATTAATACATCATTGGATACTTTGCAAGGTAGCATAGAAAAAATGCATACATACACAAAGGTCAGCCTTTCATACTTAAAAATAAGTATGAAGCAGGCGATTGAGGCGAACAGGCAAAGTTCAGGCCAAACTTTTGCTTGGCGTGAACTGTTCACCAAACTCTAATGGCCTGCCTAAATGTCAGTGTACTGGTGACATAGGCCCATAATTTGTATTTGTGGCAGCTTGTGTGTTTGTATGTTGTTTCCTGTTTGTTTGTTTCCTTTGTCAGAACTGAGGAATTATGCATTCTAGTGATATTTGCCAGTGTACTGGGTAAATAAAAGTGTATAAATTTGCGCTATTTGATAATTACCAGTGAAAAACGTAAAGGGTGTTCAAAAGCAGCACTCAGTGATTGTCTGAATACAAGACATCAAAAGTATATAGGCATAAAACCTGCTGTGCTTCCCCTTTAAATATATATGTGTCAGCAAAGGTGCAGTAAATAATCAAATTGTGCCAAAACACAATACATATTTTCCAAATAAATAGATTACAATAAAAAAAATAATCAATAAAATACATTCATGTGTATAATATTCCACAACATACAAAGCACAAATAATTAAAATAATATCAGTGAATAACTCCACAAAGAAGAACAAGTCCATCCACAGTGTGAAGTGCTGATATTACATGTGGTCACTCCTGTGCTCCAACACAGCATCTTACCAAAGATAGCAGACTTCTGAATGAAGGTCATAAATACACAAAGAATATCCAAGGCAATTGTCGGATGAACCTCCACAAACAGGCAACACGTTTCTTCAAAACATTATGTATGAGCCCTAGAAAGAGGAAGGAGACAGACTCATAGAACAATATAACAATTACAGCATATATCATCCAAACACTGCCCACCAGCATACATAATGGCATTAACCACTCTGCCCAGCATGTTTTATCGCAAGAGGACATCTCCAGGGACCATGCATTGGTCCCAGAAAACTTGTATAACAGTATTGCCGTATGAGTCTGTCTTCTTCCTCTTATTATGGTTTAGTTAGACCACGTATGACATTTAATCAACACTATTGACTATGGATGGATTTTCTTCTTAATTATAGAATTATTCACTTGTATTATTTTAATTGTTTGTGGTTCGGATGTTGTAGGTGATTTTAAACATGAATATATATTATTGATTATATATATATATATATTATTGATTGTTTTCTGTTATCTATTTATTTGGAGATAATGTATTGAGTTTTAGCAGAGTTTCAGTGTACTGGTAAACTTCCAGTACATCTGTTATCTCCTCTCCTATCCTAGATAAGCTGTTTACACATCATTATATACTAAATTAAAGTAGACTGTGCAGTCTGCAAATGCAGTTGCACTCTGTAAGGGCATGTGTTCCAGAGCTTAGTAAATGAGGGGAAGCTCTGCAGACTTCTATCATCCAATTATGTGCAAGTAACATTTTTTTTTTTTTTTTTTACTTTTCTTGCATGTGATTGAGTAGGCAAAGTGAAACATCACCTCATTTACTAAGCTCTGGAGCAACTGCACTTGCAAAATGCACAGTCTATTTGTCAACCCCATATTGTCACCAATGGCTGTCTACAATTTTCCAGGCACGTTGGTGTAAGCGGGAGGCTTTTGGAATGATTGCAAATGTTATATTACCAATAAGCCTAATTAAATGAGAAAATCATACTCATTAGATTTCTGCAGTGCATTTGCACAGCAAATGTCAATGCAGTTGACAGATTCATGTACCTGTTATAAACAGGTGCAAGAATTTGTAGCAAGCATCACATGTAACAGCTCCATCCTCATATCCCCTCCATACAGACACTCTATCCTTAGTGCAGCTGAGCTCCCTTTCACCGTTGCAGCTGTCAAACAAATAGAGCAGGGCTGGATGGGCAGAGCTTGATGCAAAGCTGAGTAATTAGTTCTCCATCAGGTCTGCTCGCTCCCCTTGTGATTGACAGCAGGAAGTGGGCAGATCCATTACCAATAGAAAGCCTGCTATTGGCTATGGGATTCACCTGGCCTGCTGTCAATCACAAGGAGAGCTGTTCTGTCAATGGTTGCTATGAGACTTCTACACAGTGCACTGAGACAGGTAGTCTGCCCATCTCTGGACGTCAACTTACATTTTGTCCTAATTATCTCCAGTTTCATTATCCATGAACTGGAGGTAATTCTTTTTTTTATTTGGTGCAGCAATATCACCAATTTATGAAAATAGCACTATTAAGAACCATCCAAATCTTCTGCATGTGTTGTTAAGCTACTGATACGGGCAGCAGGGATTTTTTTAATCTGGGGTCAATATCACCAGAAAGGTGTTATTAGGTCTTTAATGGCTTCTACTCACTGTTTGTTTGCTGTTGTCTTATACAGGGGGTCCCCTACTTACAAACATCCGACTTACAAACGACTCCTACTTACAAACGGAGGGAGACAACAGGAAGTGAGAGGAAATCCACCCCTAGGAAGGGAAATTCACTCCTGTAAGAGTTCATATGGGAAAAAGGTGTCTCCACTGATGCTTTATCACCAATCCTTGTTTCCCTAACAACCCAAAATTTTCAAAATCCAATTGTCATTGGGACAGAAGGTAAGGTGAAATGTTCTGAACAGGGGCACAGACAACACAACAAATGTTACAGGGGTGATAATCCTTCCCTATGTTATCTAAAAAAATAAAAAATAGATTTTTTGGCTGGAGCTACACTTAAAAAATGTACCTGTTCCGACTTACAAACAGATTCAACTTAAGAACAAACCTACAGTCCCTATCATGTTTGTAACCCGGGGACCCCCTGTAGTAAGGTATAATTTTTACATCCATTCATTTGAAATGTGTAATGAAATAAATTCCAAAAAATGAAATCACATTTTTGTTCCAAAAGCATTCCGATAGTTATATCCTGTATCCTGGGAAAATAGTCATTACAAGTCACAGATCACCGTGACAAAAAGGATTAACTTAGGTACAAAGCTTTCCACATCATCTTATTCATGTTTTTTTTATGACTAAAATATTTTGGATTGCAAATGAGGAGCATATGTAACATTGGATGAATATCCAGCATGAGATATGGGTTTCCCTGAAATACCCCACACCATTTTAATAGCTACATTCTGTTTGGAATAGTGGAAATGAATGACATCATAAACTTGGAAATGTATATTGTCTTTGTGCATTACTCACACATTATACAGTGCTAATTCAGCAATAGAATAACATGTACCAAAAGGATATTTAAACAGAAACAACGCTTAGGTCAAGATTTGTAATGATTTGTTTTTTCCTTTCATTGTACACATAGCTAGCCAAACACACTTTACTTCTCATACAATGTAATGACAAACAACCAAAGAGGATCTCTGGCAAGTACTTGGTATTTAACAATATACTACACCAGGGCTCAAAATTTCAAGTCCTGAACAACTAGCCAGGCCTCAAGGGTTACTTGCCACCAGTTGCCCCGCCCAACCCCTACCTTGCCCCGCCCCTTATTCTGCTCCTAATCACGCCCTCATAAATTATCTCATGAAATGACACTTAAATTTTTTATGCAGAATTAAGTTACAAAAATAAATATTAACAACTTTATCAGTTCCCCTCAGCACAGCCTCACCAGTGCCCATCAATGCAGGCTCACCTGTGCCCATCAATGCAGCCTGACCTGTGCCTATTATTGCAGCCTCACTGTGCCCATCATTGCAGCCTCACCGTGCCCATCATTGCAGCCTTTCCGTGCCATCATTGCAGCCTCACCGTGCCCACCATTGCAGCCTCACTGTGCCAACATTGCAGCTTCACCGTACCCAACATTGCAGCCTCACTGTGCCCCCATTGATGCCTCACTGTGCCCAACATTGCAGCCTCGCTGTGCCCAACATTGCAGATTCACTGTGCCCCACATTGCAGCCTCACTGTGCCCCACATTGCAGCCTCAACGTACCCAACATTGCAGCCTCAACGTGCCCAGCATTGCAGACTCACTGTGCCCAACATTGCAGCCTCACTGCCCAACACTGCAGCCTCACCGTGCCTCCATTGCAGCCTCACCATGCCAACATTGTAGCCTCACTGTGCCAACATTGCAGCCTCACTATGCCCCCATTGCAGCCTCACTGTGCCCCCATTGCAGACTCACCATGCCAACATTGCAGCCTCACTGTGCCCCCATTGCAGACTCACTGTACCCAACTTTGCAGCCTCGCCAGGTTGGAGGAACAGAGAGGTTGGCCGGACCATGTCTGGAGGAAGAGGAGAGCCACGGGATCACAGAGCGCGAATAGAACGCTGTTACAGCTTACATTGAAATTGCCTCCGCTCTGCTCGCTGTCACACACAGCCTCACCTCCTCCTGACCCCGCGCCTGTGATAGACAGAACACATCCCAGCATTGGACCTGCATTCTGTCTATCACAGGTGCAGGGTCAGGAGGAGGCGGGGCTGTGTGTGATGGCGAGCAGAGCAGAGGCAATTTCAATGTAAGCTGTAAAAGCGTGCTATACCGATCGGTGACCCCGTGGCTCTCCTCTTCCTCCATGCTCTCTTCCACCGGGGAGAACACTGGGAGAATGGCTCCCTATCAACCCCACACGCCGACGGTGCTTGCCCCCCCACTCTCAGGCAGCCCACGCTCGCAAGCCCTCATTTTCCAGTAGGCGAGTGGAAAATTTGAGGGCTGTGCTACACTATAAAAAAATATTTAAGGAGTTTTCCACCTTCAAAAAGAATAGATGTGAATAATGCTGAACAAAAAGTTATAGTGTTGGTTAAAATACTGAACAGCAAGTATCCTACAATCTTTGACCGCAGAACTGAGGATACCCAGTGCTCAAAATGCAACACCACAGACATAACATTAAAAACCCACTGATTCTGTTGTATTTAAACCTGACAAAATTGCAGATATTCGTAGAATGGACATTAGAAATAATGTCTCCTTTAGCTTTGCTTGAAGCTGAATAAATCTACTGGTAGCAGGAGTGCCAGGACAAGTTGTGGGCAGTGGGGGCAGCCACTCAGGATGCAGCAATAGGGGGGAGCACCCTCACTAAATGCAAGCTTCAAATCAGTGGCTAGCAACCAGTGGGCATCAGCTTCATGTCTGTCACACTGTGCTCCATTATGCCCTCTCTCCATCAAATATGCCCACAGATGCCACGAAAAACACATTGTGCATGTACAACAGCCTTCTAGTTGCTAGAAATCAAGTTATTGGCCACACGTGTGTGGTGCACACTCAATGGACTGCCAGAGCAAAAAGGCAGAAAATGGGCACAGAGCAGTTCCCCCATCCTATGGCATGTATTATGAGTGGGGGAGGGGCACAGTTCCACATTCTTGCCCTGGGCACTGACAAAAAAAAACAGTGGCTCCCACTGCTGTCAATCAAAAACACTGACGAGGGAGTCAGGGGCAATAGACGCAGACAGCAAGACTTAGGAGGGAGCCTGCATGAGTGCATCCATATGAATCAGCCTCCTATGGGGGCACTCGCCAGGGAGGAGGAACCAGGAGCGCCGGTGGGGGACCTGAGAAGAGGAGGTTCAGGCGGCAATGAAATTACAAAGAGAAGGTAAGTACAAACCTGTTTGTTTTTAAAAAATATATATTTACATTCATTTTAAAATGTTGGTAGTTGCATTTTTTTTTATGTCATTATTACATCGAAATTTTCAATAAACTGACACTCAAATACATTTTGGTGTACACAGACCCAATACTACTCTTGGGTTCATACTACCCAAGGGAGATCAGTGAACACATTTTTACTGAGCATTTGCTGGTCTTCATCTTGAAGGTCCCAGGCATCCAGGAAGGATTGCAAAGCCTACAGTATCTCACAAAAGTGAGTACACCCCTCACATTTTTGTAAATATTTTATTATATCTGTTCATGTGACAAAACTGAAGAAATTACACTTTGAGAGTGTACAGCTTGTATAACAGTGTAAATTTGCTGTCCCTTTAAAATAACTTAACACTCTTCCACTCCTCCATGATGACATCATGGAGCTGGTGGATGTTAGAGAACTTGTGCTCCTCCACCTTCTGTTTGAGGATGCCCCACAGAGGCTCAATAGGGTTTAGGTCTGGAGACATGCTTGGCCAGTCCATCACCTTTACCCTCAGCTTCTTTAGCAAGGCAGTGGTCATTTTGGAGGTGTGTTTGGGGTCGTTATATTGGAATATTGCCTTGCAGCCCAGTCCCTGTAGGAAGGGGATCATGTTCTGCTTCAGAATGTCACAGTACATGTTGGTATTCATGGTTCCCTCAATGAACTGTAGCTCCCCAGTGTCGGTAGCACTCATGTAGCCCCAGACCATGACACTCCCACCACCAAGCTTGACTGTAGGCAAGACATACTTGTCTTTGTACTCCTCACCTGGTTGTTACCACGCACGCTTGACACCATCTGAACCAAGTAAGTTTATCTTGGTCTCATCAGACCACAGGACATGGTTCCAGTAATCCATGTCCTTAGTCTGCTTGTCTTCAGCAAACAGTTTTCGGGCTTTCTTGTGCATAATCTTTAGAAGAGGCTTCCTTCTGGGACAACAGCCATGCAGAACAATTTGATGCAGTGTGCAGCATATGGTCTGAGCACTGACAGGCTGATCCCCCCCCCCCCACCCCTTCAACCTATGCAGCAATGCTGGCAGCACTCATACGTCTATTTCCCAAAGACAACCTCTGGATATGATGCTGAGCAAGTGCACTCAACTTATTTGGTTGACCATGGTGAGGCCTGTTCTGAGTGGAACCTGTCCTGTTAAACCGCTGTATGGTCTTGGCCACCATGCTTCAGCTCAGTTTCAGGGTCTTGGCAATCTTCTTATAGTTTATGCCATAGTAGAGCAACAATTCTTTTTCTTCAGATCCTCAGAGAGTTCTTTGTGAGATACTGTAGGTCACCAGGGGTAAGGTAGGGAAGGGAAAAATAATCAGACAGCTTACTTATAACAACAGGTTCACTTAGCTAAGCCCTCCCTGACAGCACATACCACCTTGTTGCTTCTCTGCTGCTCCACTGAACCACTTGGAGTAAAGTAGTGTCCCATGTAAGCTAAAAGTAGCCAAAGTTGTAGCTTACACAGAGCTATGCTAAAGGAAGGTGTTTGTTTTACAGGCTACAAGAAGCATGCATAAAGCTTGTGAAATGCTTTGTAAATGCTTGTTGATTCAAATGCTCTTTAGACTAGGTTAAAAGTTGATGTTAAACAATGCCGGTGTGTTTAGGGACTAAAGCACAGGGAATACAAAACCATGAATAATTTTTAGATGAGGTATTCTAGCCCGACTTACATAAAAATGCTAATTCTGAGGTGATTTGAAGAACATACAAGAATGTCAACTTGTTTAAGAAGTGTCAAACTTGTTATTGGCAGATCACAATAAAATTGGGCTGGGGAACACTGTTCATCTTGTCTCACAAGAGGAATAACATAAAGATAGTTTTTGTTCCCTTCTAATCCCTTCTATTATAGGGACTTGTATTCTTTCTCACGCAACTGTTAAAGAAGTTTTAGAAGAAAAACGAAAGAACATTTTTTGCTAAATATTATGGAGGAAATATATTACAACTCACTAAAATAGTTTAATGATTTATTATGCTCCCCTCAGCCATTTCCAGAGTAAATTTGAGACAATATTTGAAAATAAGTAATGAAATTAACAAGGATTTGACTTGTCTCAAGCAAAAGGTTGTTGAAGTATAAATGTCATAGAGAGTGAATAGCAAATCTGAAGAATGCATCTGCACACACAAATATGGTAATAGCTTCACACCATAACAGAAGGTACTTAGGGTGTCAATCATGTTTTAACTGATATTTGTTAGGATAAACAATGTACTGTAACTATGGGATCTCTCTAGAAAAACGTGTTTGAACACAATATAATTGTATAGGTAAAATGGGCTTTGGGAATTCATTTTTACAACATCCCTCAGGATGAATTTTATTCATACAAATGTTAAACTATCCATGACTGACAGATATGTTGCCCTCTATCAATCAAACCTGTCTTTGAAGTTTATCATGGTCAACAGGCTTCAGATGTTGTTGAAATGGATACTTTTGTAATAAACTTTACAAACAAACAAACAAAAGTTTTCCCAGCACACTTACCAGCCAGCTTGCAAAGCTACCAAATTGACCCTGTCTAACAATTCACATTAAAAACAGAGGGTTTTGTTTGCACACATTTGTAAATACTGCTTATGCTTAAGCCACAGTGCCCAGGTCAAGGCTCCTATGTATACTGCAGTCCTAACTCTATAATTTGAGAGTCTCCCAAGTTGGACATCTTTTTTTTGTTTCTAACGTTTATTACGAAAGTACCCATTTCAACATCTGAAGCCTGTTGACCGGAGGGTTTGTTTGTTTGTGATGTGTTTTGCCCTTCCATGTGCACCTTACTGCAAAGGCTAGTTATAGGTTGGGTTGGTTGCCACTTTTTTGTACAATTTGTAATTAACTTTGCTCCATTAAATTACTTTTTTTAATATCATTTTATAAATCTCAGTTTGTTTCTAGTGACATCTTATGACAACAGATTACATGGTTAACAGTATCAGTCTACTTAAAGTTTGCCAGTTTGTTGAATTATACTCTTCAAAATGTTGATGCCTTCTTACCTAGTAATGGCTTATCGCAAACGGTCCTGTCAAGAGGTCTCCACTAGACCCTGAATATATACCTATGGGGAATTTAACAGAGAGAAAGAAATTTAGGTTAAGCAATGTACCTCATATCTTGAAGAATAGGCGTGTACGTTGTTGCATAGATGTATCCACGAACGAGGCCAAACAACTCAAACCTATTCTCATTATTTTTACTATACGGATGCAGTGTACTGTATATATATATATATATATATATATATATATATATATATATATATATATAAAATTCCACAATAAATGAAAGAAAAGAGAACATGTCAGAGCCTAAACATTCAAGAATACTGCCCACTGCACCCTATAAAGTGATTAATGAACCTCGTTCATTAGATTGAAATAACCTTTATTAAAGGTTAACATATACATAAACCAAAACATAATTCTTATTAAGAGATTAGGTTATTTTTGTAAAGTAAGCAAGTAATGTACTTATCAGCATAAGGCTATCTTGTAAGCCTTTAACTTGCCAGATGAGTTATTAAATCAAGGACATCTGTTTAAAGTGTTTGCAGCAAAAAAATATGACAATAGACAGCCTATTATAGCTGCCTAACCTGTAACAAACTGGATGGATATGATGTACATTTTCAGTACTTTTCTCAGTCTTATCAATATTTTGAAAATCAAAATGAAACATCACTTATGGACAAAAATATGCTCACACAATATTACATAGATATATCATATAAATAAACATTAAAGGGGTTGTAAAGGTCATTTTTATTTTTTTTTTTAAATAACAAACATATTATACTTACCTCCACTGTGCAACTTGTTTTGCACAGAGTGGCCCCGAACCTGGTCTTCTGGGGTCACTGGGAGGCTGTTTCAGTTCCTCCCCGCAAGAAATAACCACCTTCATGCGAGCTCTCTCGCATGGTGGTTAGTTCTTGCGGGCACGCTCCCGTGATACAGCCGGCGGCTATAGCCGCTCACTGTATCACTCTGCCCCACCCCCGCGCACCGCGTCATTTGATGTGATTGAGAGCAGCGCGAGCCAATGGCTGCGCTGCTTTCAATCCATCCACTCTAGCCAATCAACAGCCAGGCTGAGCGGTGAAGAGGACATCGGGGCGAGCGCAGCAGGTAAATGGGCTCAGGTAAGTAAAACGGGGGGGCTGGGGGGCCGGTATTGTCAGATGTTTTTTCACCTTAATGCATAGGATGCATTAAGGTGAAAAAAACGCAAACCTTTACAACCCCTTTAAGTATACAAACAAGTGGTGCACTAATTCAAACACATTAGTACTCAAGTGCAAGAATGATTAGCGAATATCCGTGTATATAATATTGAAAACTCTAATAAAACAGTCCCTGAAATAATTGCAAAAAGAGTGCTTCTGTGCCACAATGTGAAAGACAAAAGAGTGATCTTCCAATGTGCTCAACAACATGGACTCTATTGCCACTTGCAAGAGAGCAATGACCCCCTTTTTATTAGTAGTCATATTGTGCATAGATGTTATAACCTCCATGGGATCAATGTAGTTGTTAAGTTCCACCACGTCTCTATAAATCACCTCAAAACATTGCATGCATGGAAAAAGAGAAAAAGAGCTAAGAGCACTTAATAGCATAAATCTGATCTAAAATTTTACTAAAATAGGATTTAAAACTAACACATAAATAATAGTAGTAGCACTATCTATATACTGTGGTTTGGGACCTGATCAGTACACTTTCGTATGTGTGATTATGTCACAACGTTTAACTCCACCCTACACATATCCTCACAAATAACGTCACTTGGGGCTTAAAGACGGCACCAACTTACCACGCAGTATATACTCCATTGAAAATCAAAGGTGGAGGAGACTTCACCAATAAGAATGCAATTTTAACAATGTGGATATTGGGATGAAAGACTCCTCCTCTCTCGGTTTTTCATGATCTGCATGGTGAGTTGGTGCCTCTTCAAGCCACTCGATGACATAATTTGTGACAAAATGCTTTGGTTGGAATTGGACATGATTACACATGTGGAAGGGTACTCATTAGGTCCTGATTCACTGTGGGTACACAGCACTACTACTTTCATTAATGTGAGTGTTTTTAATCCTTTTTTATAAAAAACATTTACACCAGATTTACACTATTACGAGTGCTTGGCCCTTCTTTTCTCTTTTTTCATACATGCAATGTTCTGGGGAGATTTACAGAGGGAAGTGATGGAATTTACTACATTGATCCCATGGAAGTTGCAACATCTATGCACGATATGACTAAATGGGGGTCATGGTAAGCCTTCACATGTGGCATGATGGTGGAGTGGAGCTCATGGAGCTCATGTTATTGAGCACATTAGAAGATCACTGTTTTGTCTTTAACAAGGTGACACAGAAGGACTATTTTTATGATTATTTCACAGACTGTTTTACATATTAGTCACACTGATGTCCACTAATCATTCTTGCACTTGAGTGTTAACATGTTTGGATTTGTGCAGCACTTGTTTGTTTACTTATTGTCAATACTATGTCATTGTCCAACATGAGAAGCAGTGGTAAACTGATATAGCATACATTATGCATACTCTGGCAAAGAATCCAATGATGGTAGATTTCTTTGGCATAAGCAGAATTTACATTACATTGCTGCTTTCATGATAGGAAAAAAAAGAAACGCCTTAAAAAATCTATATTTCTGCAGATGTGATCACAGGACAATTGCATTGACATTGAAGCAAGGGGGTCTGGCTGCAAAATAGAGCTCCACCGATGACAGGAAGTACGTGACCTCCACTGTACATCGATGTGAGGGCGGAAGAGCGCTGCTGTGTGGTGGGCAGTGAGATATGATGTCATCTCTTTGCTCCCCGCCACACCTTGCTTCCACTTTGAAGAGGCCCGGCTGTGAAGAGGGTTATGTGGTGCGGGCGGAGAGAGATGTCATCTTTGCTTGTCTGCCCACTCACTTCTCTCCTCTTCTCCGCCTGTCTCATGCAGCCAGCATGCTCGCCGAAGGAGCTGTGGCAGCGACCTGCTGGTTAGGCAGGGACCATGCGGCAAGAGACTCGGGGCTATGGGCCCCAATAGCCAACCCCTAGTGACTCCCCTGCCTCTGACTCACCACAGCGCCAGCAAATATTCGTCTTTTCCAGGTAGATTTTCTTTAGTAGTGATGGAACTTTGTACCACCTTGTAAGCATTTTATAGCATAGCTCTTGGTAATTACTAGCTGTTGAGGAGTAGTGGGAAAAATATAGAATGTGACTCCGTCACATATAGTATCAAATATAGTATCTAAATCTCTTTCCCATTTGTGACGGAATCTAGGTACAAAGCCCACAGGGGGCTCTATTAACATTTTATATACCTCAGATACCCCATGGGTAGACAGTGTTTCTACCAGACATAGGTCTTCCAGTGGTGTTTTTGAATGGTCTGATCTCTCCCCGTGAGTAAGGGAACTGAGAAAGTGGATAAGCTGTTGCATCCGTCACGGATACAGCAACTGTATTTCCATCCTAGTGTTCAACCTTGATGTTTCAAGGAAGTCACCTAATCGGAATTTACCACATCTCAGAGTTTGTTTAAAGTGGTTATCTGTATAGCCTGGGGGGAATGATGGGTTTCTCAAGACTGGGTAGAGCCAAGTGATTTCCCCATCTGTTTTTGAAAACAGATGACTTTGTTGAATTACTCTTAGGATTGCCCCTATAAAGAGATGATGTCTTAAGGTTCCCATTGTTCTTGGCCGTAGCCATGGCAGACATCGGAGTGGGATCTCGGTACATGATTGTTCAATCGCTACCCAGGCTTTATGTCTCTCGTCTCTACACCAAACTAGTACCCTAGCAAGGTGCACTGCCTTGTAGTATCTTATCGGATCTGGGAAAGCCAAAACTTTACCTATTGAGGAAGTCAATTGGACCCCTAGAAATGTCAGAAATGATGATGCCCATGGGAAAGAAAACGATGATTGAAGAGCCTGTACTCGTTTAGTTGACAGCGTAATATTAAGTATTTCCGAATTCTGAATGTTAATTTTAAAATTTGAAAGTCGGCTATACCAGTCAAACTCGCTTAATAGATTTGGTAACGTGGTTTCTGGTGAAGTAATAAAAAACAATTTATCATCCGCAAAGGCCGTAATTTTATGATCCAACTTATCGATCAAGCAGCCTTGAATATCAGTACTTCGTCGAACATGTCACAAAAATGGTTCAAGGGTTAGTTTAAAAATCAATGGGGATAGGGGACAGCTTGTCTTGTACCATTACTCATATTAAAATATGAGGAGGTCACCGCATTAATTTTTACCGCAGCGGATGGAGCAGAGTATATAGCCTCTATCCATTTGCTAAACACCTTCCCTACGCCAATATGGGTCAACGTCTCCTTTAAAAATATCCAATCCATGCTGTCAAAGGCCTTTTCAACATCGGATGATAGCAAGCACAATGGTATTTTACGGGAGTGAACCAAATGAACTATATCTAAGGCTCTAGTGGTTTTATCCATTGCCTCTTTGGTAGGCCTGCCTGATCAGGGTGGATGACATTTTGAAGGAAAGGTTGTAGCCTTGAGGCTAATATACATGTAAAATTTTTTAGGTCAACATTTAATAGTGAGATAGGTCGTTAATTCTTACATTGGGCATGGTCCTTACCCTCCTTGGGAATAACTGTAATATGTGCCCTAAGAGTATCTCTCGGTATAGGCCGATCTTCTAGAAAATTATTAAACGCTTTTATAAATCTTGGACCTAGAGTGAAAGCAAATGCCTTATAATAAGCTACCGTATAGCCATCAGGGTCAGCAGCTTTATGGGGCTTAAGCATATTAATTGCCCTCATATATTCGTCAATCAAGATCTGCGCATTTAGTAATTCAGATGCATCCTCAGATATTGATGGTAGTCCTGAAGGGGAGAGATAGTCTCAAATTAATTGTTGCTTTTGTACTATCTGATCGGACGGGGAATTATTCTGCAAATTGTAGAGCCCCAGATAGTATTCTCGAAAGACCTCTGCAATTTCCTTAGATATAAAGTGAGATTCCCTCTATCAGAGTCGATATGTGGAACATAGTTTCTCCGGGAAGTTCCCCTTGTTCATAATGTATGTTCCTAGACCTCAATATCTGTATATTAGTCTCTTGCCTCATCACAGAGGAACGTTTTTCTCTCTCTAACCTGAGGTCTACTGCTACCGACTGTGAGAGTGATTTTTTTGTGCTTAGTTTCCAAGTCTGCAACCACATTTAGTTGGACTTGGAATGCAGCTTGATTATTTTTAATTCAGTCACCTTTTTAATCAGCAGACCCTGCATAACACATTTATGCATTTCCCATATTGTGAATGGGGAAATTTTGTCTGTATCATTTTCTTTGAAGATTCTGGTCAGTTCACTAGAGAGGTCATTAAGAAGTTGGCCTTCCTGTATCAACGATTCATTACGTTTCCAGGGTCCAGGATGACCAGGGTCTGTTAGACGACTTGACCAGCTGAAGGTCTATAAATGCTGGGGCATTGATAGACACCATTTGTATTCCAATTGAGGAGTTCACTACTGCTGGTAATAAAGATTGGGATACCAATACATAGTCAATTCGAGAATAACTATCATGTGGCACTGAATAGAAGGTGTAATCTCGCTCAGCTGGATGCTGGACTCTCCAGATGTCTACCAATCGCACGCTTTGGAATGATATTGGTATGGTAGATATGAGGCAGATTTAGAAACATCTAATAATGGGTCAAGAGCCAGATTAAGATCTCCACCCAGTATCACTCCACCTTCAATAAATCCTTGTAGAGCATTAGGTTTTCCGTCCAGACAGGAGGGTGCATTTAAATTAATTTTAGGTGCTTACTGTTCTTGATCTTATTTTATTCTTTCAAATGATGCAGCAGTGTGCGAACAAAAGGCAGTTACAAAAATAAAAGGTGAGTTACAAGTAATTGCTGTGTTTTGTGCACCCCAAACTCACAAAAGGCCCTGTTAATATAAAATAAAAACCAAGAGACCACCAAAAGAAATGAAAACCCAAAATACCACCTACTGAAACAAAAGCAAATTTTTTTGTAAAGGGAAACCTTGCAGCAAAAAAAGCAGTTCAACCTAAAACAAGGGCAATTTAAAAAATATAATAAAAAACAATAAAACCCCCAAAATAAATGAACATTCCAAAGTATTACAACCTGATTTAAAAGTCATTTTTAAGGGAAGCCTTGCATTAAAAAAAACGTAGAACACAAAATAGAACAAAAAAAGAGCTAGCAATCAAAATGAAAGTACTGCTTACTAATTGACCCTAATATCCCTATGGGAATTTGTTCTTTTCTCTATCCTCACCCTATAATGTACAAGTTTTTGAAACGCTGTTCCTCATAATATTTCAAGGTGCATGATTTTCAACTGTTACTTGAACATTACACTTTTAAAACTGGCAAAATGCAACATACTTTGTATGTAAATATTTGTTTGGATTCGTCAATGCTGCCATCTTTAATTTGAGAGGAACTTCACCCTCTCAGTCAACATTGACTATTTTAATCCTTATGCTGCAAGCTTTATAAAATAGATAGGAAAGTATTTCATATTTTACATCACTTTGGTTAATTCCTGGTTTCCAGGCCTAGGCAAATCATGTCATACATCCCATGGGTCTTTAGGAGGGGGGGGGGGGGGGGGGTTCTTAGCTAAGTATATCCTCTTGCCTGCATGCCTGAGCTACATTGGGGAAAATAATTATTTGATCCCCTGGAGGTTTTGTAAGTTTGCCCACTTACAAAGAAATGACGGGTCTATAATTTTTATCATAGGTGTATTTTAAATGATAGAGACAGAATTTCAACTAAAAATCCAGAAAAAAACACGATACAAATGTTGTAAATTGAGTTGCAGTTCAGTGAGTAAAATAGGTATTTGATCCCCGAGCAAAACAAGACTTAGTGCTTGGTGGAGAAACTTTTGTTGGCAAGCACAGAGGTAAGACGTTCCTTTTATCTGGTTACCAGGTTACCACACATCTCAGGAGGGATTTTGGTTCACTCTTTTTTACAGATCTTCTCTAAATCCTTAAGGTTTCTTGGCTGTCGCTTGGCAACTCAAAGTTTCAGCTCCCTCCATAAATTTTCTATAGAATTAAGGTCTGGAGACTGGCTAGGCCACTACATTACCTTAATGTGCTTCTTCTTGAGCCACTCCATTGTTGTCTTGGCGGTATGTTTTGAGTCATTGTCATGCTCAAAGACCAATCCATGACCCATCTTCAGCGTTCTGGCTGAGGGAAGAAGGCTCTCATCCAAGATTTCACAATACATGGCCCCACCCTTTGGACCCTCAATGCAGCAAAGTCGGTCTTTTTCTTAGTAGAGAAACAGCCCCAAAGCATAATGTTTCCACTTCAGTACTTGACTGTAGGTATGGTGTTCTTATGGTCATAGTCAACATTTTTCTTCCTCCAAACATGGCAAGTCCCCCTCCTCAAGAAGGCACATGTACAATCATGCCAATGAACATATAAATGATTCAGAGAAGGATTGTGACAAAGTGCTGTGGTAGGATGAGACCAAAATTGAGCTATTTGGCATTAACTCGACTCACTGTGTTTGATTAAAGTGGTTGTAAACCCTTACAGACCACTTTGACCTACAGGTAAGTCTAGATTAAAGCTTACCTGTAGGTGCAAGAAATATCTCCTTAACCTACAAGGTTAAGGAGATATTTTCCAAAAACCGGGCACCGATGTCTACGGTGCATGCGTGCCGTAGACAACGGCGCAGGCGCACTGAGCGCACCGCAAGTGAAGGCGAAGATGCTGTCAATGACGTCTCCCACGCGCATGCCCTGGAGTGATGTCATTGCGGCTCCGGCCAGTCACACCGGCGGAGCCGCGATACACGGAAGTCACTCTGGGTATCATGGCGGCGACGGAGGAGGTGGCCGAGGACCGCTGCGGGGGCTTCGATCTCAGGTAAGTAATTCATAATGAGCTAGTATGCTACGCATACTAGCTCATTATGCCTTTACCTTGCAGGGTGTCATTTTTTTACATTTTTTTTTTACTTTACTTCCTCTTTAAGTAATTATTTTCCCCACTGTAAGGGCAGATGGATTCCAGGAAGTAAATGCCACATAAATAATTTGCCTTTACTCAAGATGGCCAATGCCAGAAATGCTAGGGGTGTTTTACCAATGTGATTTCTCAGCAAAATAAAGCATGGAGACATGGATGGATGGGTTAGTTTGCTTTGAATATTAAAAGTGAATTAAATAGTGTTTCTGATTTGTGGTGTTCAGGTACAGTGAAGTTCCTCTTTAAACATTTACATAAATGGACACTTTTCCTTTCACATTTTAGTGAAGGGGACATTGGGTTGAATAGCTCCTTGGCAAATTGTGCATTTTTCCATAATGGAGCAAAAGGCATGTGTGACCTCAACAGACATTTCTTTCTGTAAACACACACAAAAAAAAAAAAAAATCAAACATCAAAAACAAATTATCTTTTTAATTGGTAAAGGATCCAATTAAAAGAAAACATAATGTGTTTCCGCTTATGTGTTGGGTATGCCTTGACAGGTCCTTCAAAATAAGGAGTCTGGGTTTCATAAGCATAGTTTTTTTCTGTCACATCTTGAGCAAAAGCAGAGGCATATAGCAATCCATGAATACAAAACACGGGAGACAATATAAACATTATAAATCTAAATAACAAAGCTATCAAACTCCTCAATGAAAATATAAAAAAGGTATGGTGGGAATGACACCTTGGCTCTGAATTGAGTTCAAGCTATAGAAGAAAAACAACAGAGAGAAGTTGAAATATATTCAGGTTACTATATTATTTTCTTTGCATGCTTCTAGTTAGAGTTTTGACTTTCTTCCAAGAAGTTGATGAAGCACCATTTTTTGTTTTTAATCCAATATTACATGTCCTGTCAGAGACAGAAAAGATGCCAAAACTATCACCCTTGCAGGTATCACTATCCATCTGGATAGACATAAAGATGTTTCATACAAAGAAAGCTGCAAGTGACCCAAGGGAGTTGAGTGCTAGTCTTCTCACAAATAGCTGTAAAATTACTAAAAAAATCTAGAGAAGAGATCCCATAACTTGAGAAAAGAGTACAAAACATTCTCCTTAGTAACACTTTAATGTCTGGAATAAAAATGTAATGTCTGTGATAGACTGTAAAGTATGGAGATTTGGTAAGATATGAATGGTGTATATGTAGACAATACAGACACACAGTAATAGCTGACTATCATTAAACGATAAGTGCACTAAATGTTCTGTTTTACCACCTCCTTCTGTCCCACACATTTTTATATAGGTTATATGTACCTAAAACATTCCCAACCTGAAATCTTCACTGGGTGGCTTACCCAGTACTGAAGAGCCTAAAATCTTTAGAAATCATTTGTGCTGTACTTCATTTCTGTGGAAAGCCTGTCTGTCTGTTTTTTTCAGGTCTTAAAGCGGTGTGTCAGCTTAAAAAAAAAATTTAAAAGTCAGCAGCTAAAAAAAAAGTCAGCAGCTAAAAAAAAAGTCCCTCCCAGGGCGCCCGCGATGCTGTTCGTGGAGGCCGAGATGTCCCTCGGCGTTCCGGATCCAGCGCCGACATCCTCAGTAAGGGAAACGGCTTTGCGCGGCCTACTGCGCATGCGCGAGTCGCCGCGCGGCCTACTGCGCATGCGCAAGTCGGCGCGCGGCCTACTGCGCATGCGCGAGTCGGCACGTGGCCTACTGTGCATGCGCGAGTGGGATTTGTGAATGGGGAACGCAATGTGTTGTGGGACACAGTTCCCATAACACACTGCGCCCCATTCCATAGAAGACGGAAGGAGAGAAGATCACCGCGGAGCTGGAGGAGGCAGATTAGGACAATCTGCCTAGCAACAGCCATTTCTGGTAAGTAAAAATTTTTAAAAGTTTTTGTTTTCAGGGTGTCCCACCACTTTAAATTTAGAGATAAAGTGAAAATGTTGGGAAGGAACAGTAAGAGAAAGAGGACACTAAAAGTGCCTTTATTATTTTATTGCAGCTTACCAGGCCTTAGATTAAATAGTTTTATAAGTTTCTCTATTTCTCTATTTTCAGCTGGTGATCCTGCGCATAACATACTTCATGTTCCAATTGAACTATGCTTTCGCCTTCACTATATCTGTGGTGGGAGCCATGGTTGACCCCCAGGATGAACTTTTCTTTAACCACTTGCCGACCGGCGCACGACGATATACGTCGACAGAATGGCACGTACAGGCAGGAGGGCGTATATATACGTCCCTCCTTTAGCCTGTCCGTGCCATCGGGAGCGCGCCGGGAGCGGCGCGCTCCCGCGCCGGTCGGGACCCCCGTGAGTCCGGCCGCGGTCCCCGCGGACTCGATCGCCGCGGGGACTCCCGCGATCGTCTCACGGAGCGGCTGAACGGGGAGATGCCGAGATAAACAGCATCTCCCCGTTCTGCCTAGCAACTAGTGACGCCGATCTCTGCTCCCTGTGATTGGAGCAGAGATCAGCATTCACTAGCTGACAGCCACGCCCCCCCACAGTAAAAAAAAAACACCCCTAGGCCTACTTAACCCCTACACTGCCACCTTGTGGTTAACTCCTAAACTGCCAGTGTCATTTATACAGAAATCAATGCATTTAAATGCATTAATTGCTGTAAAAATGACAATGGTCCCAAAAATGTGTCAAAAATGTCCGATGTGTCCGCCATAATGTCGCAGTCACAAAAAAAATCGCAGATCTCCGCCATTAATAATAAAAAAAAAATTATTAATAAAAATGCTATAAAACTATCCCCTATCTTGTAAACGCTATAACTTCTGCGCAAACCGATCAATAATCGCTTATTGCGATTTTTTTACCAAAAATATGTAGAAGAATACGTATCGGCCTAAACTGAGGAAAAAAAATGTTTTTTTATATATTTTTGGGGGATATTTATTATAGCAAAAAATAAAAAATAATGCATTTTTTTCAAAATTGTCGCTCTATTTTTGTTTATAGCGCAAAAAATAAAAACCGCAGGGGCGATCAAATACCACCAAAAGAAAGCTCTATTTGTGGGAAAAAAAGGACGTAAATTTTGTTTGGGAGCCACGTCGCACGACCGCGCAATTGTCAGTTAAAGCGACGCAGTGCCGAATCGCAAAAAGGGGCCTGGTCCTTTGGCTGCAAATTGGTCCGGTCTGAAAGTGGTTAATGCTTCATCTCCATTACATAGGGGGTAGGAGAGATTAGTAGTTTACAAAAGAAGGATAACATTGTTTGTACTTTTACGGTGTTTGCATTTCTGTCATTGTATACAATTTTATCAAGCAAATCCTTTTTTTTTGTGAATCTGTTGCAAGGTTTTCTACCTCGATAGCCTGTTAGTAACAACACTTTTAGTTGCAGGCGGACAACAGTGAGCCACTGCCTTTTATTAGCAGCCACATTTTGAGCCTACCATAAACTCTCCTTCAGTTGGCCTTTAGGGTCCTTTCACATGGGCTGTCCAATCAGGACCGCCTGTCAGTTTTTCTGGTGGACCTGATCGGACACTGCATTGTCCTCTATGGAACGACTGATGTCATGACACCCGCCGCCATCCGCTCTGATCCTGCCCGCAAAAAAAAGACAGATGGTGGTCCAATTTTCCATCCGTCCAATGAATCAAATCGGATCAATTGGAAATGGACAGGCGATCCATTTCCATCCGATTTCCCCATAGAGGATAGCAGGACTTGTCAGAATCCGCTACACGGAGGCGCCCGTGTGAATGGGGCCTAAGGTTTTTTCTTCCTATTGCTTTGGCCTAGCATTCTCAGCTTGCAGCAGGAAGTGATGTTACTGGCAGGAGCCCCAGGTAAGATACTTTGAACCAGATTCATGAAATAAAATGATTGTATACAAGAGGCAATGATACCAAACATACTGAAAAACAGATTTAGGGTTTACATACACTTTAAATACATACAATATACAACATAGTCGGTTGTGTCTGTCTGACTGTCAATCTCTTTCTTTCGCTCTCTCTCTCCTAATATCTCTCTCCATTTAAATACTGTAAATATGTAGCTAGGTGCTTGGCTACAGACAGAGAGCGCTTTAGGACACAGTGCTACAGTGCTTTCTGTGTCTCCACTGGACTTCAGCTTCAGCTGAATGGGTTAACTCTACCTCGCTTCCATCCACCAGAGGGAGCTGACAAGCAGAAGGAGCTTAAGATAATTGATAGTTGGCAGCATTGAATCATGAGAGATGAAGTTCAGGAAATAAACTTTACTATGGCAGTTAATGAACTATTGGACTACGTATCCCAATGTGAACTGGGTTTAACGAGAGAGAGAGAGCTGTATTTTCACAGGCTGAATACTGAAAGATTTCCTCTGCTGCAAGGAGACCAAGGTGGGCACATCCTTGCTCCTGTGTGCACATAAACCTGCTACAAGCCTGTGGGCATGTGCTTAGGACCAGATTTGCTCCTGACACTTAAACAGAGGGACCCGTGATGTTGCATCATTGGGATTGGTGAGAGGAAGATGCTACCATTACCCTGTTGTTGCTAGCAGAGACTGAGCACATAGGAACTGGGCATCCAACTAGCAACATTACCTACTGCATGCAGACATTGCAGGAATTGTATTCTTGCAATTCGTGCACCACCATAAAGACCCAATGCTCACCAGCTGAAGGAAAGACTGCTCACTTAGGTAGCTTGTTTTACAAGAACTTTGCCTATTGTCCATAGTAAGAGGTATCTCTTTAAGGAGTCTTAAATGTAATTGCTGCTATTCATATAGCGGGCACTCTAAAGTAGATATATCCTGCTCTTTACAGAGGAGTTATTGTAGTATTGATTATCATTAGACATGTGCAATTTGTTTCGGTCCGAATACAAATTCGGAGGAATTCTTGGTTATTCGGAGATTCGGTTGTATCCAAATCTCCGAATGAAATAGTAATGAATAGTAATGATTTTCATTGAAAATCTTTAAAATGTGTTTTGTTTATTCGTTTTCGAACTAATTTCAGAACAATTAGAATTTGGATCAGTCGAAAACTGATCGACCGATTTAAATTCTGTGTGGAGAATAGCTGGTTGTTAAGCAGCAGGCCGGGTTAGCCAGCTGCCGCATCCCTAACCGATGACTCATCAGCTGTCAGCGGGCTTACCCACTGACAGCTGAAATGTAAACAAAACAATGCCGGCAATAGAATTTTTTTTTTTTAAATGGCGTGGGGTCCCCCCCAATCTGGACCTGACAAGGGTCTTTTCCCCACAACCCTGGGCTTTGGTTGTGGGGGTATGTGGGGGTGGGGGGGGGGGGGGGGGGTTATCAGACTCTAGAAAGCCCCCTTTAACAAGGGGGCCCCCAGATCCTGCTCCCCCCATGTGAATCAATATGGGCTACATAGTACCCCTACCCATTTAAAACAATGTATAAAAAGTGAATAAAGACAGTCAATTATTTTTTCGCAATTCCTTTATTAAAAAATAAAAAACATGTCCTCCGATGTAGCTCCATCTCACTGCCGCACCTAAAATAAAAATTTCAACATGGGGACATGGTGCTTTGGGGGGGGGCAGAGCCTGCTCTGCCACAAAGCAACCCCCTATTGAGGGCATGTTGCCTGGTATGGTTCAGGAGGGGGGCGCATACTTGTCCCCCCTTTCCTGGCCTGTCAAGCTGTGTGATTGGATATAGGTCTATTTTTTTTAAATAGCCGGGCCGTCAATTGCAACCGCAAGTCAATTTAAATGTGATTTTACTTTTTTTTTCTTTTTTTTTTTTGAAATTACATTTTTGCTGCACCATGTTCTATACATGCTAAAGATGTGCCACTTTACCGGCAGACTAGTGCAACCAGGCACTATATTTAAAGGAATTTTTAATTTTGATTGTTTCACTTAAAGCGGGAACCCTTAAAAAAAATGGTGTGGGGTTACCCTTAAAATCCATATCAGACCTTTATCCGAGCAGGCCAGGAAAGGGGGAGTGAATGAGTGCCCCTCCTCTTGAACCATACCAGGCCACATGCCCTCAACATGGGGGTGCTCTGCCCCCCACCCCCAAAACACCTTGTCCCCATGTAAATGGGAAAAGAGCCTCTTCTCGACAACCCTGGGCGGTGCTTGTGGGGGTCTTATCGGAATCTGGAAGCCCCCTTTAACAGCCCCCAGATCCCTCCACCCCCCCCCCCCCCCATGTGACTAAGTATGGTGTACATTGCAACCCTACTCATTTACCAAATATGTGTCAATAATAAAGAAAAACAGTAGACAGTTTTTGACAAGTACTTTATTTTAAAATAAAATAAAAAAAACAATGTCCCCTGATCCAAAGTAGATGCATCATCAATCAGGATGCCTGCTGCAAAAAAAAATCTCTCAAAGAAGGCTGACCATCAAATGCCTACTTCGCCGGGACCACCTGGTGATGTCATCGACCCAGCATGCCCTGGTTGGTGATGTCACAAGGGGGCAGGGTCACCCGCTGAGGTTATCTTTGACATCTGTCTCTGTCTCTTAGCTATTTAAGAAATGTCAAACAGAGGAGTAGGCAGTCCACAGGGAGCGTTCGACGAGGCCGGAGTTTTTTTTTTCTTTTCTTTTTTGGGGTTTGGCGTGCGGCGTGAGATGGATCTACATTGGGGGACACTGTTTTTTATTTGTTAATAAAGGAATTGTCAAAAACTTGTGTAAAATTTGTGTACTGTTTTTATTCACTTTTTACACATTTTTGGTGAATGGGTAGGAATACTATGTACCCCATACTCATTCACATGGGGGATCGGGACCTGGGGGACCCTTGTTAAAGGGGGCTTCCAGATTATGATAATCCGCCCGCCCGCAGACCCCCACAACCACAGCCCAGGGTTTTGGGTTAGAGACCTTTGTCCCCATTGACATGCCGAGCTGCATGCTCGGATAAGGGTCTGGTATGGATCTTAGGGGAGACCCTACGCCATTTTTTTTAATTTTGGAGAGGGCCTTTCATGGATTGGAAGGGAGACCCTAAGCTGTTTTTTTTTTTTTCATTTATATTGCCGACACTGTTTTGTTTATGTTTCAGCTGATGAGTCATCGGTTGTTAAGGACGTGGCAGCCGGCTTCCAGGCCCACTGCTTAACAACCAGCTATTCTTCACACAGAATTCGAATTGGTCGATCATTTTTCAACCAATCCGAATTCTAATCGTTCTGTAAATTTGGAATTCGTTAGAAATTTTATAAACTAAACCTTTATGAAAAAGAAACAAAATTTTACGAAAATAAACTAATTCCGAAATGACACTAAAACTGAAACCATTCTGCACATGTCTAATTATCATTGCTGTTACTCTTTTCTAATACCATTACTTATTGATGATTTTTGTGGATTACCAGGTTCACTTTGATTTAGTTGCATAGAACACAATTCTATGCTGCTACAGCATACATAATGTCTAGCCAGCTATTATTGACATTTACTTACTCATTTATGTGCATATTGCTATTTACTGCAACCACGTATTTTCACAGTCTGAATATCGAGTGATTTCCTCTTTGCTGCAAGGAGACTGTGCAGTGTGTGTTTTCATTTACCACTACTTAGTCTGATGTTTGCTTTTTGATACTGAACCTTATTTGTGTGCAGGATATCTGTATTTGTGCTCCCAGTAGAAGTGTAGTATCAATTGGCCTGATGTGTCAATGGGGCTGAGGTTGTTCTCAAAGTCAAGGCAGAAGAACAGAGAACCCAATCTTCCAAGCGGCCCCTGCGGGGGTAGCGATTATGCCTGTATATATCTACAGTATATACACTGTGCATATATAGATATATCTCTATATATAGATATATATCTATATATATATATATATATATATATATATACACACACACACACACTATATTACCAAAAGTATTGGGACACCTGCCTTTACAAGCACATGAACTTTAAGGGCATCCCAGTCTTAGTTCATAGGGTTCAATATTGAGTTGGCCCACCCTTTGCAGCTATAACAGCTTCAACTCTTCTGGGAAGACTGTCCACAAGGTTTATGAGTGTGTCTATGGGAATGTTTGACCATTCTTCCAGCGCATTTGTGGGGTTAGGCACTGTTGTGAACGAGAAGGCCTGGCTCGCAGTCTCCACCCTAATTCATCCGAAAGGTGTTTGGTAATATAGTTTTTATATATATATATATATATATATATATATATATATATATATTGTGATATTGGGGGTTCTTTAGCGTCTGTGTAGAGCATACCAGTGAGCAGAGTCCACGCCAGTCATGCGTTTAAGGGCTTGTTGGCCCACTTTTATTAAAAGAAAGGAAGAAAAGAAAACAAAGTTCCATAAATGAAAACAAAAGATGGTTTCCCTCGCAGGGGGTTTGAACTGCCAGCAACAAACAAAAGGATATTCAGCCTCCTGGCTTAAACATGCAGCATTGCAAAATACCGAGCCACCTGGCTCTCTTCAGCAGCGGATGCACCACTGCTCAGGCTCCCACATGGAGCTCTCCTGACTTCTGTCAGCAACCTTAGACTCAGGTCTCTGGCTAGTTCCGTGCACACCTGCACTCTCTGGGTCCTCCCTTGCAAGCCTGGACTCCTCGGGAGGGTGGAGCCCAGAATCATGGTCAGGTGTCTACAAATAGCCCAGCACACACCTGACCAGTCAGTGTGGTGGGGGATCCCAAAACCCGGATCCAGGATTGGGGATTTCATCCCACCCGGATCTCTAAGAAATCCCCGGGCTCCAGGTCCCAAAGTGGATTTTAATAAACATGGAGGAAACTGAAAAGCCAGTTTCCTCCCAAATAAACAAACACCCTGGAGCCCCTCAACCCGCCTGGTTGAGAACCCTGCATCATTTTGCTGGTGGGGTACCACACCACCACAATATATATATATATATATATACTGTATATACTATACTGTATATACTATAGCTATATACAGGCATGTAACGCTACTCCCGCAGGAGCCTCTTTAAAATATATGTATATATATGTATATATATATATATATATATATATATATACATAGTATATATATTGTAGCGAGTCAGCCTGGGGCAGGGTTAAGAAGGGGATAATTGAAGAGGGCAGATACTTCCCCTTCAGACCTGCTTATTAGTCATCTGGGTTGAAAGTGTCAGAGGGGGAGCTGTTTTACTAAGAGTGAGAGACACCTGCTGTACATGCTGGGTGAGCCTAACCATTTAAAAAACTGTAGCTCTGATTAGGGCCATGAACTATTGCCTATATGCTGCAGAACTGTACCCCTGTGCGCAACTGTGTTTAGGGACAAGCCTGTTGTTTTTTCTGTTTATTTTGCCTTTTTTGTGGAATAAAGCTACTTTTACTTTTACTGGACTGTCTCTGAGCCGGTTGTTCACCCCTCTGATTCTTTACAGTTGGTGGAGGAATGCATTGGGCGGTTTGAGGGGTGCAGGCCAATCCCATTTCCTGGATTAAAGCTGGGTGGTTTGAGGGGTGCAGGCCAATCCTATGTTCTGGATTAAAGCTGCACAGGCTGTGAAGTCTTCTGAACAAATTATGGAAGACCTGGTTAAGCAGCTGGTACAAGCACAGGCCCACCATGACGAGGCCCAGGCCTGCCAGGAGCAGGCCCTGGCACAATCACAGGCCCGCCATGAGCAGGTCCTGGTACAGATAGTCACTGATGCAGATGAAAGCAGAAAGCAGATGAAGCAGTCTGGTCTTTAAATGGTTAATGAAGCCAATAATAAATCCCATCAGTAGGATATCTCTTATGCCCTGTACACACGGTCGGAAATTCTGACGGAAAAGGTCCGATCGGATTATGTTGTCGGAAAATCTGATCGTGTGTGAGCTCTATCGGACTTTTTCCGTCGAAAATTCAGACAGAAAAAATTTGAGAGCAGGATTTAAAATTTTCCGACAAAAAAAAATCAGATCTGACTTTTTCTGACCGTTTGTAGAGAACTCTGATGGACAAAGTGCCACACATGTTCAGATCAAATTACGAGACCAAAGCTATTGGCTACTAGCCTCTACAAAGTTTTTGTGGTCGGAATGTCCGACCGTGTGTTCAAGACATAAAGGTAAATACTTTAGTTGGAAGTAAAGGGAAATCCACATTACTGTCTGTGTTTTGTTAATGGCATCTCTCAAAATCCAGTCATATTTCATAAAATAATCCAGCAAAGAGAAAGAAAAAGGTGCTACTACCCCAAATCATCCGAA
Source organism: Lithobates sylvaticus (assembly GCA_028564925.1). Taxonomy (NCBI): domain Eukaryota; kingdom Metazoa; phylum Chordata; class Amphibia; order Anura; family Ranidae; genus Lithobates; species Lithobates sylvaticus. Next base: position 559,840,324 of record CM053026.1, read on the forward strand.
TAACCTCCTGAGCTGTTAAGTGCAGGAAAAGCAGTCGCTTAGCTGCCAGCACAATAGTCAATGTAAATAATCCACAATGCCATGCACGCTCATCAATCTTTTCATATTTATTGATACTCCATAAAAACAGGATGGTACAGCAGATGTTAATGCGTTTTAGCCATGACTTCATGGCTGAAACACGTGAACATCCGCTGTACCATCCTGTTTTTATGGAGTATCAGTAAATTTGAAAAGATTAAAGAGCATGTATGGAGTTGCGGATTATCTTTATTGAATATTTCATAAAATGCACTGATGTGATACAATTACAATAATAACAAGCGCTTACACAAATCTATTAAAAAAATACCAAATAATTCAACACCAAACATGATTAAGTTATAATGTACAGCAGGCTTATTGATCACATTCAATATCCTAAGAGATCTGTACATCCAATGTATATCACGCTTAGTCTCTTTAAAATGGTAATTTCATTCCATTTAATAATACGTTGGTTTGTGGGTTGTAAAACCACATCAGTTAGACATAATGATATACAACGTGGTTAGAAAAATTACATTAAAGGAGGGTCTCATGAATTATCACCAAGCACTTCTACCTCCTGCCCCTCAGACCCTTTGATTGTTTAGGTCATCTCTGTAAACAACTTCTGAATGGTCAACAAAAAAAACATGCCACATCTGCAGCTTAGAGCTCATAATTGTTCATCAAAACCATGCCAGATTGCTAAGGATCATTCATGAGAGACGATTACCTTAATACATCAGATTAGACAGCAGATTGGAAACAGATTTTCCAGAACCACACAAACTTTATACTTTTTTACTTAATTCTGTATATTCTGATGTTGCTTATTGCCTGTATGTGAATATTTGTCTTGCACAGTTCTTCTTTTCATGAAAATGAAATTGCTAAACTGAATCTGTAATGGCTTTGCTCAGAAATTAAAAGTTCCTACCATTTTGATGAGTGTTACAATATTTTAAACTCTGTTAAATCCCGGTCTGGAGTGGCAGTGAATGTCACAGACATTTCTTTATGCAGAACTGTCACTGCAAATACTGTGAACAGTAGGTGTTTCTGGTAAAATTTGTGGTGACCGCTATTGTTTGTGTGTATCAAGGGTTGACTGCCCCAGTGATGATTACTCTCAGTCTGCCGGCACTTAGTTTGTTGTCTCAGTGCAGGGTGAGGCTGAGAGTACCATCATCACAGTTGGTTCCTCTGGAGAAGCAGCATGGTATTAGGCTTCTGCACGGCTGCCCGCACACCAATTCTGACAGTGAAGGGCTGCTCAACTGGCTGCAGATCACTTACCCAGCTATCTCTGCCTTATCTGAGTGGACAAAGGAGGGAAACTTATCTTCCCTGGGTATGTCCAGGAAACCAGAGAGTTGTGGGAAAAGGAGATATTAGTAGCCTGTGGCTGCACTGCACAACAGTTTGTAAAGCGCTGCGCAAACTGTTTTTCAACACAGAGGAACTCTTGAAATAACTTTCTGGCCTCAGAGAACCCCTGCTAAAAACAACTTTATCTACAACTCATGATAAATTAATGTGATGGTCATAGGGAAGAATGCTCCTTATAACTATGGTCATTGGGAAGAATTACCCCCTTATAGATAGCCAAAAAGATCATTGGTGTTAGTGGTAGCCTGGCACTATAAAATTGGTAAAAAGCTAAGAGGTACATTAAAGCGGTTCTGCACTGACAAAATATATATATTTTTTTCCCTAAATCATTAAAAACGATGTTATGTTAATTAAATACTTACTTTTAATGTCTTCGCCCGTTATCCATGTTCTTTTTTCTTCGATTCTTTATAAAAAAAAATTTGCTTTGCATTTGAAGCCCACAAGCAATCACTTCCTCCTTCCCTCATTCGGAGGAACCAGCATTCCTTGCTGGTTCCCGCGCATGCTCAGTGGCTACAGCTACGAGCGGCTTAATCCTAAATGTTGCCATGACAACGGGTGTAAATCACGCGAGATTTCGCTACGGCTAGGCACACTGACTCCTGGGATGAATTATACGAGATCCCAGGAGACAGTGCGGAGGTCAGCGGAAATGATGCTGATACCCGCAGAAATCCAACCCATAGCCACAGGGAAAGATTTGGAGGACAACAAACACCAGCAGAGAACGAAATGTAGGAGGAAAAAATTTAAAAATAAAGCAGCATTGAGTTATAAGTAGAGAATATTAAACACAATGGCACTAACTTAAAAACATGTGTGCAGAACCGCTTTAAGTTACACATATCCTGGTATTAATGAAGACTAGCGCAGAAAAAATGTGCAAAAGTGTCTTGCAAACGTTCAAAAGGTGGTGCAGCATGCACCAAATTCATGAACCTGTCTAGAACGTGTACTTGAATTTGGCGTAATGCTTTTACAACCATCACACACATCTTTGAGAATTGGTGGCCTAAACTTGCTATTGGAGAAAATTTCTCAAGGTGCATCTTTAATGGAGATTTATCAAATTACAGTCCCCGAGTCATTAAACTCTTTATTTGAAGAATTTCCTAAGATGTTCTATTGTTTTCTATTATTGCAATGTAGATGAAGTACTCTATATAGAAAGACATTGCTATTTAAAAAAAATAGATAAACACTGTAGTTCCCTGGTTAGGGCTGTTCTCACACATTGAAATCTTCATAGGTTTGATCCCATAGTTTTTTTTTTCACTATTGCATTTTACCATTTTTGGATCCATAAATTACATTTCAAACAAAGAACTCAATACTACATACCTATTTAAAAGCCTCAAAATTACAAAATGGGGACTGTGCTGCATTCAATTGTTCTGTTTTTTTTTTTTACATAATCATGGTTTAGCCCTGGTTCACACCAGTGCAGCTTTGAAATCGCGCTACTTCGGTGCAATTTCAAAGCCACACATCAGTGCAATTCGCACTGCCCATTTCATTGCAACTTGCAACTTCATTTAACTTAAGTCTATGCAAGTGGCAATGAAATCGGTAAAAAGTAGTGCAGGAAACTTTTTCATAATCACTGAGACTTGAGTCGCGGCAATATGAACGTTTCCCCTTTGCCAGCAATAGGGTGCAATTTGTCATACGATTTGGAACTGTTAAATCGCATGACAAGTCACACCGGTGTGAACGGGGGCTTAGTGTTTCATGTAATGAACATGTATGTTTGCAATATTTTACAAGAGGTAACATAAAGTTCAGAGTTTCAGCATTTGTTTTAATCAATAACAGTACTTTTTTGGAAAATTCTAAGTTTTAGCAGTCTTGAACCTACAGCCCTGCATATTGGAGATGGAAATGCTAACCATTACACTAACCTAGCAATTCTTTGTTGTGGCTGATTACTTTGAATATACAATGAAAGCTCTGTGAGGTTTTAACCACTTCAGCCCCGGACCAATTGGCAGCCAAAGGACCAGGCCCCTTTTTGCGATTCGGCACTGCGTCGATTTAACTGACAATTGTGCGGTCGTGCGACGTGGCTCCCAAACAAATTGGCGTCCTTTTTTTCCCACAAATAGAGCTTTCTTTTGGTGGTATTCGATTGCCCCTGCGGTTTTTATTTTTTTGCGCTATAAACAAAAATAGAGCGACAATTTTGAAAAAAATGCAATATTTTTTACTTTTTGCTATAATAAATATCCCCCAAAAATATATAAAAAAAAACATTTTTTTTCCTCAGTTTAGGCCGATACGTATTCTTCTACATATTTTTGGTAAAAAGAAAAATCGCAATTAGCGATTATTGATTGGTTTGCGCAAAAGTTATAGCGTTTACAAAATAGGGATAGTTTTATAGCATTTTTATTAATATTTTTTTTTTTTACTAGTAATGGCGGCGATCAGCGATTTTTATTGTGACTGCGACATTATGGCAGACACATCGGACATTTTTGACACATTTTTGGGACCATTGTCATTTATACAGCAATCAATGCTATTTAAATGCATTGATTCCTGTATAAATGACAGTTGTAGTGAAAGAGTTAACCACTAGGGGGAGGGGAGTGGTTATGGGCTGTGACGTGTGTGTGTTTTTTTACATTAGGGGGCGGGGCTGACGTCTGACATCATTGATCGGCTTTCCCAATGACCGGGAACAGCCAATCAATGACAGACAGAGTAGGAAGCGCGGGGAGAGGTTTGTTTACACATACCTCTCCCCGTTCTTCAGCTCCTTGACCCGATCGTGGGACACCAGCGGCGATCGGGTCCACTGGTCCCGCGGCCGGGGTCACGGAGCTCCCGACCGGGTCGTGAGCGTGCCCCTGGTGGCGCGTGCGCGACCCACGGGCAGGCATTTAAAGGGCCACGTACAGGTACGTGATGTTGCCTGCCCGTGCCATTCTGCTCACGTATATATGCAGTGGGCGGTCGTGAAGCGGTTAAAGTCAGTCCCTTGCATATTCAAGAACCTAAGTGAGCATACCCCCAAACTATGCCTAATATTAAAGTGGTTGTAAAGGCTGAAGGTTTTTTTTCCTTCATGCATTGTAATAGTTACCTAAGCCGATCTTGATCCAGTGATGTGCACGAGACCCAAGGCTCTCCCGGGTCTCTCCCTCCTGATTGGATGGGATGCATGAGCCATTGGCACAATCACAGCCAGTGAGGCGGAAAGGGGGCAGGGCTGAGCCATGCTCACTGTGTTTTATGGACCCAGATAGCCGGCTCAGGAGCAAGCACACACGGGTGCCCCCACAGCAAGTGGCTTGTTATAGGGGCAATCAGCAAGGGGGAGGGGCCAAGAGGGCCACAGGGGACCTGAGAAGGATCTTACAAACATGTCAACATGTAACAAAAATTACAAACATGTCATACTTACCTGCCCCGTGCAGTGGCTTTGCACAGAGCATGTAAGTATGACATGTTTGTAATTTTTTTTAATAAAAAAAAATCCTTTGCAGTCACTTTAAAGCAGAACTAAAATTCTACTGTCACAAACAGAGAAGGGTCAGGCTCTTTATTGCAGAAGAGACATGCAGTTATAAAGAAGAGACCTGTAATGTCTCTTCTGCAAAAGGATACATCTGGCATGTAAACTGAGTTGCGTATGTGCAGCTCAGTTTACTGTACACCGTGGGTCTGATCTCTGTGTGCCGGGAATGACTGACATGCCAAGAAGTGATGTCACCCAGAGCCAGCCAATAAAGAGGGCTTAATACCGGCAGACAGCAGAAGATGCAGGCGCCAGTGGGACTGCTGAAGCAAAGGTAAGTTTAGTTCCGCTTCAACATTTTTTTTGTTTAACTAACATCTAAAAAAATATAAATACATGACAGTAACAAATACGATTTTTTTTTTGTTAGAGTATTAATGCAATTATTTTATTTTACAGGCATACACATTTATATTTATGATGGTTGATATGAAGCTCAAGGCTAGAGGGTTAGGCACAAATAAACGTACACACATCTTTGTGGGTCCATTCTGACCTCTCTCTCTTTCTGTACACCAGAAGAGAACTGGTCTTAAAGCGGAACTGCACTGCATCTGAGCACCACAAACCAAAAATTGTATTTAAATTATTTTTAATATTCAAAGCAAACTCCCCCATACATCCGTGTCTGCATTAATTTATTTTGCTGAGAAATCAATTTGAAAGACACCCCCTAGCATTTCTGTGTGTGGCCATATTGAGTAAGGGCAGATGATTCATGTAGCATTTACTTCCTGGAATCTATCTACACTTATGCCGTGTACACACGCGCAGAATTTCCGACAGAAAAAGTCAGACGGGAGCTTTTCATCGTATTTTCCGATCGTGTGTGGGCCCCATCGGACTTTTTACGTCGAAAATTCTGACAGACCTAGAAAGAGAACATGTTTAAAATTTTTCAGACGGAACCAATTCCTATTGAGAAAACCGCTTGTCTGTATGCTGTTCCGACGTACCAAAAACGATGCATGCTCTATAGAAAGCAAGTACGAAACGAAAGCTATTGGCTACTGGCTATTGCACTTACTTTTTCTAGTGCCGTCGTACGTGTTGTACATCACCGCGCTCTAGACGGTCGGACATTGGTGTAGGCAAGACCGCTTGAGCGGATTTCTGTTGGAATTCCGTCGGAGCAACCTTCAGTGTTTATTCCGAAGCCACGTGTGTACGTGGCATTAAAGTGATTGTAAAGTTTCAATAATAAAAAAAATAAAATAACAAACAAGTCATACGTACCTCCACTGTGCAGTTCATTTTGCCACGCTGATTTAAAAAAGTGACAGCTAGTACAGGGAACTTCTTCTCATGCTGCTGTCACAGGGAGGGGAGGATTGGGCAGCGGCTGCAGCATTGGGAACATGTTCCACCCTAGAAACGGGTGGAACACATAGCATGTTCCCTAAAGGTGAACTTATTCTTTAAGTGTACATCCATGCGAGTGCCATGTTTTGCCCACATGTGTGTAGGCAATCCCATTCATGTCAATTGTGACACAGCAGCTGCACAGACACTGGCACTGCTCCATATTTGACAACCCTGTGGGTGAAGGTGTGTGTCCCCAAACTCAAACTGTCTGAAATCAGGGACAGGCACCTGCATACACACGGATGTCAAATCAGAAGCAGTGCCTGTGTCTGTTCAGCCTCTGCGTCCCAATTGGCATGAATGGGACTGCCTGCATGCAAAAGCATAAAACTCCTGTGCATCCCTTGCAGGCAAACACAACCCTCACACAGGTGTACGCTTAAAGTAATTGTAAAGGCAGAAGATTTTTGATCTTAATGCATTCTATGCATTAGGATCAAAAACCTTTTGTATGTAGCAGCCCTCTCAGCCCGCCTAATATTAACCTGAGCCTCATCTCAATCCAGCCTCATCTCAATCCAGCAATGTGCACGAGTGTCTCAGCCATCGGGGACTCTCCGTGCCAATTGTCTAAGACACAGCAGCGGTGCCATTGGCTTCTGCTGCTGCCAATCAAAAGTCAGTTAGCCAATCAGGAGAGGGGGGCAAACTGTGGCTCGGTGTCTGAACAGTTACAGGGAGCTGCGGCTCAACTTGGGTGCCCCCATAGCAAGCTGCGTGCTGTTGGGGCGCTCAACAGGAGGGAGGGGCCAGGAGCTGCGGCAAAGCACTCAAGTAAAGAAGGATTCAGGCTGCTCTGTGCAAAACCATTTCACAGAGCAGGTAAATATAACATGTTTGTTATTTAAATAATTTAAGTAGTGCACATAACATTCACTGAAACATAAATGGCAAGTCACATCATTCAAAAGTTTTTAACATTTACCCCCCGATGGACAGTAAAAGGACATTGGTCATTTGATGCCTAGAATATTTTTAAGATAAAAGTAAGCATATTTAGTAGTTTAAAGTAATGAAAATCTAGAAAGGCAAATGGAATTCTAGTAATAAAGTAGAAAAGGTAGCGGTCATACTGGAGCTGGGGAGTCTGATGCAGCATTGGTGCAAGGATTTTTGACACCCTTGGCGAAACCTCATTTTTCCACTCCCTTTGCCCTGCCCATGTATACCCCATCTTTTTAATAAAGTGCTCAACAAATACAGCCCACCAGCACCCATCAATGCAGCCTCACCAACGCCCATCAAATGCAACCTCACCAATGCCCATCAATAAATGTTTGCTTGCTTCCATTCATTTGGAACTCGGGGCACAGACACAGTCCTCCGCCGCCGCTGCACCTCTGACACTATGTGCGAATTGAGCGGCGGCTGCCTGCTGATGCTGAGACTTGCTTGCTGCAGAGAGAAGAGAGTAGGAACATCAGTGGCCGGCCACCCTAGGCAGCAGGGCACCCTAGGCGGCTGCCTAGTTCGCCTAGTTGTAGCACCGGGCCTGGTCTGATGAAAACATATTATTCTGAGTAATGTACTGTCACTGATAAAGGGGCTTGTGGTTAGTTCTTCGAATGGAGGAAGTGGAAATGATACAGTCTCTCTGCATTCTGATAATCTTTTTGACCAGGGTAAGGATTTAATTTTTCTGCTAGGCTCATAAATGATTATAGCTTGGGCATAATTGCAAATAATCTGTCTCATTTAGCCTCAGTGATGAATAAAATAACTCTTCTAGGTCCACTATCCACTACACCACTCACACGCTGGCAAGGTGCCCACAGTCTACAGCGCTGATTTTTAATGCTTTCTTAAGCCACCTTAAATGATCAGTCAGTTCTCAGGATTCTTGACAGCAGCTGCGACCAGCTGTGTTGTGGAGGAACAAAACATCCGATAGACCAAAGGCCAGACTGTACTTGTATTCCAGATGATCCTTGTCTAAAATGGTGGAAACACATCTTGCCCTGCTAACAGTTTCCACCAGGAAATGACAGTATGAGGATGGCCCCATGTGTTTGTGCTGAACATGTGGAAAAAAAAGCCTTCCATTCTCACACTATAGGGTGAGTCATTTGAATTTCCACATGAACATTTTACCTCAAGCAACACACTGGGCCCTTCTTTCACTAACACAAACTTTGAACTAACTGGTTGAGAGTTGCCATGGTGTCTCTGTTGGGGAAAGAATGTAAATTAAATGTTAAAAGAAAAATAAAAAAACTTTAAAGATGAATTCCAGACAAACAGCTAAGTACACAGGAGAGCTACATATATGGGATCTGTTTTTCCTTCCAAAGGGTATGTATTTCTGTCCACTCAGTCTTGAGATTTACAAAGCCCAGAGCTTTTTTTCTCAGAGAAAAGGTTCAGGTACTCCCCCTTCTGAGTCAACCATTGTGTACGCCCCTTACCCACCTCAGAGCACCTTCACTTGGTTCCACCCCCTACCCACAACTCAGTATCGCCCCTTTTGAAAAATACAGAACCAAGTATCATTTTGGAGTGATTTGTATAAAATTTGTTAAAGATAGCAAGGAAAGCAGTGAAATAGATCCCCTGCAGCCAGCAGCAAAACAATAGATCCCCTGCAACGATACCACTCCCCTAGCAGCAAAGCTCTCCCCAGCAACAGTTAGACACCCCCCCAGCAGAATAGATCTCCCAGCAGCAAGCATCAATGGGACTACTACTTCAACCAGCAACAATAGATCCCCCACCAGCAACAATAGACCTCCCTAGCAAGAATAGTCCCCCCACATTAATAGATCCCCTGCAGCGACAATAAATCAGCCAGCAGCCAGCAATAATAGACTCTCCAGCACTCTCCAGCACACTTTGCCATTACTTACAGTATCTCACAAAAGTGAGTACACCCCTCACATTTTTGTAAATATTTTATTATATCTTTTCATGTGGCAACACTGAAGAAATTGCACTTTGCTACAATGTAAAGTAATGAGTGCACAGCTTGTATAACAGTGTAAATTTGCTGTCCCCTCAAAATAACTCAACACACAGCGATTAATGTCTAAACCGCTGGCAACAAAAGTGAGTACACCCCCCAAGGGAACATGTCCAAATTGGGCCCAAAGTGTCAATATTTTGTGTGGCCACCATTATTTTCCAGCACTGCCTTAACCCTCTTGGGCATGGAGCTCACCAGAGCCACTGGAGTCCTCTTCCACTCCTCCATGACGACATCACGGAGCTGGTGGATGTTAGAGACTTTGTGCTCCTCCACCTTCCATTTAAGAATGCCCTACAGATGCTCAATAGGGTTTCGGTCTGGAGACATGCTTGGCTAGTCCATCACCTTTACCTTCAGCTTCCTTTAGCAAGGCAGTGGTCATCTTGGATTGTTTGGGGATGCTTCTCATGTTGGAATACTGCCTTGTGGCCCAGTCTCTGAAGGGAGGGGATCATGCTTGGCTTTAGTATGTCACAGTACATGATTCATGGTTCCCGCAATAAATTGTAGCTCCCCAGTGTCGGCAGTGCTCATGCAGCCCCAGATTATGAAACTCCCACCACCATGCTTGACTGTAAGCAAGACACACTTATCTTTGTACTCCTCACCTGGTTGCCATATACGCTTGACACCATTTGAACCAAATGAGTTTATCTTGGTCTCATCAGACCACAGGACATGGTTCCAGTAATCCATGTCCTTAGTCTGCTTGTCTTCAGCAAACTGTTTGCAGGCTTTCTTGTGCATCATCTTTAGAAGAGGCTTCCTTCTGGGATGACAGCCATGCAGAACAATTTGATGCAGTGTGCGGCGTATGGTCTGAGCACTGACAGGCAGACCCCCCACCCCTTCAACCTTTACAGCTATGCTGGCATACACATACATCTATTTATGGCTTACGGCATACTCATACGTCTATTTCCCAAAGACAACCTCTGTATATGACGCTGAGCATGTGCACTCAACTTCTTTGGTCGACTATGGTGAAGCCTGTTCTGAGTGGAACCTGTCCTGTTATATCGTTGTATGGTCTTGGCCACTGTGCTGCAGCTCAGTTTCAAAGTCTTGCCATTCTTCTTATAGCCTAGGTCCTCTTTATGTAGAGCAACATTTCTTTTTTTCAGATCCTCAGAGAGTTCTTTGCCGTGAGGTGCCATGTTGGACTTCCAGTGACCAGTGTGAGAGAGTGAGATCAATAACACCAAATTTAAACACACCTGCTCCCCATTCACACCTGAGACCTTGAATCACTAATGAGTCGCATGACAGCAGGGAATGAAAATGGCTATTTGAGCCCAATTTGGCCATTTTCACTTAGGGGTGTACCTTTGTTGCCAGTGGTTTAGACATTAATGGCTGTGTGTTGAGTTATTTTGAGGGGACAGCAAATTTACACTGTTATACAAGCTGTACACTCACTACTTTACATTGTAGCAAAGTGTCATTGGCTGTCCTTGGGTGTACTCACTTTTGTGAGATACTATATATAATGTTTGGGGGTTGAAAGTAGTTTCTAGCAAAAATATCCTGATTTTTACATGTAGAAGAGTGTCAGAATTGTCCTGGACTGGAACTGTCTAAAAAAAATACCCAAAATTAATACTGCAAAGTCAAATTGCAGGGATCCCTGAGAATGATCAAGATGCCACATTCGTCTCGGTGTTAGAGACCTAAAGACAAGATCAGTGATGAGGAGATCCTCCAGCCATTGTCCAAACAGCCTGGAACGCAACTTTTCATCATCAGAAAACAAAGTGTGGCACTGGAACTCAGAGTCAGCCCACGTACTTTGTGCCTAATCCCTAGTAGCGTCTAATCTATCATGCAACCAGATCTTTAAAGCGGAATTCAACCCTAAAGTGGAACTTTCACTCATTGTACTCCGCCCCCTTCTGGTGCCACATTTTGCACCTTTCTGGGGGGGGGGACAGGATACCTGTCTTTCACAGGTATCCTGTCCCCACTTCCGGGAGCCTCAGCCGCGGGTATTTGCGCCATTGCTGGGGCTCCCTCCTCCTTCCCCGGCTGCCAGGCCATTAGCAGAGAGGACAGGAGCCTCGCGCATGCGCCGTAGGGTTCCCGTCGTGAAGCCATAAGGCTACACTCCCAGGTTCCCTTACTCGCAATGGAGGCAGCATGCATCCGACAGCAGATGGAAACAACAGCTGCAGTGCCGACATCACTGGACTCCAGGACAGGTAAGTGTGCGATTATTAAAAGTCAGCAGCTGCAGTATGTGCAGCTGCTGGCTTTAAATTTTTTCAACGGTGGGTGGACCTCCACTTTAACTACCAGAAGTGGCCGTCGGATACCTAATCTAGCTCTGCTGGTTATTGAGCTAAAACTAGCTATAGAAGACTTCTCCATATGCGCTCATCTCTTAAAGGTAACCAACTAGGACCTAATTCATCACAATCAAGTAGGGCGAAATTTCTGAACCTCCCAAGTTGCTTACCCCAAATATTGCCCTCTAGTTAAAAGCCATCTAACCTACTAGAGGAACTGATATTAGACTCACTTCTTTAAGGTTTATGCATTGTCAATTGAATCCCTTTTGTACTTTTGTTTTGTTCTGCCTATTGTTACTGTACAATTACTGTTCAAACTACTTGTATACTACTTTAATTCATAAGAAAAACATTTGTGGAAAAAAAACTAGCTATAGAATCACAGACCAGAAGGGACAGGGTTAACTAAAAACAGGAGCTTCAGAAAAACTCTATTGTAACAAACAGGTTCACCTACTATGATATAGCAAGGCGACCATGCACACTGTGTCAAAGACTGAACTATCTGGTATAGTGCATGTGAGATAAAAACAAGGTGGAAGATATGCTTCAGTTACCAATCTTAAAATATATATACAGTGGATATGTCAGGGTTTAGAGATGAAAAAAAAAAAAATCAGACCAAGATAAATTGCTTCTGAATTTTTTTTCCACCTTTAAAGTGACCTATAATCTGTGCAATTCAACTAAAAAAGAACTGAAATCTTTAAGGGGGAACAAATAAAGGTAAAAAACATACAAGAATGTGGTTGCCACACACTTAAACTGAATGGGTTGTTTTACAAGGTGATCATTTATAAATTGCTTTAAGCTACACCCCCAGTGATAAGGCCCACTCCCTTACAAACACAAACAACTCAAACTATGGGCATGGAACCTGAGAGGTAAAAAGATAAGGTAAAAACCTACTCCTACATTTACAGTATTTTAGACCGTGCTGCCCTCCTTCTGTCTCATGGTAGCAACAGCTGCCCAGGCAAAGTTTATAGCAGTGTTTCCCAAAGTGGGTGATACTGCAACCTGGGGGGCAAAGATCAGGTAAGTAGATCTATTTTTTCATCTAGAAACCTAGATGAAAACCTAGAAAAAGGTAGATTTCCAGGTGGGTGCTGAGTATTTTTTTCTGAAAAGGGGGTGGGAACCTCTGGTTTAGAGTAAAAGCTCAAACTTTGCTGGCTCATGGTGTCTGCTTCAAGCAGTCTGCAGCTATTAGTGGACAATCAAATTTTGTTATAGAGAAAATGTGTCTTCTTTGTTAAAATGGAGAAACCCATCTTCACTTTTCACACCTTAGGGTACACGGCCAATGGAGATGGCCATGGCCATGAAGATGTTGTCTAAAACCATAGACAAAAATAGCCAGTACACTAATAATCATAGATCTCAATAGCAAAACATTGCGCAATAAAGACACAAGTGTTTTGGAGACACAATGGTCTGCTTTCTTGAGGTGACAGACAATGTGCAAACTTCCAAATTACAATATATACACCCCCCACAAATCATAACTTTAAACTTGGAGAAACATCCATCCCATACTTTCACCTTTCATCCCTCATGGAGGGTGCATAGCCAGTGTCCTGACTTTGAGGAAACATCATATCCAAGCAATTAGGCCCCTGTCCTTGGGGAGGCATCAGATCCATACTATATACCACATCAGGGAATTATTTAACTGTGATAGAGACTATTGAGTATATCCTTCCCAATACCAGTGTTCAGCAGTGTGTATTGGGAAAACAACAGGATTATTTAAATGTTGCTTTCATAAACACAGAGTGACATCGGGGTGGCTCTGGAGTACCAGCGTTTGCAAAAAACAATCAAGAGAGGCAAACTGATAGCTCTACACTGTACAAACTCAGTACCGGATTCAGGAATCTAGGTAACGGTCATAGGCTGGTCCCTGGTTCAAATGGGGGTAGTGGCAGAAATCACTTTCTCCTCTAAAGATATTCCTTTTGGACTCATTCCTTGCAAATGGTGGCCCTGATGGGCTTACACACCATGGTGTTACTTGTGTGCTTTTTACCAAACCACTGAACTAGTGTTCTTCTGGAATGTATACATTTTGGATTGTTGTATATTATTTGGCTGAGGGCCACGTTTTTACCTTGAGTAGATTTTATTGATAAAATGTTTCAGGGTCACTTTACTGAGGTATCCCAACCCGAGTCCTTACCCTTCCCATCCTGTTTTTAGATTCCAGTCAGTCCCTTTTTCACACATATTCAAGAGTATTTTGATATTTAGTTTTTTTGTTTTTGGTACTTTGAGTTGATTTCTGAGTTTTGTTTATTTTCATCTTTTTTGGAGTTTGGAATTGATTGTTTTTGGTTTAGAGCCCCATCATAATTTAGGGTGCAAGTCTCCTCTATGAGCTAAATGCTGGCTGTGCACATCATTGTGATCAAGCTAAACAAATATTTAATTGTTTTTTTTTATCTACAGTGTTAGATTTTGATATACTGTCTTCCCCTTTTTTATTTTTTTTCTCTTTTTTATTTACTTTTATTTTCCTTTGTTTCCAGTAGTTCAGTGTTAGATAGTTGGTAGGATGTCACTTTGGGTTTTCCTGTGGCGTTAGTTTCAGTATTTGGAGAAAACAGGTACCGTATGTGAATTTCCAGTCCATGGAATGCGCAGAAAAGCACAGTATCTCTTCCTAGTCTGATACCCTGCCCACCATCCACATTCAGAGGGTGCTAATGACTGATGGCTATGTTAACAAGGGGTATGAGTTTCCTCCCCACAAGATGAATCTTAGGGTGAATTGTGGCAGGTATTTGCCAATATTTGCCCATTTGGGTCACATGATAGGAGGAAGGATGACAGGTCCGAGCATGAGATTACCTCAAGTGTGCAGATGGGATGTGTTATTAATAGCAGTGGTTGTGTGTATATATATATATATATATATATATATATATATATATATATATATATATATATATATATATATATATATATATATATATATATATATATATATGTGTGATTGGAAGTTTGCATATTGTCTGTCACCTTGGGAAAAGGGACTTTCATGTCTCTGAAATGTCTGTGTTTTTATTTAAAAGCTATGGTTTGCCACTAAGATCTCAGCAAAATTTGAGCTCTATGACTATTTCTGCAATACAATCTTTTGTATTTCTCCATTACAGTTAAACAAAGTTAAACATTGCTACAGTTAATTGTCAGAAAAAATAAATAAGCACAGTTAACTTTTCAAGGACCTGGTAAAGCGTAACTTCACTTTTGTTGAAAAAAAACATTCCTCCCTGGGTGATCTATGTACATTGCAAGAACATTTTTTGCAGATTCCTACCTTTTGCTATTCTGAAGAAATCCCTGTGTGTTTCTCTGTGCCCATGTGGCAAAGTGAGTCTAATGGGAGTGGTTTCATAATTATCAATCAGCTGCAGCCCCTGCAGGGCACTAATGAGGAAAGTGGCTGGGCCTGCATCCCTGTAGATGTGTTTCTATTGGGAGTATCTCACCAAAAATGCAATTTTTGTTCCAGGGGATGCCTGAAATATGACTTGTATCTTAGTGCAGACTTCTGGGGAAAATCTGTGAGCCAATCACACAAGTAGGAAATGTTTCTGAGGGGATTTGTGTACAGAACACCTCCAGGTAGCCATATTGCATTACATTTTCAGAAAATTACAGTGGCTGCAGATTGAAAAGGAAAGGTCGTTTTTAATAACATTCCATTACAATAGGATTTGTGTCGCAATTGTATACGCTATATAATTTTTTCTTTACTTGCTATTTTTTCCCCCCACGAAAGTGGAGTCACCCTCAGCAGCCCTTGCCTCTTTATCCTACACTGCAGACTTGTCATTTACTTAACCACATGCCGACCGCGCCATAGCCGAAAGACGTCTACATCGCGGTCGGCTTGTTCTGAGTGGACGTCCTGCGGACGTCTTCCTAGAAACTTGCTCCCGCGCGCCCCTGGGGCGCGCACTCGGGAACATCCATGACCGCCGGATCCCGAGGACCCGGCGCATCACGGATCACGGTAAACAGCCGCTGATAGCGGCCGTTTACCACGTGATCGCTCCATCAAATGACGGAGCGATCACATGTACACAAACCGGCGTCACGTCGCCAATCGGTACAGTGAGAGGGGGAGAAGCGGAAAGGGGGAGAGACGGGACCAGCGATGTGGGCTGGATGTGTAGTGCCCACAGCGCTGGTCAGTGCCTGCACATGTGCAATACACTGCCACCACTGTGCAATACTCTGCCACCACTGTGCAATACTCTGCAACCACTGTGCAATGCTCTGCAACCACTGTGCATTGCTCTGCCACCACTGTGCATTGCTCTGCCACCACTGTGCAATACTCTGCCACCACTGTGCAATGCTCTGCCACCACTGTGCAATACTCTGCCACCACTGTGCAATGCTCTACCAATACTGTGCAACACTGCAATACTCTGCCAATACTTGCCAATACTCTGCCAATACTCTGCCAATACTCTGCCAATACTCACCAATACTCTGCAATAATTTTTAATAGAAACAAAGAATTTTTTTTATTTTATTTATTTTTTACCAAATTTTCTGTATTTTTTTATTTATAGCGCAAAAAATAAAAAATCCAGTGGTGATTAAATACCACCAAAAAAAGTTCTATTTGTGTGTGTAGCGGGGTTCTACCCCTTTTAGGCTTAGAGACTACATCTCCCAGAATTCCCCAGGCCCCAGGGCTGCTGACTTCCGCCCGGGAGGCTGCTGGGGGAGGCTATAAAAAGGAAGAGCGGAGACCGCCTCTTCCTCTTGGGACACTTCCTCTTCAGAGGCCTGACAGGACTGGCCTGCCTCTGCTGACAGAGCGTGTGACGCGGAGACTGCAGCCAGCAGAGACACCTGTGCGGACCGGAGGTGAAGGCCTGAAGCCTGGGCCTTGCAGCCGATGGAGTGAGACTCTCACCCCTCAGAGTCCACAGCAGCGGAGCGGAGACTTCCCCTTACTGTCGGTCGGACGGAGCTGATGACCGGAGTGCAGGGCTGTGACTGAGGAGACCGGACGCCGCCATTGAAGAGACAGAGCCGCCATTAGAGGGACCGGATCGGAGGACGGTACCTCAAGGATTGGTGAGAGAGCCTGTAGGCTCAATCCTGCATTGACACACAAGTTTTATGCCTATTGAACTGCTAGGCGCAATTTACCTCAGAGCAGCAATGTTACTTTTTGTGGATTACAAATGACACATTTAAAGCTACATGTGCACCACCTCTACAGATTTAATGCCGGTGAAGAACACTGTACTAGTACAAGGACTGAGCTCTATTACTAGGGATCAGGCCTGGTCCGTTAGGTAGGCGCAGATAGATTTATTGCACCTCAGGGGTGCATAGCAGACGGTCGCCACGCTTGGCGTTCCGTTTCCCCATTGTTAGATTCATATACCTGTGTACATGTTTAAAGTGCATATTGCAGGGACCTGCTAAAGTATTGTGAGATATATGTTTAAATGCATGTTGCTATTCTTTTTCCTTACTGACAAAAGTAAAGCCAGTTATTCTTATTTCAGCAGTCTGCTTGTGAGTTCATACCAATTACACTAGAGTATAAGCTAAGTTTTATGTGCATAGGGACGTACCCCTTTACTAACTGTGCCAGAGTGGGTAGAGCCAAATTGCCGGGGGTTGGTGGAGCTGTACTCAGGGACCCAAAACAAACCAGCGGCTCTCTTAACTGGGGGTAGCGCTACACGTGGGGGCTCGTAATCCGGGATCCTGAGTCAGCGGGAAAAGCCGCCAGAAGGTGCCGGCATGGACCCAATAGAAGTGGGACGGTGGTCCGCAACATGGGCCGCTGACCAGCCGCAGCAGCAGTCATTGAACTGCCAGGGATATGGCAGAGAGAGGCAGTGAAGCAGCTCATAATGTCATTATCCCCATGCCAGAAGTCATGGATAATGGACATGAGAAATGATGCTGGGTACACATACGCCTTAATAGAGTGGAAGGAAGAGATTCCAGAGCAGTTCAGGAGCCACAGCATACAGGCACCGAATGGTCAGGCCTATCAAGTGCTGCATGCGCTGCCGCGGAAGGGAGACTACTCTCCTATGAAAGCCATTCTATCTCCAAAGAAGGAGGAGCAGAAGGGCGCGGAAAGTCCCGCACCCACACACACTACTCTTAGTGCAGAACTGTGTGCTGTTCTAGGGGAAATTGTAACCCAGTGCAGAAGAGACCCCGGGGATTACCCAATGTCGGGATACAGGAAACTCCGGATGTTTTCAGGGAGGACACCTGTACCCTCGGGAGAAGAGGGATTTGAAGAGTGGCTAGATGGTGCCACGCAGGCCCTAGAAGAATGGGAGGTCTCAGAAGGCAGAAAGAAGCAAAGGATTGTAGAAAGCCTAAAAGGACCTGCCTTAGAGGCCATACGCAATCTGAAGACGAGTAAAAAGGATTGCACTGCCCAGGACTACATAGACATCCTGGAAGGTGTGTTTGGTGGGACAGAAAAAGTCACAGAACTTACTATCAACTGGAACACTGTTACCAGAAGACAGGGAGAAGCTGTCAGAGTACATGGGACGCATAGACAAGATCCTGCATAGGATTATCCTGAAGAAGGGGATAGATCCAGGGAAGGTAGATGAAGCCCGTGCAGGTGATGAGGGGAGCCCAACCCTTGGACCCTGTCGCACTAATTCTACGCACCCGGCAGGATGGGAAGAGCCTGGACTACCCTGACCTCATCCGAATGGTCAGAGAAGAAGAGGCCATGTTGGAAGAGAAAAGGGAGAAGCAGGTGATGGGGTCTACAAAGTCTACAGTGGCCACGGTCAGGACGGCCTTAACCCCTGAAAGAGACACAGAGGTAGATGCCCTGAAGTTGCAGATGTCCCAGATGATGGAGATACTGACATCTCTAGTGGCGAAAGAGACGCCCAGTCCCAAGAAAGAAACAACCAGGAGGGAATTGTTTCCAGCTGTTCCAGCACCAGCATCCCCTCTTGACCACAGTGAGATGATTTGCTTTAATTGTGGAGGAATTGGTCATATTGCAGCCATATGTTCCAGTCCCAAGAAGAAGAAGGCAGAAAGCCGCCAGCCGGCGGGAAACGCCAAAGGGCCCCGGTGAAGGAGTCAACCGGGTGCCCATCACCTTCAGTGAGCTCCAAGAAGCACAACAGGAAGAGAAAGCGAGGAGACCAAACCCCTCAGAAGGGGCCCAGGGATCCTCAACCAAGGTGCACTCCAGAGAAAGGGGGCAAGACCCCTCCGGAGAGACACAGCACCCCCAAGCGTGAACTCTTCAAAGTGAGAGATAACAATATCCCTCAACGGGTTCACACTCCCACTAAGAGGGAGAAAATCAATGCATATCAGGCTCAAGAAAGGAGCAAGTGCAAATCAAGTGCTGGTAAAGCGAAGAGTCCAAAGAAGAGGACAGCATCAACTAGGCCCTACCCAGAAGAGCTAGTTGGTCCATCCCCTACTGTACCCATCCAAGTGGAAGGAGTGTACACGAAGGCCCTTCTGGACACTGGAGCACAAGTGACCCTGTTGTACAGGGACTTCTATGACAGATACCTGAGTCATCTGCCAATACAGAAGATAGAAGAGTTGGAGATAAGGGGATTGGGAACTCAGAGCTTCCCCTATGATGGATACTTACCCATCAGATTGACGTTTGACCCATCAGTAGCTGGGAAGTCTGAAGTGTTCGACACCTTAGCAGTGGTGTGTCCCCGCCCACCAGGAACCAGCAAGACGTCCCTGATCATAGGGACAAATACGGACCTAGTCAGAAGACTTCTGACCCCCCTGGTGAAGAAAGAGAATCTTTCAACTCCCAAGATCCATCCCATGCTGAAGGCGGCCTATCAGCGGTTGGTCCTAGAGCAGAAGACCCCAAGTGAGGGGATAGGAAGGGTATGGAGGCTTGGAAAAGAAGGAGCAGTGTTACAGCCTGGAGAGGTGACCTGCATGAGAGCCACGGTGAAACTTACTTGGGAGCAGCCTGGCCCCTTTGTGATGTTGGAACCTGACCCAATGGAGGGTCACTCAGGTCTGGAAGTGATACCAGAAGTAATCTCATTGAAGGACCTGAAGAAGGCTAGAGGAAGAGTCCCTGTCAGTGTGAGGAACCCCACAGAGAGGCCTGTGGAGATCCCTGCCAGGATGCTTCTGGGACAGGTGAGTCCTGCTGTCCCAGTTGGCTGGTCAGAAGTGAAGGGGACGGGTGAAGGAGAAGATGTTTGGAAGAAACTCTCCATGGAAAACCCTAACCTACCTGGAGCTTGGAAAGAGAGAGCCAAGGCCCAGCTGACCAGATGGGAGAAGATTTTCTCCAAAGATGAGTTTGATGTGGGGTGTGCGAGGAGTGCCACCCACCGAATCCGCATGCAAGAGGACAAGCCATTCAGAGAGAGAGTGAGGCGAGTCCCGCTAGCAGATCTGGAGGATCTGAGGGAGCAGCTTGCGGAATTGAAGAAGACGGGAGTGATTAGGGAGTCCAGAAGCCCCTACGCCTCCCCAATTGTGGTAGTCAGAAAGAAGAATGGGTCGTTGAGACTCTGCATTGACTACAGAACTCTCAACAGGAGGACCATTCCTGACCAGTACACCACGCCAAGGATAGAAGATGCCTTACAGAGTTTATCTGGAGCTAAGTGGTTCAGTGTGATGGACTCAAGAGTGGGTATTACCAGATCCCCATGCATCCAGAAGATAGAGAAAAGACTGCCTTCATAACCCCAGTGGGATTCTTTGAGTTCAACAGGATGCCCCAGGGCCTATCTGGAGCTCCTGCTACGTTTCAACGCCTAATGGAAAGGACTGTTGGAGACATGAACCTCATAGAAGTCCTTGTGTATCTGGACGATGTCATTGTCTTTGGAAAGACTTTGGAAGAACATGAAGCCAGGCTGGAGAAAGTACTGAAGAGGCTCAGTGAAGAGGGACTTAAACTTTCTCCAGAGAAGTGTCGGTTCTATCAGTCTTCTGTGAACTATCTGGGACACATAGTGTCTGAAAAAGGAGTGTCTACAGACCCTGAGAAGTTGGAGGCAGTTACTTCGTGGCCAAGGCCCACAACAGTTACAGAACTTCGATCTTTCTTGGGGTTCTGCTCCTACTACCGCAGGTTTGTGGATGGATTTGCCCGCATTGCCAAACCCCTCAACGAGCTGCTGAAGACAGAAGGAGAGGAGGATGGAATAGGGCCTAGGAGGCCCGGTGAATCAGTCCAAGACCAGTGGAATTCAAGGTGTGAGGAGGCTTTCAGAACCTTGAAGAGAAGTCTCACCACAGCCCCAGTTTTGGCCTACGCTGATCCCACTAGACCCTATGAGCTACATGTTGATGCCAGCCATGAGGGCCTAGGTGGAGTACTCTACCAGGAGCATGAAGACCAGCTACGACCAGTGGCCTATGTGAGCCGGAGCCTGACCCCCTCCGAGAAGAACTATCCCACCCACAAGTTGGAGTTCTTAGCCCTCAAATGGGCAGTTGTTGACAAGTTGAGAGACTACTTGTATGGGGCCGAGTTTACTGTAAAGACAGATAACAACCCTTGACCTATCTATTCACCACCGCCAAGCTGGATGCAACTGGACATAGATGGTTGGCGGCGTTGTCTGGATTCAATTTCAGCCTCAAGTACAGACCAGGGGCTGGAAATAGGGATGCAGATGCCCTGTCCCGAAGATCCCATGTCGTGGTCGACGATTGGGAAGACTGGACCCAAGTGGCACCAGATGGAGTGCGAGCCCTTTGTCAGGGGCTGAACTCCAAGCCAGAGGAGGATCCAGGGCTGAAGAAATAGGAGTTACCACAGTGGGAGTCCCAAGTGTTACTGTGGGGTAACTCAACTGGCAGAAGAGTGTCTGCCGAAGCTGTCCAAGAAGGAGCTAAGGTGTGACCAATTGGAAGATCCCATGGGGAGATTGGTCCTGGAAGCCCTGGAAGACAAGAGTCCAGAGGGACTCCGCCTTCACCCTTCTAAAGAAGCTCGCCTACTGAGGAGAGAGTTGGACTGCATGAGGGCCGAAGTGGAGGAGTATTGCCATTCCTGTGCAAGATGCATTCAGAGGAAGACATTACCCCATCAAGCTGCCCCAATGGGCCACCTACAGAGTGAAGGCCCAATGGATCTGGTATGCATTGATTTTCTCTGCCTTGAACCCGATTTGAGCGGATTGGGAAATGTTCTGGTGGTAACCGACCATTTCACTCGTTATGCTCAGGCTTTCCCAACCAAGGACCAGAAGGCCTCTACAGTAGCCAAGGTACTCTTGGAGAAGTACTTTGTTCACTATGGACTGCCACAGAGAATCCATTCAGACCAAGGAAGGGACTTTGAGAGTCGCCTGATCAGGAAGCTACTAGATTCTCTGGGAGTAGAGAAGACTAGAACTACACCATATCACCCTCAAGGTGATGCCCAGCCTGAAAGGTTCAACAGGACCCTATTGAACATGTTGGGAACTCTAGAAACAGAGAAGAAGCAACACTGGAGCCAACACATTTCAGCTCTAGTGCATGCTTACAACTGTACAACAAGTGATGTGACAGGTTTTTCCCCTTACCGACTTATGTTTGGGAGAGAAGCAAGATTGCCAGTGGATTTGGCCTTTGGAATTTCTTTGGACCATGCCTCAGCTGCCTCCCACAAAGGATATGTGGACAGACTGAGGCGCAGTCTGAAGATAGCTTATGAGAAAGCTCAAGCGGCCTCCGACCAGAGGGGGGCCCGAAATAAGAGGAACTTTGACCTGAAAGTTAGAGTACAGGACCTGAAGCCTGGGGACCGTGTACTGTTACGGAACCTAGGGATCCCTGGAAAACACAAGATTGCTGATAGATGGAGATCAGAACCATATATCATCTGTAGAAAACTTCCAGGATTGCCTGTCTACAAGTTGAAGCCAGAAGGAAGATTGGGGCCTTTGAAGACCTGGCATAGGAATCATTTGCTCCCACTCACTGAAGCAGTCAGAATGCCTCCAGTAAGAGATGTACCTGAATCTGTTTCCATTCTGGATACCCCCAGGCCTAACACTAGGTCCCAGACATCCCAAGCTAGGGGTGGACAGGACCCCCAACCAGAAGAAGAAAGAGGAGAACTTGAATGGCTATGGCCTTCCTCAACTCCAGGAAATTCTGCCATAGATCTTCCACTTACTGAGAATGTGGAAGATAACACATTGAACCCAGAAGCCACAGAGTTTGTGCCATTCAGTGATGTGCCTGAGTGCTGGGAAGACATCCCTGGTCTCTACCCAGAACAAGAAGAAGATGTTCCAGAACCAGAGATGTTGCCAGAATGTGTTCCTGAAGAAGTTCCAAGAGAACAGAGAGCTCGCAGAGTTGTGAAGCCTCCCAAGAAGCTAACTTACCCCAAGATGGGAGAAAGTTCAGAGGACTCTGTTACCACAGCAAGGAGAAGTGCTGAGAGCCCTGACCCTTCCGCTGTCCATTTAGTGGAGGGCAACCCCAGCTCACTCTCTGGCACAGTTAAACAGGTCGCACACACTGAAGTGACCTGTCGACAGGACAGCTCCCCATCTCATGCTAATTGGTGGGAAGCTCCTCTGTCCAAATTATGTGAAAATGTTGTTCCCGAGAAAGTTTGTAGTTTGAACACTATCTTTGGGGACCAAAGATTTAAAGTGGGGGGAGTGTGTAGCGGGGTTCTACCCCTTTTAGGCTTAGAGACTACATCTCCCAGAATTCCCCAGGCCCCAGGGCTGCTGACTTCCGCCCGGGAGGCTGCTGGGGGAGGCTATAAAAAGGAAGAGCGGAGACCGCCTCTTCCTCTTGGGACACTTCCTCTTCAGAGGCCTGACAGGACTGGCCTGCCTCTGCTGACAGAGCGTGTGACGCGGAGACTGCAGCCAGCAGAGACACCTGTGCGGACCGGAGCTGAAGGCCTGAAGCCTGGGCCTTGCAGCCGATGGAGTGAGACTCTCACCCCTCAGAGTCCACAGCAGCGGAGCGGAGACTTCCCCTTACTGTCGGTCGGACGGAGCTGATGACCGGAGTGCAGGGCTGTGACTGAGGAGACCGGACGCCGCCATTGAAGAGACCAGAGCCGCCATTAGAGGGACCGGATCGGAGGACGGTACCTCAAGGATTGGTGAGAGAGCCTGTAGGCTCAATCCTGCATTGACACACAAGTTTTATGCCTATTGAACTGCCTAGGCGCAATTTACCTCAGAGCAGCAATGTTACTTTTTGTGGATTACAAATGACACCATTTAAAGCTACATGTGCACCACCTCTACAGATTTATTGCCGGTGAAGAACACTGTACTAGTACAAGGACTGAGCTCTATTACTAGGGATCAGGCCTGGTCCGTTAGGTAGGCGCAGATAGATTTATTGCACCTCAGGGGTGCATAGCAGACGGTCGCCACGCTTGGCGTTCCGTTTCCCCATTGTTAGATTCATATACCTGTGTACATGTTTAAAGTGCATATTGCAGGGACCTGCTAAAGTATTGTGAGATATATGTTTAAATGCATGTTGCTATTCTTTTTCCTTACTGACAAAAGTAAAGCCAGTTATTCTTATTTCAGCAGTCTGCTTGTGAGTTCATACCAATTACACTTAGAGTATAAGCTAAGTTTTATGTGCATAGGGACGTACCCCTTTACTAACTGTGCCAGAGTGGGTAGAGCCAAATTGCCGGGGGTTGGTGGAGCTGTACTCAGGGACCCAAAACAAACCAGCGGCTCTCTTAACTGGGGGTAGCGCTACACGTGAAAAAAAGGACACAAAATTAATTTGGGTACAGTGTTGTATGACTGAGTAATTGTCATTCAAAGTGTGAGAGCACCGAAAGCTGAAAATTGGTCTGGTTAGGAAGGGGGTTTAAGTGCCCAGTGGGTAAGTGGTTAAATGAGCCCCTAAACTAAATTAATTAAACTATCCATGCTAAATTCACCCCCCTCTCACAAAAAGGAAAAAAAAAAAGAAGAGTATATTTTTTCAAGTTTATTTTGCCTAAAAAGCTCAATGAATATAAGTGAGGCATGCCACTGATGGCAAAATCAGTTTTGCACTACCAATTCAGTTTGGACAAAATCACTCTGCTCATTTCTATTCATTATCAGAGGATATCTCATAGCTCTGTTTTTCCGTATGGGCACATGTACATTATGTCCACTTTTGTATAATTAAACCATATCTTGGACTATAGCAGGTGTTCATGTGTTGCATTATCTAGGGAACTCTGTGTCCTCTGACTCTGTCCTACTGCTTTGGTTATTATTGGCAGCAGTGAATGAAGCAGAGAAGAAGCAAAGAGTATAAGCAAACACACGAGAGAATTTGCAAATATACATACAGTCAATGGAACACTGAAAACAGGCACGCATGCAATTCAAGTTTCTTAGAAAAAAGGCATGGAAATTTAACTATTATGTATAGGTAGACCTTAAGCAGTTTCACAGTACTTAGATAAAAAAATATAATGATTATGCTGATAGCAATAACAATAACAACAATTACTAGTATTGTTAGCAGAAGTAGTAATATTAGGTGCTGCTGAAGACATTACAAATCACAAATCTCCAAATGTTCTTTCTGTCTAACAAAAAGCTTAAAGCGGAATATCACTTTCTCAATCAACGATGACTATTTTGAATCCTTATGCTGCTAGCATTAGTAAATAAATAGGAAAGTATATTATATTTATTTGTTTAAAATTTGTTTATTTTAAATGTTTCAATTACTTTCTGGTTTTCTGGTCTTATCTTCAGGTTTTCTTATTTAACCACTTCAATACAGGGCTTTTAAACACCCTTCCTTACCAGAGCACTTTTTGCGATTCGGCACTGCGTCGCTTTAACTAACAATTGCGCGGTCGTGCGACGTTACACCCAAACAAAATTGACGTCCTTTTTTTCCCACAAATAGAGCTTTCTTTTGGTGGTATTTGATCGCCCCTGCGGTTTTTATTTTTTGCGCTATAAACAAAAGAAGAGCGACAATTTTGAAAAAAAACACAATATTTTTTACTTTTTGCTATAATAAATATACCATTTTTTAAAAAAAAAAAAATTTTTTTCCTCAGTTTAGGCCGATACGTATTCTTTACATATTTTTGGTAAAAAAAATCGCAATAAGCGTATATTGATCGGTTTGCGCAAAAGTTATAGCGTCTACAAAATAGGGGATAGATTTATTGAATTTTTTTTTTTTTTTTTTTACTAGTAATGGCGGCGATCTGCGATTTTTTTTTCGTGACTGCGACATTGCGGCGGACACTGCGGACACTTTTGACACATTTTTGGAACCATTCACATTTACACAGCGATCGTTGCTATAAAATTGCAATGATTACTGTGTAAATGTGACTGGCAGGGAAGGGGTTAACACTAGAGGGCGCTGGAGGGGTTAATGTGTTCCCTGATAGGAGTGATTCTAACTGTAGGGGGAGGGGACTCAAGGGGAGGAGACCGATCATGTGTTCCTCCGTACTGGGATCACATGATCGGTCTCCTCCCCGCTGACAGGACGTGGAGCTGTGTGTTTACACACACAGCTCCACGGTCCCGCCCGGTCCCGTTGTTTTAACGGGCAATCGCAGGTGCCCGGCGGACATCGCGGCCGCCGGGCACTCGCACCGGGTCCCGAGCCCCCCAGGCGGCCGGGAATCCGAGGACGTCATATGACGCCCACCCAGGATGGTAGATCCACCTTGTGGGCGTCATATGACTATACGCGGGTATTGAAGTGGTTAAGCACAGCCTCCTGTCTGTATGCACACGGTTCGGAAATTCTGACCACAAAATCCGTCTGCTTTTTATCGACGGATTTGTCCGACACTGGTGTTGCATACACGCGGTCGGAGTGGTGACGTTCGTTGTGTACGACGGAACTACGTAGAGGGTAGTAGCCAAAAGCTTTGGTCTCATATTTTGATCTGAGCATGCGTGGCACTTTGTCCGTCGGAATTCTCTACACACGATCGGAAAAATTCTGATCAGATTTTGATGTTGGAAAATTTGACAGCAGGATCTCAATTTTTTCCGTCGGAAATTCAGACGGAAAAAGTCTAGTGGAGCCCACACAAAAGTCCAGTGGAGCCCGACAACATGATCCGATCGGACATTTTCTGTTGGAATTTCCGACCGTGTGTACAGGGCATAAGAGTGTTGAATCCTCCTACCCTTAGCCCATTCCCAACCTCGACCCTCGGGACCCTAACCACCGCAGACCGATAACAAGCCTGAACAACATCTCCAAGATTATGGAGAAGGCGGTAGTACAACAGATACAACGCCACCTGGACACACACAAACTTCTGGACCCTCTACAATCAGGCTTCCGCCCAGGCCATGGTACAGAAACAGCACTCCTGAAGATATGGGACGACGCCCTCGAAGCAGCAGATGACGGAGAATCATGTCTCCTGGTACTGTTGGACCTCAATACAGCGTTTGATACTGTGGACCACAATACTCTACTCATTCGCCTCACAGAAGTAGCAGGAGTCACAGACTCAGATCTACAATGGTTCGCATCCTTCTTAGGAAATCGTTCTCAGATAGTGAAACTAGGCGCTTTCACCTCTGAAACCCGGGCAATCTCTTGTGGAGTCCCTCAAGGATCACCCTTGTCGCCAGTGCTCTTCAACATATACATCCGCCCACTCCTCAAAATCATCAGAAGATGAGACCTCTGCTTCCACTCATACGCTGACAACACGCAATTATATTTTCGTATCACCGGACAAAAAGACCATCATCAGCAATTAGAAAAATGCCTCACTCTGATAGACGACTGGATGACCACTAGCTCAAAAACAGAACTTCTTATTCTACATGCAAACCAAAACTCCCGAACCAAGATCCCTTGGACACCACCCACCCTCTTTGGACAGACCATCCCCCCAAGGACCAAGGCCAAGAGTCTTGGAGTCATTTTTGAAATGTCTATGGATGCACAAATAGGAGCTGTAGTCAGTGGTTCTCACCATCTGCTCCGCCTGCTACGCAGACTCATCCCCTTCATTCCAAACGAGAACAAAGCAGTGGTAGTTGGAACAGTCATTAATTCACGACTTGACTACGCAAACTCCCATTATATAGGATTAACCCAATATCAACTTGCACGCTTACAACTTATCCAAAACACGGCGGCAAGGCTGATAACAGGAAAAAAAACTGGGAATCCATCTCCCCTTCCCTGAGGAGCCTACATTGGCTAACCGTGAAGAATCGGGTCGCATTCAAGACACTCTGCCTCACCCACAAATGTACCCATGGAGACGCTCCTCAATACCTTCTCAAGAAAATAAAACACTACACACCCAATTGCAGTCTTCGATCGGCTAACCAAAACCTCCTCCTCATTCCCAAATCCCGCTACATATCAAAGGGGGAACAGAGATTCACTGTCCAAGGACCACGGCTATGGAATGCTCTACCAACCTACATCTGAATGGAAGAAAACCATCAGGCCTTCAGGAAAAAACTCAAGACCTACCTCTTCTAAGAAGCTTGACAACAAAGCACGAATACAGCTCCTTGAGGCTATTCAGTTCGCTTTGTAGCGCAATACAAATTATTCATTCAGTCATTCATTCCATCCCTGAACCCTTCATGACTATTTTTCAGCTGCAAGTAGAAAAATCTCAATAGAAGGTGAGGTTTCATGTTTCCTGAACTATACAGAGCCTTCTAATTCTTCTCAATATCTCCTGTAACCCCTTTTGCCTGCAGCTATCTTGCTGAATTTAGCCATAAATGCCCAGAGGTGGGTCAAAGAAAATAACAAAATATGAAAAAGTAATCTCAATTTGTACCATCTGAGGCTTGGTGCTGCCTTAAGTACTGGCCCAAGAGTGCCAAATGGTACAAAAGATCTTGACTTTGATCCAGCAATATAGCAGCAACCACAGCAAAGTGCAGAAAAAGTCAGGTGAAGACACACCTCTCCCTCTTTGAGATATGCACATAAACTGAGTGTAGCCCAGCTTAGGCAGAATTACTAGCTGACAAAACCAATCCTACATACAGCAATCCCTACAAATACTGCAATTTTGTCAGAAGCAGGCTAAAAATTTTTTTTAATTTGAAGTATTTTCATACATGCGTGGTCTTAAATATAAGTGTGATTATAAAAATGCTGCCTGCCATTAGCATTTACTTATATGCATGAGGGTGCACAGAATCATTGTAAAATCTGCAAAGCAAGAGATAGAACTTACAGAAAGCTCTCTGTGTGCAGCAAGCAGCTGGGGAAGTGTGTTTTAATTTTCTTTAATAATTCTTTATTTTCACAATTTTCTTCATATACAAAATTCATCACATTTATAATGAAGTATTTAGACAAATACATCTATTCAAATTCGAATTACATTTTTCCCCCCACGGCCCCACCCCCCCCCCCCCCCCCCTCTAATAGAAAAAAAAAAAAAAAAAAACCCTACCCCGTCTCGCTCACCCTCCCCCGTTCCCCACAGTATTTCCTTCCATTATCCTAAAATATTGTTCTGTTTCCCTGAACTCAATCCATTGTTGCCATATCCTCTGATATTTTTCTTCTAGATTCTCTAAGGTGTATAGCGAGAGTTCTATTATTCTTGTCCTCTCCACCCTCTCTACCCACTCTTTCATTGAGGGTGTCTCCTGAAGTTTCCAGTAGCAGGGGATTAGGGCTTTGGCTGCATTTAATAGATAGGGGATGAGGTTCCTAGAGTGTCTTCCCTCTCCACTCTCTGTATCATGGAATAAACATACCCATGGGAGCTTCTTCAACCTTACTTGAGTTATTTTAAAAATTATTTCTATTATTTGCTCCCAATATTCCTTTATTTTCGGGCAGTACCACCACAGGTGTGAGAAAGAACCCACTACCTCGCACCCTCGCCAACAATTAGGAGAAATATCTCCGTTGTAGGCGTTCACTCCTTGAGGAGTTACATACCACCTAGCTAGGAGTTTATAGGACATTTCTACTGAATGTATATCTTTTGCTGTTGAGAAAACCCGTCCTAAGATCTTGGTCTTCTGATCCTCGCTATTTAGTGGGCCGATCTCACTTTCCCATTTGCCTAAATACGGGGGATATTCGTGTTCCGCCGCTCGCAACAAAATTTTGTACGTCTTTGAGATTCTTTTCTCGCGGTTGTTGGGGGAATCCATTAATTTTTCTAAGGGCCTAAATTCTATCCTACCCCGTAGGGGTTTTGGGAGTGTCTGTGTGAAGTGTTGAATTTGGGTGTAGCGCCATTTGTCTAGTGTTCTATGTCCCCATTTCGTGATAATCTCATTGTAAGTGCTAATTCTATTCCCTTCCATCACATCTATCAACCTTAAATTCTCTTTATTGGACCATCTACTAAAATATATGAACTCCTCCTTACCTGGAGGAAAGAAATTTGTGTCTAATAATGGAATTAGTGGGGAATTGTAATCCCAATTGTGCCTTTTGTGGATAGCATCCCAAATTTTTAGTGAGTGCCTTGTGAGTGCTGTTGTATTTAGTGCTAAGTGTCTATAGTGAGGGGGTATCCATATAATTTCTCCTAATCTTGTTCTGCTTAACTTTCTTTCGAGTTCCACCCAACTTTTATCCTCATAATTGTGGCTCCAGTCTATTATTCTAGCGATTGCAACTGCTTCGTAATACTTTTTGAAGTCCGGGGCAGCAAGCCCCCCTCTTCCTTTTTCTCTTACTAATGTATCGAATGCAATGCGCGCCCGTTTACCCGCCCAGATGAATTTTGTTATTATTGACTTTATTTTCTTCAGGTATGACTGAGGGAGAGAAATTGGGATCATTTGGCAGGTATAAATGAATAAGGGGAGAGTGAACATCTTGACCGCGTTTATCTTCCCCATCCACGAGAGGACTTTATATTGCATTCCTCTAAGTTGCTTTTTGATTTTATTGATCAGCGGGATATAGTTGTGGTTAAAGAGGTTATCTACTTGAGACGTTAATTTTATTCCCAAATAGTTGAGCTCCTTTCTGCACCATTTAAATTGGAATCTAGATTGTATGGCGCTCTGTTCTTGTATTGGTAGGGTTAGATTTAATATCTCGGATTTAGACATGTTCACTTTAAAGTTCGACAGTTTCCCATATTGTTTTAATTCTTTCATAGCCATTGGGATAGATATTCTGGGGTTGGAGATATAAAGCAACAGGTCATCCGCAAACGCCGATACCTTATACTCCCTTTCTCCAGCTCGGATTCCCCGGATGTCAGGATTCTTGCGGATCGCTGACAATAGGGGTTCTAGGGTAATTATAAATAAAAGAGGGGAAAGTGGGCACCCCTGTCTTGTCCCATTAAACAAGTCGAGGGGGGAAGACAGGGTCCCATTGACTCTTATTTTTGTTGTCAGATGCTGATAGAGGGCCCCGATCCATTTCATCATCCTATCGCACAGTCCCATATAATTCAGTGTTTCCAGCAAGAATACCCAGTTGACCCGGTCAAAGGCCTTTTCGGCATCAATTGACATTAGGACTGAAGGCGCCCCTCTTCTGACGGCTTCTTGAATCAGCATTATTGCTTTCAAAGAGTTATCTCTACCTTCCCTCCCCTGCACGAACCCAGCTTGGTCGTTATGTATCCATTCTGGCAGATATAACTTCAATCTTTCGGCGATTATTTTTGCAAATAGCTTTATGTCCGAGTTTAATAAGGAGATTGGCCTATAGCTTTCTACTGCCGTCGGGTCTTTCCCCTCCTTTAAGATCAGAGTAATATGTGCCAGTAATGTCTCATCTCTGAATTTCTCACTTATCCCTATTGCATTAAAATATTTGCATAGTCTAGGTGCTAACTGCTTGGAGAACTTTTTATAATATATAATAGAGAACCCGTCCGGACCCGGGCTACCTCCTGGGGCTGTATTGGCTATTGCTCTTTCTACTTCTTCTACCGATATCGGTACTCCAAGTGCCTCCATTTCTTCCATTTTACCCTTTGGGAAGTCTATGTGTCGAAGGTATTCCCTAATTTCCTCCCGCCATTTCCCTTCGTTTTGTTTGTGTTCAATATTGTATAAAGTACTGTAGTATTTATGGAATGTATTTGCTATTTCCGGGGATGATATCAAGATCTCGCCGTTTGCGTCTCTAATCTTCTCTATGAACGTCCTGTTCTTTTTTTCCTTGACCCTATTGGCCAACCATTTACCTGCTCTATTCCCCCACTGATATCTCTCTCTCTTTAAAATATGAATTGCGGCGATCCTCTCTTGCTCAACGTATTCTGCTAGCTCTCTTTTTTTGGCAATCAGGTCTTGTTTCTCCGGGATTCCTTTCGGTCTTGTTTTCTGCTCTAGCTCATGTATATCCTTATATAACTCCTTTTTCCTTTTTACCCTTGCTTTTTTTTTCCCTGCTCCGATGCCTATTAAGCTTCCCCTTATCACCGCTTTATGAGTTTCCCAAACTGTTGAGGCCGAGACCTCTGGTGACTCATTTAAAGTGAAGAAAGTTTCTAATTCGAGTTCTATCTTACTAATTGACTCTTGGTCTTGCAACAATGTGACATTGAGTTTCCAGTTTGTTCCAGGTCCACAGTCCCCCTTTATATCCAGGTGGATTTTCACTGGGGCGTGATCAGATAAAGTCATTGTTTTTATTTCTGCTTTCCTGAGTAGCGGGACCAGCTGATGTTCTATAAAGATATAGTCTATCCTGGAGAAGGAACTGTGGACCTGGGAGAAACAGGTATAGTCTCTGTCTTTTGGATGTAATATTCTCCAAGTATCTTGTAACTGCCAATTACCCAATGCTTTAATGACTTTTTTCTTCCTTTGTTCTGTAGCTTGGGACCTACCTACTGAGGTGTCTAATTTTGGGTCTATGCTCCAGTTAAGGTCTCCTGCCAGAATAAGTTTACCTTCTTTAAACCCCTCGAGTTTGCTTAATACTCTCCTGAGGAATTTATCCGGGTTTTTGTTTGGTGCGTAAACATTTACAATTGTACATTTCGTATTGTGTAACATACCTTTTATACATAAGTATCTTCCCTCTGGGTCCACAAGACGCTCCTCCAGCTTAAATTTCATTAACCTACTAAAACCGATTGCTATACCTCTCGAGTAAGGCGATGAGGAATCCGCATAATACCATAGTGGAAAATGAAACAAATTTAATCTAATACCTGAACTGTAGGTTATATGTGTCTCCTGTAGGCATACAATGCCTGCCTCCAGGAAGAGAAGTTCGTCATTTACCCTATGCCTTTTTTTTTTTGAATTTAGCCCCCTTACATTATATGTAATGAAATTTATCCCCTCCATATTAGTTTTTTAGAGAGGTGGCCTATAGCGCGTTTTGTGGAGCCAGGGACAATTTCTGTACTGTGTCGGCGGTGGGTGAGCGAGACCCCCAAAAAAAAAAAAAAAAAAAAAAAAAAAAAAAAAAGGAACCCCCAAACATAACCCCCCCCCTCCCCTTCCTCCCCTCCCCCCCGTTCTGAAACGATACACCCTGACGGGTTGGACAGAACCCCCCATAATCGTTTGATGTATGGATCCGGCTGACTCTTCCATAGTGTCGCCTACATTCCATCTTCTCCCTAGGGCTCATTCCGTGGCTATGTATGCCCTCCCCGTCACCCCCCCCCCCCCTCCCCCCTGCTCCACCTCCCTCTCTCCCCCCCGCCCTTCATATTTCATCTTTAGATTACTGTTTTCTTTACTTAAGTTACTTAAGTCCCACCGACCTCTAGTGGATCCTCAACTTCCTCTCTCCCCCCCGGCTCTCCCCCTCCCGTCACCCCTCCCCGGCCGTTCGTGTTGGGGGGGCCAGATACCCTCCTCTACTCCCCACTCCAACATGGTTGGGGGTGGATCAATTCCTAGGCGTTCACAAAACCCTCCCACTTCCTCCGGGAAGAGCAGGACCACAGATCGTCCATCCCTTTTCCCCACTAGACATGCTGGGAACCCCCACTGATAGGGGATCTCCGCTGTCCTTAACGATGAGGTCAGGGGTTTAAGTCGCCACCTTCTTCTCAGCGTCTCAGGGGCAAGGTCTGCATAGATCTGGAGCTCTGCTCCCCCAAACGGAACCCCTTTGAGTGTTCTAATCTTGCTCATAATCCGGGTCTTCTCTTCCGGATAGTGGAACCTTATTATTACGTCCCTCGGGGCGTCTGGACTTCCTCTCGGGGCTCGCCCCAACCTATGTATTCTATCTATTTTCAAAGTATCTGTGGCTTCTCTGTCTAAGAAGGGATTAAATAGTTGCTGTGCAATATTTCTCAATTCCGTGTTGCCATATAACTCAGGGAGACCTTCTATACGGAGATTCTTCCTTCTGCTTCGATTCTCTTGGTCTTCTAACTTATATAGCAACAACCTATTAGATCTCTGGAGGGTATTCATCTGTTCTGCTATTTCTGCTAGCTTTTGGTCATAGATCTCTAACCTATCTTCCACCTCTTCTACTCTCCCCAGGACTAATCCTATATCTCCCCTTAGGGCTGCGATTTCCCCTTTCAGAGATGTTTCTAAGTTTAAAAACATCTCTGAAAGCATCTCTCTAATTTGTGGCATCCCCTCTTGGGGTGTGGACCGCGTGGTTCTACCTATCTCCATGTCTCCTCCCTCCGCTCCCCTCTCCACCTCTCTAGTCTGAATTTCCTCTTGTCCTAGGGTTGGGTTTAGTGGGGTTTTATCATCTGCCTTCGGTCCGGATATTTTTACTCCATTTGCCTTCCCTCCTTTGCTTTCATCTGGGCCCCTCTGCCTGTTTAAGCCTGATCTTAGGGGTGCTCCTCCTTGACTCAATCTAGGGCCCCCCTGTCCCTCCTCCGTCGTGCTTGTATTAGTGGCCATATATCTCTGGATACCTCCCGGGCTTTGGGTTGGTGGTATGGGTTTGCCAGTTTTGCTTGTTTTACCCCTCATACTCATTGCTGTCCTTGTTTTCTGCTTAGGGTGGTTACGAGGTCCTATACTTCCTCTTGTATTCCCCTTACTGTCACCTCTTTCTTTGCTAATCTGGGTTTGCCTGGGGGGGTGCGGGGTACGGGGTATATTTTGAATAGGTTACTTCGATCAAGGTACAATCGGATGTAAAAACATTACATTCCCTTTACCCACGTCTTACCCCCACTTTTACCCCACCTAGAGTAAATTTATACTATACACCAGAATACAAAAGACACCCAGCGGGAAGATTAACCACAAAGGGCAGGCAACAAACACAAAAGAAAAAACAACTTTTGTCAGATGGCTTAATATGTCTCTTGCCCTTGTCTCTTGGACCTACTTTCCACAGGGGGGAAAAAAAAAAAAAAAAAAGAAAAAAAAAAAAAAAAAAGAAAAAAAAAGGGGAGAGTAAGTAGAGTATGGGGGCAGAAGCAAATGTCAGAAAGAACCTGTGCGGACTGGAGGGGCTTGAAAAAAAAAAAAAAAAAAAAAAGAAAAGAAGGGGGTACAGGGGGGTCAAGCAAGCAAGGTGGAAGGCACGGCCCCTGCTTTGATGGAGGTTTTCCAGACAGTCCGTGGTCACTGTACCCGCTCTCTTGGCTCTGGATTAGGGGTTTCTTGGGAGTCAACCCTTGGGGTCTGTACTTACACCCCAGGGTGACCCTCTCTAATGTCTCTCAAGAATGTTTTCCTTTCGGGGTTCCTGGTCCTGGTGTGCTCTAGTACTTTAGGTGGCGGGGGGGAGAACACAGCTAAGGTAATGCCGGGGTTATCCTGGGGGTCTCAGGGGGCTGTTACTTTCGATTTCCGGCAATCCATCCCTCGGCACCCCGCTCCTCTTGATATATCTCCTCCTAGGGCCCCTACTCCAATCCCTCTTGTTGTAAGGCCACTCTTGTGTTAGGGAAATCCCAGTCCATTAAGGTAAAATATGATTGTCTGTGGAAAGTTCCCCTCCTGGGACGCTAAGCTCTTCCTGCCCCCGGTAGAGGAATTAATGTAAAGGTTAGCTAGTGTCCGTCTTTGAATTATGCTGAATTGTGCTGTCCCACTAGTTTTTTTTTTTTTTTTTTTTTTTTTAGAAATAGGGGTATCTTTGTTCTGATTATTGTAATGCTCCCCCTGAGTCCGTCCCCCTGCGTCGTTCCCATCAACGGGGGTTTAAAATGAACTGGCTGGCCGGCGGTAGGGGGGGGGCGGGGGGGCCCATGCAGCGTCCCTAGTATTCTTGTCGGAATAGGGGCTATCCACTTTGCTGGGTCTGGGTCTGCAATATTTGACCTGTGTTCCTATGCTCACCGCACCCCTAACAAGGGGGGTTGTGCAGCGCGGATATTCTTCTGCTGTCCTGAAAAGCCATATGCCTATTCATGTCTCCCAGGGGGGGTGCTTCTCTGGTGGGGCATATATCAGGAGAACAAAATTGTCACTGGCCCAAGAGCCACTCACCGCTCCTGGCATCAGATAGGGGGGTCGGGGTTCAGTCCATCCACTGTGGGTTCGTACCCACGCTCTCTGGTGCTTCCTGAACTTCTGGCGGGGATCTGCGTCCTTGCAGGGGTCAGGTCCGGTTCGGTACAGCTGCAACTGGGGCTACTCCGGCGGGTACCTGATGCCGTGGATGTCGTGGCCGCTGCCTGAGGGTTCTGGTGTCCTCCGGTGTGCCGAGGGAGAGCCCGCAACAAGCAGGTGGGGGGGTCCCTCAGTGCGGTCGGTGGGCTGGTGGCGGGCAGGTCAGCCCCGTTCCTCCCCGGTCATCTCCGCGCATAAGTTGTAGTGCCTGGGATGGCGGGGAGCCGAAGCCGAATCTTCAGCGTGGCAGGGCGGGCGCGGGCTTCAGGCGAGCCGCATACACGCTATCACGTCATGACGCCACCGTCGTGCACATGTCTACCTTTCCATGTAATTTCTGTGACAACATACCAGAAAAAGGACACTGCTTACCTGTAAAGGGACATATATTTATTTATTTTATTTATTACAGGTTCTTATATAGTGCCGTCAATTTACCTAGCAGCACTTTACATATAGATATTGTACATTCACATCAGTCCCTGCCCTCAAGGAGCTTACAATCTAAGGTCCCTAACTCAAATTCATACATACACATACTAGGGCCAAGTTAGACAGGAGCCAGTTAACCTACTGTATAAGGTAATAATAGCTGTATTAGGGCATTGTAACCACACAGTTTATTGCTGTATGTGATATACTTTTTATTTGTACTAAAATATTTTGGAAAACGTACCCCCTTTTTCCATTTCAAGTAGCACTGGTAAACTGCCTTACTGCAATGCACAAAACAAGGTGCCGTGCATTGCTGGTACCCCAACACAATTAGCACCTAAACATCATCAAACATGATGCCAGTATGTTAAACCCTGCATTGCGGTGTGCTGACACTTATAAAAATGCAGTTTTCAATGTTTAAGATGAAGTTTGATGCATGATCATATTCCAGTTGCTCCATGCAAACTCTGATATGCATTTTCCAATATTTATTGTACAGCTGGTTGTGACCTGGGTAGACGTCACGTTTTTTCATTACATTGCATCTTACCCGTGGAAAAAATAAGCCAACAAAAAAACTTTCTAGTGGAGATGAATGTGTTTGTTGGTCACATGTTGTGTGACCAACAAATAATTGGAATTGATTTCATATTTAAAAACGTTATAATGGATGAGACTCAAATTGAGTATTTGATTTGTCAGATGTTCTGCTGGGTATCAAAGATACGTTTTGTTTTCAGTGCCTCACTGTCTCTTTCTCAGGTAAGGTGTTGTTTCTGAAGTGTAAAAAAAGTTAAATTCCAACCTCACTCTGCCCAAGGTCATTTTAATGAAAATTCCTTAGTCCATGCCAAAGGGATAGAGTTGCTCCTAATCCTCCAGCAACCCATTATTTGATCCCAAGACCCACTGGGGATTATTGTTGTGTGTCTGCTAAAGCTGCAGTCACACTACAGTGGTAAGAGTTACAAGGGACCCATTAACAAACATTTCACCTCGTTCCTGTTCAATTTTATTTAAGTGAATTAAGTCCCTGAAAAGTTGGCAAATTAAACATGAATGTATTTCTTTAAAGCCGATTTTTTGCTCTGTTGTACTTATGCTACATGAACATTCAATTATATATTACAAAGTATTAGTATAATACAGTATATTCACACATTAACCAGTTATAAGTTGCAATTTTTTAAATGTTTCCATGCCTAATGCTGAAATTAAAGTGCAACCCTAAGAAAGTAGTAAAATAAGCACCCAACCAACCCATATAAATATACATCAAATGCAAAAGTGCAAAAATGGTAGCTGCTTAGGTCATTTTGAAACCAGCAAAAGAAGAAAAGTGCTGGGGATGCTCTTTATATTATTTATACTATTCACAGCCCATGTGAACCTTTCTTCATTAGTTTCAAAAAGCCATAAATGCTTTGTTTGTATTTGGTACAGACACACACTACTAGACTTCAGCTGTCTTGTAAATGTGATTTCTAGGCTTTTGGTGCCCTACTGTACCTTTAAGGAGGAAGGGGGGCCTCCAGGTGAGCATGTTTTTAGTTTGTGCATGCTTATATACTGTATGTCCCATAGTTGGGAACTCAAATATTTTTGTGTTATGGGCCACATTTATCCTTGGCCTTGGCATGGTAGTGTGACTTCACTGTCATGATGAAAGCAATCTTGACTAAACGGCATGTGTCCTTGACAGCAAGACCACTGAGGTAGAAGGTGGATGACATTGGACGTCATCCAGCTTACAAGGTACCTAGTGGCCATTGGAGGAAGGGCAAAAATATGCACTCCTTCTGTGCGCAGCACAGATGCAGAAACAACAAAAAAGGAAGGCTGCATTGCAGGAGAGAGATTACAACAAAGCTCAACAAGTGGTTGTAAAGGCACAAGATTCTTTCCCTTCATGCATTCTATGCATGAAGGGAAAAAAACCTTCTGTGTACAGATGCCCTCCAGCCCACCTAATGCTTGCCTGAGCCCCCTCTCGATCCAACGATGTCCACGAGAGCCTTGACTCCTGATTGGCTTTTGGCAGCAGTGGGAGTCATTGGCTCCCACTGCTTTCAATCACAGCCAGTGAGCCAATCAGGAGACGGAGGGGGCAAGGCTGCACTTCGGCTCCGTGTGTGAATGGACACACAGAGCCGCTGATTGGAAGAATGACTGCTTGGGTGCACCCGGCAGGAGGGAGGGGCCAGGAGCGCCGGTGTGGGACCTGAGAAGAGGAGGATCTGGGCTGCTCTGGGCAAAACCATTACATGTTTGTTATAAAAAAAAAACTAGACTTTACAATCACTTTAAATAAAAATGTAACACTAAAGTTGGGCTTCAGGCCCTTTGTCTTAAAGGCTATAATGGGATGCATGCGGATTAGTAAATTGACATATCAAGGCCAGCCATTTTATTAGCCTATGCAGCAATTAGGGGTAGCACAGTACTACGCAACTTGCGTGGTAGTGGAAATATCAGACTGCATCATGCCACAAGGGGAGAAGAAAATCTTATGTCCTGGGAAAAAATCATACATACTGTATACCTTGCCTGGCTCAAGTCTTCAGTCTGGTGATCCACCATGTCATCATGAAATATGGGGGTTCTTCAGGCCAGGCCAGAAGGGTCTGTGACCATTTTAGGTGTCCCAGAAGTGATATACCTAGCTGAAAAGTGCCTTCCTGGTCTAGGAGGGTGGGTTTGGCCTTAAAAATCCTTACTCCAAACAAAAGTTTTTTTTTTAGCTGTAAATCAAGGAAGAGTCAATATTTCTGTTAGGTGGTTATCTTTGTCTGAGTTTTTTCTTCACTTCTGTACCCCGTGACAACAGGACACAAGGGGAGTGGTTGTCAAAGACACAAGAAGTCACAGAAAGCAATACAATTATTGTCAGAAGTTCTAATCCCTCCGTGCTGTACTAAAATTTGTTTAAGTTTTTCTTTTTTATCTGGGTATTCCTTGGAAAGATTTTAGAGGAAGTGAGGGGAAATATCCCCAATAGAAGCACAAACAGTGATAAAGACAACAAAAAGTTTCTAACCCCTATTTTTTTTCCAAAGAAAAATAATGAGTTTTGGCAGGGGTTGGGTTTTAGGGTTTATTACCTATAAATCTTATTGAACGTTATCTTGCTAGCCTAGCTTTCCTTTCACATCTCTGGCATGTCTATAGAAAGTCTGTGCCAGTTTGAGCCACAGTTTTCAATGCATAGATAAAAAAAACTATTCAGTAGGTTTTATGCCCATATAACCTATTATTCCCAAATTACTACAACGTTACATATCTTAAAAGAAGCAATCTTAGCAAGCATTGTAGAGGTTTTCTGTACCCTTGAAGTTAAAAATTGACTATATAAAACAAAACAGATGGCATAGTAACTATGCAATTACTTGGAAAAGACATTGTTTCAGTGAGAGTGTAATGCTCTGTATACAGTAGTAAAAATGATAGATACAAAATATGTTTTAATTACGACAATGCTGCAACACAGAGCTTTCATTGTTACATTTCTTAACCTTTGTCTCTTTGCCACAATAGAGCTACTATGAATTAAATGAAAAGGACCTCTAGAATATTTACTGTCTTGTAAAGCAAAAGTCATAAATCATATTTCAAAGCTATGAAACACAGGTTAACAGTTTTTTTCAAACTGTATTTTAAACGATAACTACATTAACCGCTTGCTATCCACCCCATAGCACTTTTACTGCTACAGGGCGGCAGCTATTTGCCGGAACATATATATATACAGTATGTGATTCTGGACTTCCACCTGCAGGGGGCATGTGCGCATCCCCCGACGGGCTGCTTCTGCTGTGATAATTCACAGCAGAAGCCGATCTGTGGGTGTCGGGAATTCGATGTCCTCCGACACTCGCCGATCGACGGCAATACACAGAAAACTGAATTATAAACAAGGCAGATCGCTGTTCTTACAGGGGGGAGGAGAATGGCTGCTGTGTTCCTGCAAAGCAGGGATTAGAATCCATTGCTTCCCCTAGTAAAAGAAGCACACAGTTAACACATACACACATACACTGGCTAGGCACATAGTTAACCCCTTGATCACCCTAGATGTCATTAGTACAGTGGCAGTGCAAATTTTCAGAACTGATCACTGATTTAGTGTCACTGGTTCTCACAAAGTGTCAAAAGTGTCAGTTAGTGTCAGAATGTCTGCGGCAATATCACAGTCCAGCTATAAGTTGCTGATCACTGTATAACTAGTATAAAAAATTATTAAATAAAAATTGCATAAATATTTCCCATAGTTTGTAGATGCTATAACGTTCATGTTAAACCAATCAATATATGCTTATTGGGATCTTTTTTTTTATCACAAATATGTAGCAGAATACATATTGGCCTAAATTTATGAAGAAATTACATTTTTCAAATTTTTTTATTGAATGTGTTTTATATGCAAAAGTAAAAAATATTAGCTTTTTTTTTTCAAAATTGTCAGTCTTATTTTGTTTATAGCGCAAAAAAATAAAAAACACAGTGGTGATCAAATACCACCAAAAGAAAGCTCTGTTTGTGGGAAAAAGGGACGTATATTTTATTTGGGTACAGTGTTGTCTGACTGCTCATTTGTCAGTTAAAGTAACACAGTGCTGTATCACAAAAAATGGCCTGGTCATGAAGGGTTCACTGGATACTTTCACATGGGTAAAAAGGTTCTAAAACTTCCTTTCACCACTCTTTTAAAAAAAAATGTATGTATCTTTAAGGTTGTACTGTTCTGTGTGCTCTGCACCGATAATGCCTGAGTGCCAGAACTGAATGAATGAAAAGTATTATTCTTATTTTTATTGTCATATAACATTTAGGGGGTAATTTACTATAGCGCCAATAAATGATCCTGCAGTCCCGTAAAATATCGCCCAATTAAAGCCAATTAGGATTTCAACTCTCAGAAACTGGGCGCACATGCAAATGGAAAGCGCGCTATTGCCGGGCGAGCTCGTGCGCGGGCATGGCAGGAAATTCAAAGTAACATACCGGTACGTTACTTTGCCTAGCCGTGCCATTCTGCCGACATATAAGTACAGGAGCCGATCGGGAACTGGTTATCCGTTGCTAAAATCACTGCTCCTGA
Source organism: Lithobates sylvaticus (assembly GCA_028564925.1). Classification (NCBI taxonomy): domain Eukaryota; kingdom Metazoa; phylum Chordata; class Amphibia; order Anura; family Ranidae; genus Lithobates; species Lithobates sylvaticus. The sequence continues at coordinate 559,881,887 of CM053026.1, forward strand.
AAAAACGTCTGTTTAAAAAAAAATTCCATTGATGTATGTCCCCTGGTGCAGGACCCAGGTTCCCATACACTTTTTATGGCAAAGAACTTACATATAAGCCTTCAGCGAGAACTTTGGATTTTGCAGGTTCCAGCCCCATTGACTTTCACTATTCCCGAATATGTGATCTGACAGGCATGTTCGCCGGCAATAGCGCGCTTTCCATTTGCATGTGCGCCCAGTTTCTGAGAGTTGAAATCCTAATTGGCTTTAATTGGGCGCTATTTTCCGGGACTGCAGGTTCATTTATTGGCGCTATAGTAAATTACCCCCTAAACGTTATATGACAATAAAAATAAGAATAATACTTTTCATTCATTCAGTTCTGGCACTCAGGCATTATCGGTGCCAGATAGTCACACAGAACAGTACAACCTTAAAGATACATAAAAAATTATTTAAAAAAAGTGGTGAAAGGAAATTTTAGAACCTTTTTACCCATGTTAAAGAAAGTTAATATCTACATTTTTGCTAGTTTTTACACTTAGTACTTCTTGTAATAGTTTCACTAGCATTTTATGACTCATTTTTATTCGTCTAGGTATCACATGACACGCTACTCAATTTGGTGCACATTTTTAGATGATCCTTGAGCAAGCAACATTATTGCATGTCCCTAATAAAAAAATTTTTACTACTAACCTTTTGATGTCCATTGAAGAAGTTGCTGTGTTTTCTTCACCTCTCCTACTCACTCTTTGCATTGTATTGCAATGACTTCCAGCCCAGTCCTTTCCTAACCATGTGTGATCTTTTCTAACTCCAGTACAGAAGAGTTAGAAATTAAGCTCATACAAGAAATCAAATACACCAGCCTTCAGAACTTAGTCGAACCAAATTCAGGTCAGTTCCTTACATAAGGTTGAAAAAGAATTATATGAAAAGAAGGCAATGATAAAGTGATACTGAACAGAGAAGTATTAATTGCCATAATTCATTCACATAAATCATATACACTCACCAGCCACTTTGTTAGGTACACCTGTTCAATTGCTTGGTAACACAAATGGCTAATCAGCCAATCACATGGGAGCAACTCAATACATTTAGGCATCTAGATGTGGTGAAGATGACTTGCTGAAGTTCAAACCGAGCATCAGAATGGGGAAAAAAGGAAATTTAAGTGACTTTGAACGTGGCATGGTAGCTGGTGCCTGAAGGGCTGGTCTGAGTATTTCAAAAACTGCTGATCTACTGGGATTTGCACGCACAACCATCTCTAGGGTTTACAGAGAATGGTCCAAAAAAGAGAAAGTATCCAGTGAACAGCACTTGTGTAGATGAAAATGTCTTGTTGATATTAGAGGTCAGAGGAGAATGGGCAGACTGGTTCAGGATGATAGAAAGGCAACAGTAACTCAAATAAGCACTCATTACAACCAAAGTATGCAGATTACCATCTCTGAATGCATAATACATTGAACCTTGAACCAGATGGGTTACAGTAGCAGAAGACCACACCAGGTGCCACTCCTGTCAGGTAAGAAAAATAAACTAAGGCTACAATTCACACTGGCTCACCAAAATTGGACAAATAAAAAACGTTGCTTGGTCTGATGAGTCTCAATTTCAGCTGGGACATTCAGGTGGTAGGGTCAGAATTTGGAGTAAACAACATGAAAGCATGGATCCATCCTGCCTTGTATCAAAGGTTGAGGCTAGTGGTGGTGGTGTAATGGTGTAGGAGATATTTTCTTCACACACTTTGGGCCCTTTAGTACTAATTGAGCATCATTTTAATGCCATGGCATACCTGAGTATGGTTGCTGACCATGTCCATCCCTTTACGACTACAGTGTACCCATCTTCTGATAGCTACTTCCAGCAGGATAATCCACCATGTCACAAAGCTCAAATCATCTCAAACTGGTTTCTTGAACATGACAGTGAGTTCACTGTACTCCAATGGCCTCCACAGTCACCAGATCTCAATGCAATAGAGCCCTTTTGACATGTGGGTGAACACGAGGTTCACATCATGGATGTGTGCAGAAGACAGATCTGCAGCAACTGCATAATGCTATCATGTCAATATTGGCCAAAATGTCTGAGGAATGTTTCCAAGACCTTGTTGAATCTATGCCACAAAGAATTAAAGCAGTTCTGAAGGAAAAAAATGGGGTCCAACCCATAACTAGCAAGGTGTACCTAAGAAAGTGGTCGTGAGTGTATATCATGCAACTGTATTTATTTTTTTTCGGGGGGGGGGGTTATGCTTTAAGTACCATATTCCTGCAGCACTGTTGTGTGGTCACAGGATCTTTCCCTGTTCTTTGGCATCTGCTGGGAAACATTCCCTGGGAGGGGCTTCTATTACTTTGTTCATGTATGCTCTCTACAGTATGAGTCTGTGCCTAGCCAGCCCTGATTGGTGCTGTGTCTGTCACATGGCTGGAAAAAAAAACTGTTTCAGAAGAGCAATTGAAATTAGATTATAAATATCAAATAACTGGTTTTACAGCTCCCTATAAATCTTTATTAAACATTAGATGTGTATTTTTTATGCATTAATATGGTATAGGCAGAGTCAAAGGTGATTGATTGTTGGTCCAGCACCTTGCACAGTGCACGGCCACACAGATGGTGCGAGCTGGGGGGTGGTGCCGTGGGCTGGGGGGCGGCGCCCCTTGTGGACCGGCCACCACTGGTACCATGGCAACAACACAGCCGAGTCTTTTTGCATGGTATCGGTTATCCTTGTCTCCACCGTCTCATGTAGCGTTGTTTGCGTGATTGGAGATTTAACCTTGGCTAAAGAAAGAGTAGTGGATTACCATGCCTTGCCAATTGTTAGCACATGGGTCATTGATTTAAATAGCCCCTTAAACAAGTCAGGAGGTTTAATACAAAGAAGGGCATATTCAGCTTTGGAAGGAATACTTTGTTCCATCAGAGTAGTCAGAATGGAGAATACTGCTGACCAAAACCACCAGGGGGCAGGTCCACCATATATGGAAAAAGGTTCCTAGTTGTCTGCACCTGTAGGAACATTTCGGAAGGTAACCAGAAAATGTAGCTATTCAAGCAGGCTCCATATACCATCATGTTGAGTCCTTATAATTTGCTTCTAAAGCTAGTGCATTGTGTGAGACGTTTGATATATTTTATATTAATTTATATTAAAACTAAGGGTTTGTTTCTTAGTTAATGTAATCAATCAGCGTACCTTATTCTGCCTCCATAGTATTTACCAATACAAGGACATGGAGGAAGGAGGGGAGTGCCATTTACCACTCTCTAAACACCCAAATCTCTGACTCTATAGTTATGGGGGCTGCACAGATAAGAAAAAGGAGAAAATGAAGAGCTTAGAACGGAACGGAAATTTGAGCATGCTCCATAGAGGACACCAGCTGGTCTACAAAATCTCAACCTGCAGTGGAAACACAGAGAAGATGGGATGGACAGCTGAAGGCAGCATCAACTGTATCTCACTCTACACAAAACAAATGCTTTAGTGGCTTTGTGATTATGAATACACTGTTAAATAGCATGTAATGAGCGTTTTTCATAATCTGAGTTTAATGACACTTTAATCAAGGTTGGAATTTTGCCAGACAGCTACCAAGTGTCACCTGCTCTTGTATTATCTGGAGAAAAGACTGTAGTTTGTTCATCACATTATTGTATTGCCCACAGCTTTGCAGGGACAAAAGTTGGATAGAAATCAAGTAAAAAGCTTTAAGTTGGGTTTCATGATAGGAGAGAGTGTTCAGTTGCTAATATAAACAAGGATGTTTAAACCTGAACTCCAAGCAAACAGCTAAATACACAAATGAAATATACATAATAGAGCAGCTTTACCTGTCCAAGAATGTATTTTTCTATCTAGCTGGCTGTCCTGACACACAACACTGCCTGGTGAATAGCTCAACTTACTCTGATGCAAATATAGACCGTTGGTGTCCACCATTCACCCACAGCCTGCTGACTGGCCAGTAACAAAGCAGACAAAGAATGATGAGGTCATCTCATGCTTACTCTGCTTTCTCCTCCAATCAGCAGTTTCTTGTTAGCAAATTTTACATGCAGTCTTTTTCACAGTCTGAGCAAATAATGTAATGCATCCCAGAGTCTCCATGAGGGGAGGAGGGGTTTTCTCAGCTAAGCACACCCTCCTGCCGACATGAGCTAAGAGCAGATTGATTCCAGGAAGTAACTGCGTCATTAACCACTTAACAACCGGCCCATAGCCGAATAACGGCTACAGGGCGGTTCGATAACTGTGGGAGGGCGTACTATGACATCCTCCCAGAATCGCGGGAGTATCCGTGACAGCCAGGTCTTCCGGATCACAGTAATTGGCCGCTCACATCGGCCGTTTACCACGTGATAGCTTCGTCAAATAACGGAGCGATCACATGTAAACAAACCGGCGTGATATCCAGTTTCTCGGATGCAGCAGCACTGTAGGCTGGATGTGTAGTGCCCACAGCGCTGCTCAGTGACAACTGCAGCCTAATCCAGCCATCCATACATCCCTCTGTATTAGTTATCCACACTGCAACCTCTGCCATCCATCCATCCCTCTGTATTAGCCATCCACACTGCAGCCTCTGCCATCCATCCATCTATCCCTCTGTAATAGCCATCCACACTCAGCAATCCCGCCATCCACACTCAGCCATCCCGCCATCCACGCTTATCCATCACGCCCTCCACGCTCATCCATCCTGCCATCCATGCTCAGCCATCCCACCATCCACACTCATCCATCCCGCCATCCATGCTCATCCATCCCGCCATCCACGCTCAGCCATCCCGCCATCCACATTCAGCCATCCCGCCATCCACACTCAGCCATCCCGCCATCCACACTCAGCCATCACGCCATCCATCCATCCACACTCAGCCATCCCGCCATCCACGCTCAGCCATCCCGCCATCCACACTCATCCATCCCGCCATTCATACTCATCCATCCATGCTCAGCCATCCCTCTGTCATACTTATCCACCCATCCATGTTCAGCCATCCATACTCAGCAATACTCATCCATCCATCCATGCTCAGCCAACCCATCCACCCCCAGCCATACTCAGCCATACCCAGCCGTACCCAGCCATGCTCAGCCGTACCCAGCCATACCCAGCCATACTCAGCCGTACCCAGCCATACTCAGCTGTACCCAGCCATACCGATACTGATGACGCACCCTGCATGTTGGGCCTCTCTATGTGGCCACGCTGTGTAAAAGTCTCACACATGTGGTATCGCCATACTTGGGAGGAATAGCAGAATGTGTTTTGGGGTGTAATTTGTGGTATGCATATGCTGTGTGTGAGAAATAACCTGCTAATATGACAATTTTGTGAAAAAAAATAATCTTGATTTTGCAAAGAATTGTGGGAAAAAATGAAAACTTCAAAAAACTCACCATGCCTCTTTCTAAATACCTTTGAATGTCTAATTTCCAAAAAGGGGTAATTTGGGGGGTATTTGTACTTTCCTGGCATGTTAGGGTCCCAAGAAATGAGCTAGGCCCGTCAGAACTTCAGGTGTGATCAATTTTCAGAGATTGGCACCATAGTTTGTGGACTCTATAACTTTCACAAAGACCAAATAATATACACCAACTTGGGTTATTTTTACCAAAGATATGTAGCAGTATAAATGTTGGCCAAAATTTATGAAGAAAAATTACTAATTTGCAAAATTTTATAACAGAAACAAAGAAAAAGGCATTTTTTTACAGAATTTTCAGTCTTTTTTCTTTTATAGCGCAAACAAATAAAAAACACAGTGGTGATTAAATACCACCAAAAGAAAGCTCTATTTGTGGGGAAAAAGGGACAAATATTTCATATGGGTACAGTGTTGCATGACTGAGTAATTCATAATGTGAGAGCACCAAAAGGTGAAAATTGGTCTGGTTAGGAAGGGGGTTTAAGTGCCCAGTGGTCAGTGGTTAAACATCTGCCCTTATTAAGATGCCCATGGCCAGAAATTCTTTCCTAGGTTTTAAATGGAAATGAAAATAAAAATGACTAAATTCCCCCATTCACACATTCGAGGTGAATGGGGAAATCCTCCCCCCTGAGTCTTTGTGTTCTGACAGTGGGGAAACTTCCCCGCCATCAGAATACATTCATTGGTGCTACCTGTTATATGACTGAGCGCCAAGGATCTGACAGGGCGGTTGTACAGAAGTCGATCAACCTTCCCATACATGGATCAAAATTGGGATAAACCAGACAAACATTGATCCATGTGTGGCTGGCTTAAGGGCTCATTCACACTATGTGCAGCAACTGCCCTTTTTAAGCACTAGATAAACACCAGTCACACTGCAAGGGCCCAAAAAACACAATTGCAATCTATGTGCCCTGTTCCCCTCTCAATGAGATGTGTTGTGCATTGCAGAAAAATGCAGACATGCTGCATTTTTCCATAGTGCAGTGGGTGGCACCGCATATCAATGAACTGTAGCGCAATGCAGCACAAAAAAGTGTGTTGCATCAAAATACACATTGCACCTCCCCCTGCCAGACCTCACACTGACAGCTGCCCGCACAGTAAAACACACTATTCCATTACCATGCAAACTAGTATATTACATTTTAAATCTATTGTGCATACAGCACTTGCCAATATCACATTAATAAGTATAAAAGTGTACAATGTGAACTACATACACTAAGTGCAAACAATAAATGACAAAATTATGTAAGTAGATGTGGAAAAAAAGGGGGCTATTGGCATGAGTAAACCCTTTATTAGTGAAAATATAGAGTGCCCAAAAAAATATCTTTAATAGTATAATGTCCAAACAAGTGAATAAATATTGTTAAATAATAAAAATGTGTAAAAGAAACAAAGTCCTAAAAAAGTTCCTTTCAATACTCCAAAAAGAAATAAAAAATAATTCCTCCTGCGTGAATCATGCAATGAAAAATTAGGTGTGGATGTACACTCACCAGATGTTGTAGATCCACCTGCCTTATGACAGAACGGATCATATAAGGCTTGTGGGGTCTCCCCGACCTCCTTGGAGCTTTTGAGCAAATCCTCCAACGTCCTCCTCATCTGGATAGGACGTGATATTACCAGCGGTATAGGTAAGAAAAAAGAGAGGACAGACTCCTCATAGTGTGAAACCGCCGTAGATGTAGTTTATTAAAAGCCTCAAATGGCTACAGTGTTTGACAGATTAAAACAATCTATGGACCTCCTATGCAAGCAACCGCAATGAACAGTGGAGGCTGTGGAAAACCGCAAGACCCACTCCAGAGTTAGCGTGCGTTCCACCAGGACGTAACGTAGCACAACGTGCGTTCCAGCCTTATGCGTTGCGTCATCAAGCGTGACATCATCAGAAGCTTCTGATGACGTCGCAGGAGGAATTATTCACGCAGGAGGAATTATTTTTCTTTTTTCTTTTTTATTGGAGTATTGAAAGGAACTTTTTTTGTGACTTTGTTTCTTTTACACATTTTTATTATTTAACAATATTTATTCACTTGTTTTGACATCATACTATTAGATATATTTTTTTGGGCACTCTATATTTTCACTGATCAAGGGTTTACTCTATCCCAATAGCCCCCTTTTTCCACATCCACTTACATAATTTTTTCATTTATTGTTTGCAGTTAGTGTATGTAGATCACGTTGTTCACTTTAATACTTATTAATGTGATATTGGCAAGCGCTGTTTGTACAATAGATTTTGTGCAAGTTTAGTAATTCACTTAATAGGTTTGGAACAGCAGGTGCCATCTATTATATATTTTATTGAATTGTTTATTTTGGCATGGGTGTATTGATTCACACATATTAAATTTAAACACTGATACATTTAAAATCTGCTACTGTTTTCAGTGATTGGTTGAAAGGGTAATGTTAAGAGATAAATGACTTTAACTAAGAAATTCCAGCTTTACAAGAAATTTCAGCATTAGAAAATGTAAAATACAAACGCAAAGGGTGGCTAGATAGCTTGCCATTTTGATGGTTATAAAATTTTGGAAATCATTTTTGCTACTAAGACATGTAAACAAAACAATGATTACTTGAAATTTGATTGAAGAGGGATAGGGAATGTTAAAGACAGCAAAGGAATTAAAACACAAAAGCAAGCTGGATTATGCAGGCTAGCCATCTGCTGCTAAATGAAGAAAGCATTCACTGTTTGTGAATCAATTACTTCCTATTCACAAGTTCTCTGTATGAATTCAAAATGGCTCTCATGGAATTCATGCCAACTGCATAGCCTGTTTTCAGCATTGCTACCTCTCTCTTTTTGTTGTGAGACTGCTAGGAAGTTAGTATTTATCAGTAGTGTGCCCCTGCCAACTTATACAGGAGAATCTCAAAGAAAGCTGGCATTGAATCCCCAGGATTTGTGTCACTATTACATTAAAAAAACGTTCCATTCATCGTTGATTAATCCATGCTGTTATATAAACACAAAACAACAAACAGATATTTGCACAGCTTCTCTCTAGTGAATTATGTTTATTAAACTGGAGCTATCCCTAATCTAATTTATCTATATACTTTTGTGCAAAATTTTGCTATAATTATAAGAAATGGCAGCAATGCATTACATCGAAAGCATGCCCAAAGAGTAAAGATGGTTGTGGGCAAAGGATACAACTGGACCTTTGTATTTAAAAACAAAAGTTTAAACAGAAAAAAGTTCATTCTAAACCCCTGAAAGCTAGCTTATCATTTTCTACTACATCAAATATGCTTTGCACTGCTGTTTGCCTTACGTTAATATATAAGTCACCTGTGCCATGCTATTATTGAATGTGCAATACTATTCTGAAAACACAGTTTAATGTATTATTTAGTGAATGTAAGTAAATCCCATCATCTATATCAATATCAATAAGAAAAATGCCCCATAAGTGCCCCTATGCTAGTTTTGGATGTATACAGTTCAATGTAACATAGCCAATATAAGTAAATCCCATCATCTATACATCAATATTCAATAAATATAAATAAATATATTGGATGTACACAGTTTAATGTAATATAGTGAATATAAATAAATCCCATCATCTATACATCAATATTCAATAAATATAAATAAATATATTGGATGTACACAGTTTAATGTAATATAGTGAATATAAATAAATCCCATCATCTATACATCAATATTCAATAAATATATACAAATAAAGTCACCTGTGCAATGCTATTAGTGAATGTGCAATAGTATTAAATAATACAGTCCAATATAATATAGCGAATATAAGTAAATCCCATCATCTATACATCAATATTCAATAAATATATACAAATAAATTCACCTGTACCATGCTATTAGTGAATGTGCAATACTATTAAATAACACAGCTCAATGTAATATAGTGCATATAAGTAAATCTACAAAATGTAATTTGCTGTGCTAAATAAATAAAGTTCAAAGTAAAATCAAAAAAATAGTCCATATAGTGCTTGAACACTAAAGTGCATAGTGACAGATGAAAAGAAAGTTCTTTGAAGTAATGTGCAAAGAAATGTGATTGTTTAGATAAATATCCACCTGGTGCACCTCCATCATGATAATAAACAGGATGTGAGCCTATCAGATCTCTAGACTCCACGTTATAGGAGTCTAGACAGGCGTTTAAATAATGATCCAGCACTCAAAGTGAATCCCTCAGTAGGTAGACCGGAAAGGAAGGTAACATGGCTGGCCAAACAAAGCCCCTGGTGTTCCTCAGACATGACCAATAAGCATAGAAAAGGGGGTCCACATAGTATAAAACTGTAAAACACTTTAATTTTGAGAAAAGGTTAAATACCTACAGTAATCCAGTGACTAGTCAGCAGTTAAAATGGTAGTTCCCAGGATAAAAACGACTCTGAAGCCCCATACACACGCTCGGATTATCCGAGGACCAGGTCCGTCGGATCATGTCCGTCGTACTTTGTCCGATGTTGGTTTTGCGTACACACGGTCGGACAAAGTTGTCGGAAAATCCGATCATTCTGAACGTGGTGACGTTTGTTGCCTACGACGGGACTACGTAGAGGCTAGTAGCCAATAGCTTTGGTCTTGTAATGTGATCTGAGCATGCGTAGCCCTTTGTCCGTCGGAATTCGCTACACACGATCGGATTTGGTGTGATCGGACTTTGTTGTCAAAAAATCTATCCAGCAGGAGATAGGACTTTGTCCGTCGGACAATCCGATGGAAACTGTCCGATGGTGCCTACACACGGTCGGAATTTCCGACAACATTGTCTGATAGGACAGAATCCATCGGAAAATCCGACCGTGTGTATGGGGCTTTATACAAGTTCAATTGGTGTGGTTAGTTCAGACATAGACTACGTCTTACATGTTTCGTTAAATGTGACATCATCGGGACATGATGGAGGTGCACTAGGTGAATATTTATCTAAGCAATCACATTTCTTGGGATATTCTTTCAATGGGCTTTCTTTTCATCTGTCACTATGCACTTTAGTGTTCAGGCACTATATGGACTATTTTTTTGATTTACTTTGAACTTCATTTATTTAGCACTGCAATTTTCATTGTGTATGTTTTTGCACAATTGGTTTTGTTGTGATATTGCAAGCAGTTAGTTCACTTAAGTTATTATCACCTGCGCAGTAATATTTTTTACTTTTTGCAATATAAGTAAATCCCATCACCTATACATCAATATCTAATAAATATATATAAATATAAAAAAATTTAATAAAAATTGCAAAACTGTGCACATCCTGTATATCAATGAGCACAGACTTTATCACAATTGTGTTAGCGATTATATGTAATTTAATTGTATGTGATTTATGCCACTAATATTTGATTTAGGTAACACTTTTGATGTATTCTCGATGTATCATTGAGGTATCTATATTGTCAAAAGAAAAGTTCATAGAGGTGCTTTAATCAGGTGAATAGGAAAAAATCCCAGTGTTCCATGCATTATCTCCCATGTGGATACCTCATAAGATGGACCTTAATGTGATTATATTCATCCATATATGCCAAAACAAAAATAAATAATAGAACAAAACTAAAACAAACCATACCACACTTATTGTAGTTTATAAAAAATAATGACACTCCCCAACTCACATGAGGAGTAACAAATAATAAAGGTAATATGAGTAGAGGTGGGAACCTCTCCCACAATGTTTTCTAGTTCACACACCCAAGTGTTTAAATTACTTGTAGTTGCAAAAGGAAGTCCACAATAATAGTCTTTTTTATCACCGTGCAAATGCTTCTTAGTAATACACCACATGCTCTCCTCCACCAGCTGCACCAACTGCTCATCTTAACACTATGCCCTAGGTAACATATTGGTCAATCAGTGCTTTCCCTTTAATTAGGGTATTCCTTGCCAGCACATTTTTTACTCTAGATGCATCAAGATGGGATTCACCTATAGTTATAACAAGCTCTCCCAGATATTATGCTTCATAAACGATAAGATGGAGCAGGTTGAACCTCAACATATTGGAAGGATGCTTAAACACCACCACTGCCAGGGACACACAACTTGGCCAGAGGAGCCGTAACTTAATCCCCTGGGAGTGTGAATTAGACAATATTGTGGGAGAGGTTCCCACCACTATTCATATAACTTTTATTATTTGCTACTCTCCAATTTACATGAGATGGGGAGTGCCATTATTATTTATAAAATGCAATAGGTGTAGTATTGCTTCATTTAGTTTTGGTCTGTTTATTATTTATTTTTGTAAATATATACAGTATCTCACAAAAGTGAGTACACCCCTCACATTTTTGTAAATATTTTATTTTATATCTTTTCATGTGACAACACTGAAGGAATTACACTTTGCTACAATGTAAAGTAGTCAAATGTATAACAGTGCAAATTTGCTGTCCCCTCAAAATAACTCAACACACAGCCATTAATGTCTAAACCACTGGCAACAAAAGTGAGTACGCCCCTAAGTGAAAATGTCCTAATTGAGCCCAATTAGCCATTTTCCCTCCCCGGTGTCATGTGACTCGTTAGTGTTACAAAGTCTCAGGTGTGAATGGGGAGCAGGTGTGTTAAATTTGGTGTTATCGATCTCACTCTCTCATACTGGTCACTGGAAGTTCAACATGGCATCTCATGGCAAAGAACTCTCTGAGGATCTGAAAAAAAGAATTGTTGCTCTACATAAAGATAGCCTAGGCTATAAGAAGATTGGCAAGACCCTGAAACTGAGCTGCAGCACGGTGACCAAGACAATACAGCGGTTTAACAGGGCAGGTTCCACTCAGAACAGGCCTCGCCATAGTCGACCAAAGAGGTTGAGTGCACGTGCTCAACTTCATATCCAAATGTTGTCTTTGGGAAATAGACGTATGAGTGCTGCCAGCATTGCGGAAGCCTCTTCTAAAGATGATGCCCAAGAAAGCCCGCAAACAGTTTGCTGAAGACAAGCCGACTGAGGACATGGATTACTTGAACCATGTCCTATGGTCTGATGAGACCAAGATAAACTTATTTGGTTCAGATGGTATCAAGCGTGTGTGGCTGCAACCAGATGAGGAGTACAAAGACAAGTGTGTCTTGCCTACAGTCAAGCATGGTGGTGGGAGTGTTATGGTCTGGGGCTGCATGAGTGCTGCCGGCACTGGGGAGCTACAGTTCATTGAGGGAACCGTGAATGCCAACATGTACTGTGACATACTGAAGCAGAGCATGATCCCCTCCCTTCAGGGACTGGGACACAGGGCAATATTCCAACATGATAACGACTCTAAGCACACCTCCAACATGACTGCTGCCTTGCTAAAGAAGCTGAGGGTATAGGTGATGGACTGGCCAAGCATGTCTCCAGACCTAAACCCTATTGAGCATCTGTGGGGCATCCTCAAATGGAAGGTGGAAAAGCGCAAGGTCTCTAACATCCACCAGCTCTGTGTTGTCGTAATGGAGGAGTGGAAGAGGACTCCAGTGGCAACCTGCAAAGCTCTGGTGAACTCCATGCCCAAGAGGGTTACGGCAGTGCTGGAAAATAATGGTGGCCACACAAAATATTGACATTTTGGGCCCAATTTGGACATTTTCACTTAGGGATGTGCTCACTTTTTAGACATTAATGGCTGTGTATTGAGTTATTTTGGGGGGAAGCAAATTTACACTGTTATACAAGCTGTACACTCACTACTTTACATTGTAGCAATGAAGGGATCATCTTGGAGTTGTGTTTGTGGCCGTTATCATGTTGGAATACTGCCCTGCGGCCCAGTCTCCAAAGTGAGGGGATCATGCTCTGCTTCAGTATGTCACAGTACAAGTTGGCATTCATGGTTCCCTCAATGAACTGTAGCTCCCCAATTCAGGCAGCACTCATGCAGCCCCAGACCATGACACTCCCACCACCATGCTTGACTGTAGGCAAGACACACTAGTCTTTGTACTCCTCACCTGGTTGCTGCCACACGCACTTGACACCATCTGAACCAAATAAGTTTATCTTGGTCTCATCAGACCACAGGTCATGGTTCCAGTAATCCATGTCCTTAGTCTGCTTGTCTTCAGCAAACTTTGTTGCAGGCTTACTTGTGCATCATCTATAGAAGAGTCTTCCTTCTGGGACGACAGCCATGCAGACCAATTTGATGCAGTGTGCGGCGTATGGTCTGAGCACTGATAGGCTGACCCCCCCCACCCCTTCAACCTCTGCAGCAATGCTGGCAGCACTCATACGTCTGTTTCCCAAAGACAACCTCTGTATATGACGCTGAGCACGTGGTCTCAACTTCTTTGGTCGACCATGGCAAGGCCTGTTCTGAGTGGAACCTGTCCTGTTTAACTGCTGTATGGTCTTGGCTACCATGCTACAGCTCAGTTTCAGGGTCTTGGCAATCTTCTTATAGCCTAGGCCATCTTTATGTAGAGCAACAATTCTTTTTTTAAGCTCCTCAGAGAGTTCTTTGCCATGACATGCCATGTTGAACTTCCAGTGACCAGTATGAGAGAGCGAGAGCGATAGCACCAAATTTAACACACCTGCTCCCTATTCACACCTGAGACGTTGTAACAGTAATGAGTCACATGACATCGGGGAGGGAAAATGGCTAATTGGGCTCAATTTGGACATATTCACTTAGGGGTGTACTCACTCTTGTTGCCAGTGGTTTAGACATTAATGGCTGTGTGTTGAGTTATTTTGACGGGACAGCAAATTTACACTGTATAACAAGCTGTACACTCACTACTTTACATTGTAGCAAAGTGTAATTTCTTCAGTGTTGTCACATGAAAAGATATAATAAAATATTTACAAAAATGTAGGGGGTGTACTCCCTTTTGTGAGATATTGTATCTTCAGTGCTTACTTAATACTTCAGCTGTATTACTGATAAGAAGAAATCAATTTACTAAAGTAGACAAGAAACTCACTTAGCAAAGCGAAGCTGTGTTCACTTTGAATACTCATTAAAGAGCAAGGAATTTAAAGTGCATGTAAAGCCAATATCTTTTTTAGTTGTGGATAGAATAAGGAAGGATTAAAACCCCAGCCACTTTATTTTTTGCTATTTGGGTACTAATAGCAAAAATGCATCTTTAAATACTCATTAATGATCTATGAAATGAAAATGTATGCATATCGGAGGACATGCAATGAATGAATGAATGAATGAATGACTTGTATAGCGCTACCTATGCGAACTGAATCGTCTCAGGGCGCTTTTTTCCACTGGTGTCCATTTGTGGTATAGCGCGATCCTTGCCCTGGGGGGTCCCGACACGCTTACAAACACATACACATACAACATACACATATTTGACCAATTTTATTGACAGGATCTAACTAACCTACCAGCATGTCTTTGAAGACTGAGACTGAGACTGACAAGAAGTTGGCTCTTGCATTTAAAAGCCTTCTGTAAATACAAAATCATCCTAGTGCAGCCTGCAGCAGATAATTTGCACTTGCATTTCAGATGTTCACACATCTGCAGACTGAAAAGCGGGTCAATGTTCCCAACCCAAGGTATTACATTTAAGGGACTGATATTATGGAGATTCTATTGTTGCTGCTGGCAAGTCTTTGGTTTACTATTTTTATATGCTTTTGCACATGATATGGTTATATTTATGATTGATTTAACATACTGTATGTACATTATACAACAATGATAGCATGACATTTTTAAAGTCGGAGATTGTGTAGGAAGGAGTTAAAGTGGTTGTAAAGGCTCAAGTTCATGGGCCACTCTCCTCATTGGCAGCGAATTGCAAGGCCTTATATGAGGCGATATGATTACTTCTAGCTACCTATGAGTTGATGTTGCTAGGACCAGGGAAATAGTATAGTGGAGGATTTCTAGCTCACCATCTGCGTTCCACCGTTTGGACTGAAGGAACCGGATGTTCCGATGAGTAACGTGACCGGGATGCGCCTTGACGTACGTTTCGTCATAATGACGTCGTCAGGAAGCGCCCTGACGACGTCATTACGACGAAACATATGTAGAGACGCAATCTGGTCACGTTACTCATTGGAATATCCGGGTTCCTTCAGTCCGAACGGTGGAACGCACGCCGATCGTGGAAACGGCACAGCCAGTTCACAGCATACCCGGTCTGATATGACTATTTCTTCAGTGCCGAGGCAAGGCACTTTTTAAAGTAAGAGGCCATTTGGCTGTTTTATTTTGTATGTCACATTTTTTATTAAAAAGTTATTACGCCATAGTCCTGCTCTCTCTGTATTTTCCCTGAGCTTCTGTGGATGGAACCAACATTTCTTGGCACAGAGTACAGTAAGCAGTGGCTGTAAATGCAGAGCTGAAATTGTGTCTCCTATAACTGAACTCTAAGCTTACAGTAGTCTGTTAAGGCAAGCAGACAACAAAGGACAGAAGCAGCTAATATATCAAACTGAGGAGAGACCCCTTTTATTAGTTGGAGAGCCCCCTGTTATTAGTGGTAAAAAAAATGCCTAGAAGGATAGTGTTTTACAAGGATTTCGATTTGTGAATGAGAGATTCTAATGTTTTTGAGAAGACTGCAAGTTAATATTTTACTTCTATGAAAGCTACATCTTTCAAACCTGTTGATCCTTGTAACCAGGATGGAGGATCATTTGCAAATATTTGGAGAAGGTTCATCATTAACTTGCTCAGAATAAAAGCAGTCTGTATATTTTATAGATAGACAAGTAAAATACCCATTTATATCAGAGTCTAAAATCCTTTCTTCATTCCAAATTCAATAGTTATTGCTGTGTCTCTTCCCATAACAAAAGAAATATAGGCTTTTACAACAATATAGTGTTTCAGATGACAATTTTAAGCAATTTCTTTGTGTTGGCTTACATAAGATCATAGGATGTACACAGAACAGCTGTGGCAGTTAGCAGGGGCACACAAAAGTGGAACAAACAATACTGTTCTCAGTCAAAGGAGATCTATGGTCACTGTAAACACTTTAATTCTATAACAATATATAATTATATTATAAAAATATAATATATATGTAGCACCCTCCTAGGTAGGGGCTAGAAGAAACTATAGTATTTTGATCTTTATGCTTACCAGGAAGATGGTCAGGTAAAACTTAGATTTCTTTCTGGCTACCAGGGAGCAGGATCTATTGGTTAGGTCTGTTAATTATGCTTAGGTGCAGCTCAGCTTGTTTAAATGTCTCTCACTGGTCCAATAGGGAGGCATATTGGACAATGGGAGGGGACCTGACAAGTGAGTGCACAGGCTTTGTTACAGTCCTGGCAATTGGCAAAGGAGAAGTGCTGCATTGCATGCTGGGATACTGTATTTAAAGACCGGGCACATGTGCTCAGAGTTAGTTGAGCCGGGGTCTGGAGTCCAGGAGGAAGGGGACGGCTGCGGAGGTGGTCATGGGGCCCTGGGTTGTCAACCCAGGGGCCTAGAGAGAGAGAGAAGCTGAACTCAGAGGTCCTGTAGAGCTGACTGGAAGGGAGACACCAGGAAGGATCTGATCTGTGAGTACAGATCTGTGTCTTTGGGGCCTGTCGAGTGAGGACCACCCCCTTCAGCTAGAACAGTCATTGGATTGGTGTCATTAAATGGGAATGCTATAGCGTATCCTGAAGATAATGTAGTGCATCTGCTGCTAGTGAGAGCATGAAGACTTAATCCCTCCATACATGTGGCTGTATGGTTAAAGTAGTGTGACTGCTTCCACAAGTAATCTGGTGAGGTCAAGTGAGAGTTGTCCTTATCCATTGTGAATAGTTCCAGTTGGAGTATCCCACTAACCCATTCTCCCATCCAAGTTCCAAAATAAAATACAAAAATACAAATACCCTGGACTGGTCATTGAGTAACGAGCAAGCGGGAGAAGGGTGGGACAAACAGGAACACCCAACAACAAAGTGGGGACCCTCAGCATCCAGCTGCTGGTAACCAGGAAGAGGCCTAACACTCAGCAAGCCCTACGGGGATAGTGCTACTTATACAATAATAACAATACAAACAATAGTTATTTTGACAATCCAAAATCAAATTTTAAAAATCTCTTTTCATGTTGTGAGTTCTGCCTGTCTGCTGGCCATCACTTTCAACAACTTCCTGGATTCCCTGAATGCTTTGTAGCTTCTATTCTGCCATTTTCTTTTTTTAATTTCTAAGGACTACATATCCCATGGTACCTTGCTGCCTGCAAGCTGCAAGTCCTGTACTGACTCCGCCTCCTGAAACTCCTCCCCTCAGCACCTCTGTAGTTCATAAGGCAGGCTCTGTGACATGTGTAGTGAGCATGTGTCTTAGAATTCAGGGAAGTAAATGTGTGGGGAATCTTCACAAGGTAAGGTTGCAAACCTCTACATTATTCACATTAATAGGAGTAGACTAGAAATATTAAAAATATAATGTGGAAACTAATATAAAAATTTTATATTTTGACTAAAGATATGCTTTAAAGCAGAACTGCACCTAAAAAGGGGAGTTCCACCAATCCTTCTCCTTCCCCCCTCTTCTGTCTTGAACCTTTTTTTTTGGAGCGGGTACCTGTCTGTGACAGGTAACCATTTCCACTTCCCCTCTGCCCACCTAAATGCATCCCCCCCTTCCCAAACCTCTTGGGACGTGTCCCACATCCCAGGAGGCTGTGGGTCCATTCAGAAAGCTCAGCGCCACTCAAGCATGCCTAGTGGGGTGCCATCTGTGAGCCAGTAGGAAGTCATAGTCGGCTTCCCATAAGCAAGATGGGACCGGAAGACCAGCAAAGAACCAGCCCAAGCAATGATAGAGCCGGATACCTGTATTGATGTGTTTATTATGAGTCAGTAGCTACAGTATTTGTAGCTGCAGACTTTCAATTTTGTACAAATTCCTCTTTAAGGAGTAAGCACTGGTATGTATTCCTTGAATTAAGGTAAAAAATTATTAGGCATCATTATAGCCCCTCACCTCCCCTTTTACTTACCTGATCCCTCATTCGATCCAGCACTTTGCCCGCCTGCAGCTTTTCTCTCCCATCACTTCCTGGTCTCCCACTGCTGTCAATCAGCCAATGACGAGGTAGCTGGGGGATAGGACCAAGCCTTATGTATATAGATGCATACAGCGGGGCTCGGGAGCAAGCCTGCACAAGTGCCTTCACAGAACACGGCTTTTTTTGGGGGCAATCACCAGAGAGGAGGAGCCAGAAGTGCATGGGCCCAAGAATAGGAGGTTCAGGGCAGCTCAAGCAGGTAAATATAAACCTGTTTGTTATTTTTAAAAAAAGATTTACAATCACTTTAAGTTTAGGGCTAGCAATTTTCCATGGGGGTTAGCGTTAACAAATAGATGATAGTTATTTTTTACTAAAATGTCTGCTATAGAATGTATATGAGTTGCTTCTACTGCATGTTCTCCCTGTGCCTGCGTTGGTTTCCCCCGGGTACTCTGGTTTCCTTCCACACTCCAAAGACATGCTGGTAGGTTAATTGCCTCCTGTCTAAATTGGCCCTAGTATGTATAAAGTAAGTATGAATGTTAGTTAAGGACCTTAGATTGTAAGCTCCATGAGGGCAGAGACTGATGTGAGTGTAGGAAACATACTGTATGTAAAGCGCAGCATAAATTAATGGCGCTATATACAGTAAGTTGTACCTGTAATAAATAAATATTCTTGTATTTCTGTATATATTTAGCAGTGGTACAAATTATTTCTAGTCTATTTTGCACACATTATTGCTTGATAACTGAAAGTTCTCCTGTCCATTTGCAAGGTCTCCTATTCTATTTGTATTATACACCCTGTTCCAAATTATTATGCCAATGATATTTTTCTCATTTACCTAAATAATTGATGTAAAAAACAGTCAGCATAATTCTCATGTTATCAACTATTAAGAGTACAATTCAAAATGTATTGAACAAACCTCCTAATGATAACAGTTTTTTTTTTCAAAAGAAAAAACTTACAATTCACTGTTCCAAATTATTACGCAGAGTAAGTTTCAAAACACTTTATAGGTAAAGAACCGAAAATTTTAATTTGTTGTGTTTGCAGCATATTTTCTGAAATCAAAAGCTATTTCAATCAAACTTTGAGGTCACGTTACATTTTAACATAGGACCCCTTATTTGATAGCAGCTTCACAAGTCTTGCATCCATTGAACTTGTGAGTTTTTGGACAGTTTCAGCTTGAATTTGTTAGCAAGATGTCAGAATAGCCTCCCAGAGCTGCTGTTTGGATGTAAACTGTCTCCTACCCTCATAGATCTTTTGCTTGAGGATGCTCCAAAGGTTCTCAATAGGATTGAGGTCAGGGGAGGATGGAGGCCACACCATGACTTTCTCTCTTTTTATCCCCATAGCAGCCATTGATGCAGAGGTATTCTTTGCAGCATGAGATTGTGCATTGTCATGCATAAAGATGATTTTATTACGGAAAGCATAGTTCTTCCTTCTGTACCAGGGAAGGAAGTGGTCAGTCAGGAACTCCACATACTTTGCAGAGGTCAACTTTACACCTTCTGGGACCCTAAATGGGCTGACCAGCTCTCTTCCCATGATTCCGGCCCAAAACATGACTCCACCACTGCCTTGCTGACGTTGCAGCCTTGTTGGAACAGGGTGGCCATCCACCAACCATCCACTACTCCATCCATCTGGACCATCCAGGGTTGCGCGACACTCATTGGTGGACAGGACTGTTTGAAAGTTAGTCTATATTTATTTTTCTGCCCAATGCAGCCGTTTCTGCTTGTGAGCATTGGTTAGTGGTGGCCGAATGGAAGGTTTATGCACAGTTGCAAGACTCTGGAGGACTCTACACCTTGATGTCCGTGGGACTCCAGAGGCACCAGCAGCTTCAAATATCTGTTTGCTGCTATGTAATGGTGTTTTAGCAGCTGCTCTCTTGATCCGATGCATGGATCTGGCAGAAATCTTCCTCAATGTGCCTTTCTCTGCATGAAACCCGTCTGTGCTCTGAATCAGCCACAAATCTCTTAATAGTGCGAGGATCACGCTTAAGTTTTCGTGAAATATCTGATGTTTTCATACCTTGTCCAAGGCATTGGACTATTTCACTCTTTTTGGCAGCAGAGAGATCCTTTTCCTTCCCCGTATTGCTTGAAAATGGTGCTTAATAACGTGGAACACCCTCCTTTAGTAGTTTTTCCTTTAATTGGGCTCACCTGGAAATCTAATTATCACAGGTGTCCAAGATTGTTTTCAGTGATCAAAAGAGCCCCGAGACCCAATGCCATCCATGAGTTAAACTGAAAAACAAAATATTTAATCTTTGTGACACTGAAATAGAATTTGCATAATAATTTGGAACAGGGTGTAATGTTTCTGAGGATGATAATTATTAGACAAATAATGTTTTTGTGAAATGCAGTTATAAAATGCTTTGTGTGTCTTACAGACAATCACACTCTCCCGTTCAGTATAGACAGTTGATTGGGAGTTAAATATGATTTTTACGTAAATGCTGGTATTATAGAAGGGTACACTGTCAGGTCATTTCTACAGTATATGCCTTCAGAGCTGCATTCCAGAAGACTGCTATGGAGTCTTCCAACACAGCCAAGACATTTGCTTGGCTCGTAGAAATGGATATATAGTAATAAAAAAAATAAACATCAATAAAGTACAGTTTGTATCTGTTTTACTGGGTTTAATTAGTGAAAAAGGCAGAGATTAAAATACCACCAGTTTAGCCTTGCCCTACTGTTCAAAAGCCCACCCACAGCATTTTACTGCTTTTCTTGTTCCCTTGCACTTTCAAAAAATGTTATGGTGTGTCGTCACCAACCACCTGGCTTACACTGTCTACTATGTAAAGAGGGAAATATCAGGGATGCATGCCATTGACAGCAAATGCAATATGCCAGGCACTTCAGACAGAGGTCACTGAGAAAAGTGGAAAGCTGGGGGTGCCCCATCAAAACCTTACTATTGGAACCAATATTTTATATTCCTATAGAGGGCTATCAGTAAGCCATGATAAGGGTAACATGTTGGAACAATAAATAGGTCATGCATGTGTATATAGAATATATATTTTAAGTATTTATACCTTTAAATAATCACAGCATGTTTCTTTGCATTTGTTTTGTAATGCATTACCTTTCTGCTTCCCTAGTACATCAACAGATATAGAGCTTTTACAGCTGCCTCCATGACCATGGATCTCTTTGGACAATGCCTGTCTCCACAAAACCTTTTTATTTCTATTTCGTCAAATCTGACATTTGACAAACTGTGTTGGAAACATGAGTAATGTTAACTCTATATGTGTCAGTGTCACTCAGGGTCAATGCAAGTCTGTTCCAGTGAGTGAAGATAAAGTCATAGTCAGCAACAACTCATCACCATCAATTTGGGGTTTTCAAAAACTGTACAAAGGCTCCTGCCTTCTGCTCTTATGTAACTACTAAGTCTCTCAGTTTGTTTTATTTAAACAGTGCATGACAGAAACATAGGGGCTTCCGTTGCTAACTTGCTAACTGTAATGCACGTTATTTGGCTACAGTCTTTTTTAATCATTGACGTGCAACAATCTTGGAGATTAAAAAGTTAAAGTCAGCACAGCTAATCTGCATACTTATTCTGGGTCAGTAATTTGGAAAGTTTTGAAACCACTGGATCAGTATGAAAGTCAAGCATATTCAGAAGGGGGACCAGCTATAGCACCCTGTGTATATGTTTCTGAACTGGTTTCCTTTAGAGCCTATTCCCACCATCATGCTACCATAACTTGTGCGTTACTGCATACATTACCACAATGTAAGGTAACATGCATAACACTGACATGCTAATACCTGTTGTGCAAAAAAGGAAGTATATATACTCCCACTGGTACTCAGGAATGGGGTGCTGGTGAAAAATATCACAAATCTAGTAGTGTATAGCATACTTGAAAAAAATAGCCGCTCAACTTAATCCAGTCTATGTGGTTAACATGTATAAACTGGCCTCAGCCTTGCACCACTTAGTCATAGAGGTGCATGCATAACACGTGTTGGTACAGTATTGGGCTATTCATTCTAAATGGCCCTCTGCCACACTTTCTTAGCATACTTGTGTTGTATTGCAACGTGTGGCAAACCAATAATGCAAATAGGCTCTCAAGGTCAGGATCCAAATAGACTAAACGGTAGCAATCATTCAGAATTTAAACTAACATTAGTCTTACTTAAAATGGTCCTTCACTGAAGGGGATAGAAAATAATATACTTCCTTATTCCTCACCTAGGCAAAGATAACATTTGCTGGGTCAGCCTCCCCTCCTGTCCTGTCACACAACCCAAGAGGCTTCACTTCCAATCATGGTGAGAGTCAGTTGTGACTGATCAGCATAGGTGTGGGCAGAATATTGCATTAGGTTGTGCACCCCAAAGCTCAAACACACATGTCTTTCTCTGCAGCCTCAGTTGCACCCACAGTGAATGAATGGGGAAGGCTATGTGCTCAGCGGCTTCCTGTTCATACACAAACCGAAGCATAGTAAAAACAGTTTACTATGGTTCAGTTGTGAATGAACACAGTGAGCGAGTGCATTGCTTCCACAGAAATTTTTTCAGGGGGGGGGCATTTTAGGTCACCCATGCTCTGCCCTTTTTTGACATTGTCATGGAGGGGAGAGGCTTAGTCAGTATCACATAAAGCGCAGGCATGTGCCCATTAATTGCAGCCTCATCGTGCCCATCAAATGTAGCCTGTACAGTACGGAGGATTTACAGTGTGTGTACATATAGGGGGTGGATGGTATTAGTATATACAGGAAGGAAGATGGGTGTATATAACTGTATACAGGACAGATGATGTATATCTGCAGTCAGTGATAAAGGAGGAATACAGGAAGGAAGATGGGTGTATATAGCTGTATACAGGACAGGGCAGGTGATATGATCTTTCCTATATGTGTCTGGCACCCCCTTCACTGATCATAAGAAACAGCCTCCTCCTTTCACTTGTACTCACAGACTCCCCTTGTAAGGTGGTCTTCCTTCTCCCTAGTCCTGTTTCCACATGTCCCTGTGAAAATACAACAGGCAGCAAAGCAAACACGAGGGGCGCACATACAGGAAGCAGCCAGAGGTGGCCGTAAAGAGCTCTGTAAGTTCAGTGACACTGATCTGCAGCAGCTGTGGGGCCGACTCGCACAAACACAGAGAGCCAGCACAGCTACAGATGCGGCAACGGCAGACCCTTGCCGATTCCAGGGGGGTCACTCGCCCCCCCTTGACCCTACCTGCGGATGTCCATGATTCACTGTGTAATTTTAGAAGAGGAAGGGGCCGGTAAATTACATATATACTAGCTCCTTCCCCCGCTCTCCATCCTGAAACATTCCAGGCATCAGCTAGGGGAGGGGAGAGGAGGGAAGCCAGCAGCACTGCCAACAATAGGTGGAATCAGCACCATACATAGTGCTTAGGGTGTGCTCCCCTGCCCATGCCTATGCTGATCAGGAAGTCACAGCCAGTCCCTGAATCCAACATGATGGGGTGGGACAACGTTGAAGATTTTGTGTTATACAAAAACAGCGCAGGGTGCCATGGCTGGTAAGTACCCTTTTTGGTACAACACGACTTGTACCTGCTTACTTTTGCATACCCAGCTAAAGTTCCTTTTTATGGTCCATGCACACTGGGCTTAAAAAAACACGGCTTCTACAGGAGTTTGACATTTTACCTGTGGAAGCAACTGAGTGTTATCCTATGTGGCCATGCACATTAGTATGTTTAAGGCTCTGTTTCCACTACTGCGAGTTGTTGTGCGACTTGGCACATGTTTTTCAATGGTCTCCATTCTAATTGTTGCGACTCAAGTTGCAGCGACTACAAAAAAGGTTTTTGCACTACTTTGTTCCATCTTCGGTGTGACTTGTTCTCCATAGAAAGGAATTAAATTGCAAAGCAGTTGCATGTACATGTCTGACACCGCGACTTTGTTGCAACTTTCACGGAAGTCTACGGAAGCACATTATGTCTGCTCCTCCAAAATACATCACTTCCTATATTGATGTACGTGAGTGTGGAAGACAGCAGGAAGCATGCCTAGGGCTAGAAAGAACAAGCGACAAGTTCATGACAATGAAGAAATTATTCGGCTTCTCAGACAATGTCCGGCAATATATGACCTTAGAGATCCAGGTTACAAAGATCATGTAAAGAAGGAGAGAGCATGGTTGGAAGTGGCTCGCATATATTATGATACCTGGGACTCTTTATCAGCTACAGAATGGTCTTCAAAAAGTAAGTGGTTGATATATGCTGCTTAGCACTTTGCGGCTTGCACCTATTTAAATATTCAGCAAACAATGGGTGTGTGTTAACAATGTGCACTGTGTTTTCTTGATGGGGACCGCTTCTCCTGCCGGGAGATCACAATGGTTTGGCAGGAGGCAATCCCCTGTCAACACTATCCGTGTTGATGGTGGAATTTGGCTAGTTTCTTTCCTGCAACCTGTGGCTGCAGGAAAGTAAATCTGTGTGTGTGTGTGTGTGTGGGCCACCAAATAATATTTGCCCATGGCCCAAACAATATTAAAAATGGCCCTGTCGACATCCTTCAGCACATGCCAAATTATGCAGGTGTCATGGATAATATATCTAGCGGTTGTTTTCCCACCATCAGCATCAATTATGCAGCCTAGCAAATGAATGACCTATGGGCAGTTAATAAAGAATGATTTTTTGAACTTGGTATTGTCTTTATATTTTGCAGTGCACTCATTACAAACTCGATGGAGAAGTCTCAAAGACTGTTACAACCAGTACTTACGAAAATTAAAATAAGGAAGGAGTGGTTCCGACTCAAAAAGATTAGCCCCATATTCCCATGCCGGGGATCTTGATTTTTTAAAACTGGTGTTGGAAATGCGAGAGTAAGTTATCAGCAGGCATATTTTATGAACTTGACATACCAAATTGTAATGCTTACTTTAAAAATATGTTATTTGTATTTCAGAATCCAAGCAAGCTGGGAAGACAGCACACAGGGTTTGCCACCAGAAGATAAGTCAGAGGAAGCTGCTGCTGCTGCGGAGGAGGAAGAACAATTCCAAGACAATGTTGACAAGTAATTGTTCGTAGATGAATCAAGGTCAGCAACAAACTCAATGAATTAGGAGGATACAGAACCAGGGCCTAGCAATGTCTTTAGGCCTTTGCGAAGATCTTCGAGGGGAAGTGCCAGGGCTGGGAAACCCATGGATAAAATCTTAGATGTAGTCAGTCATATGTCCACTAAAATGGCTGAAAACCAGTGTGAAGACACAGCATTTCTCACTGTAATTTTAGGCATATGTAAATATGTCCCCAGAGAGAAAAAAATATGCACTCAGGATGGCTTTGATGTCAACTGCTCAATCCTTTGTGGGTGAGGAGCCAACAACATCCTCAGCATATATGCAACCCCCCCCCCCCAATATCACCCTTATCAAAAATACCCTCACTTTCAAAGTACACAGTATGCTCCACCAATAAACCGGCCATACTGTGACCAGTATGATAATATACTGAATCCCTCAAGGCAACGCATGTTGCATCCAATTCCTGCCCCCACTACCTCTACCCCTGGCCCCCGACCACTCACCAACTTAGGCAGCCTACACCCAGTAAAGCCTTTTCTTTCTGAAAGGAAATATTACCCCGGACCATCAGTGGATTGCCCTGGACTAACCAATAGTTCAGTTTCTGGGACCATTGAAACCCAAACATACCAGCAATTGTAAGTTTATATTATTTTTGCTGTTATTTTGAGACTTGTTCATTTTTTTTTTGTTGTGGTTGCCAAAACAACAACCCAAAAAATGTTTGAGTTCATGAAAATTATTTATTTAATTTTTTGCCTTCTTGCAAAAAGATTTTGCTGTTAAAAAAGATTATGATTATATATTTAATTTTTTGTATGACGTGTTGTTCAAATTGATATGTTATTTTTTTATTCTTTGTTGTAGTTTTTTAAAATAAAAAAACAACAAATGGTGTAGTTCACCCAAAAAAAACTTTATTTTTGGTGTATTCTTGCACAAAATTTTGAAGAATAAAAATTACTCTGGTTAAATTATGCATTTTATACTTATACATTTTTATAATTTGTGTTAAACACCTGTTATCCTGCATTTGGATGCAATTAAACATAACAGACATATAATTAATAATAAAATAAAAAATGCATGACATACATTGTGCAATGGCATCCTGCTGCCATGGGACAGAACCAGCAGCAGACATAAAAAATAACGCGAATCCCTCACGCACAGTGGCACCATTGGTGGTGCCCCTACTGGCACTCCATTGTGCACCTTCCAGATCGTGCATAAGGGAATCTTCAAAAATATAGCTATCACAAATTCTTACAAAATTATGAAGCACACGTGTTGCTTTTACTGCAGATATTGCATTCTCAAGTTTTAAATTCATAGGTGTATGTAGCAAAATTAACATTTTACCACTCGTCTTTCCCTCGTTAACCGGTAATTGAAGAATCGCTTCTCTTCACTCAGACACCTATTGGAATAAGGCCTTAATAGATGCTCACTGAGAGCAAAGGCCTCATCCCCAACATACACAAATGGCCTTGGCAGCCCATTTATTTCTGGCAAAGGACAGTCCTGTGGCAGGTCCAGGCCATTTTCCTTCAACATTCTTCCAAAAGATGATCTTTGGAAAATACTGGAGTCTGAGCTGCTGCCATACAATCCTATGTCTATATAGCTAAAACAATAATTGACATCAGCCACTGCTAGTAATACAAAAGAAAAATATTTTTTAAAGTTAAAGTATTTTGTTCCACTGCCGATGGGCATCACTACCCTCATATGTTTTCCGTCAATTGCCCCGACACAATTCGGGAAATTGCATCGGTTCCAGAAAACTTCCGATATCTTGCACCAATCTTCGCGAGTAGGCTTCTTCAGGACCAAATCCCTAAGGACATTCCAGATGTCTCTGCAGGTAGCGTGGACAATATTGCTGACAGTAGTTTTGCCAACCAAAAATTCAAAATGCAAACTTGCAAAGGAATGTCCAGTTGCCAGGTACCTAAAATGGAACAGTAACTACAGTTTATTAGAATGATACATATTAACAATAAGCTACTTCTATATTAGATCAAAAAATGAGTTTGGAAGGCGGTGCCTGAGGAAGTGAAGTAAGAAGAGGAGCGGGACAAAGACACTGGTGATGTAGAGGGAAAATGAATAGTGTAAAAATGATCTCACCCACAATTACATGCTAGTATTTATTATTTCACTTCATGTAAAGAGGATGAAAGAATGATGGATATCGAAATGCCACATATGAGGTAAGAAGAAAAAGTAGGTATGAAAAGTTACCTCAATGTTATAATGAGTCTTTCAACAGCTGGAATACTCCTTCGGAAACTGGAGCTTTGTCGCTCTAGATGGCTAGAGGGCAAAGCCAACAATTCATTAAAACTGTAAATAGAAAATGTATGGCTATTATCTACATTGACCATGTAAAAATCAAACATTTAAAAATCTAGTTCCATTTTTTTAACAATTTGATCAGGGTATAGTTAACACTTCTAGCTATTCAAAGCTAAAACATAGAAAAAGAGTCATACTGACCAGGCATATACACGTTTTCATAAATATATCTTCTAGCATTTGCAAGTTGACATCAAAAAATGTTCTCACCTTCTAATTGACATCCATGTGTAGTTAAAGAATTTGTCTTCATGAGCACGGAGGTCATTGTAAAGGACCCCAACCTGACTTCTCCCTTCCCTTCATCCCTGGGCGATGATGGGATGGATCCAAAATCTATGCCTTCTCCTCCTCCGGTTATCCTCTTCTTCATCTATTAATGCTGCTACAGCAGCCATAATGGCTGCTGACCCAACATATTGCATAGCCAACATGTTTGCTAAACAACATACAACACATGACAACAAAAGAGGAAGGGGAAATAACTAAGCAGGATAAGGAATTACATCACTATGACTAAATTGCAGAACATTAGTTGCTCAAAGTCATTTTAAAAGTCACATCAAATCACAACACATACCAATCGCATAGCAAAGTCGCAATAGTGGGGACGCAATAGTGGAAACATAGCCTAAAGGCAAATTTTAAGCACAGTGTTTAGAAGCAGAAAATATCCCGAAATGCTCCTAAAAGCCTGTACAAAACATATTTTTTAAGCCCAGTGTGCATGGACCCTTAAAGTGGAACTCTGGAGATCCATACTCATCTTTTCAGCGGTCCCTCATCGGCACCGGCATCTGTGTGCCGGTTTTTGGCCATCTTCATTGGCCAGCATGGGGTGACGTCACTACTGCACATGCGCAGGAGATGGTCGTTTCAGTCCATATTGATTGGGTTGACCACTAAGGATGAGCTCAGGCATGTACGCAACTCCAAGTGCCCGCACCAGCCAGGAAGCTGACACTTTGCAGCGTTAATCACAGGCAGTGAGACATTTGCCGATCCGCGGCTGCACAGATCGGTGCGCTGCGCAGTGTCAGCTTCCTGGCGGGCACAGGCATGAAGAGTTGCGAACACGCCTGAGCCCATCCTTACCGACCACTATAAGCTGAGCTTGCCGTGTGAAGCTCAGCTTACATTCTGTGGATTGCTGTGAGCAAGCAGGTAGTTATAGTTTTTTGCCGAACAGACATTGCATGTCTGTTCTGTAATAAAAAGCCTGCCTTAGTATCAATACATCCATTTTTAGAGCAAGCTAACAAGTCAGAAACACAGAGATAGGTAGATAGATAGATAGATAGATAGATAGATAGATAGATAGATAGATAGATAGATAGATAGATAGTCTGTGAGTGGATTGGTAAGGACAAACACAAATGTGCAAGTGTTAATTTCTCATAAGACGCAGGTTCAGGCCTTTCCACGAATGGGTCACAAAGATGTTTGCGAACAAAGAACAGCATTTACAGATGTACAATAAGAAAAAAAGGCAACCTGGGAACAATATAAAAACACATGTAAGCATTAAGGTTGCTAAGGAATTGTAATCAGCTTACAGTAACTTTAGACCTATATTCCGCTGGACTCTGAAAAGAGCAACAAAAAATACTCCCATAGGTGCAAAAGAACTTTCAAAGCTCCATTGCTTCAAGGTGAAGAGTTGATCATTCTGCAACAGCTGTGCTCAGGATTTCATCGAGAAGCATACACACCAGAAACAAAACAACTCAAATTTTATTGCTATGTTTTTATTTGCCTAAAGTAATTTTACCACAGGGACCAAACCAATAAATCTTACATAGCTGTTGCTAAAGATGAGCGAATGCCTTAAAATCTGCTTTGTCAGTGATTTGCCCAATCTGCTTCTTTTATCCTCTTTTTGGTGTAATAATTTACAGTGGATTTTGGATTTTCTCACACTGGGTTTTAAATGGTTCAAAACAGTCTTTTTCCCCTAGGACACTTTACCTATTAGGTTTAAATAAATGTATTTTTTTTTTCTGAGCACCATCTTGGTGTGCAAATAAAAGAAAATGGACAGTAGTGTGTTTTGCTAAGGGCAGTGTAGTCTTTTAGACCCCAACAACACCAAAAACTCAATATACAGGCAGGGAGGCTAACAACAACAAAACAAAACCGCAAACTTTTGTCCGAAGGGCGTTGGCCCCAAACTTGTCTTGCATAAAACGGCACACAATAGAGTGCAAAATCTGGTGCAGCTGTGCATAGAACCAATCAGCTTCCAGATTTTAGCCTACCTTCACATTGGAGGCAGGTTTGAAATCTGGCAAGTTCAGCTGAACGTGCACAATTTCAAACCTGCATTTCATTGAGAGTTCGGGGGTGATTTAAAAGACATCTGTGCAGGTTCATGCACAGATGTCTATTGAAATCGCAACCCAAGTCACCAAAAGTAACGAAGGAACCTTCAGGGGGCGCGCAGGCAGCTCGTGTCCGGGACGACGTCAATAGACGTAGTCCCGGCACAATAGATCCGCGCTGTAGCCGTCATTTGGCTATAGCGCGGGTCTAAGGTAGTTAAGAAGCAGGACACATGTATGCGGCTTGCCATTACTCCAGCGCAAAGGCTCATAGCCACCTTGCGGTACCTCAAGTTTACGAATAGGATCCCCTCCCCAGGCTCTGGGACTCATTATTCCAGAGATCTGTTCTGCCATTATTCAAGTCCCGCAGAAGGACTATATTCAGGTAAGTTTTAGCCTTTAACATCACATTCTATGTATTTAATGTTTGCTAATGTATTGTATTCATTTCTTGATTCCATAATTACCATTATTGTAATATGCTGTGAATGTCCTCTTTGTCCTCATGCATGCTGTAAACATTTTATGCTCCTTTTTTGTCCTTCATGCATATTTTCCTTCACTAACCTCCCCAGCATGTTATCATGGGCCCATACACACCTAGCCTAGTAACTTAACAATGTATTTTGTCAGCTACATTTTTGTGCTTACCCTAAACACCCCCATAACATTTGTCTAAATGTTATTGTAGTCCTCAAATTCAGGCAGAGTGCAAAAGACCATTTTTTGTTGTGGCACAAACTCATTTGGAACCCTCCCCCCAAAATGCTAAGTCAACCGATGCAAATACTCTATCTGCTGACTTTGCAAAACCCATACACACTATACCTCTTTTGTGGTCATATTTCTGGATGAATTCACCAAAGCATGTAGTGTAAGGGCCTGCCTAATTACCTTCAAATTGTAACATAGAAAGATTTAGTTCCGCATAGTCATGCTATCTGTAGTGTTTGCAATGTATGAGTTCCTTTTTTTGGATGTTGGAAAGAACGCCTGCAACTGGGATGGAGGTGTCATAATGCAGGCTGAGTTCTACCATTTGGCTTCAGAATGGCACCTTAAATTTGCCACCTGCTCAGGACAATGTTGAGGGCCTCAATTTTGTTTTTGTGGCAGATGAGGCCTTTGCTCTGGCAGAACATCTTATGAAGACCTTTCCTATGAGGAACCTCACCATAGAGCAGAGAATATTTAATTATAGGCTCTCTCGTGCCAGAAGGGTGGTTGAAAACGCCTTTGGCATCCTCTCCAGTCGTTTCAGGCTGTTTTTAACAGCTATCAACCTGGCACAATATAAAATCAACCATGTTGTATTGTGCTGTTGTATCCTCCACAATTTTTTTACGGAGGAATGCTAGCAGCTACCTTTCCTCAGTGCCAACTGATGTGGACCCCGCGGTGTCAGGCCCAGCTGAAGAGGCTGCAGCTCGTCCATCGGTGTCCATGATGACAGCTCTCGAACCTAGCCTTGCTGGGTTGCCCTCCCAAAATACCCGAGATATCCGGCAAAAATATATGGATTATTTTGTGGGTAGAGGGGCAGTGGCTTTGCAGCAAACTGTAGCTGATCCATAATAAGAATTTTATTTTTATCATAAACTTATATTTCATTTGAACTACTGTTGTCTGTGTTTCTTATCTGTATAATAGGTTCTCAAATGGCCTTTATTTTGGCCATTTTATACAATAGTGCAAACGTACCTTATTTGCTACATGTGGTGATAATCTCTTCTTCAGCTAACTATTATGTTGTGCTGTGGGTCTGCTACACACACACAGTGTTTTTGTTATTAATGTATCAAATGCATTAAGTTCAAAAACATTATGCCTTTTAAACTCCTTTCATTTTTTTGAGGCCATAAAATTGCCTGAGTTGGCCATATTTTAGAGCACATTGTCACTGTAACTACACAAACTTAACAAATACACTGGTATTGAGCATTGAAATAATAAGCCACACATTGTTTAGTAAAAAACATTTTACTCAAAGCACATTCACATGTGCCTTTTAAGGTTTTGTAACAAACCAACATATTGGTGTCTAAACCTGTATGTTTACCATTATTTTTCCTTTTTTGGCGCTAAACAGGCATACACATCCCCAATTCAGGAACTTACAAAGTTCGATTTTGGTAAAGAGAAGGCCATATGAAACATTAGTATCCCAAGACTGTGTTGATGTTACCTTCCTCAGATGGGGTGATCTTATACCTCTAAAAGCCAAAATTTGAAGCCATGTACATAGGGGACATACAGTAGAGGCATAACTGTTAAATGTCCCTTATGATCCCCTGCCAAAAATGTGTGTAGGTGTCAGAGGTACTCACCCGGGCCGATATGCTGAGAGCTGCTCCCCTTGCGACTAAGCGCACGATGCCTCTGGAGTGGGTACAGAGGGCACCGGGCTCAAAGATGCACGGGTTGCCAGCAGGAGTGTAGCAGGTGGTGTGCAGTAGCGTCGTTGACCAGGAGAGGCTGAAGCTGCACTGGGAGTAGACACCTGGCAGGGTTGTGATCAGGTAGAGGTTGCAGAGGTACCAACACGTATACTGGAGAAGGACCCTCGGAAGCATAGGAGAACTGCAAGTTCTGAACGCTGAGCAGGAGATAGTCCAGTAAGCAGGCCGAGGGTCAAACACAGGCAACCAGGCAGTAGAAGTATCCAAAGGCAAGCCGGGGGGTCAAACACAGGTAAGTAACTCAGAGAATGTCCAGGGGGCAAGCCGGGGGTCAAGCACAGGTAATCAGGCAGTAGAGGTGTCCAGAAGGCAAGCCAGGGGTCAAACACAGGTAAGTAACTCAGAGAATGTCCAGTAGGCAAGCCGGGGGTCAAGCACGGGTAATCAGGCAGTAGAGGTGTCCAGAAGGCAAGCCAGGGGTCAAACACAGGTAAGTAACTCAGAGAATGTCCAGTAGGCAAGCCGGGGGTCAAGCACAGGGAATCAGGCAGAGAGGTATCCAGGAAGTAAGCCAGAGGTCAAACACAGGTAGGTAACTCACGGAAGGACCAGTAGACAAGCCGAGGGTCAAGCACAGGTAATCAAGCAGTAGAGGAATCCAGGAAGCAAGCCAGGGGTTCAAACACAGGTAAGTAGCGGTAGCGGTAGTCAGGAGGATTCCGGGTCGGCACTGGTAGTCAGGTAGATGCAGGGTACAGGATACAGGATACAGGATACAGGATACAGGATACTGGACTGGAGACAGGACTCAGAAGAGACAACAAACCAGCAATTTGGAAGCGGACAGGGAAGGCCTTTTATAGGCCAGGTAACTGGTCAGGTGGGATAGCCGGACGAGTGCGCATGCGCACTCGTCTTCCGTCAGCGCCGCGCACAGTGGTGAGGCGTACTGGCTGGGTTGTGACAGATACCCGAGAGCCGCGGACCCGCGCATGCGCACGTGTTACCCGGCGTACTTGTAAACTTCGTTGCGCCGCTCTACCGCGCGTGCGCAACCCAGGAACCCGGCGGAGAGACCTGGTATTTCCCTGACAGTGCCCCCCTCCTAAGGGCAGCCTCCGGATGCCCATTTCAGGATGTCTTTGGTGATATTCCCGGATTAAGCGGGGGCATGAATGTTTTCGGATGGCTCCCAGGAGCAGTCTTCTGGGGGATACCCCTTCCATTTAACAAGATATTGGACCTGCCCTCTTCTTCTTCGGAGATCCAGAATTTTCTCAACCTCGAATTCTTCCTCTCCTTGGATGGTGATGGGAGGAGGAAGTGGCGTTTGCCTATCAGGAAAAGAATTAGCAATTATGGGTTTCAGCAAAGAGGCATGAAAAACTGGGTGAATCCTATAGGAACTGGGGAGATCTAGTTCAAAGGCCACTGGGTTGATCACCCTCTTAACCTCAAAGGGGCCGATGAACCTGGGACCCAATTTCCGAGAAGGACAAGGGAGTTTTAAATTAGCGGTTGATAACCAAACTTTCTCACCAATCTGGAAAGGCGGACATTCCTTCCTGCCCCGGTTGTATTGTACCTCATAACCCTTCTGTGCTTCCTTCATGGCCTGTTGGATCCGGGTGAAGTTGTCTTGGATACTTTTGACTAGGTCCTGTGCAGCTGGAGTAGGGACGTCTGGAATGGAATCTGGAAGAAAAGAAGGGTGATAACCGTAGTTTGCCCAGAAGGGCGTCTGATTAATGGCAGAATGCAAAGAATTATTGTAGGCAAACTCCGCGTAGGGTAGTAAGCCTGACCAGTCATCTTGGGAGTAAGAGCAAAAACACCTCAGGTATTGCTCGAGGGTTTGATTCGTGCGTTCAGTTTGACCGTTGGATTGGGGGTGATATGCTGAAGACATGGAAGTCCTGATTTCAAGGGATTTGCATAGGTCTCTCCAGAACCTAGAGGTGAATTGTACCCCTCGGTCCGAGGTGATGTTAGCTGGAACTCCGTGTAACCTTATAATTTCCCTGATGAAGATGTCAGTAGTAGCAGAAGCCGAGGGGGTACCTTTCATGGGTAGGAAGTGAGCCATCTTTGAGAGACGGTCAATGACAACCAGAATCGTGGTGAAGGAATCTGAAGGGGGTAAATCCACGATGAAGTCCATGGAAATCTCCTTCCATGGACGTTCCGGGACAGATAATGGACGTAACAGACCCCAGGATTTAGTGTTGGACCCCTTGTTCCTTTGACAAATGTTGCAAGAGAGAACGTATTCCTGACAGTCTTTTCTCCAGCCCGGCCACCAGTAAGACCGACCTACCAAGTCCACTGTTTTCTGTACTCCAAAATGGCCGGACATCTTGTGGTCATGAAGGGTCTGCAGAACTTGGAGTCTGACAGGAGGAGGGACAAAGATTCGGGCATGGGCCCAGAGTAAATCCTGCTTCCTTTCAAGAAAGGGTAATGTGGGAGAAGAGAACTGGTTGGAAGCCTGTTTGAGGGCTGTGGTTAAGTCAGGCTGAATGGCATGGAGGAAATTGTGGGCGGACAGGATAGTAGCAGGTTCTTTCGAGGCTTCAGTGTCCAGAAACATACGGGACAAGGCATCCGCCTTGCCATTCTTGGAGCCAGGACGGTAAGTGATGTGGAAATTAAATCGGGAGAAAAACAAGGCCCAGCGGGCCTGTCTGGGTCTAAGGCGTTTTGCAGCCCTGAGGTACTCCAAATTGCGGTGGTCAGTGAAGATGAGGATGGGTTGGGAAGCTCCTTCAAGCAGGTATCTCCATTCCTCGAGAGCGAATTTAATCGCAAGTAATTCCCGGTCGCCTACATCATAATTCTTTTCAGGGGGACTTAGTTTTCGGGAGGAAAAGGCGACTGGGTGAAGGAGGGCCTTTGGGCCACTTCTCTGCGATAGGATTGCTCCTAAAGCAGAGTCTGAAGCGTCCACCTCTAGGACGTAAGGGAGTTCGGGGTCAGGGTGCTGTAGGATGGGTGCAGAGGAAAAGAGTTCTTTGAGCTTCTCAAAAGCGCTCTGCGCTTGGGGAGTCCACTGGAACTTAACTTGCTGGCGAGTCAGTTGGGTGATTGGGGACACAATGGCAGAGAATCCCTGAATGAACCGTCTATAAAAGTTGGCAAAGCCGATAAAACGTTGGACTGACCTCTTGTCCGTGGGAGCAGGCCAATCCTGGATGGCCTTCACTTTTTGGGGATCCATCAGTACTCCTCCGGTGGTTATGATGAAGCCCAGGAACTGGATGGTATCAGTCTCGAACTCGCATTTCTCTCCTTTGACGTAGAGCCCGTGTTTGCGGAGGATGAGAAGAACTTTCCGGACATGTTGACGATGGGCTTCTAGGGAATCGGAGAAAATCAAGATATCATCAAGATATACAATGAGGAAGTTATCCAAATACTCACGAAAAATGTCATTGACAAGGTGCTGGAAGGTAGCTGGGGCATTACAAAGTCCAAACGGCATGGCCAGGTACTCAAAATGGCCGAATCTGGACCTAAAAGCCGTCTTCCACTCATCCCCAGAGCGTATTCTAACTAAATTGTAGGCCCCACGAAGATCCAGCTTGGTAAACACTTTGGCAGTCCTGAGCCGTTGAAAAAGTTCGGGAATGAGCGGAAGTGGGTACCTGTTCTTGATAGTAATTTTATTGAGTTCCCTGTAATCTACACAGGGTCTGAGGGAACCGTCCTTTTTTTCAACAAAGAAGATCCCAGCCCCTGCTGGCGAAGAAGATGGTTGGATGAACCCTTTGGCAAGATTCTCGTCGATATATACCCGTAGGGCTTCAAGCTCAGTTTCAGACAAAGGGAAAATCCTTCCGAAGGGGATCTCAGCCCCTGGTAGGAGATCAATCGGACAATCGTATGAGCGATGAGGGGGAAGAACTTCGGCCTTTTTTTCATCGAAGATGTCCATAAAGTCTTGGTAGGGTGTTGGGACGTGTTGCAGGTCCTTGGCACTGGGTTGCAAGGCAAGATGGGTGAGAGGTACTGCGGGTTGATCCGGAAAGCAGTGCTGCAAGCAGTAAGAGGAGGAGAACTCCACTTCCTTGTTGACCCAGTCAATCCGAGGGTTGTGAGCCAGTAGCCAGGGGTACCCCAGGATGATGGGGAACATGGGAGAGTGGATAATGTCAAAACGTAAAAGTTCCTGATGACCTGATTTGGTGCAGGTCAGGATGGGAGCGGTTTCCTGGGTAACCGGTCCCGAGCAGGGTGGAGAGCCATCAGCTAGCTGGATCTGAAGAGGTTGTTCCTTGGTAGCTAAAGGGAGGTTCAGGTGTCGTGCCAGGGTCAGGTCCATGAAGCAACTGCAGGCTCCAGAGTCAAGGATGGCTCCCAACTGGAAAGACTCTCCCGCTACCTGTAGGGAGAGTGGAACAGACAGATGAAAATGCGGCACTTTAACAGAGTGTGAACTTGAGAGGGACCCAGAAGGACACTTACTGGGTCTTATGGGGCATTTCTGTAGGTAGTGCCCCGTGCCCCCACAGTAGAGGCAGAGGTTGGCTTGACGACGACGGAGCCTTTCTTCAGCAGATAGGGGAGACCGTGCCAGGCCCAGCTGCATGGGTTCCCCATGAGGAGGGGAGCGAGAGTTCCAAGAAGGAGACGGTGCTGGAGGGACCCGGGGCATCGTCCAGGTAGGACGAGGGCTCTGCAGTCTCTCTGCTCGCCGTTCTCGTAGTCGACGGTCAAGTTTAATGACAAGCTGGCAGAGGTCTGTGAAGGTACTTGGGATCTCTCCTCGAGCCAGTTCATCCTTTAATACCTCGGATAGCCCTAAACGGAATTGATATTTTAGGGCTGATTCGTTCCAGTTAGTATCAGCTGCCCATTTGCGGAAATCTACTACATAGTCCTCTACAGGTCTTCTCCCCTGGGATAGGGTATGCAGGGTGGTTTCTGCTGTAACTGTGCGTTGGGAGTCCTCGTAGAGTGCTGCCATAGCGGAAAAGAAAGTCTCTACAGAATTCAATTGTGGGCTTTTCTGTTCCATCAAATGGTGCGCCCAGGATTGAGGGTCATCAGAAAGGAGAGAGATGATGAACCCTACTTTAGTGGATTCCAACTGGAAGGTCCTGGGTTGTAGAGCTAGGTGAAGCAAACAGGAGTTTTTAAAAGAGCGAAATTTCCTTCGGTCCCCGGAAAAACGTTCTGGTGTGGGGACCCTGGGATCAGGATGGGACACATCATAGGCAGGGAGAGCACCTCCAGGTGTTGATAGAAGAGTGGAGGTGCTGGCTACCGGGGGTGACTGGTCCGCTTGGTTGGGGGATAAGGTCAGATGCTGAAGACGCCCCTCGATCTGGAAGTATCCATCCTGGAGGCGTTGTACAGCCTGGGTAAGGGTTGTCACCTGCTGGCATAAGGCCTCAAGGGGTGAACCAGCTCTGTCGGCCTCGGACATTGGCTGGTTTGTACTGTCAGAGGTACTCACCCGGGCCGATATGCTGAGAGCTGCTCCCCTTGCGACTAAGCGCACGATGCCTCTGGAGTGGGTACAGAGGGCACCGGGCTCAAAGATGCACGGGTTGCCAGCAGGAGTGTAGCAGGTGGTGTGCAGTAGCGTCGTTGACCAGGAGAGGCTGAAGCTGCACTGGGAGTAGACACCTGGCAGGGTTGTGATCAGGTAGAGGTTGCAGAGGTACCAACACGTATACTGGAGAAGGACCCTCGGAAGCATAGGAGAACTGCAAGTTCTGAACGCTGAGCAGGAGATAGTCCAGTAAGCAGGCCGAGGGTCAAACACAGGCAACCAGGCAGTAGAAGTATCCAAAGGCAAGCCGGGGGTCAAACACAGGTAAGTAACTCAGAGAATGTCCAGGGGGCAAGCCGGGGGTCAAGCACAGGTAATCAGGCAGTAGAGGTGTCCAGAAGGCAAGCCAGGGGTCAAACACAGGTAAGTAACTCAGAGAATGTCCAGTAGGCAAGCCGGGGGTCAAGCACGGGTAATCAGGCAGTAGAGGTGTCCAGAAGGCAAGCCAGGGGTCAAACACAGGTAAGTAACTCAGAGAATGTCCAGTAGGCAAGCCGGGGGTCAAGCACAGGGAATCAGGCAGAGAGGTATCCAGGAAGTAAGCCAGAGGTCAAACACAGGTAGGTAACTCACGGAAGGACCAGTAGACAAGCCGAGGGTCAAGCACAGGTAATCAAGCAGTAGAGGAATCCAGGAAGCAAGCCAGGGGTTCAAACACAGGTAAGTAGCGGTAGCGGTAGTCAGGAGGATTCCGGGTCGGCACTGGTAGTCAGGTAGATGCAGGGTACAGGATACAGTATACAGGATACAGGATACAGGATACTGGACTGGAGACAGGACTCAGAAGAGACAACAAACCAGCAATTTGGAAGCGGACAGGGAAGGCCTTTTATAGGCCAGGTAACTGGTCAGGTGGGATAGCCGGACGAGTGCGCATGCGCACTCGTCTTCCGTCAGCGCCGCGCACAGTGGTGAGGCGTACTGGCTGGGTTGTGACAGATACCCGAGAGCCGCGGACCCGCGCATGCGCACGTGTTACCCGGCGTACTTGTAAACTTCGTTGCGCCGCTCTACCGCGCGTGCGCAACCCAGGAACCCGGCGGAGAGACCTGGTATTTCCCTGACAGTAGGTACAAACAGGTTAGTTTATAAAGCCCCAAAACACACAGCGTGTCAACATGTGCAATACCCCATCACGAGGTATAAATGGACGCGTTTTGGGGGTGCAACCCTTCCTCATAACTAAAGTAGGCGAGAGGAAGGGGTTGCACCCCCAAAACGTGTCCATTGCTAACATGTGCTATCTCCCATCACCAGGTATCAATGCACACGTTTTGGGGGTGCGACCCCTTCCTCATAACTAAAGTAGGTGAGAGGAAGGGGTTGCGCACCCAAAACGCGTCCATTGCTAACATGTGCTATCTCCCACCACGGGGTATCAATGGACATGTTTTGGGGGTGCAACTCCTTCATCTCACCTACTTTAGTTATGAGGAAGGGGTTGCACCCCCAAAACGCGTACATTTATACCCTGTGATGGGAGATAGCACATGTTGACACACTTATTTACTCATTTATTGACCAGTACCGGGAGCTGTCCTGTCTGCAGAAGGTGAAGAGCAGGGATTACTCTAATAAAATCAAGAGGAAGGCAGCGATGGAGAAACTTCTGTAATGTGAAGCCTCTGTACCCCAGGGCAAACATCAATTTTGTGAGGAGCAAAATTCGGAACCTGAGGAGTACATTTAATAGGGAGAACAAGAAGGTCCAGGAATCACAGAGAATGGGAGCATCAGCAGATGACACATATGACCCCTTTGGTACTACCACATCCTTTGTTTTTTTCGTCGGACCAAACCCAACCCAGGCCATCACTCTCAACATTCCCTTCCACATCGGATGAGGCCACAGCTCCTGAGGTCCACCCTGGTCCTTCGACATAGGATGAAGATGTGGAGGAGCCCAGCTTGACCCAGGTATAGCATTGTTGAACATATTTGTAGCCAAAAATTGATGATGA
Source organism: Lithobates sylvaticus (assembly GCA_028564925.1). NCBI lineage: Eukaryota > Metazoa > Chordata > Amphibia > Anura > Ranidae > Lithobates > Lithobates sylvaticus. The sequence goes on from CM053026.1 coordinate 559,922,009, forward strand.
TAATAATAATAATAATAACTAGACGTTATTGTTCCAAAATTTCTGCCTTAACAAAGTGGTTTCCATATCAATAGACAGTAGTGGCCACAAATGATTGGGACAAGAAGAAAAAATGCTGGGGTCAGAATGATAGCCTTTTTTATTTCTCCACATTCAATTTGCAACAGTCATGAGCTCAAAATTGTGTATGATTGATGACCAAAAAAAATTATAATTATGTCCCATTTTCATACACATGAAAGTGGCAGTTTGAGAAGCCAGTGGCCAGCTAAAAGGGCCAGGAAGAGCAGGAACCTAGATGAGGCCACAGTTGCCTTCCTCAGCCACGCAACAACTGCCATCAGTACGGCACCCCAGATGCAGCTGAGGCATTTGGTTGTCTCACAGCTAATAAGTTAAGAGATATGGATGTGGACCAAAGGAGGATGTGCGAGGAACTAATTCTGCAGCTCCTCAACAAGAGGGAGGGGACAAATTTCCACAAAAACCCATATCTCAGATTTGGATGCCCCACCTACACCACCTCTACAGCCACCACAGCAACCCCACCCACCACAGAAGCCCCACCTACTACAGCAGCATGGCGGACATTGGCAGTTCCAGTCCCAAGACCCCCAGCAAGCCCACTGGGCTGGGGATTTTCAGCCATACAATTATACATTTTTTGTTTTTTTTTTGTTTTTAAATTATGATTTTAGTTGTTATTCTGTATTTATTTTTGTATGCAGAGAATGCACTTTTTGTTCTTGAATTTGGATTTTGATGGCAGATAACATGTCTAATTTATTTTAGTTTATTTTTGGAATAATGCACAAAAAAAAATGGCCTCAGCCAATGTGCAAGGGAGCGTTGACAGCGATGGCCTGGGTTTGGTTTGGTCTGTCAAAAACCCCAAGCTTTTGTAAGATCACAGCCTGGGGACATACCAGTCATCTGCTGCTGCTCCAGATCTCTCGGAGTCCAGGACATTCTTGTGCTCCCTTTAAATGTACTCCTCAGGTTCACAATTTTGCTCTTCACATAATTGGGGTCTGCGCTGGGGTAAAAAGGCTTCACCAATTCCAACAGTTTCTCCATCGCTGCCTTCCTCTTGATTTTTATAGGACCTTCTTGTGATCCCTAGTAAATAGAAAAAAAATAAACTATTAACTAACAAAAAATGTATTTGAAAAATACTTGGCTATGTGTTTTACTTAAAATGACAGTATGGGAGTAGGCAGGTACACCAACACAGTTGTATCTTTGATCTTAAAAACTATGGGATAATGGTGTTGTGGTAACTTGACCCCCAAAAAAATTTAAAATTCTTCTTGGTATCACTAGAAAAAAAAAATTTTAAATACGTTTTGGCAGAACTCCATCAGTATCACCAGCAAAGCAGCTTCATTATCATCCCATTATAAAGAAGAAGAGAATGTGCGCTGCATTTCGAGATTTCATAATTTGCCGTGTCAAGAATGTGAATTCTCCATTACGAACGCTAGTTTTACTAGGCCGATCGCTTCCAGCTCGTCCTTCCGAGCATGCGTGTTTGGACTTTTATCCGACAAAATTGTCTACACACGCTCGGAAAAAAACGAAACAGACATTTATCCGCGGAAAATTTTAAAGCCTGCCATCCAACATTTGTCAGCGTAAAATCCAACAACAATTGTCCAATGGAGCATACAAACGGTCGGATTTTCTGCCAACAGCCTGTCATCACACAATTCCCATAAAAAAATCTGATCCTGCGTACGAGGCTTTAGTGTCAGTAAACTCAAAAATATATTTTTCCTTGTTTACTCCCAACTTTCCTTAACTAAGTGTGCTCAGTGCTTTGTTAACAAATAGATTACTACATGGTAATTACCTGGCGATTCTGTCAGTTCATGGTACAGCCTTTTTCCTGGTGCATCATGGCAGCATACAATGGGTTGTGACTCCGCGCCCACAACCTGATAGGACTGGTTAACTATATATCAAAGACAGACCCAGCTCACAGCATTCTCCTTTTTTTTTCACCTGATCAGAACTGGAATCACAAGGTATCCCTTACCATTTGTCGCCCCAGTCAGGTTAAGCTTCTCCTGGGTGAAAGTCCTTCCTGTACAGTCTCTAAATGAGCTATATGGTTGGAGCCCCATTCTGGTGGTGCATTCTGGGCGTTTGCAATTTCCAAGATGGTGGCAGCACTGCAAGTACACTCTGAGCATGAACGGCAGGAAGTGATAGGGCCTCTGTGACCGGTTTCCTGGCTAGAGCTTTTCCAGGATAGCAATCTGAGCATGCTCAGGCAATGATATCATCACTACTGGCAAATGTGAGTTTTAAATGGTTTTATGGCATTTTTGGGCAACAAATGGTGGAGCTCTCTACTCATGCATGCTGGATGCTTATGTGGTCATTGTTTGCAGGTACATTTTCCCTTTTTATGGCATTCACCTGGGCTTTTCCTATCCCCTTCTCAGTGTTGCTCTAGGATCATTGTGCTCTTTATGGCATTTACCTTGGCTCTTCCTATCTCCTTCTCAATGCTTGATCTGGGATCACTGTTGGGCTCAGTTTCCACTAGTGCGACTTGTCACTGCAATGTCGCATGACAAGTCATACCCCATGATTTCCAATGAGTACTGTTCATATCTGTGCCCATACACCTCAAGAATACACAGGCATTGCTTCAAGTCGCATCAAATTTGCTGCAAAATCGTCCGACTTTTAGGTCACAGTAGTGGAGACTTATGCCCCGTTTACACAATCAGATTTTCCGACAACAAATGTTGGATGTGAGCTTGTTTTCGGAAAGTTCCGACCGTGTGTATGCTCCATCGAACATTTAATGTCGGAATTTCCGCCCACAAATGCTTGAGAGCAGGTTCTCAAATTTTCCGCCAACAAAACTTGTTGTCGGAATTTCCGATAGTGTGTACACAAGTCCGTCGCACAAAAGTTCACGCATGCTCGGAATCAAGCAGAAGGAGCCGCACTGGCTATTGAACTTCCTTTTTCACGGCTCGTCGTACGTCTTGTACATCACCGCGTTCTCACGTTCAGAATTTTGGGCCAACATTTGTGTGACCGTGTGTATGCAAGACAAGTTTGAGCCAACATCCTTTGGAAAAAAATCCACGCTTTTGTTGTCGGAAAATCTGATTGTGTATACAGGGCTTTAGAGCCTTATGCTGTTTTTCATTTCAGTCTGCTGCTTTGCTCTGTTTCTAAGGGGAACGCTGCCCAGACAACCCATTGCTTTTACACTATAGTTATTAGGTAAGTAGTGAAGATTGAGAAAAAAGAGAGCCAATATCTATAGTCCTGTAAGGACCACAAGATGGAGGGAGCCTTCTGAAGGTCAAGACAAGTCATCATCTAAGAACAGACATCCAGGCAACATTGATTAAGTTCATCATCTCACCCCTCGTTATCAATGCTCCCTGTTTACCAACATCACATGTTACCAGCGCTAATAGTAGCTGCATTTGTGGTGGAAAGTCTTTGCCTGCCAAGCCATGTCAAATCTGCCTGAAACAAGCTCTATACAGCCCTGCAAGGTCCTCAAAATGGAGGGAGCCTGCTAAAAGCCAGAACAGTCACCATTCAAGCGCAGACATCCAAGGAAAATTGATTAATGTCATCATCTTACCTCTCGTTATTATTGATTCCCGTTTACAAACACCACAGTTTACCAGCCCTAATGGTTACTACATTTGTGGTGGAAAGTCATTGCTTGACAAGCTAGCATGTCAAGTCCACTTGGAGCAAAGAAGGGGATGTCTGAAAAGTAGCCGCCTTGATTAAATAATCGGCCAAGGAGTTGATGCATGAAGCCTGTACTCCCCAGTTGGTGGCTGAACTAGCACTTCCAACCAGAGCCAGTAGGTGGTATCCAAATTGGAAAGCTTGCCATGGAAAGAAAGTGTTAAAGGGGCCACAAGCTTTGAAGATTGCCCAAGGGCAGCTAAGGGTGCAATTGCCTGGGGTGAAGTGGAGGAAACTCTCCACAAGGTTAGAAAGTACTCATTCCCTTCACTGAACAACTGGAGGAGTTAATCCAGGAAGAATTGAAGGGGTCAGAGTAAAAAAAAGCCTGTATAAACAGGCTGTCAAAACTGTATACCCTGAAAAAGCTAAAGGTCAACCTGCAATAGTCTCCTTCGATGGTGAATGCATCATTAATGTAGCTGGCAAGACAAGTCACCTTGCTGTCACATTCAAGGAGGCTCTAGTCCGAAAAGTAGATCTAGATCTGAAGTGCTCCTACCCTAACCAGCCCATGTGCTAAGTGAGTCTAATGGGAGTGGTTCATAATTATCAACCAGCTGCTGCACCTGTGGGACTCTGAGGAAAGTGGCAGGGTCTGCATCCCTTTAGCCGTGATTTCCTATTGGGAGTATCTTATAAAAAATTACATTTTTGTTGCAGTGGATAAAAAACTGACTTCTTGGTGCAGACTTCTGAGAAAATCAGTGAGCCTGTCATACAAGCAGGAAATTAGGTTTCAGGGGAAGCACCTCCAGATAGTCATGCTGCATTGCATTTTACAAAAATTGCAGCCCTGCAGGTTAAAAAAAAATGGTGCAAGATACCAGACAATGGATCTGTCAGAAATCATGAAATCAGACGGAGACAGAAGTACAGTTAAATCACACTTGTTTAATAATAAAAGTAAAAAGAACAAACGTAGTCAAAACATAGCCAAAGTTCAGTAACCGGAACAGATAGTCAGCCAAGCCAGAAGTCAGGGATCAATGCAGTGGAACAGCAAGCAGGATCTGGAGCCAAAAGGGATGTCAGCAAAGCAAGTCTTGAACAGGATCGCAGGAGATAATTTCTGTGATGTTGACCAAGGCAAAGGCAGAGCTCCTCTGGACTGGACGGCTTAAATAGGCAGGACTGACGAGCAGGATATCATCAACAGCTGAGTAACTGTGGAGAGATAGGAGCTAGCAATTAGCCGACAGCTGAGCGGCCAGCTCAGAGAAGGAAGGGCTGAGCCCAGCCCTGACAGTACCCCCTCCTCAATGACCCATCCCCATCGGAGGACACCAGGCTTGAGGGGAAAATGTCTATGGAAATCATGGAGGAGGACAGGGGCATGTACGTCCGAGCATGAGACCCATGAGCGTTCCTCTGGACCATACCCTTTCCAATGCACCAGGTACTGTATGCACCCACAGAACCTACAGGAGTCAACAATGGACTGTACTTCATACTCCTCATGGTTCTCAACCTGTAAAGGGTGAGGACATGGCACTGAGGTGATAAAGCGGTTGCAGACCAAAGGTTTTAATAAGGAGACATGAAATACATTTGAAATACGCATATTAGAAGGAAGGTCTAATGCATAAGCCACTGGGTTAATCCTGTGAAGAATATGGAAAGGCCCAATAAACCGGTTGCGAGATGACAGCCAGACCCTGTCCCCAACCTGGTAGGAAGACGCAGGCAGACGGTCAGCATGGAGTCTGTACCTATCATTAGCATGTCGCAAAGCCTCCCGGACTTGTGCCCAAGTGGAATGAAGACCATGGAGATGCTCCACTAACACAGGAATATTCTGCGGAACAAACGAGTCAGGCAACATGGAAGGTTGGAAACCATAATTTGCCATAAACGGGGACAATCGAGAAGCAGAATTCAAGGCACTGTTGTGAGAAAACTCTGCCCATGGTAATAGGTCTGACCAGTTTTTATGATGGTCAAAAATATAGCACTGTAGGAATTGCTCCAAGGACTGCGTGGCTCGTTCTGTGGCCCCATTAGACTGCGGGTGATAAGCAGAGGAGAAAGCAAGCTGAATTCCCAACTGTGCACAAAAGGGTCACCAGAACCAGGACACAAACTGACTACTCCTGTCCGAGGCAATTACCTTGGGTAGCCCATGTAAGCGAAAGATCTCCCGAGAAAAAATGGAAGCCAGTTCCTTAGAAGTGGGCAACTTTTTAAGTGGAATACAATGACACATCTTTGAGAACCGGTCAACCACCATAAGAATAACTGTGTTGCCCTGGGAGTTAACTCCACAATGAAATCCATAGACAGGTGGGTCCAGGGCCTCTCTCCATTGGGTATGGGTTGTAGGAAGGTGGAAGGTGTCGTGGAGACTTACCCTGAGCTAGACATGTGCGATTATTTTCGTACAATTTGAAAATTTGTACGAATTTCCGTAAATTCGTACATTCGGGAGGATCCGAAATACGAATTGCTATGCTTCCGATTCCGAATTTTGTACGAAATACGAAATTTTGTTTACGAATTTTGGATCCAAATTCCATTGCAACGGAAACGTGACTGGTGTTTTGTTGACCAATCAGAGGTTTTCTTCTGCTGCTGAGTGAGGGTTGGGAAAATGACCTTTATAATATGGGAGTGGGAAGCTGAATCGGACAAAATAAGAATGTTCGTTAATTACGATTATTCGTTATGATGAAGTTAAAAACCCAGGAAGTCAGCACAACACAGGGATGGTGGGAGCCCCTCATAATGAACGGTACCTGAATTGTGAGTGCACATTTTTATAATTGGGCATGTTTACCTTGTTTGTTTAAATACATTTTACAAAAGCATATTGCACAATGGTGGCTATTTGCTTCTTATGAGATTCTTATGAGATATCAAGATTTGAGGAGTAACTAGTGACAACCTAGCTGGAGAAATGCCAGGAAAGTGGAATGGTTATCCCAATATGAACCAAAGGCAAAGTTTTTTCTAGGCTTTGGTGAGTGACCAGGTGGTGGTGACACACAAAGCTTCTAAAATAGCACGGATGTGATTTTTGAGCACACTACACACGTGATTTAAATGATAGAATTGTGAAGTGGACTTGTGTCCTGCAGTTTTGATAACTTTGCAATTTTGCATTTGATAGTTTAATCATTTGCACTATAACTTTGCACTGTAAAGTTATATAGTTGATGTTTGTGCACATTTCACAATACTGTTTTTAGTGGTAATATTGTATAAAAACTTTATGATCAGCGCAGTCACATTTTTTATTCAATATCAATTTTCCTCTAACCAATGATAGAGAATATCTAACCGGAGCAGATCTCACTCTAATTTTAAATATAATTTTTGCACCAGGTGACACATTTTTTTCACTTCATATGTTCTATACACAGTACAGATGTGCTACTTTACAGGGGACCCCCCAGGCACTACATTTAAAGGATTTTTTCATTTTTATTGTTTCAATTTTATGCCCCGCACCGTACACACGATCGGAAATTCGGCCAGCAAAAGACAGATGAGAGCTTTTGGTCAGAAAATGCGACCGTGTGTATGCTCCACCGGACTTTTGCTGTCCGAATTCCCGCCAGCAAAAGATTGAGAGCAGGTTCTCAATTTTTCGGAAAAAGTTTCGTTCGGAAATTCCGATTGTCTGTACCAATTCCGACGCGCAAAATTCCTACACATTCTCGGAAACAATTCGACGAATGCTGGGAAGCATTGAACTTCATTTTCTCGGCTTGTCGTAGTGTTGTACGTCACTGCGTTCTTGACGGTCGAAAGTTTAGCAAACTTGTGTGTGACCGTGTGTATGCAAGCCAAGCATATGCAAGCCAAGCTTGAGCGGAATTCCGTCTGAAAAAACATCCAAGATTTTCCCGACGGAAAATCCCCTTTTGTGTACACGGCATAAGCATCATTGAAAACACAGCTACTTTTAAAACAAGTGTTTTTTTTTGCATTGGTACATGTCCCCCAGGGCAGGAGCCAAGCCCCCATACCCTTTTTATGGCCAATAACATACTTATAAGCCTTCAAAATGGGGAATTTGGATTTTGCCCATTACTTTTGTAGATTACTTTCTGAGGGAACATTTGTTACATCTATCACTCCTAGTAATTATTGCTAGCAACTTTAGTAAAACAGCTGTGCTACTAAAATTTTCCTGTGTAGCTCTAGCCTAATGAAGAAAAGAAGAAACAAATTAATACATGTGCATTTACTGCGTTTTCTCCCTTTAAAATGCTACAGGTACAGGAAAATACCTGCCAGAAATCCAGTGTATACTTAGCTTACTGTTTGGGATCATAACACAGTACATTTTCTGCACCTCAAATTCCCAACCAATGGTGTCAGTCCTGCCTGCTGGACTACAGAATTTCACCTATCCCTCACTCATCTCTGTCCCTGTCCACATGCATACATTGATTTCTTTCCTAGCAAAACAATGCTCCTGGATTGACTCCCAAGACACATAGTTCTGGTGAGCATGCCTACGTCAACAGAAGCTTTCAGCAGCTGCATATGCAAGAATTTTACAAGCCTGATGATGATGTCACGAGGAGTAATAAAAGCTTTCTTTTACTACAGGAACATGGTAAAAAAATAAAAATAAATCATGCTTGGACATGCTCTAGAGGTGAAGAGGAAGGTTTAGAGTTACATTTGGGTAATGCCTGGACATACCCTTTAAGGGTAGAAACACACTTTTGCCATGCAGTGCTTTGTGTGCATTAGTATGTTGTCATGACATTCATTTTAAATGGAACCCCTAAGACAAAGCATTGCAGTGAGCCACAACACATAGTAAAAGACTGCCACGTATTGTAGTGCACTTAGGCTGCTTTCACACTGGGGCGGTTTGCAGGCGCTATTGCGCTAAAAATAGCGCCTGCAAACCGACCCGAAACAGCTGTTGCTGTGTCTCCAGTGTGAAAGCCCTGAGGGCTTTCACACTGGAGCGGTGCGCTAGCAGGACGGTAAAAAAAAAGTCCTGCTAGCTGCATCTTTGGAGCGGTGAAGGAGCGGTGTGTTCACCGCTCCTATACCGCTCCTTCCCATTGAAATCAATGGGAGACCGCGGGGATACCGCCGGCAAAGCGCCGCTGCAGCGGCTCTTTGCGGAGGTTTTTAACCCTTTTTTCGGCCGCTAGCGGGGGTTAAAAACCACCCCGCTAGCGGCCGCATACCGCGGGTAAAATGATGGTAAAGCAGCGCTAAATATAGCGCCGCTTTACCGTCGCCGTCCCGCACCGCCCCAGTGTGAAAGCAGCCTTAAGCCCCATACACACGGTCGGATTTTTGCATGGATTCTGTCCGATCGGACAATGTTGTTGAAAAATCAGACCGTGTGTATGCACCATCGGACAGTGTACGTCGGATTGTCCGACGGACAAAGTCCTATCTCCTGCTGGATAGATTTTCCAACAACACGGTCCGATCACACCAAATCCGATCGTGTGTACGGTTGTCCGACGGACAAAGTGCTACGCATGCTCAGATCACATTACAAGACCAAAGCTATTGGCTACTAGCCTCTACGTAGTCCCGTCGTAGGCAACAAACGTCACCACGTTCAGAATGATCGGATTTTCCGACAACTTTGTCCGACCGTGTGTACGCAAAACCAACATCGGACAAAGTATGACGGACATGATCCGACGGACCTGGTCCTCGGATAATCCGAGCGTGTGTATGGGGCTTAAGGGTTGCCACCTCATCCCTTTCAACCTGAACACATATGAATTACACAGGTTTTGAGGTTAATTTAATGCAGATCAGCCACTGAACCTGTGTAATTAATATGTGTTTGATTTTAAAGGGATGAGGTGGCAACCCTAGGTGCACTGCGTCATTAAATTGGGCACGTACTTCTTTTTTTGTCAGTTGGCAACGTTTTCAAAGTCAATGGGCCTCTTTAACAAACGTTAACAAGTGTCACAATGCAGAAGAATGGCAAATGAATGTGAATGGGCTCTGAATTTCTGGCAGGACATTCAATTCCCCTGTTTAGCTCCACCTAAAGGGCCCTTTTATACTTGTACACACGTAGTAATGTGTGTGTAATGTATCTGACATATGTTTCTGTGTTCTTCTTTATTTGAGATTTAAACACATGATTTTTGTTCATCTGTTACATTTTAATATGCCAAGACTCCATGAGAAAACTGATTTTTATGATCCATCATCCTTATACGTCTGTGGAATAACATGCAAAGCTACACAGTTATGCTTGTTGGCCAAGAGCAGCAAACTAAAAATAATAAGTGTTTTAAGGTCTCAGTGGTCAGTTTACAGGAACAATAAGAAAAAAAAAGGTGGGGGCGATTTTCACAGTTTAGGGATTACTAAGCACAGACAGAACAAGCAGGAAACTATATATATTGTGTTTTCTCTGTTACTTTCAGATTCCCTCTGGTCCCTACTCTAACCCTTGGTGACTAAGGCTTTCAGCCGGACCCTTCATACTGAAAATTTGCAGGTTTGTTGAAGATGGTCATTAAATATATAATTGCTAAACAATATATTTATAATGTTATGTCAATCTGCAACCATCAAATTTTCTGAACTGACAAAAAGTTCAAAATGCTATTTGCTAGTAAGCTTGACAAACAAGTGTCTAACCACAGATCACCTCTCCTTGCGACATTCCCTGTAATTAGTTCACTAGTATTGCTAATGCCCCTTTCACAGGGGCTATCCAATCAGGTCCGCCTGTCAGTTTTTCAGGTGGACCTGATCGGACCCTGCATATGGAGCAGCTGGTGTTAGCAGACACATGTCCGCTGACACCCGCCGCCATCCAATCCTGTCCTCCAAAAACAGATGGATGGTGGTCCTATTATCCATCCATGCAGTGGATCGGTTTAGATGCCATTGGATGGAAACAAACAGGCGGTCTGTTTCCATCTGATTGCCCCATAGAGAAGAGTGGGACAGAGTCCGTGTACACTCTGCATAGCGGGGCTGACAAGGACTTGTTATCTGCCTGCTCAGCAGGGATCAGTGGAGAGATTCCCTGCTGAGCAAGCGGATTTTGCATAGTGGAGGCACCCGTGTGAAAGGGGCCTAAAAGTCAAGTGATTATAGTAGACAAGCCTGTCTGGACAGGTAGCACTCAGGAAGTAGGAAGTGATAGCTATGCATGTGTCAGTTTCATCAGAGTAAAACTCTTAAGGCCGGTTCATACCAGAGCGTAGTGCAAGAAAGGTGCATTCCATGCAGGTTTCCTGAACCGCATTCAAACGTGGGTGGGTGGCAATTTATTGTTATGGCACCCTAAACGCAGTGCATTTGCCATCTGCCTCTTGCAGCCTATTCTAATGAATCAGCTGTGAAAATGCAACATGGGAATGAAACACGTAAGAATCACATGGGAACATGTACGTCAAATGTACGTCCAATAATAACATGTGCCATCAGGCCTTGAAGGAATTGAGTAAGGCTATGAGAACACTTGAACATCACAAAAATTCAGACTCGCACCACAAACCCAATTAAAGTCTATGGGACCTGAACGTGAAAAAGTGTCTGCATTTTGAAGGCTTATATGCACGTTAATGGCCATAAAAAGGATACGGGCCTGCCCTTGGGGGACATGAACCAATCCAACAATTATTTTTAAAAAGATTGTTTTAAAGGAGCAGTGATTTTAATAATACTTAAATTGAAACAATAAAAAAAAAAATTTCTTTAAATATAGTGCCTGAGGGGGTCCCCTTAGTCTGCCTGTAAAGTGGCACATCAGTACAGTGTATGGATCCTGCTGAAGCAAAAGTGAAATTTATAAAGAAAAAAAAAGGCATTGGACATTTGGACAAGCTATGAAAAAAGTTTCCTCTAATGGGACTTTTGGGGACAAGGGCTCATCAAAAAACTGTTTTGAAAAATAGTACATTTTATTAGAAAAGTTAAAAAGCAATTAGGAAAAATGATGGTGATAAAACCACAATTGATGCAATAACAAACATGGATACACAAAATATGACATACAGTAAACCACTAACTCAACTAAAGTGTCTAAATTTGGACAAGCTGGGATTTAGACACTGGGCATGTGGGTTGCAGGGAGTGTTTTTTTTTTTTGATGCAGCAGCTGAGGCAGAGAAATTTGCTTGCTATTCTCTACAGCTGGTGGTGTGCTGCTGGCAGACTTGTTGCAAGGACCTGTGACACCCTTTGCTATACCATCATCCCTGTCAGTGGAGGCTGCTGAGAGGTCATGAGATATAGCAGGGGCCGGGGGTAGACATGAAAGGTGAGGATTGAGGTAAATTAAAGAAACTCAAGTGATTGTGGGTGTAATTGCCATCATCCCAATTACATTGTTTTAAAGCATATCCTCATTTGGTGAGATTTTTAAGGCAATCAAATATATTACTTTACAAATTTTTTATAAAATTATATTTTTTATCATTAAAAATGTAAAAAGAACATTGTACAATCTTCTCAACACATAAGGTCCAACATGGTATATATGGTATATATGGCATATGTCAGAGGTGCTTGAAAAATAAAAGGAATACATGGAGTGGTATCCCCCAACTACTTGCTGGAATTCCACCCGATGATGATGAAGTGATGGATTCAGTAGAGTGGGGGTATCCAATGCATTTCGAAGTAAGAGTATAATTAACTTCTTCCTCAGGGATACTACCACTCCTGTAATATAATGTAATAGCGCTTTCATCATTGACATACATATGCATTTATGTTTACAGATCGTGTCCATTTGAGGCATACTTGAAAACATACTTACAGCATATTTAATGCATGGTCTGAGCACTCCCATAGTTTCAAGATGGCATGCCCATATATCCATTACAAAACTGTTCATATTATACAAAGACCGCAGACGATTGTCCAAAAACTATGCGCTGTTGCTTTAAAGAAAAAATAACTAACTAAGTAACAAGATATCTGCAACCAACAACACATAAATATGTGAGTTGGCATCAGTGTTCCACCTCTCCCCCAGATATAGAGAAAGCCGAAAAGGCTTCATAGCCTGGCGGTGAGTATACTTACTAGTGCCTGGCGTTGTCAGTATAGACTGCACAGGATAAATCTGCCCTCCTGGGTAAAACAATCTTTGCTACATCAACTTCTCTACAAATAACTCGGAGATCGTGCAAGAATTCATGTCCCTCTCCACTGAAGTGGGAAGGAGGAATGACGCCTGCTGAGGTCCCTGGCATTTCCATATAGCACGCATGTCCGATGCACTGATGTCACACGTCATTGCGTCATATCCGTCTCTTGGATGACCACATGCGGAGACCAAGACAGTGCCATATTGATGACAATTATGCCGCCGACCCAGAATGTCTCCAAACTAAAATCTGGGGAATTCCCCAGGGATGTTGGAGACTGAAAAAGGCCCCAAGCAAAAGGTCACTGGGGCCATTGGCAGCCTGTGCCTTGTGGGCGCACAGGCACTGCCCCCCAACACCTCCGCCGCCCTCCCTGTCCATGCGCCGGCCCTTTTCAGGATGCCGGACACATGAAATACTATGGCAGGGATAGGCGGGGTGTGTATTTTGAAGCATGTGTTTAGAGCCAGAGACTCTAATAGGCTTCAAAATAGGGTGGGCTCGGGACACAGAGCACTGGGTCCCGATCCCACCCTGTTGTGGGACATAGCGAATACATTTTTGCTATTTTCACACTAACGTTCCTTCCTGCCAATCAGGAAGTGAGACCTGTCTCTCAATTGGCCAAAGCATCAGGTGATCCTATTGGATGCCTAACGCTTTGGAGGAAAAGGAGAAACGGCGGAGGAAGCCTGAGGAGCTGAGCAGACACCGGAGCCGCGGCTTCCCGCCACTGCAGAAGAGGAGGAGGAGGAGAGCCCCCTCACTCCAGGAGGGGAGCAGACCCCCGCCACATGAGTAAGTGCCACCGGACCGGCCGCAGAGGGGGGGGGGGTTGGGGAAGTGACAACCGGGGGACGTGCCTGGCTGCATTTGATGGCACAGTGGCTGTATTTGCTGGGCACAGCGGCTGCATATGATGAAGCACAAGTTGCTGTATTTGATGGGCACGGTGGCTGCATATGATGGGCACAGTGGCTGCATTTGATGGGCATAGTGGCTGAATTTGATGGGCACAGTGGCTGCATTTGATGGGCACAGCGGCTGCATATGATGGGCACAGTGGCTGCATATGATGGGCACAGTGACTGCATTTGATGGGCACAGTGGCTGTATTTGATGGACACAGTGGCTGCAATTGATGGCACAGTGGCTGCATATGATGGGCACAGTGGCTGCATTTGATGGGCACAGTGGCTGCATATGATTGGCACAGTGGCTGCATATGATTGGCACAGTGGCTGCATAAGATGGGCACAGTGGTTGCATATGATGGACACAGAGGCTGCAATTGATGGCACAGTGGCTGCAATTGATAAGCACAGTGAGGCTGCAATTGATGGCACAGTGGCTGCATTAGATAGGCACAGTGAGGCTGCAATTGATGGCACAGTGGCTGCATTTGATAGGCACAGTGAGGCTGCAATTGATGTTTTTTTTTAAGTATTTTTTTAGAATTTTTCAGTTTGTTCGCCCCCCCCCCCCCCCCAAAAAAAAAATGTTAAGCACCAGCCGCCACTGACTGGGGCCTACCTGTGTCGGGTATAACTAGAAACAGTGAATGGAAACAGGGGAAACAAATATTTTAAGCTTGGGAATACCCATAACAGTATATCCAATTACCTCAGCAAAACAATGTTATTTATGAAAGGCAAATCCACTTTGCACGGCAAGGGCACTTGAAAGTGCACTGAATGTGCACTTGAAAGCGCAGTCGCTCTAAATCTAAGGGGTAGATCTGAAATGAGTGAAATCTCTGCTGATTTTATTATCCAATCAAGTTAAAATGCTGTTTTTTATTTTCCTTGCATGTCCCCCTCGGATCTACATCGACTTTACTTCCAAGTGCACTTTTAGTGCACTTGCAGTGCAAGGTGGATTTTCCTTTAGTAATTAACCCCCATTATATGGTCAAAAAAAGGTTACAACAATGATAATAATCAATTTATACAGATAACTATTATAACAAAACATTGTTGTATAAATATAATTATAAAAACCCAAAGGTGTAGTCTTTTTGTCTAATTCCTTATTTGAAAGATGCTATTATGTGCATGTCCTAAAGATCAAAGGAGGGATAGAGTTCTGTCGCGTCAAGACTCAATTAATCTGTTTTGCCTGAATTGAAGCCCTCCAAGAAGGGTCTATAGCTTTTGGCTTAATTTAAACCGGGAGGGGTTGTAGCATTTAAATATCTAATCCATCGCATTTAACGCTGTAATAGAATTTTATTATAATCCCCTCCTCTAGGGGTAATATGAACCTGATCTAGTACTGTGAAATTTACTTGTGAAACGGCTGCACATGTGCTAAAAAAGGCCCAGACAGCTGAGCTGTAGGATGTGGGCCTGGTAGATAACAGCTCCTCAATCTGATGGAATAGGGTGGCTGTTCTCTACTCTTCCATGATGGCTGCCTCTGGGGGACATCCTGCCTCATTGGGGTCGTGCCTCCACCTCACTTTCCTCCTCTGCTTTATCTGGCACCCAAGTCGCGTCAGTCCTCATCATCATCATCATCCCCTCCATCCTTACCAACTTGGCAATACACTGCAGCTAGGGGAACATGACTGCCAATTTGTTGTTTATCAGTGTTCTCCCCTCTCTGTAGGCTCATGTTACTCCCTTCCTCTATCTCAGAACCAATATCAGAATCAAGTAATATCTGTGCATCCTTAAGAAGCAAATGACTAATGCTGTGTTCAAATAATTCAGCTGACTCCTCCATGTATGATGCTGGGACTATGGCTAGTGGTCAAGGAGGCAGATTAGGCTGCTCCAGCAGCTGTGGTGGACTGTGCACTAGTGTCAGCTTGAGTAGGAGGATGATTTAGTAAGCCAGTCCACTACCTCCTCTGCATGCTATGGCTGGATAACACGGGCAACATCACTAAACAGAGACAAATGTGCCATGCCTAGGGACATAAAACTTCTACCTTTGCCTTTTGACACAGATGCTGCTGGCCCCCTCATAGTGGCATGGGAATGTCTGCCTCTCCTTGTTGGCCTCCCAGACATGATGAGGGGGCTTATTACTCAAATTTAATAGACACTGAGAAATGCGTGATTGGATGCACTTTATTGAATGAAAAGTGGTGTTTTGGTGCACTTTAATTTGAGGGCTGACGGAAATGTAAAAATGATATAAAAAAAAAGGTGGAACACCACCATCGCAGTCAGAAAAAATGAGGCTGACAAAAAAGGGGGAAGGCAAAGGACAAAACAAAAAAAAGACAAAAAAAAAACATGCAACATACAAAAAAAAGGCGGTGTACAGCACTAAAAGTTATGTAATGCTGTGTTAAATGCTGCGCTACACTAACACACTAAAATGACACTACACTATACTCACACTATACTCACCCTATACTGACACACTGCACTATACTCACACACTATACTCACACACTATACTCACACAATACTGACACATTATACTCACACTATACTCACAATATGCTAACACTACACTAACACTCTACACTCAGAGTCACAATAAGTGAACACACTAACTCGCTAGTAGCAAACTGAGCTCTGCGCTATCTATCTCCACTCCAACAACACACTGCAAAAAGGAAGTGGGAAGGAACCCTTTATAGTGTGGGGTGGGACTATGAGCTGCAATTGGACAAAGTCATCACTTTGTCCAGTCAGAGCTCTGACAATGCTCTGTGCCCTAATTGGCAAAGCCTTCCACCTGACCAGCGAACCAAATTCAGGTGTTTGCCGAATGGCGAACTAGCAATTTTTGGGCCAAACTTTTGCTCAGCCTGAACCGTTTACCCAATTCTAATCCTTACATTTGTTGTACCTGTTTAGCTGCAGCCCTCTCTTCTCTACATCTGTTCAAAGTCTAGATTTAGATTTCTAGATATTTATAAAGCTTGTCTGAGCTGTCAGTAAAAAGAGGGCAAGAGCTGAAATTACACCTTGCAGAACTCAGTGAGGAGAGCTCTGAGAGCTGATTGGAGGGAAGGAACACCCCCCCCCCCCCCCTTCACACAAGAACAAAGATGAAGCTGTCAATCTGTTGGAGATCCCTCCACTGTCAAAATTTTTCTTTTGGTGTCGAAAAAACTTGTCAGAAGTGATTCATGCTGATAGCAGAGGAACAAAGCAGCAGAAAGAAATGACAGTGACTGCACCTGGTAGAATAACAGAGACAAGAAACAAGAAAAAAACTAGTGAACTTCCTCTGTTAGTTTAAGATAGTCCAAGCACCTGCTGAGTATCACATACTAATAAGATTTAACCTCAGGCCTCCTGTTACTTGTCACTTACTGTTATGTGAATCTGAGTTTATCCATTAGTTCATTTTTGTTATTGCCTATGTACTGTGTCTCTTGTGATAAATTCTCATCTGAGTAAATGGCCAGGTACAGTTAATCCCCCTAATTCCTCCCAGTAAGATTTATATAAGTAAGAGTATATAAGACGCTTTACTTTATATCTGTTTTGAATCTACTGGTTCTTCATTTTGTAAATGTCTTTATTTATGACCATGCAGCACGTTAGATATAGTTTACAGTATATTCAGTCTTAATTTCTGTATTATGTTCATTATTATTGGTCATTCTATTAATCTGTTATGTGTGGGAATTCATCTGCAATTAAAGCCCAATTGAACTTTCAGTCTAAGGTCCAGTTCACGCTGGAGCGACATATGCTCCCACTTTGGGAGCACATGTCGCATGACGCATATAAATCAATGGTTCCCTATGAGAGCCATCTTAACTGGTCCGACTTTGAAAAAGGTTCCTGCATTACTTTGGCCTGACTTGGGCACGATTTCAGCCCATTGATTTGAATGTAAGTCGCATCCAATTCAGATTACCATCTTAACTGATCTGACTTGTGGCATGCGACCTGTGCTCTGAGGATCTTGAAGGGAAAACCCACGCCAAAAAAAAAATAAAAAGTGTGGGGTACCTTTGGTCTTTTATGGATTTTGAGGGGGAACCCCACGCCAAAAAAAAAAACAACATGGGGCCCTGCTTCAAAATTCATACCAGGCCCCTATCCGAGCAGGCAGCCCGGCAGGTCAGGAAAGGAGGGAGACGAGCGCGAGCGAGAGCCCCCCCCCCTTCGTGGACCATACCAGGCCACATGACCTCAACATGGGGGGGTGGGTGCTTTGTCGCCATGTTGATGGCTACAGCGCAGCCATCTAGTTCTCCTCCAGACACTGCTGATCACAGATTGAGGTAAAGATACAATCATTGGCTCAAAACCACATGATTAGCTGTGTCCAATCACAGCTTATCACTGATGTAAACAGAAGCTGGTTATCGGCACCCCTTTCCTCATGCTGACAGCATGAGGAGAAGAGAGGCGATAACCGACATGTACACTGATAATCAGGGCACTGATTTTCAGTGTCCTGATTATCAGTGCAGTCTCAACAGTGCTGCCAATCAGAGCCCATCAGTGCCCACCAGTGCAGCCTTTGTCAGTGCCGCTTCATCAATGCCCATCGATGCCCATCAGTGCAGCCTTTCGGTCTTCATTTATTTAGCAAAAAATAGAAAGACACAGTGGTGATTAAATACCACCAAAAGAAAACTCTAGTTGTGTGAACAAAATGATAAAAATTTAATTTGGGTACAGTGTTGCATGTCTGTGTAATTGTCATTCAAAGTGCGACAGTGCTGAAAGATGAAAACTGGCTTGGACAGGAAGGGGGTAAAAGTGCCCAGTAGGCAAGTGGTTCAATTTTAAGTAAACATTTATTTTATCGCAGCTTACACATTTTTTTTTTTTATAATATTTATTGAGCATTTTCACATATAACACAGGTCAAATAAACCATTCAAAATAAAAAAGTAGTTAAAGTCCGAGCATATGAAATATGCTATACTAGATTAATACACAACATGTGCATATCACCATTGAAGAAACAAAAAAAAGAAAAAATTGATAAACAGGTAAAGAAAGTATCATCACAGGGTTAAGTTCCTTAATCCAAGGGATCATCTATGCCCAGTAGGGCCCAGGAAGAACCCAAAATATATTAGAAACGTGGATGAAAGTAATAAAGATATCACCAAAATTACAGCAGATAAACAATAGTCAGCAGGTTCATCCACTTTCAGTGGTGCTAAGCAAAAATCAGAATCGTAGCCCAGCAAAAATGGGAGGGATGAGGCCTATTGGCTATCCATCAGCAGGGATCCTGTGTTTCCCTAATTCATTTTTCAGGGCAACCTTTAGAGTCCAGTCAAAAAAGTCTTAAATGTGATGGCTGCATTAGTTTTGTTTTTTAGGTTTTCTTTCTTCTTTCTATTTTCATCAAATTTTAGATTTCATACTTAACTTAGCCCATTTTTCGCCCATTGTGAAGCCCTGTCCTTTCTGACAAGATCCTGAAAAATACAGAGCAGTCCAAATCTTGTGAAACAACATTCTTGTAATCTAATATAATATCTTCTCACAGGATTTGGGCTGCTTTCCATTCCCCAAGAATCTTCCTAGAATAATGGCGTTGTTATGCTAAGTGATACATAAGACGGGGCAAAGGTAAATATAGAATCTAACTTATTTCGTTTACAGGAAATTCACCTTGAACCTACTACCAGCAGGGGATTTATTCATGGGAGGGACCTGGACAGTATATACAGACTTCACCTTGTACTGGAAGGTTTGTTCCGCAGAATATTCCAAGAAAAGAGGATCGAGGCTGTTCTGTGCAAAACTATTGCCCAGAGCATGTAAGTATAACATATAATATCACTTTAAGATTTACAGATATTTCTGTTCTTATGATTACAGTATTAAAATATTTTAGCTGGTGATAATGAAGATACACTTTTCTATTCAGAAATATATGTGAGAAAGAGCATGGAAAGGCAAGCATGAATTTCTTTATAACAAAGTATGAATCTGTAAAAAAAAATACCTGGCTGGAGCGTATTAGGTCTTGCATTTAGCTTAGCGCTAGCGTATATGGGCATTAGGGGTGAGCTTGATGTTCAGGTCGAACATAATTTAAACTCGAACATCTGGTGTTGGCCAGTTTGCCGAAGAGCGAACATTATGGGGCATTCGCGGAAAATTTGAGCGATGCGGAACGCCCCATAATGCACTGCAAGATCGCAGTGTATTGCTGAATGATGATTGGCCCTCTGCTAAGAGAGCCATAATTGGCCAAAGGCAGGGTGCCTTTGGCCAATCATGGCTCAGGGGGACTAAGTCCATGCCCCACACTATATAAGGCTGCTTACACGGCGGCCATGTGTAGTGTTGGTTAGGAAAGAGAGATAGCTTGATTTAGATTAAGCGGGCAGGTTATTCGGTTAGTGGCAGTGTATTTGATGTATATATATATACAGTCAGTCTAGTGTGTGTATGTGTGTATATATATATATATATATATATATATATATACAGTATCTCACACAAGTGAGTACACCCCTCACATTTTTGTAAATATTTTTTATTATATCTTTTCATGTGACAGCACTGAAGAAATTACACTTTGCTACAAAGTAAAGTAGTGAGTGTACAGCTTGTATAACAGTGTAAATTTGCTGTCCCCTCAAAATAACTCTACACACAGCCATTAATGTCTAAACCGCTGGCAACAAAAGTGAGTACACCCCTAAGTGAAAATGTACAAACTGGGCCAAAAGTGTCAACATTTTGTGTGGCCACCATTATTTTCCAGCACTGCCTTAACCCTCTTGGGCATGGAGTTTACCAGAGCTTCACAGGTTGCCACTGGAGTCCTCTTACACTCCATAACAACATCACCAAGCTGGTTCATGTTATAGACCTTGCGCTCCTCCACCTTCCGCTTGAGAATGTCCCACAGATGCTCAATAGGGTTTAGGTCTGGACACATGCTTGGCCAGTCCATCACCTTTACCCTCAGCTTCTTTACCAAGGCAGTGGTCATCTTGGAGGTGTGTTTGGGGTTGTTATCATTTTGGAACACTGCCCCAGTCTCTGAAGGGAGCGGATCATGCTCTGCTTCAGTATGTCACAGTGCATGTAGGCGTTCATGGTTCCCTCAATGAAATGTAGCTCTCCAGTCCTGGCAGCACTCATGCAGCCCCACCACCATACTTGACTGTAGGAAAGACACACTTGTCTTTGTACTCCTCACCTGGTTGCCACCACACATGCTTGACACCACCTGAACCAAATAAGTTTATCTTGGTCTCATCAGACCACAGGACATGGTTCCAGTAATCCCTGTCTTGTCTTGCAGGCTTTCTTGTTCATCATCTTTAGAAGAGGCTTCCTTCTGGGACGACAGTCATGCAGACCAATTTGATGCAGAGTGCAGCGTATGGTCTGAGCACTGATAGGCTGACCCCCCCACCCCTTCAACCTCTGCAGCAATGCTGGCAGCACTTATACGTCTATTTCCCAAAGACAACCTCTGGATATGATGCTGAGCATGTGTACTTAACTTCTTTGATCGACCATAGCGAGGCCTGTTCCAAGGGGAACATGTCATGTTAAACTGCTGTATGGTCTTGGCAACCGTGCTGTAGCTCAGTTTCAGGGTCTTGGCAATCTTCTTATAGTCTAGGCCATCTTTATTTGGAGCAACATTTTTTTTTTCAGATCCTCAGAGAGTTCTTTGCCATGAGGTACCATGTTGAACTTCCAGTGACCAGTATGAGAGAGTGAGAGTGATCACACCAAATTTAACACACCTGCTCCCCATTCACACCTGAGGCCTTGTAACACATATGAGTCACATGACACCGGGGATGTAAAATGGCTAATTGAGCCCAATTTGGACATTTTCACTGTACTCACTTTTGTTGCCAGCAGTGTCATTTGTGTCAGAAGTGAAATTTCTTCAGTGTTGTCACATGAACAGATATAATAAAATATTTACAAAAATGTGAGGGGTGTACTCAATTTTGTGAGATACTGTGTGTATATATATATATATATATATATATATATATATATATATATATATACTCTGCATTTAGCATAGACTATATATTCAGTGTTTACTCTATATTCAGTCCGTGCAGGCAGTGTATTAATATATATATATATATATATATATATATGTATATATATATACACAGTCTTGTGTATGTATGTGTGTGTGTGTATATATGTGTATTAATATACAGTGGTGTGAAAAAGTGTTTGCCCCCTTCCTCATTTCCTGTTCCTTTGCATGTTTGTCACACTTAAAGCCCCATACACACGGTCGGACAATCCGCGGACCAGGTCGGTCGGATTCTGTCCGACGTACTTTGTCCGATGTTGGTGTTGCGTACACACGGTCGGACTACGTTGTCGGAATATCCGGTCCGGAAGAACGTCGTGACGTAAGTCGTCGTCCACGAGATTACAAAAGGGAAGTTCAGCACCACGTCAGGCACCCGTTGGGCTCCTTCTGCTGATCCCGTGTTTATCGAGAGTTAGTGGAAGTTTGGTGACTTAAGATTCGCGCTTCTCAGTTTTCTGACTCAGATCGTTACTGCTCTTCAGTTTGTGCTTGTCGTGCGTATCTGTTTATTAGTGCGTGTAGTCAGTTCGCATTTGTTGGTCATTGCGGCCTATATCTTGATATAGGACGCTTTGATTTTCACTGCTTATTGTCTGCTCGTTGCTGGTATTCAGTTCGTTCTTTCAGGCCTTGCTGTTTATCGGTGCTTTCTGTTTGTCCGTTCTGACCAGCCGACCTTTTGTGACCTTCTGAGCGATGTTTCCCGTGCGTACTCGTCGCCGAGTTCGTGCTGTACGCGGAATTGGTGTCGGGCTTTTAGCTTTGACCCAAGACCCGTCCATGAACAGAGTGACGAGGAGTATGTGGACCAAGAATTGGTTGCTTCAGCGTGACCAGTTCTCGCACATGCCTTTGCTTCGTGAGATCCGGGAGAATAATCCTGATGATTTCAGGAACTTTCTCAGGATGACGGACCCCGATTTTCACCGTCTTTTGGCTTTGCTGACCCCCTTTATCAGCCGGCAGGATACCTGCATGAGACAAGCCATTACTCCGGAGCAGAGGCTTGTTGCCACGTTGAGGTACTTGGCGACAGGGAGAAGTCTTCAGGATTTGAAGTTCTCTTCAGGTATCTCTCCCCAGGCCCTGGGACTCATTATTCCAGAGACCTGTTCTGCCATCATCGAGGTCCTGCAGGAGGACTATATTAAGGTAACATTTCTCCTTTACTATTCCCTTCTATGTATGCTCTGTTTGCTAATGTCTTCTATTTTTGACCTCCTTCCCTAATTACCATGATTGCAATATGCTCTAATATGCTGTGCCCCTTTTCTCCTTCATGCATTTTTCCCTTCACTTACCTCACCAGCATGCTCTTCTGCCCCAATAGACACCTATGGCCTAGTCACTTAAGCAATGTCTTTTGTCTGCTGCATAGTATTGTTTGCCCCCAAACACCCCCTAAAATATGCACAAATGTTTGCTGTGTGGTTTACTTCATGTAGAGCCCCTTTAGAATTTTTTTTTTTTTTGTGGGGGTGGGGGGGGGGGGGGGGGGGGGGGGGGGGGTGGCAAACTCATTAGGAACCCCCTCCCCCAACTGCTCTGTCAGATGGTACCAATCCTTTATCTGCTGGCTTTCCCAAGGTCCATACACACTATATACCTACCTCTTTATAGTGGGCATCTTTAGGGATGAATTCAGCAAAGCATGTAGTGCAAGGGGCTGCCTCCATACATTCCATTTCCTAATTTTTTGTCTTCTTTCCCTCCTATTAGGTTTCTTGGTAATTTCAGAATGTCACAATGTGCCTGCCTTTTTTTGGGGTGGGGGGGGTTGAAATGTTATTTTATCTTTCCTGGGGGCTGCCAATAGTGTTAAGTACAGAGGGTCTGGCCAAACTAGCACACATTATTGAGCCATTTGCCAATCAATGAAGTGCAGAGGGTTACCTGTCCCCCCCCCCCCAAAACCCTAGTTATTGCCAATGGCCCATCAGAAGTGGGGGGATTGATGGGGGGTGAGTCATCTGTGAAGGGGAGCCTCTTCTTTTCTGTGCAAATACTTTCCAGCCTCCAATTTTATACAATGCTCTTGTTCCAAGATGTTGATTGTCTAATCTGCTTGCAATGTTTAGGTGCAAAGTGACTAATTATTGTTTCTTGTTTCACTCCACAGTTCCCTTCCACGCCACAGGAATGGCAGACTGTGGCCTCCCACTTTGCCAGCCTTTGGGACTTTCCTAACTGCGGAGGGGCAATTGATGGGAAACACGTCCGCATCGTCCCACCGCCCAACTCGGGGTCCTACTATTATAATTATAAAGGGTTTAATAGTGTAGTGATGTTGGCGGTGGTGTCGGCAACATACGAGTTTATGTATGTGGACGTGGGGATGAACGGCCGGATATCGGATGGTGGTGCCATTACGCACACGGAGTTCTACTGGCGTCTCCAAAGTGGCAGTCTGTGCTTGCCACCTCCAGAGGAGAATGCCGAAGGACTCCCCTTCGTCTTTGTCGCAGATGAAGCGTTTGCGTTGACTCCCCATGTGATGAGGCCGTTCCCGATGAGGACCCTCACCCCGGACCAGAGGGTCTTCAACTACAGGCTGTCCAGAGCCAGAAGAGTGGTGGAGAACACTTTTGGCATCCTGGCCAGCCGCTTCCGCCTGTTCCTGACGGCATTTAACTTGGCGGAATACAAACTGAACCACATAGTTCTTGCCTGTTGCATATTGCACAACTTCCTCAAAAGACATAACAGGAACTATGTGGTGCCCGTTGGCCCAGATGTGGAGGGCCCTCCAAATGCGGACCTCACAGCCCTTCGAGTGGCACGTCCAGGCTTGCCCCCTCTAAATGCCCGCGTGGTCCGCGACCAATATATGGAGTACTTTGTGGGTAGGGGGGCCATTGCTCTGCCTGACGATGTGTGAGAGGCATTTTTAAATAAATCGGATATTTGAACCAACCTATGATTTCTTGTCATTTCAGTCTTGTTTTTAGCTTATTTTACCTTGACATTTTTTCCCTTTGCCTTCGACAGTGGGAATGCACTTTCTGGGGAAAAGGAGGTAACAGTCTCTTCTTCACAAAAAGATTCTTCTCATGTTGTGTGTTAGCTACCTAATCTTTGGTCTAGAGAAGGTTTGTCCTGCATAACTGACAGCCAAAATACTCCTTTTCATCACCAGGTCTGACATGTGTGTATTCTGAAAAATGCTGTGCTCCGTGTTTTCGTACAAAGCACTGTGGGTGTCATTTACATAAGTCAAATCCGCTATGCTCTACAAGTGCATTGCAAAAGTTCCCTGGGAAAGGAAATTGCAGTGCAAAGTGGACTTGCCTTTAGTAAATAACACCCATTGCCCCCCATATCCTTTACATTTTACATACATAATGCATTGTGTTTTTTAAATAAGGAAGCCACACATTTCGAAAAATAAAAAAGTTTACTTGGAAAACATTCACAAGTGCGTTTACAATCTTCACGCCAAAACTGACAACATCTTGGTTATTTACAACATTGTTTACAAAGATTACGCAAATGGTAAAACCAGGCATGGAGCTAAGCAGAACCTATGAAGTAGGAAAGTTCAACTTTGTAAAGTGAAGACAAGATCGGACATGACTATATGTTCAAAGTGTGTTTGATCTTGCCTTCATCACATGGGGGGGTCACCCCCGAAAAGTGGAAATTTGGAACATGCACACAATTTGGGTCTGAAAATGGTCATTAGATGGTAAAACACATGCCTAGAAGCTTCAAAAGTGCCATTTTCCATCATGGGGATGAATGGACGTTTTTTGGGGGTGCAACCCCTTCACCACAACCACTTTCGTAGTTCGTAAAGTGTTTGCACCCCCAAAAAAACGTTGGCATTCATCCACCATGATGGGAGCTAGCACATGTGGACACAATGTGTGCATGTTCCAAATTTCACACAGTTTTTAATTTGCAAATGTGTTCAGAAGCTGGCACAAATGTGTGTTAATTACTTGGTGCGTTTTCATATTTTTCCTAAAACATCAATGATGTTCTTCAATTTTTGTTGAACATCATTGATGTTTTGCTTTATGTAATCTAGATCTCTATTGCAGACCATTATCTCTCCGATGAGTACGTGGGCACTCTCTGTGGTAAAGTGCGATTTTTCTTCCACAACATCCACGTCACCTAAAAACCACAAACAAACAAAAATGGGGTGTTGGAAATGAGGCAGCCATACATGGATTAGCTTACCAGTAGCTGTGTTCTCCAACACTCACCTGTTGTGGTGACAATTTCTCCAAGTTCGATGATCTCTCCTTCCTCCTCCTCCTCCTCTGCTTCTGCTCTTTCCCCTTTTTTGGGAGGTGTTGGTTTGGGGGTTTCCTCAGACGGCCCAAGTTTTCGCTCCCCTATGAGAATGTACAAAAGGAAGATTTAGCAACACAATCTATTGAGGGCAGAAATAGGAAATGACAAACATTGCTTGAAAGTGACGGACACTATTTTAGTTTGGCCAGTTACAAATGTCAACTACATGAATGTAGTCACTTTGTAAAGGTGCTAAACTGACTAGCTTTTTGGTAGAAGTTTGTGTGATGGAGACCCCCCTCTAGTATCCACTGGAGCACATGTGTGGAAAAGCCTAATAAAAAGGGGGTTTGGGTGTCCCAGCACTAGTGCTCTAGAGTCCAGATGGGTAAACAGCTACTGGGTGACCTCTCCTTTACATTGAATAAATTGGCTTTACATTCTTGATGACATTTCTAGTGAGAACAAACTTCCTTTCCCCCAAAAAAACACCAAACATCGTATTATAAGTGGCCGAACGATCGAGGTTGCGTACGATCGAAAGGACACACACACGACCATGACAGTGGCAGAAAGATCGAGGCTGAGTACGATCAAATGCACAGACGAACTTGAAAGTGGCCATTTTGGAATGTACAACTTTGTAAAAATCAAACCACAATGGAGCAGTATGCAAGCAAGAAATCAAACACAAAACACAACTACTTACTTTTTAGAAGAATTCGCTTGATCTTTCTGTACTGATCGGCCTCCCTCAGTTTCAGGTCTGACCAGCGTTTCCTCAGTTGCTCCTTGGATCGTTGTACCCCAAACTGATTGTACAGCCTTCTCACAACTTTAGACATGATCTTGGCCTTGCGGACATTGGGGTTGAGGTAAGGCCCATACTTCCCATCATAGTCGCTCCTCTTTAATATGTCCACCATCTCCAACATTTCTCCAAATGACATATTGGAGGCCTTGAATTTCAGGCTCCGGGATCGGGACGTTTCTGCCTCCGGACTTTCCTCGTCCTCCTCCTCGTTGGTGGGATATTTGTGGCGCACCTGCTGTGTCCCCGCCATGTGCTCTCCCCACTGCGCCGTAAAGAGAAGGGGTGGGGAATAGACGAGAAAGATCGTCAGGGGTGGGCGGAGTTTGACGCATGCGCACTGTATATAAAACGTCACACGCCTGTGTCGTAGCCACGATCTGGGAGACGAGGGGAGAGAAAACTCACACGAGACGATCGCTACAAACGAAGGTACAATTTGACCTTGGTACATAACTAGCCTAGACTGATTTTAACTTGACGCTTCTTTATGGAGAAGATTAGGAGAGTTTAGACTGACATAATTGAGAGGGTTTTGTGTGGTGTTGTGTCTTGCAGAGATTATGCAGGGATTCAACGACATGAGTTTTCTCCCCCTCTTCATTGCCAAATACAGGGAATTTCCCATTTTATGGCAGGGTAAACACCCACATTACACCAACAAACCAAAGAGGCACGCAGCCCTGGAGGAACTTGTGGAATTTGTCAAGCCAAGGTTCCCCACGGCAACTGTTGATGATATAAGAAAGAAAATTGGCAGCCTGAGGAGTGCGTATATCAGGGAGCGCAAGAAGGTCGTGAAGTCTGAGGAAACTGCAACTTCAGCAGATGAGGTCTATGTGCCCAAGCTCTGGTACTATCAGAGTCTCCATTTTCTGAAAGACCAGACTGATGTCACGGAGCCAACCTCGACTCCTCCTTCCACGCTTCCTTGCGCGCAGGCCACCCCTGATGAGGCTTCCGAGGAGCAACCTGGGCCTTCTAGTATGGAAGAGGTGGAGGAGCCCAGCTTGTTCCAGGTATAGTAGTTTTGTTACCATTTTTGGGAATAATGAATGATGTTCACTTAATTCAGGATCCCCAATTGCTTAGTTCCTAACGTGTTTGACATATCAACTGACAGTAGTGTAGGAGACATTTGGGGCCAGAATCTAAACTGCTGGGCTGAGAATTGTATGGTTTTCTATTTGTAAACATTTTGCAACAGTCACTAGATGAGAATTGTGTGTGTTTGATGAACAAATAACTGAAACTATGTCCCTTTTTCATACACAGGAAGACCTCAGCCAGGAGGTGGCTGTGGAAGGTGGCAGTCAGGAGGAGGCAGGGGTTAGTGGCAGCCACCAGCTGGGTAGTGGCAGCCAAGAGGGGGCTAGGCCGCGGAGCCTGACTGACACCCAAACCCCTCCCCTCCGCCTTCCGTACAAAAGGGCGAGAAGGGGGGGTTATGCGGCACAGTCAGCGCTCTGCATGATCAGAGAGGCTTCAGACTCCCTACATGCCACACCCGCCGACGAGGAGACCTTTGGCTCGGTGGTTGTCACAAAAATGATGGGTATGGAGGTGAGGCAACGCAACATGTGTGAGGGGCTCATCCTCCATGTCCTAAATAAGGGTAGGGCTGGGGAGATGACCCCAGTCACACATGTTTGCCATAGCTACCATGCTCCGCCTCCTCCTCCTCCTCCTCCTCCTTCTGCCACCCCACCAGCACGACAGCCACAGCGTGCAAGGAAGCGTGGAAGGAAGACCTGAGAGTGACGACCTGGAATCAGTCTGGTCTGAGAGAAGATGGAGCCTCTTGTAGTACCAGAGCCTGGGGACCTAGATGGCATCTGCTGCAGTTCCGGATACTTTGGACTTCACGACCAGATTGCACTCCCCTTAATATACGTACTCCTCAGGCCCCCAATTTTCTACGCTTGAACAATGATGGTTGCCGTGGGGGGCCAAGACTTTGCAAATTCCCCAAGTTTCACCATGGCTGCGTTCCTCTTTGGTTTGTTGGTGTGACCTAAATAAAGGTTTTTTTGATTTGAAATAATCATTGACTATTGTGTTTTACTTTGCTACAATGACAGTTTTTCTTTGAGTAAGCAGGTACATTTCACTAATCCTAAAGTAGAATTAACAAGGGGCACCAACAACAAACAACCTCCTAGTAAATTTAAGCAAGAAATACAAATGTTAATAATGTGTTTTTGGTAATTTGAGACACACAACCCCCCTCCAAAAAAACCAAAAAAAAACATTCAAATATGTATTCCCCAAAAAAAAAAAAAAAGACAGATCATGGTAAAAAAATAACAAAGATTCTTTTCCGTTCAGAGTCAAAATAAACATGTAGTGTATAAATGCTGCAAAGTAATAAAGAAGTAAGTTTGTGAGAAGTGCGGGTGAATAGGAGCAGCTAAAAGATGTCATTCTTGTTGCATTGTAAAGAAAAAGAGAATGCGCTGCATTAAAGACATTTTAACATTGCAGCGTGACGAATGTGCTGTGTCGATTAGGAAAGGTAGTTTTACCTGACCGAGCGCTTCCGTCACAGAATTTCTTCTGAGCATGCGTAGCACTTTGTCCATCGGACAAGCGTACACACGCTCGGATTTGGTGTGATCGGACCGTGTTGACGGCAAAGATTTCCAGCAGGAGATAAGACTTTGTCCGTCGGACAAACCGACGAACACTGTCCGATGGTGCATACACACGGTCTGATTTTTCAACAACCTTGTCCGATCGGACAGAATCCATGAAAAAGTCCGACCGTGTGTATGGGGCTTTAGTGTTTCGGAACATCAAACCAATTTAAACAATAGTCAAGGACAACACAAGTAAACACAAAATGCAATTTGTAAATGAAGGTGTTTATTATTAAAGGTGAAAAAAAATCCAAACCATCATGGCCCTGTGTGAAAAAGTGATTGCCCCCCTTGTTAAAACATACTATAACTGTGGTTGTCCACACCTGAGTTCAATTTCTCTAGCCACACCCAGGCCTGATTATTGCCACACCTGTTCACAATCAAGGCATCACTTAAATAGGAGCTGCTTGACACAGTAAGGTCCACCAGAAGATCCTTAAAAGCTACACATCATGCCGAGACCCAAAGAAATTCAGGAACAATTGAGAAAGAAAGTAATTGAGATCTATCTGAATCACTTTACTATTGGTTTTTATATTCACATTTCTTTCACTTCTTTCTTTCACATACTCATTTATTTTTATTATCATTTATAGCATATTAAGTGTGTTAGGTAGTGTGGTCACTTACACATTTTTGTACTAGGGAGCGCCATTATCCCTTCACCATTTTTATTTAATTGAGATCTATCAGTCTGGAAAGGGTTATAAAGCCATTTCCAAAGCTTTGGGAATCCAGCGAATCACAGTGAGAGCCATTATCCACAAATGGCGAAGACATGGAACAGTGGTGAACCTTCCCAGGAGTGGCCGGCCGCCCAAAATTACCCCAAGAGCGCAGCGACGACTCATCCAAGAGGTCACAAAAGACCCCACAACAACGTCCAAGGAACTGCAGGCCTCACTTGCCTCAGTTAAGGTCAGCGTTCATGCCTCCACCATCAGGAAAAGACTGGGCAAAAATGGCCTGCATGGCAGAGTTCCAAGGAGAAAACCACTGCTGAGCAAAAAACATCAAAAGTCGTCTCAATTTCTCCACAACACATCTTGATGATCCCCAAGACTTTTGGGACAACATTCTGTGGACCGATGAGACAAAAGTGGAACTCTTTGGAAGGTGTGTGTCCAAGTATATCTGGCGTAGAAGGAACACTGCATTTCAGAAAAAGAACATTAAACCAACAGTAAAATATGGTGGTGGTAGTGTGATGGTCTGGGGCTGTTTTGCTGCTTCAGGACCTGGAAGACTTGCCGTGATAAAAGGAACTATGAATTCTGCTGTCTACCAAGAGATCCTGAAGGAGAATGTCCGACCATCTGTTCGTGTACTCAAGCTGAAACGAACTTGGGTTCTGCAGCAGGACAATGATCCTAAACACACCAGCAAGTCCACCACCGAATGGCTGAAGAAAAACAAAATGAAGACTTTGGAGTGGCCTAGCCAAAGTCCAGACCTGAATCCTATTGAGATGTTGTGGTATGACCTTAAAAAGGCCGTTCATGCTCGAAAACCCTCTAATGTAACTGAATTAGGACAATTCTGCAAAGATGAGTAGGCCAAAATTCCTCCAGGACGCTGTAATAGCCTCATTGCACGTTATCGCAAATGCTTGGTTGCAGTTGTTGCTGCTAAGGGTGGCCCAACCAGTTATTAGGTTTAGGGGGCAATCACTTTTTCACACAGGGCCATGATGGTTTGGATTTTTTTTCACCTTTAATAATAAACACCTTCATTTACAAATTGCATTTTGTGTTTACTTGTGTTGTCCTTGACTATTGTTTAAATTGGTTTGATGTTCCGAAACACTTAAGTGTGACAAACATGCAAAGGAACAGGAAATGAGGAAGGGGGCAAACACTTTTTCACACCACTGTATATATGTATATATATATATATATACATACAGTCTTGTGTGTTTGTATATATACTACTACGTTTCTACTACACTTCTGGTGGTGTACACAATACAGTGCAGTCGTAGTACAGTTCAGGCAGTGTACACAGTATCTATTACAGTGTGTACAGTTTATACTACACTTCTAGTGGTGTACACAATACAGTGCAGCCGTAGTACAGTTGTTAATACAGTGCAGGTGGTGTACAAAGTATACAATACAGTGTGCACACTTTTTACACAATACAGTGCAGTCGTAGTACAGTTGCTAGTACAGTGCCGGCAGTGTACACAATATCTATTACAGTGTGTACAGTTTATACTACACTTCTGGTGGTGTACACAATACAGTGCAGCCGTAGTACAGTTGCTAATACAGTGCAGGTGGAGTACACAGTATCAAATACAGTGTGTACGGTTTATACTACACTTCTGTTGGTGTACACAATACAGTGCAGTCGTAGTTCAGTTGCAAATACAGTGCAGGCAGTGTACACAGTATCTATTACAGTTTGTACAGTTTCTACTACACTTTTGGTGGTGTACACAATACATTGCAGCTGTAGTACAGTTGCTAATACAGTGCAGGTGGTGTACACAGTATCTAATACAGTGTGTACAGTTTTTACTACACTTGTGGTGTACACCGTACACAATACAGTGCAGCCGTAGTACAGTTGCTAATACAGTGCAGGCAGCGTACACAGTATCTAATACAGTGTGTACAGTTTCTACTAAACTTCTGGTGGTGTACACAATACAGTGCAACCGTAGTACAGTTGCTAATACAGTGCAGGTGGTGTACACAGTATTTAATACAGTGTGGTGTGGTGTTGTCAAACACAATATATACTTCATGTCTGGAAGGCCACCAAGGAGAGTCAGACGCTCACAGGTCACTAAAAGAGGGCAAGTAACCTCTGGGTCTACAATCAACAGTGCTGGTCATGGACTTGGTGCATCCTCTGCAGGTGGCCGTGGGGCACGCTTGTCCTTTTTTTCTGCTGCTGGCCGTGTTATTGAGCCAGAACATACAGAAGAGTTGGTGTGGGTTGGATAACAAAGCCGTCCTCATCCTCCTCATTCTCTGTCACCCAGGTTCAGAGTAGCTTACCTTCCAAGGCAGCTGCCAAAGCAGCCTATTCCACCGGATCCTTGTCCACAGTCACTCCTTCTGTAGCCTCACCATCATGCACGGAGAATTATTTGAGGAAGGGAGTAACATGAGCCTAGAGAGAGGGGGTGCCCAAGAAGAGCAAGAAACTGGCAGTCATGTTCCCCTAGCTGCAGCATACTGCCAATTTGCTCCAGTGATGAGGAGGGAGGGGATGATGAGGTCACTGACTGTAGTAGGGTGCCTGAGAGAGGAAAGGAGGAGGAGGAGGCACAACTCCAATGAGGCAGGATGTCCTCTAGGGGCAGCTTAAGGGCAGCCACCCTATTGCATCACACCACAGAGCTCTGCAGGTGCAGGGTGCTGCTAACTCCCCGCTGACTTTTAAAAGTTCCTAGGATGTAGGCCTTTTTCAATACGTGTGCAGCAGATCGCATCGTTGCTGTTTGCAACCTATGTCTGAAGCGGATGAAGCTTGGCCAGAACAGCAGCTGCTTTGGCACCACATGCTTGACCAGATATATGAAGACCTGCCATGCAGTCCATTGACAGCAGCACTTGAAAGACCCACATCAAAGAAAAAGCCGACTTCTCCTTGCTCCTCATCTGGGATCTCCAACCCTATTATATCTCCAATCCTCTCAAAAAACTGCACTGAGAGGAATGAAGGTATAGCAATAGGTGTCCCAAGTACTTTCAGCCAATCAGCTAGCAGTACACCAACAATTGATTTTAGCAGGCAAATTTCCATACCCCAGTTGCTGAACCATAAAAAGAAATTTGGTCCCAGCCATCCACATGCTCAGCGTCTAAATGCTAGCTTGGACAAATTGCTACCACTGCAACTGCTGCCTTTTCAGCTGGTAGACTCTGCCCCCTTTCGTAAATTTTTAAAATGTGCTGCACCTCAGTGGCAGGTTCTAAAACGCCATTTCTTTTCACAGAAGGCCATTTCGGATCTCTACCGGCATGTGGAAGGCAAAGTTTTGGCCTCGTTAGACAGGGCAGTCAGCAGTAAGGTTCATGTTACCGCTGACTCATGGTCCAGCAGGCATGGGAAGGGACGTTACCTTTCCTTCACGGCACACTGGGTAACTCAGCTGACAGCTGGGAAGGATGCAGGACAGGGTTCAGTGTTGTTGGAGCTTGTTCTGCCACCACGCCTCCAAAATGCAGCTTTCTCCTCCACCCCCTCCTATTCTTCTTCCTCTATGGGCTCTTCTGCAGATTTGTCCTCTGAACCAGTGGTGCTCCATAAGTGTTCAAGGGGCTACACAAGCAGTCAGGCTAAAAGATGTCATGCGGTGCTTGAGTTGGTCTGCCTAGGGTGACAGGAGCCACACTGGGGCAGAGATTCTGTCAGCTCTGCAGGGGCAGGCTCAGAGGTGGTTGACGCCACACCAGCTTCAGCCAGGAATGGTTGTATGCGACAATGGCATCAACCTTCTCTCCAACCTCTAACAGGGACACTTGATCCATGTTCAGCACAAGTCCTGAATTTGGTGTTGCAGCGGATCTTGAGCAGGTACCCAGGCTTACAGGATCTCCTGAGGCAGGCCAAAAAAGTCTGTGGTAATTTATGCGGGTCATACAATGCCAGTGCTCGGCTGGCTGACATTCAAAGGGTATTCAACCTGCCCACCAAAAGGAGGAGGAGGAGGTTCTTGATCCACGTTACAAGGGTAACGTTGCAGAACTCATCCTGCCTTCGCAGAGGATGAAACATCTTGAGGAGGCCTTGAAGAAAGGTTTGTGCAACGCATTTCCAGACCCTGGGAGGTTACCATTTCCTGGTGCTGGACAATGTGTTGCTGAGGCTTTGTTCAGTCAGAGGAAGAGCGGTGGAGAAGGTGGCCAGCTGAGCGATGCCTTTAACTATTTTTCAATCCTCAACGTCAAGGTCTGATTAGTTCAAGCCACCATCGCCCGCATCTGCATTACATGGTGCAGGAATATCTAGGGGTAGGAGCAGACTTGGAGACCTTTCCAACAGAGCATTCACTGGGTTACTGGTTCTTGAGGATGGACCACTGGCCAGAACTTACTCAATATGCAATTGAGCTACTGGCCTGTCCTGCATCCAGCATGCTTTCTGAATGCACATTCAGTGCTGCTGGAGGGTTTGTAACGGATCCAAGAGTGCGCCTGTCCACAGACTCCGTTGATAGCCTCACATTCATAAAAATGAATCCGTCTTGGATCAGCAGCTATCAAGCACCTGATGCTGATGTAACTAATTGAATTTGCTGACTATCCTATTCCTCCTCAATCTTTTTTTTTTTTTCAAAATAGATTTTTATTAACATATTTTGAAGTATACAATACAATTGAAACACGAAGTTTGAAATATAATCAAAAAATCAGCAGAAACGTATGTCAATAAAGAAAAACGTCTCATAAACGAGATCTATGAAGATAGCAAATACAGAATAATAATGCAAATATAACACATTGCAGTTATAACGAGGAACCTGGAGATAGCTATACCTAGTAAGGAATGACGTCTTGCGGTAAGATTTATCCTATGTTGTTCAGGATGACCTGTTAGCCCCTCCACACGGGTACCCCCTATAGGGTTCACTACTGTACCCGTGTGGTGACACTCCCAGGCCATCTATAGGGGTTGAGATTTCACAATTAAGCAGACAGAGTTTAAGAAGAGAATATCTTAACTGATTTTGGTGAGTCAACCCAGTCAAACCATTGTTGTCATTTTTGTGGAGTTATTGTCTTATTCTTCTGACGTAGTGCTAGAGTCGTTTCGTACATACAGTGTTCGTGAGTGGATCGGACAACCTCGGATATGGTAGGTGGGTTTGGGTCTTTCCACTTCCTAGTAATTGTGAGTCTAGCTGCCAAGAGGATGTGGACTATGATATCTTTGGAGGGGTTGGAGAATCGGTCAATAGTCAGAGAGAGTAGTGCTAATGCTGGATCTACCTCAATTGTGAGTTTCGTGACTTCAGCAAGGAGGTGGAACACTGATTTCCAAAAGAAAGCTAGTTTGGGACACTCCCAAAATGTGTGGAGAAGATTGCCTATGTGTCCACACTGTCTCCAGCAGGAGTTATCCGTTGCTGAGTGAAATTTAGCTACCCTATCAGGAGTCAAGTACCATCGGTAGGTTAGCTTGTAGGCCTGTTCCCAGAGAGTGGAGCAGCAGGTAGCTTTGTAGGTGGACTGGGCCGCCTTCTCCCACTGTTCTAAAGAGAAGGATTGGGATAGATCCTTCTCCCATCTGAGAAATGCGGTAGAGGAGGACATTGTGGTTTTAGATTGTAGTAAGTTATAGAACATCGATATACCTTTCACATGTGTGTTGGGTGAATTGAGGTAGATCCAGGCCTTTTGGGGCAAGGTGCAGGTCTGTCTCTGAAGGGTGTGAAGACAATGGAGGGTGCGTATGTACAGGAAAATGTCTGCGTTCGGCAGTCTGTATTCTTTCTGTAAGGTAGGAAATGCTTTGGGTACGTTATTGTGATACAGGTCAGATATGTGAGATATTCCCCTGTCTGTCCAGTGTGAGAATGATGTTGAGTACATCAATCTCTGTAGGGCCTCTATAGGGATAGGTATTGTTGAGTGGGTCAGTTGTGACGTGGGGATCTGTAGGAGGCGGGACCAGGCTTTGGAGGTAGCGACCATAGGGGGTGGTAAGAGTGGTGTCAGTTTTGCTCCGAGTGTGTTGGCGACGAGCCAGGAAGATAGACGTATGCCCTGAGAGATAGAAGCTTCAATGTTCCCCCATATCGTACGATGGGGTGGGGATGTGAACCATTCTTTTGTTTGTGTGAGTATGCATGCTGTGTGGTAGTCCTGAAATTAACTAATCCTAGACCCCCTGCTCTGCGGTGTTTGATTAATTGGGACTGGGCGCATCTGGGTTTCTTTCCTTGCCATATATATTTTGAGAGGATTGATTGCAACGAGTTGAAGTACGTGATAGGTAAAGGGATGGGGAGGGTGCGGAAGAGGTAGAGGATTTGGGGGAGATGTAACATTTTGAACGCTGCTAATCTACCCAACCATGAGAATTCAAAGGACGCTAGCTTAGAGAGATCGGATTGAAGTTTTATACGGATTGGTATGTAATTAAGAGCGAACAGTTGTTTGGTCGATGTAGTCAGTTGGATTCCCAAATAAGTTATGCTGTTTTCTGACCAGGTATATGGGAACGTTACTGAGAGTCGTTCTTTGGTAGGATCGTCCACCCCTAGATTAAGAATATGGGATTTGGTCTCATTAACCTTATAGAAGGAGACTTCACTGAACCGGGCTAGCGTACTTTGAACCTCAGGAAGGGATCGCTCAGGGTCGGTTATCATTAAAATGACATCGTCCGCGAATAGACTAATTTTATGTTCTGATTTGGATAGGTGAATGCCAGAAATACGACCGTTGGCTCTTATACTTTCCGCTAGTGGTTCCATTACTAGATTGAATATAATAGGCGATAAGGGGCAGCCTTGCCTTGTGCCATTTGAGATCTGGAAGGGTGAGGAAAGGGTATCGGCAGCAAGTACTTGGGCAGACGGGTTGGAATACAGGGCCATTATTGCATTATGGATATTGCCTATTATACCAAATTTGTTTAGGACGGCTGAGATGTAACCCCAATGGACCCTATCAAATGCCTTTTCGGCGTCTAGGGATAGTAGTAGGGAAGGGGTTTTGTTAGTTTCCACATGGTGTATAATATTTAACATATGGCGGGTGGCGTCAGAAGCCTGGCGTCCCTTGGTGAAACCGGACTGGTCTGGAGAGATGAGGGAGGGTAGTATATTTTCTAATCTGTTAGCGATAAGTTTGGCGTAAATCTTTACATCTAGGTTGAGCAAAGAGATGGGGCGGAAATTTTTTGGAGAGGGGGGTTCTTTCCCAGGCTTGGGGAGAGTTACTATTCTAGCGGAGAGCATTTCTGAAGGGAACGACGCTGCTGTGGCAGACGAATTGAAAGTTTGGACTAGTGTAGGCGCAAGAGTATGTTTGAATTTTTTGAAGTATTCCCCGGTGAAGCCGTCAGGGCCTGGTGATTTGTGACTCGGGAGTTTATCGATCGTGGCGATGACTTCTGCGATATTGAAGGGGGAGTTCAGTTCAGTAAATTGTTGAGGTGTAATGGTTGGGAGGTTGACGTTATCCAAGAATGCTTGGATTACGTTTAGTGTGGGTTGGGGGGTTGTTGGATCAGACTTAAGATTGTAAAGATCTTCATAATACTTGCTAAACCCATTAGCTATCAGATGGGGTTTTAATAGTTTCTCATTGGTGTGTGGGTGGTGGATGAACGGGATTTTAGTTTTGTTTCTGTGGCCCTTAATTCTCAGAGACATTGCTTTACCTGCTTTATTACCAGTGGTATATGACGTGGCCTTGAGAATGTGGTATGACTTTTCAGTAAGAGAGTTTCAGAGAGAGATAGTAGTGATAGAGTTCAGGAAGGTTTGTAAACGTTCTAGAAAGGTAGAGAAAGAGCGAAAGTAGTAAGCCGTAAGTTAGTTAGAGAGAGAAAGTTAAGTAGAGTTCAGAAAGACGAATGTTTGTTCCTGTAGAGAAGTAAGTTAAGTGAGTAGGTCAGTAGAAGGTTAAGTTAAGTAAAAGAGTAGTCATGAGTAGTTTTGTTAAGTTAGTTCAGATTTTAAGTTCCAAGATTCAGTAGTGAGAGTTAGTTGAAGAAAGTTTGGGTACAGACAGAGAGTTAGTTAGTGTTCAGTATTTCAGAGTTAGTAGAGTGTCCAAGTAGAGAGTAGACAGTAGAGAAGTTATGAGTCAAAGTAGTAATGTTTGGCGAGATTAGAAGAGAGAGTCAAAGTAAGAATGAGTTATGTTCAAGTTCAGAGAGAAGAGTCAGAGTGCAGTTAGGTAAGAGAGAGTTAGTTCAGTAGATGTTTCAGTTATAAGGTTAGGTTTGGCGAGTAGGAGGGATCTTAATTCATGTCTCAGTGTGAATTAATTTTCGCTTGAAAGAGTGTGGACGGAGGGATTGAGTTTATTCAGGTCTTCAGTCCTAGCTATGTCAGTAGGAGGGATCTTAATTCATGTCTCAGTGTGAAAATTTTCGCTTGAAGATGTGGGGAGGGATTGAGTTTATTCAGGTCTTCAGTCCTAGCTATGTCAGTCGTGAGTTCGTCTAGCTTTTGAGATGTCTGTCTTTTAGCTCTAGCACCTAGTTGCAGGAATACACCTCTAATAACTGCCTTGTGAGCATTCCACACCACCAGCGGGTCAGATACAGATGCTTGATTATTTGTGAAGTATTCATCAAAGTTTTGTTGGATAAGAGTAGAATGCTGGGGGGAATTAAGCAAGTAATTGTTAACTCTCCAGATGTAGGAGTTGGAATGGGGTGAGTTATCATCAATGGAAATGCTGACCGGAGCATGATCTGACCAGGTGGTGGTGTGGATTTCAGAGCTTAAAATTTTCTGTAGAAGCCACTTGTCTGCAAGAAACAGGTCAATCCTTGAATAGGTGTTGTGACGCAGCGACAGGAACGTATAGTCTCTCTCGTCCGCGTGACAACACCTCCACACATCATACAAATCATTCGATAAGATAAATGCATCTAACGGAGAGGTTGAACGTTTAGATTCTGAAGTAGAGTCCATTGAAACGTTAGGAACTAAGTTGAAGTCGCCACACATTAGTAGGTGACCTGTCTGGAATTTTCGAGCTGCCCGTAACGTTTTTCTTAGAAAGGTTACTTGGCCCTGGTTCGGAGCGTAGATAGAAACAATGGTATATGGAATGTTGTTGATCGTGCAGTTCAAGAAGATGTATCGTCCTTCAGGGTCAGATACAAATTATTGAGGGGAAAAGAGGACAGTGTCTTTGATAGCTACCATTACTCCCCTTTGTTTCTTAGTGTAGGATGCGCAAAATATATGGGGAAATCTTCTATGTTGACACTGTGGGGTTGATGTGGAGTCGAAGTGAGTCTCCTGTACACAAAGAATGTCACATTTGAGGGACAAGGCTGATTTCCACAAAGAGGAGCGTTTAGCAGGATGGATGAGCCCTTTGGCATTGAGGGAGAGAACAGTGAACCCCATGTCTGATGGGTTGTGGGTGCTAGGTAGGTAGAGTACTCACAGTTATGGGAGTCCAGGAATGATGGAGATCGGGGTTAGGAATTTCTCAGTGGCGTTGTGGAATGTCCAGTATCCGAGGTTGTCCGATTCGTATGTGCTGTGCAGAGGAGGTGGCTTTTCAGTCGACAGATGAAGGTGGATGAGAAGGTTATCTGGTAAATACAATGTGAAGCTAGGGAAAAAAAGGAGGTTAGCAATCTCAATACAAAATTGAACAGATGCAATAAAATGGAATGTGTTTGCTCGTAACGGAATACCGTTATGGAGGTTGCGGGGAAGCCACAAGGGAATATTAAGAGAACACAAATAGAGAGAAATAAAAAGAAAAAAAAAAAAAGAAAAAAATATATAAGAAACGATTGCACACTGAGGTTCAATCCATGGAACCTAAGAGCTAAAAAAAAACAAAAAAAAAAAACAAAATAGCCAGCAACAGGGCTCGAGTGAGCAGCTGACCAGTAGTGGGGTAAGTTCAGCAAGCAGGTGTTCAAGCGCATTTCCAGACCAGACTGTGAAAGTCGCATGGAGTAGTTGAGTGGGCTAGTTAGCGTTGGTGATATGTAGATTTCTCTCGGTGTCCACCGAAGGAGAAAGGATTTGGTTTCCTCTGAGGATCATGGTGGGAAGGTGGCGGATCTGGTAGAATCCCCCATGCATGAAGGAGTTTCAGACCACCCTCTAGTGTGGAGATGGAGTGCGGTATGCCATTGTAGGTGGCCAAAATGGTGGCGGGGTGACGCCACTTGTACGTAATTTTATGGTTAGACAGGGCCTTGGTTATGGTCTTGAGTTGTCTGCGTAGTTGCAGGGTATGTTGAGATAAATCAGCGTATAGTTGGATTTTGGCGTACGGTTCAGGTAACGGAGCTAACTCCCTAGCTTTCATCAAGATTTGCTCCTTAGCCTGGTAGAAGTGGATTCTGAGTAGCACATCTCTAGGGACATCTGCTTCCAGATGGCGGGGTTTGGGGAGTCTGTGGATGCGATCAATAGTAAGTTCGATGGGAGATAGGTCAGGTAGCATGCTGGAGAACATAGTGCTGGCGAAATTGTGGAGGTCTTTTGGTACAACTGACTCTGGAATGCCACGGATTTTGATATTATTGCGTCTGGAGCGGTCCTCGAGGTCTGCGATTTTCGCTTTAATCCAGAGTGTGTCATCTTTCTGCTCTGTATATGCATCTACCAGGTCATTAACCGTGTCTGTGCATTCCTCCATTCTATTCTCAATGAATTGTACCCTGTTGTCCATATGCTTCATTTCTAATGAAAATCTATTGATCAGTGCTGACAGGTTGGTCATGAGAGAGGATTGCAAGGACAATAACATGTCCTTCATTGTAGTGTCCAGCACTGGCTGCCCTGATGTGGGGAATTGTGCAATGGAGGACTGGAGGGCCGATATTGCATTGTCATTGTGAAGGCCTGTACTCACTGTGTCTGAGGCCTGGTCCGTCACATCCATCCGCATCTTTGATTTGGCAGGGCTTTGTGAGGCTGATGCTTCTAAGAAAGAGCACGGAGGGAGAGGAGGAGGGGATCCATCTCTTATTTCGTGTGGATGTTGTCCCTGTGAGGTGATGCTGTGTGCAGATGTCCGCGCTGCATCTCCGGCGGCGCCATCTTGGGCCTTCCCCTGTGATCGG
Source organism: Lithobates sylvaticus (assembly GCA_028564925.1). Lineage (NCBI taxonomy): Eukaryota > Metazoa > Chordata > Amphibia > Anura > Ranidae > Lithobates > Lithobates sylvaticus. The sequence continues at coordinate 559,963,231 of CM053026.1, forward strand.
CGCGGCTGGAATGAGAACGATTCCAGCCGCTTCGGACCCTTCTCCTGGATCCGTTTCCGTGACATCTGGCCGGTCGGATGTAGAGGGGTGATGTGGGCTGATTTTAGAGACGCTGGCGGAACGATAGGTGCCCCGGTGTCGCTGTAGTCCGGTCCGGTCTGCGGAGCTCGCAGCTCAGGCGTCCATTCCCTAGTGCGCGCAAGCCACGCCCCCCTATTCCTCCTCAATCTTGATGATGCTAGCTTCCAACAATATTTTTGGTTTAGGGCACTACCACCACTACCACCACCACCCAAGGCCCAATTCTTCTGCCCCTGTTTAACAGGGGCATGTAATTACAATTTTTGATATAGTATTTTACAGCAGGGCCTGTTCCTGAGCACACCAAGAGTAACTGTGCGGGCTTACAGTGTTCTGGTACCACCAACACCTAAGGGACCCATTCTTCTCACTGACTACCATTATTTCCTGGTGAATTTGATTTCAGCAGGGGGTTCCCCAAGACATAAACATTTTTATGGGTTCACCTAGGATAAAACAGTTCAGACAGGCTGCTCTAGCCAGTTGCACATCCAGAACTGGTGTATAGTACAAATATCACCAAATATTCCAAACTGCATACATAAACTGAATCAGTGTTTGCCCCAACACATGGTTTGATGTTTGAAGCAAGTATAGATTAATTCGGTCAAAGTAAAAATGAGTCATTTAGTAGTTTACATCTTTTGTGTCTGCTCCATCCTGAATTTGACAGGATGACTGAAAGACATTCAGTGAAACACAACAGGGAACAACTAGGTTATTGTCAAATATTTGCTAATATCTCATGGTGATTTATACAACAGTCAGTCATTGCAGTAAATATAAAAACTTGAAAAGACAAGTTGCTTCAAAGAATTTCAGCTCAATCCACATATAAAGGAATGCTGAGGCTACTATATTTTAAAAGGAGTCCGGTGCTGTTATTCTATAAAATGTAGTAAACAAGTGTTATGAAATGTGAAATGTACACTACTTTAGTCAATCACTTAGGAATGTGATGGCAAACCTTGGCAGCCCAGATGTTTTGGAACTACATTTCCCATGATGCTCAACTACACTGCAGAGTGCATGAGCATTATGGGAAATGTAGTTCCAAAACTTCTGGGGTACTAAGGTTCGCCATCACTGACCTAGGATGACTTAAAACACTTTAGAGTTCCCACCTGATCCTGGCTTTTAGATGTCTGGGAACCCAGTGGAATGTAAGATGTCAAACCATGTGTGTTGCATTACTTGGAAATTATGTTTTTTTTTTATTAATTAGGGCCCATTCACACCTGCCTAGTAGTGCACTGCGCTGAAAAAAAAATAGTACAAGCTAAATTTTTTGTATCTTCTGGTGCATTGGAAGCCAATTCATTTAAACTGGCTGCCTTACACAAATGCACATTTTACACAATGATCAGCATAGACAGTTTGACAGTCTCATTGTTTTAACATCGTTATAATGGGTTATCTCCATAGGCATCCTGAAAGCCCAGAAATGGCAGGAAGCTTCTGTATATTTATAATTTTGTTCTAATGAATTGTTGTGGCAAGGCATACTGAAGAACTCTCCTTCTGTTCTGCTTGTTGAAGAAGCTGCAGGTGGAACATAGTAGTAAGGGAGCTAATTTGCATCAAGGTATGGTAGAATTATTACGAAAATGTACGCTGAGATATCTTTATGCCTGTATTAAAATCTTTATCACTGGCTATTTATCTTTGTTGAGGTTTTGGGTCATCGGGTCATCTGTATATTATATATTTCTGTAAAATAAATCAGAAATGATAATTCAAGTTCACAAAACCAGACATTTCTTGACGACCACCTAACTGGGAAAATACATCATAATTTTACAGTAGAATACTGAGGTCATGGCTGCAGCTAGATGCCATAACCCCCAGTATAAAAAAATTTCCTTAGCCGCTGCTCTTTCTGATAAAATTTATTCCAGAGACTGATTAGTCACTGGATAACTTTTAGAAGCGATGGGAGGGGTCAAACCCCCGCTGCCGCTTTTTAGTGGTGCTCGGGCTTACCTAGCTCTTTGGAAAGCCCGGGAACTGATTTGGTGGTTGCAGCAGCTGGCCATGGAGATTATCAGAGGAAAGATGGCCTCTGCTCATTTCTATGACCTGGAAGGCCGAGAATGATGTCATGACGCCACTTCTGGTTTACGGCTGATGTAAACAATGCCATCATTTTTTGCAAAGCATCAGATCAATGTTTTTTTTGATCTGATGTTTTCCATTTAAATGAAGCATATGGCAGAACATTGGGAAAAATATATAAACGTATTTACTGTCAAAGTATATCTAGCACATAAAGTTTACATGCGAAAGTCATATATGTACAAATAACGAATACATATGATATATATACATACATAGATATACTTTTTGACAATAAATACGTTTATAAATTTTTCCCAATTACCTGCCATATGCTTCATTTAAAGTCCCAAACTTTTCCCCTTTGTACCTGAATTAGGGATGGAGACACATCCTTTATGTACCTCATTTAAAATCCCACCCATTTTTCTTCCAAACAGATGTTTTCCATTGTACAGGAGAGATGTGGGGTCTAATAGACGCTCCATCGGACAATTTTTGTCAGACTTTCCACAGATAAATGTTGAATGGCAGGATTTAACGTTTTCCGCAGACAAATGTCTGTTGTTGCATTTTCCGAGTGTGTACCATACAACACTACGACCGAGAAAATTAAGTTCAATACTTCCGAGCATGCGTCGAATTGTTTCTGAGCATGCGTAGGAATTTTGCCCAACGGAATTGCTACAGACGATCGGAATTTCCGATCGTAACTTTCTTCCAAGAAAAGATTGAGAGCAGCTTCTCAATTTTTCCGACGGAAAAAGTTACGATCGGAAATTACGATCGTCTGTAGCAATTCCGTCGCGCAAAATTCCTATGCATGCTCGGAAACAATTCGACGCATGCTCGGAAGTATTGAACTTAATTTTTTCACCTCGTCATAGTGTTGTATGTCACCGCATTCTTGACAGTCGAAAGTTCAGAGAACTTTTGTGTGGTCGTGTGTATGCAAGCCAAGCTTGAGCGGAATTCCGTCGGAAAAACCATCCAAGATTTTTCCGACGGAAATTCCGCTCATGTGTACGGGGCATTACGTGCACATGGTTCCATTAATTCATTGTCTTCAGCAAACTGTTTGCCGGCTTTCTTGTGCATCATCTTTAGAAGAGGCTTCCTTTTGGGACAACAGCCATGCAGACTAATTTGATGCAGTGTGCGGTGTATGGTCTGAGCACTGACAGGCTGAACCCCCACCCCTTCAACCTCTACAGCAATGCTGGTAGCACTCATACGTCTATTTCTCAAAGACAACCTCTGGATATTACGCTGAGCACATGAACTCAACTTCTTTGGTCGACCATGGTGAGGCCTGTTCTGATTGGAACCTGTCCTGTTAAACCGTTGTATGGTCTTGGCCACAATGCTGCAGCTCAGTTTCAGGGTCTTTGCAATCTTCTTATAGCCTAGGTCATCTTTATGTACAGCAACACTTAATTTTTTTTCAGATCCTCAGAGAGTTCTTTGCCATTAGGTGCCATGTTGAACTTCCAGTGACCAGTATGAGAGAGTGAGAGCGATAACACCCATTTTAACGCACCTGCTCCCCATTCACACCTGAGATCTTGTAACAGGAACGCGTCACAATACCCCGGGGAGGGAAAATGGCTAATTGGGTCTGATTTGGACATTTTCACTTAGGAGTATACTCACTTTTGTTGCCAGCGGATTAGAAATTAATGGATGTGTGTTGAGTTATTTTGAGGGGACAGCAAATTTACACTGTTATACAAGCTGTACACTCACTACTTTACATTGTAGCAAAGTGTAATTTCTTCAGTGTTGTCACATGAAAAGATATAATAAGTACCACAGCCTGGGGACATATATGTCATCTGTCATCTGCTGATGCTCCCGATCGCTGTGATTCCTGGACCTTCTTGTGCTCCCTTTTAAACATACTCCTGAGGTTCCCAATTTTGCTCTTCACAAAATGTATGTCTGCCCTGGGGTATAGAGGCTTCACCAATTCAAGTAGTTTCTCCATCGCTGCCTTCCTCTTGATTTTATTAGATTAATCCCTACTTTTCACCTTCCACAGACATAGCAGCTCCCGGTATTGGTCAATAAATTGAGGCAAAAAGTCTGGTGCAGTGAATTTATCCACCATTTTCAAATATTTCTCTGAATGCCTGCAAGGCAGAACACAAGACAAACCATAATTTCAGGCTTAACTCATAATTTGGTCCCAATATAGGCCTCAATCTAAGCAGTATATGCCACTAACAGCACTGATTCCCCAATTTACAACAGTACCTTTGTTTTATGGCTCCTTTTGCATACTGCTAATGGTGATCGTTCGTCCTCCACTCCCAGATCGTTCCTATGGCCGTTATATAGATCGCGCATTATGGCTTTATATACACTGCGCATGCGTGAAACTCCCCCCCGTCCTTCTTTCTAGTGTATTCCCCTCCTCTTCTTTTTCGGGGCAGTGGGAGAGCAAATGGCGGCAAGACAGCAGGTGTGTGGTGAGAGCATCAATGATGAAAACCCAGAGAAAGTGATCCAGGAGGAGCTATAAGGCCACAAATATGTCCTTTGAAGAAATGGTGGAGATGGTGGACATCTTAGTGAGGACAGACTATGATGAGAAGCATGGACCTTACAGAAACCCAAATGCCAGAAAGGTCAAGATTATGTCTAAAGTTGTGAGAAGTCTGCACAGGAATTTTGGGGTATGACAAAACAAAGATCAGTTGAGAAAACGCTGGTCAGACCTTAAATTGAGACAGGAAGATCAGTATAGAAAGATCAGGAAAGTGCTGCGAAAAAGTAAGTATTTGTCATGTGTTCCTATTATTACTTTTGTGCTGTTCCATGTTGTTTTCTTTACTGTTCTACACTTTAAAATGCCAAGTCTTAGTTTTGTGGACACAGGAATCTTTCGCAGGACATTAAACATCATTTGATCAACCACTAATACTTTGTTATTGGGAGATGCGCGTTAAATGCATTTGTTATGGCCTATTTTGATGTAAATAAGTTAATTAGATTGTTGTCTAGATGTGTTTGTAACTAATGAAATGTCAACTTTATTCAGTGTCAGTAGAGGACACTCAGTAGCTGTTACCCAGCTGGACGCAGGAGCACCAGTGTGGGACACCATAACACCCTTGTTATGGTGTCCCACGCAGGTGCTCCAGTGGATACTAGGGGTATCTCCATCTGTGAAACTTGCACAAAACATATAGTATTCCTGCTTTGGAAAAGGGAAAAAATCATGTATTCAGCTTGGAACTTTGCCAAAACAGACAATTGAAAGACACTTCCAAACAATGTTTCATTTTACTATTTCTATCTAGCGTAACATATCTATCTGCTAAGTATACCTTTTTTGGATTCACATAGGGGAGAAAATAAGAGGGACATCTGAGCTGTGTGTGGGCACCAGTAACCCAGCACCTCCTGAAGATACAGAAAGTCAACTCACCAGACACCCTGAAGAAGATGTTGATGCTGATGTGCAGGAAGTACTGTGTGAAGTTCTCGAAACTGTGTCAACCACAGGTCAGTGTCTGAGACAATAGCTTCAAGTAATAGATGGATGCCTGCATATTTCTAATACATGGTGTGTTTTTTTATTTTTAGGTGATGTGGATGTTGTGGAAGACCAAACTCACTTCAGCAGTGCAAGTGCAAAAATACTTATCAGTGAGCTCTTGGTTTGCAATAAGGAATTGGAGATAATGAAAGAAAACATGCATGATCTCCAAAACAGAGTTATCAACATCATCAATATTTTAGCTGAAATGTATTATTTTTCATTCTGTTGTACATGTGTTTGTACAGTTTTAAATTGATTAACCTTTGCACATTTTTTTACTAGTTGCAACTGTTATATTTGAATGTACGATTTCACTTTAGCAAAAGACTGACATAAACCTGCAACTCCATGATTTGTCATAATCTTTTTTGTTGCCTACATCACTTGCAGCCTTCCTTAGATGAGTAATTATGCTTTAGATGAAACTTGTTTCCTATTTACATTTTTGGTGAGAAAAAGAGGAATCGTCGGGTTGCCAGCTCCTATTTTAACTTTGCCCATTTCTCAGGGTGGTTTGCTCCAGCAGCTTCAGCACCAAATTGGACAATGCACATTGTTGAATATGGTGGGGTAGCTTGTCCAAAAGTATTGTCATGTACAAAAAGCTTGAAGCTGTGCTTTCACACATTGTACAAATAGCCATGTTTAGTATATTACCATTTCACCCAAAAACTTAAATACCTTCACCAGTTTTTTTAATTACACGTCTAATTGTAATTTTTGCAGTTTTATAAGAAACTTTTGTAAGAAATGTGGCTGTTAGCCAAGATACAGCTAAAAAAGTAGGAACCAACTTTATGTCTGTCCTTGCTTCTTTAGGAATGCTGTATTTTGTTTGCAGGAAAGTACAAATATGTACTTTGTTCCTTTAAGGATGAAAATCGGTTTGGGCAATAAAGCCTTATGTAGAGAGTGCAAAAATCAATGTAAGCCCTGGTTCACATTGATGTTAATTTGAAATCGCCCTACTTCACTTGAAGTTGTGCGACTTCTAAGTAGCAAGGTTGCAAATTGGTGCGGTGCCACTAATTCTGTGTCGCACTGATTGGAACTGTGCCATTGCCTCCAATAGGCTGCGACTTGTCATGTGATTTTATCTCTCAAATCGCATGACAAATCGATCCAGTGTGAACCTAGGCTTTAGTGTCCGAGGTCAGTGTTTCATTGTTACATTTGCACTATTGTCTAAAATGGACAAAAAAAGGCAATTTGACAACCTAATATACAGATAAGAAACACAGACAACAGTAGCTCAAATGAAATAGTAGTTTATGATAAAATTATGATTCTTGATCAGCTACATTTTGCTGCCAAGCCACTACCCCTCTACCCAATCTATTCAAGATATTTTTGGCGGATATCGCCGGCATTTTGTGAGGGAAACCCAGCACAGACAGGTTCCAGAGCCGCCATGTTTGCCACCGATGGATGAGCTGCAGCCTCTTCAGCTGGGCCTGACACTGCAGGGTCAACATCAGCTGGCAGGGAGAAAAGATAGCTGCTCGCATTCCTCCGTAAAAATTGTGGAAGATGCAACAGTACAAAACAACATAGTTTATTTTATATTGGGCCAGGTTGATGGGGGTTAAAAAAAGCCTGAAGCTACTTGACAGGATGCCAAAGGACTTTTCAACAACCCTTCTGGCACAAGAGCCTGTAGTTAAAGATTCTTTGCTCTGGGGTTAGGTTCCCCATAGGAAAGGGCTTCATAACATGTTTCCCCAGAGCAAAGGCCTCATCTGCCACAAATACAAAATTGGGGCCCTCAACATTGTCCCGAGCAGGTGGCAAATTTAAGGTGCCATTCTGGAGTCGATGGTAAAACTCATACGTTGCAGAAACAACAGCTAGCAGTACTATGCTATAAAAACCTTTGTAATTGTAGTAATATGAGCACATGTTGGGTGGTGGAACAATCCTCACATGTTTCCCATCAATAGCGCCACCACAGTTGGGAAAACACCACTAATGCTAAAACAGCAACATCCTGCCATTGCTGGGGGGGGGGGTGGAAGGAAACTGTAGAGTCAAAAAAGAAAGAAGAAATTACTACTTCTGCACATAACATTGCAAGCAGATTTGACAAAAACATTCTTGGCCAACATAAGTATAAAATTGAAATGAGTATAAAAGTGTAAGGTCAACTTGTCAGATTCATCACCCCCTCTGGTGGCCAATTAGAAAAATGTTATGGTGGGGGGGAGGTAATGGGTAGATGTTTTGTACAGGTAACCCTCTCCACTTCCATGAGAGCTAAATGCGTAAATAATGTGTGATACTTTGGCCAGCCCCTCCTTACTTACACTATTTGCAGCCCAGTGGACAGGTAAGAAGTGTCATAATCTAAAAATATGGATACACACTGTCCAAATTGAAGCACATTTTGCCATTCATAAATTACCTATCAAGATAATAGGAGACAAAAACTTACTATGTGACAATCTGAAGGTAATCAGGCAGGCCCTTGCACTACAGGCTTTGGTGAATTCATCCAGAAATATGACCACAAAAGAGGTATAGTGTGTATGGGTTTTGAAAAGTCAGCAGATACAGTATTGGTATCGTTTGACATAGCATTTTGAGGGGGGGGGGGGGGGGTCCAAATGAGTTTGTGCCCCAAAAAAATGGCCTCTTGCACTCCACATCTACATTTTAGGGGGTGTTTAGGGTAAGCACAAAAATGTAGCTGACAAAATACTTTGTTAAGTTACTAGGAAATAACATAAAAGGGAGGGGTCAGTGGGAATGGGTGGGACTTTATATAAATGGAGATATAAGACCTACTGGTCCTTGTCTCATACAAAGTCCCAAACAATTGTTCTGTTTTCAGTTTTGTTAAGTTAATGCATTAGATACATTAAGAACAAAAACATTGTGTGTGGCAGACCCACAGCACAACATAATAGTTAGCTGAAGAAGAGATTGTCACCTCAAGTAGCAAATAAGTTACATTTGCACTATTGTCTAAAATGGACAAAAAAAGGCAGAAAAAGCTAGGTGTATATGGGCCCAAGATAGCATGCTGAGGAGGTTAGTGAAGGAAAATATGCATTAAGGATAAAAAAGGAGCATTAAAAGCTTACAGCATGCATGAGGACAAAGAGGACATTCACAGCATATTACAATAATGGTAATTATGGAATCAAGAAATGAATACAATACATTAGCAAACAAAACTTACCCGAATATAGTCCTTCTGCAGGACCTGAATAATGGCAGAACAGGTCTCTGGAATAATGATTCCCAGAGCCTGGGGGGAGATCTCAGTCATAAACTTCAGGTCCTGGAGACTTCTCCCCGTCGCCAAGTACCGCAAGGTGTGAGCCTTGCTCGGGGGTAATGGCAAGCCACATGCATGTGTCCTGCTTCTTAATATAGGGGGTCAGTAATGCCAAGAGATGGTGAAAGCAGGGGTCGGTCATCCAGAGATAATTCCTAAAATCATCAGGATTATTCTCCTGGAGCTCCTGCAGCAAAGGCATATGAGAGAATTGGTCACGATTAAGCAACCAATATTCTTGGTCCAAGAACTCCTCCTGTTCCTGGACTGGACTTGGGTCAAAGCAATAACTTCAAGCCCAATGATAGCACGATTTCTCTCTGACGAGAACGCAACATGGCTAGTTGATGAATGGCCGTTCAGAAAGAAACTGACAAGTAAGAACTGAAAAGCGCAAATCGACACTCACCAAACTTCTACTAACACAAAATTAGCAGAAGGAGTCCAAAGGGTGGCACATGACAATTGAACTTCCTTTTTATTGGCTCGTAGTACGTCTAGCACGTCACTACGTTCGGGATTGTTGGCCGACAATTGTGTGCCGTTTGTATGCAAGACAAGTTTGGGCCAACGCCCTTTAGACAAAAGTCCACGGTTTTGTCGGTGGAAAATCTGATCGTGTGTACGAGGCTTAAGGACCTTATGTTGACAACAGTGAGCAAAGCCTGTATATTGATTGTTGGAATGGCCACTTGTAGTCTGTGACATGTAACAGGAAGACAACGTAGCAACATGGTTAGGGTGACAACTCTGCCTATTTCCTATTAGAGGAATTCCCTGAACGATTAGCAGCAAGATCACCGATTATTATTCTAAGGAAAACCACAAATGAACAATACTGCTGAACTTACATTAACATGTTAAAACTTATATGAGATTTTAGTGAGTAGGTTTATATATAAATTATCAGTGAAAAAATGTACCTCCGTAAAGCACTGCATACACATAATAGTACAAGGATGTTTATAAGTGCTTCTAAACAAATCACAGCATTCCAAACAGATACAGAAAATCTGCTGCAAGCTCTTGTTTATTCATGAAAAAAGGAACCGGTGAAATATTTTGAAGTCACTCTGAAATGCTCCCATTCCTCCGGGCTTCTGTTTCATTTATAAGCAGCATCTCATATTATTTTGCTGGTGTTATGGCAACAGGCACTCTCTGTTTACAGAACTATCAAGTTCTGACAGGCCGAGCAGTAGACTTTGCATCACCATGTCACATTAACATGGAGAGCCAGGCTTGGTGTGCGTGCAAGTTTATTGTGCATTAAAGCAGAGTTTTGTGTTTGGGGGACCTGAGGCCAAGGAATTTTGACATACTTGTTTCATTATATAACAAAAAAGTAGTATGCAAGTTGGTTTTAGACAGGGAGAAATATTGTAAGTGTAATACAAACATACAGAATATAAATATATATATATATATATATATATATATATATATATATATATATATATATATATATATATATATATATATATATATTATTTTTTTTGTATTTAAAGCATATTCTAAAATATTCATTCAAGCAGAGACGGAAAACAACACTGTCATTCTTAGGGAGATATCTGGCCACCCATTTGCGCTCATACACAAAGTTGCCATAAAGATTCCAGAGCCTGCGTAAACACTTTTCAGGGACCCACAGCTACTGCATACAGCCACCCATAGACATCAACTTGAAGATGAGGCTATATGCAGGTATGCACCAGGGTTGAGTAAAGCACACACTCATGGACATATGCTCCAAACGCATACTGTCTGCTTTGGGGGTATACATCTGTGCATGTAAGGGTGCTTTACACAACTCTCGGAGCATACCCATGTACAGTCACATTTTTTAATTGATGTCTATGGGCCGCTCTAGGCAGCAGCTCTGGGGACACTTTATGGCTGTGTGCATGAGCCCTTAGAAGGACTTCTGTAATCTTAAAGTGGAACTTTAGTCAGAAAATTAAGTCCTGCTAGAATAGATCACTTCAGTCTTCCCTTTTGCAGGTATATCGATGTAAAACATTAAAAATAAGTGTCTATACTGTTTAAAATCCCATAATACACTGTTCCACTCTGCTCTGTACATGCTCAGTTGCTCGCTATTTTTAGGCTGAATTTGTAGAGGCTGATCTGCTGACAGCCTAAAGATTAACTGCTATTCAGAGGCTCTGGGCTTCAGCACAATGGCAGCCTCCAGCAAGAAGATACAGAAGCAATGATGGTGTTCCGTCAGATTAGGCTACCCATCAGAATGTGTAACGCAAGTGACATTCCGTCGCCGCCATCTTGTTACACCCCGCACTCGCCCAAAGTAAGGATAAGGTGGGAAGGGGCAAGCGGACATATTGTTACACCCACCGGAGTTTTGCATTTTACACTTATTTTTAACAGTAAACTGAGGTTATATAATGAAATACAGTACTTAGAACTCCGTCTGACTGTTTAAATGTTGAATTTTAAAATCAGCGGCAAGCCTACTGATGTCACAGGTTTACTAATCTGACAGAAGTTGGCTGCTTTTAAAATTCAACATCTAAACATTCAGACGGAGTTCTAAGTACTGTATTTCACTATATAACCTCACTTTACTATTATAAATAAGTGTAAAATACAAAACTCCAATGAGTGTAACAATATGTCTGCTTGCCCCCTTCTCACTGTATCTTTACTGTGGACAGGTGTGGGGTGTAGCAAAATGTCGGCGACGGAGTGTCACTTCCGTTACACATTCTGACGGGTTGCCTAATCTGACAGAACACTGGAGGCAATTTACAGCACACACTAATTACTTCCTGTATTGTCTTTGGGACAGGAAGTTTGAAAGCTGATTTCCAGGAATGCATATTTTTGCATAGTTACATTGGTCCAGCCTGGAAGAATGTATGTATGTGCTACCTGCTGTGCTGGAAATTACTGTAGTGGGCACTGCTACTACCACTAGCTTTTGGGTCCTGTGTTGAGTGGCTGCCATTCTATCTAGTAAGCACAGGGGGTCGCTCACTTGACACGGGCACAATTCAGAGAACACTTTGCATTTTCTCATTGGGCAGTAACATCATGATCTCTAATTCGTTCAATCAGAATGCTTTGAAACTATAGAAAATAATCCTACCTAAATTTATTTTTCCCTCGACTAAACCCACAGTCCCAAATCTTTTATTTTCTCCTGTGTACATGGGGCAGGGTCCATTTCGGGTTCACTCAGGATCTAGAAAAGAAATCTGCAGTGAAGAAATCACCAAAAGAGCACCAGTGGGGACTGGCAATGGTGTTGACGAGGGAACCAGACAGTGGACTTAGGTGAATATATCCCTTCTTCACAAGGTATTAAACAAAAAGCAGTCAGAATGGGTGAGAGGGGTTTCATTTGTACCTGAACATGGTAATGGGAGCTTTTAAAATCAATGGTACAACCATGTCAAATCTCACAGCAAAAAACACATGGTATAGGTGTAAGAGTCTGAAACGCTGCCTACAGCTTCACTTCATTTTCCGCATATACATTAAACTCTCAAATATTACTAGTTCTCTATTGCTCTCTAATATAATGGGTTTACAGGCTGGTATGTAATATGTATGTGCCAACCATCTAATGCATATATTGTTATATTTGATTATGCACATATGTACCTTTTTAAGATGTTGGTGGTCCAGTGGATGCATGTTGGCATCCATAGTAGCTGTGGGCTCAGAACCTAGAAATAGGAGCAGATGTTTGCGAGGAGAAAGCTCTGGAGGTGCACTTTAGTTCAGAGCCCCTGTCACGAAAGATGCCATCAGCACCCCTAGTATATTAGCAATCCCCTGATGAAGGCACGTGACTGTGACGATACGCGTCGGAAACACACAGGCACTGGAAGTGACGTCGGCGAGCTCGCTGCTCGTGGTGAATTGACTTGTATTGTTATTGTGAAATGTGAGTACCTGAAGTTGCTTTTAAATAATAAAGTGTTTTTAAAAACCTACCACACCATCTGGAATCTTCTTCTTTCCCACATACCTTATATACATCAACCACATCAACCGAGAGAGTAATACCACTGCTGCGATTGGCCTTAAAGGAGCGCTTACACATTACTATAGTGAGAGTGCCAGGTCAAGATTAGGATCACTACCTGGATATATAGTGAGAATACCCGTGATCTCCAAAGCCATATATACACGTTGTTACCTTACAGCTATAAGGTAAGAGGCCACCTTACATCAAGAGGAGAAGTCACATTGCACTTTATTATTTTTTTTTATATAAATCCTTTGCACAGAAGTAGAAAAGTCACTTTGCACACTGCGTTGTTTTGCACAATAAGAAGGAAAAGACACTATATATATCACATTGCAGAGGGAATTCAACACTTGGGCGTATCCCTCCACTAAGATTAGTAATTATATTTATGCGATTTGCACATTGTGCACACTGTCGTTTCTTTGCACTCAGCACTTTATTGAATGTTTTCATTGTTTTCTTTCAATATGATGAATTATGTAGCACATAGTCACTATTAAATTGAATTGTGTACAGATTTTAGTTCACACCAATAGTGTAATATTATTTATACTAATTGATTACCTACTAGCTAGTTAATATATATATATATAACAGCACATCACTACTCATTGTATATTTATCCTTTTTTTGTGGTTAACCCTTCAGTGCCTTGCAGCAGTTAAAGAGTCAATCTATTGAGTAGCACGGGGATATCTACTATATTTCTATTTGTATATTAGCTTCTGTCACCAGCCATAAAACAGCATTTTTTTTTGAGTCCTCCATTAACATAACACAAATTGATCCTGCTACCAGATCTGTTATTATTCTACTTCCTTTAACAGGGTGAAATCGTGCAGCAGTATTGTCACCCTGTGGAAATGGTAGCCTTAAAATGACATCTAGATTTTAAGCAGACTTTAAAGCTGATTTTCATTTAAAAATAAATGTTTGTAGCATTCTAACCTTCACCCCAACCCCTGCAATAATCTAAAAAGTCTAACTTTTAAAAAAAAAACGTTTTTGCTTTTTTTCTCATGTTTTTTTCTCATGGTCAAAGCTTCTTATTGCAGCTCCCTGGGATAGCAACTTCACATATCCCAGGAGACATTGACTCCCATATTCCTCAGCATCTTCAGTCATCTGGCTCTGCATCATCAGTGGCCCAGCTGCAAGAACCTCGAAGAGATATCCAGGTCCCTATGATGGAAGGAAGGTGGTGGCGAAGGACAGCATGTGCAGTGAAAGAGCTGCAAGGCATTTCCCAGGAGGGGTTTCTTAACGGTGACCACAGTACACCATGCCTGCTTGATGTGTGATCATTTGGGATCTCCATTGAAAGCCTGTATGGCTAGGGGACAAAAAAGGAGAGCAGTTGGGAGACAGGAAAAAAGTGTTGTCACCCTATAACACAAAATGCCTTAACAAAGACCTTCTTGGCCACATCTTTAAGTGCCCAGGAAGCATTGACTTCCACATTCATCAGCATCTTCATTCATCTGGCTCTGCATCATCAGGGGTCCAGCTGCAAGAACCCGGAGGAGATATCCAGGTCCCTATGCTGGAAGTAAGGTGGTGGCGTAAGACAGTATTTTCAATGAAAGAGCTGCATGGCATTTCCCAGAACGAGTCTCTTAATGAGGACCACAGTACACAATGCCTGCTTGATGTGTGGCCATTTGTGATCTCCATTGGAAGCCTGTTTGGCTAGGTGACAAAGAAAGAGAACAGTTAGGAGACAGGGTTTATATGTTGTCACCCTATAACAAAAAAATGCCTTAACAAAGATCTTCTTGGCCGTATCACCAAGTATTATTTAATCGGAAGCTGCAGATTACAAAATTGCTTTTGAATATACAGTCTTATATTATTATTTTATTATTGTACACGATTTATATAGCGCCAACAGTTTACACAACGGTTTACAATGTAGAGGGGGGACAGCACAATTACAGTACAGTTCAATACAGAAGGGACAGGAGGGCCCTGCTCGTAGAGCTTATATTCTAAAGGGAGGTGGTGGTGGTACAAAAGGTAATAGATGCGGGGAAAAGATTTGATGGGGGTGGCTCGGGGACAGTTGTTAGGTGGGTGTGGGATAGGCTTCCCTGAATAAGTGAGTTTTCAGGGATCTCCTAAAGGTGGACAGGTTATAAAAAAGAGCGGGGTGGGACTTTAAATGAGGTCATGACCACTAACTGTCAGGTACCTCCATCCCTAAATATTGTTTCAGAGAGAAAAGGGGTCGGGACTTTGAATGAGGCATTGGCTACAACCAGATAGAATGCTTTATAATGGTTTTTAATTCAATAGATATATATATAAAAATCAATTCATAACAATTCGATCATGAATGTATAACATATCATAAATACACATAATAATACATATAATACTTCTTATTAACACATTTAATCCTCCCTAGTTCCACGTGGGCAATAAAAAATATATATATAAAATCCATAATTTTTCTGGAAAACCCAATGGGTATCCAGATGATATAAAAATAAGGGTGACGTCGCATTTAGGAAAGCTCTACGCGTTTCGTGGAACCCTCCACTCATCAGGAGCAATGCGGGGTACGTCTAGTTGAATCTGGAAAATATATAACCAGAAGACTGTGCCATAAGTGGAAGGGAGAAATGAGGTGGAAAATAAGAAAATGACAAAAAATGAAAGAGCAAAACACAATGGATGCACCCCCACCGTACCTGGTGAGACAGCCCTAAAGACCAGCCCCATGGGTATGGAACGGAGGATATGGCGGAAATATCTAGCACGGGAGCTGAGGTGGTGGTCCGGCAGCAAAGAAGATCAGCACACATAGCAGCGGGCAAGCATATGTGAAAAGAGGAAAGACCTAAAATATCCAAAGAACAAAAATAAAGGAAAAAATAATGGAATGAAAACAGTGGTGAATTGAATAAAAACCAGAAATAGAAAAGGATAAAGAAACTAAAGTGGGTTGGAATAGTGAATGTATGATGAAACCAAGGCCCCAAAGAATATCAGAAACAGTAGAACTGAGTGCGTAGTTATAAGAAGTACCTAGGTGCATAGGAATGGTGGTAAATAATTGTTACTCACCATAATATATAGTAAAAAAATGTGTAAGCACCAAGGAAACCTATAGTGGCCCAATAAGGGAAAAAAGACAACAGGTGATGACTGGAATCATATTGCAGGAGCATGAACGCAAATATATGTGTATGCAGATGAGAGGAAAACAGAGGTGAAACAAAGCTGCTTCCCATGGTATATGTACCCTGCCGGAAGTCCACACCAACATCACGCAGAGCGTGCAGAGGTAAAGAAAGGGCGCCAAACCGGGCTGAGCCGCTCCGGGATAGGCGTCCAAGTCCTCAATGCAAACGCAGATGGCAGAAAGGGGCGGGCCGGCGCCCGACGCCAGAATGACGTCACGCGCACGGCACGCATAGCGTGGTGTCGATGCACGTCAGGTGACCGCCCCCACCACCCAACAGGGGGGAAGGGGAGGACCCCGAACATGCATCGCAGCTCCCGACACAGACAGAACCACCGATAGTCCCCGGACCCCACAACCCATGGGACAAGGGCGATCCAACCAACCCACGGCGGGTAGGCGCAGGCATGTGCCAGCCTTATGGGGTAAACAGCCCCTTAGAAGATATGATGAGCCGTATACTGTAATAGCTCATGCATATACAAAAACTAGAGGGGCCGGAAATGTACAGCCAAGTGCCTCCATCCCTAAATTATCAATTATAAAAAAGAGCGGGGTGGGACTTTAAATGAGGTCATGACCACTAACTGTCAGGTACCTCCATCCCTAAATATTGGTTCAGAGAGAAAAGGGGGTCGGGACTTTGAATGAGGCATTGGCTACAACCAGATAGAATGCTTTATAATGGTTTTTAATTCAATATATATATATATAAAAATCAATTCATAACAATTCGATCATGAATGTATAACATATCATAAATACACATAATAATACATATAATACTTCTTATTAACACATTTAATCCTCCCTAGTTCCACGTGGGCAATAAAAAATATATATATAAAATCCATAATTTTTCTGGAAAACCCAATGGGTATCCAGATGATATAAAAATAAGGGTGACGTCGCATCTAGGAAAGCTCTACGCGTTTCGTGGAACCCTCCACTCATCAGGAGCAATGCGGGGTACGTCTAGTTGAATCTGGAAAATATATAACCAGAAGACTGTGCCATAAGTGGAAGGGAGAAATGAGGTGGAAAATAAGAAAATGACAAAAAATGAAAGAGCAAAACACAATGGATGCACCCCCACCGTACCTGGTGAGACAGCCCTAAAGACCAGCCCCATGGGTATGGAACGGAGGATATGGCGGAAATATCTAGCACGGTAGCTGAGGTGGTGGTCCGGCAGCAAAGAAGATCAGCACACATAGCAGCGGGCAAGCATATGTGAAAAGAGGAAAGACCTAAAATATCCAAAGAACAAAAATAAAGGAAAAAATAATGGAATGAAAACAGTGGTGAATTGAATAAAAACCAGAAATAGAAAAGGATAAAGAAACTAAAGTGGGTTGGAATAGTGAATGTATGATGAAACCAAGGCCCCAAAGAATATCAGAAACAGTAGAACTGAGTGCGTAGTTATAAGAAGTACCTAGGTGCATAGGAATGGTGGTAAATAATTGTTACTCACCATAATATATAGTAAAAAAATGTGTAAGCACCAAGGAAACCTATAGTGGCCCAATAAGGGAAAAAAGACAACAGGTGATGACTGGAATCATATTGCAGGAGCATGAACGCAAATATATGTGTATGCAGATGAGAGGAAAACAGAGGTGAAACAAAGCTGCTTCCCATGGTATATGTACTCTGCCGGAAGTCCACACCAACATCACGCAGAGCGTGCAGAGGTAAAGAAAGGGCGCCAAACCGGGCTGAGCCGCTCCGGAATAGGCGTCCAAGTCCTCAATGCAAACGCAGATGGCAGAAAGGGGCGGGCCGGCGCCCGACGCCAGAATGACGTCACGCGCACGGCACGCATAGCGTGGTGTCGATGCACGTCAGGTGACCGCCCCCACCACCCAACAGGGGGGAAGGGGAGGACCCCGAACATGCATCGCAGCTCCCGACACAGACAGA
Source organism: Lithobates sylvaticus (assembly GCA_028564925.1). NCBI lineage: Eukaryota > Metazoa > Chordata > Amphibia > Anura > Ranidae > Lithobates > Lithobates sylvaticus. The sequence continues at coordinate 559,981,307 of CM053026.1, forward strand.
ACCACCGATAGTCCCCGGACCCCACAACCCATGGGACAAGGGCAATCCAACCAACCCACGGCTGGTAGGCGCAGGCATGTGCCAGCCTTATGGGGTAAACAGCCCCTTAGAAGATATGATGAGCCGTATACTGTAATAGCTCATGCATATACAAAAACTAGAGGGGCCGGAAATGTACAGCCAAGTGCCTCCATCCCTAAATTATCAATTATAAAAAAGAGCGGGGTGGGACTTTAAATGAGGTCATGACCACTAACTGTCAGGTACCTCCATCCCTAAATATTGGTTCAGAGAGAAAAGGGGGTCGGGACTTTGAATGAGGCATTGGCTACAACCAGATAGAATGCTTTATAATGGTTTTTAATTCAATAGATATACAGTGGTGTGAAAAAGTGTTTGCCCCCTTCCTCATTTCCTGTTCCTTTGCATGTTTGTCACACTTAAGTGTTTCGGAACATCAAACCAATTTAAACAATAGTCAAGGACAACACAAGTAAACACAAAATGCAATTTGTAAATGAAGGTGTTTATTATTAAAGGTGAAAAAAAATCCAAACCATCATGGCCCTGTGTGAAAAAGTGATTGCCCCCTAAACCTAATAACTGGTTGGGCCACCCTTAGCAGCAACAACTGCAACCAAGCGTTTGCGATAACGTGCAATGAGGCTTTTACAGCGTCCTGGAGGAATTTTGGCCCACTCATCTTTGCAGAATTGTCCTAATTCAGTTACATTAGAGGGTTTTCGAGCATGAACGGCCTTTTTAAGGTCATACCACAACATCTCAATAGGATTCAGGTCAGGACTTTGGCTAGGCCACTCCAAAGTCTTCATTTTGTTTTTCTTCAGCCATTCGGTGGTAGACTTGCTGGTGTGTTTAGGATCATTGTCCTGCTGCAGAACCCAAGTTCGTTTCAGCTTGAGTACACGAACAGATGGTCGGACATTCTCCTTCAGGATCTCTTGGTAGACAGCAGAATTCATAGTTCCTTTTATCACGGCAAGTCTTCCAGGTCCTGAAGCAGCAAAACAGCCCCAGACCATCACACTACCACCACCATATTTTACTGTTGGTATAATGTTCTTTTTCTGAAATGCAGTGTTCCTTCTATGCCAGATATACTTGGACACACACCTTCCAAAGAGTTCCACTTTTGTCTCATCGGTCCACAGAATGTTGTCCCAAAAGTCTTGGGGATCATCAAGATGTGTTGTGGAGAAATTGAGACGAGCTTTGATGTTCTTTTTGCTCAGCAGTGGTTTTCTCCTTGGAACTCTGCCATGCAGGCCATTTTTGCCCAGTCTTTTCCTGATGGTGGAGGCATGAACGCTGACCTTAACTGAGGCAAGTGAGGCCTGCAGTTCCTTGGACGTTGTTGTGGGGTCTTTTGTGACCTCTTGGATGAGTCGTCGCTGCGCTCTTGGGGTAATTTTGGGCAGCCGGCCACTCCTGGGAAGGTTCACCACTGTTCCATGTCTTCGCCATTTGTGGATAATGGCTCTCACTGTGGTTCGCTGGATTCCCAAAGCTTTGGAAATGGCTTTATAACCCTTTCCAGACTGATAGATCTCAATTACTTTCTTTCTCAATTGTTCCTGAATTTCTTTGGGTCTCGGCATGATGTGTAGCTTTTAAGGATATTCTGGTGGACCTTACTGTGTCAAGCAGCTCCTATTTAAGTGATGCCTTGATTGTGAACAGGTGTGGCAATAATCAGGCCTGGGCGTGGCTAGAGAAATTGAACTCAGGTGTGGACAACCACAGTTATAGTATGTTTTAACAAGGGGGGCAATCACTTTTTCACACAGGGCCATGATGGTTTGGATTTTTTTTCACCTTTATTAATAAACACCTTCATTTACAAATTGCATTTTGTGTTTACTTGTGTTGTCCTTGACTATTGTTTAAATTGGTTTGATGTTCCGAAACACTTAAGTGTGACAAACATGCAAAGGAACAGGAAATGAGGAAGGGGGCAAACACTTTTTCACACCACTGTATATATAAAAATCAATTCATAACAATTCGATCATGAATGTATAACATATCATAAATACACATAATAATACATATAATACTTCTTATTAACACATTTAATCCTCCCTAGTTCCACGTGGGCAATAAAAAATATATATATAAAATCCATAATTTTTCTGGAAAACCCAATGGGTATCCAGATGATATAAAAATAAGGGTGACGTTGCATCTAGGAAAGCTCTACGCGTTTCGTGGAACCCTCCACTCATCAGGAGCAATGCGGGGTACGTCTAGTTGAATCTGGAAAATATATAACCAGAAGACTGTGCCATATGTGAAAAGAGGAAAGACCTAAAATATCCAAAGAACAAAAATAAAGGAAAAAATAATGGAATGAAAACAGTGGTGAATTGAATAAAAACCAGAAATAGAAAAGGATAAAGAAACTAAAGTGGGTTGGAATAGTGAATGTATGATGAAACCAAGGCCCCAAAGAATATCAGAAACAGTAGAACTGAGTGCGTAGTTATAAGAAGTACCTAGGTGCATAGGAATGGTGGTAAATAATTGTTACTCACCATAATATATAGTAAAAAAATGTGTAAGCACCAAGGAAACCTATAGTGGCCCAATAAGGGAAAAAAGACAACAGGTGATGACTGGAATCATATTGCAGGAGCATGAACGCAAATATATGTGTATGCAGATGAGAGGAAAACAGAGGTGAAACAAAGCTGCTTCCCATGGTATATGTACCCTGCCGGAAGTCCACACTAACATCACGCAGAGCGTGCAGAGGTAAAGAAAGGGCGCCAAACCGGGCTGAGCCGCTCCGGAATAGGCGTCCAAGTCCTCAATGCAAACGCAGATGGCAGAAAGGGGCGGGCCGGCGCCCGACGCCAGAATGACGTCACGCGCACGGCACGCATAGCGTGGTGTCGATGCACGTCAGGTGACCGCCCCCACCACCCAACAGGGGGGAAGGGGAGGACCCCGAACATGCATCGCAGCTCCCGACACAGACAGAACCACCGATAGTCCCCGGACCCCACAACCCATGGGACAAGGGCAATCCAACCAACCCACGGCGGGTAGGCGCAGGCATGTGCCAGCCTTATGGGGTAAACAGCCCCTTAGAAGATATGATGAGCCGTATACTGTAATAGCTCATGCATATACAAAAACTAGAGGGGCCGGAAATGTACAGCCAAGTGCCTCCATCCCTAAATTATCAATTATAAAAAAGAGCGGGGTGGGACTTTAAATGAGGTCATGACCACTAACTGTCAGGTACCTCCATCCCTAAATATTGGTTCAGAGAGAAAAGGGGGTCGGGACTTTGAATGAGGCATTGGCTACAACCAGATAGAATGCTTTATAATGGTTTTTAATTCAATAGATATATATATAAAAATCAATTCATAACAATTCGATCATGAATGTATAACATATCATAAATACACATAATAAGACATATAATACTTCTTATTAACACATTTAATCCTCCCTAGTTCCACGTGGGCAATAAAAAATATATATATAAAATCCATAATTTTTCTGGCAAACCCAATGGGTATCCAGATGATATAAAAATAAGGGTGACGTCGCATCTAGGAAAGCTCTACGCGTTTCGTGGAACCCTCCACTCATCAGGAGCAATGCGGGGTACGTCTAGTTGAATCTGGAAAATATATAACCAGAAGACTGTGCCATAAGTGGAAGGGAGAAATGAGGTGGAAAATAAGAAAATTACAAAAAATGAAAGAGCAAAACACAATGGATGCACCCCCACCGTACCTGGTGAGACAGCCCTAAAGACCAGCCCCATGGGTATGGAACGGAGGATATGGCGGAAATATCTAGCACGGGAGCTGAGGTGGTGGGCCGGCAGCAAAGAAGATCAGCACACATAGCAGCGGGCAAGCATATGTGAAAAGAGGAAAGACCTAAAATATCCAAAGAACAAAAATAAAGGAAAAAATAATGGAATGAAAACAGTGGTGAATTGAATAAAAACCAGAAATAGAAAAGGATAAAGAAACTAAAGTGGGTTGGAATAGTGAATGTATGATGAAGCCAAGGCCCCAAAGAATATCAGAAACAGTAGAACTGAGTGCGTAGTTATAAGAAGTACCTAGGTGCATAGGAATGGTGGTAAATAATTGTTACTCACCATAATATATAGTAAAAAAATGTGTAAGCACCAAGGAAACCTATAGTGGCCCAATAAGGGAAAAAAGACAACAGGTGATGACTGGAATCATATTGCAGGAGCATGAACGCAAATATATGTGTATGCAGATGAGAGGAAAACAGAGGTGAAACAAAGCTGCTTCCCATGGTATATGTACCCTGCCGGAAGTCCACACCAACATCACGCAGAGCGTGCAGAGGTAAAGAAAGGGCGCCAAACCGGGCTGAGCCGCTCCGGAATAGGCGTCCAAGTCCTCAATGCAAACGCAGATGGCAGAAAGGGGCGGGCCGGCGCCCGACGCCAGAATGACGTCACGCGCACGGCACGCATAGCGTTGTGTCGATGCACGTCAGGTGACCGCCCCCACCACCCAACAGGGGGGAAGGGGAGGACCCCGAACATGCATCGCAGCTCCCGACACAGACAGAACCACCTTTTCTCTCTGAACCAAAGGTGGACAGGTTAGGGGCTGATTGGACATACTGGGGCAGGGAGTTCCAGAGGATGGGAGAGGCTCTGGAGAAGTCCTGAATGTGAGCATGGGAGGAGGAAACAAGGGAGCTAGAGAGCAGGAGGTCCTGGGAGGAGCGGAGGAGACGATTTGGGCGATATCTGCAGATGAGCTTGGTGATATAGCCGGGGGTGATGTTGTGGATGGCCTTGTATTTTGTGATTGGCATTTTGAATTTTTTTCGGGGTTAGGGGTAGCCAGTGAAGGGATTGGCAGAGAGGAGCAGCAGTCACGGATTGGTTAGTGAGGTGTATTAGTTTAGCAACAGCATTCATAATAGACCGAAGGGGGGATAGCCTGCGTAAGGGTGGGCCATTAACGAGGGAGTTGCAGTAGTCAAGGCGGGAAATAAACAAGGAATGAATAAGTTGCTTTGTGGTGTCATTAGTAAGGAAGAGTCGAATTCTGGAGATGTTGCGGAGGTTAAGGCAGCAGGATTTAGCCAGCGATTGAATGTGGGGGCTGAAGGAGAGGTCAGAGTCAAGAATTACACCCAGCACCCTGGCATGTGTGGAGGGACCAATGGTTGTGCTGTTAATCTTAATGGTAAAGTCATGGGGGGGGGACCGGGAAGGAGGAAATATAACAAACTTGGTTTTAGAAAGATTTAGTTTGAGAAAGTGGTGTGACATCCATACCAATATGTCATTCAGCAAGTTTGAGATCCGTGAGGAGATCGAGGGGGTGAGTTGAGGAGTGGAGAGATAGATCTGGGTGTCGTCTGCGTAGAGGTGGTATTGGAAGCCATGGGAAGTTATCAACTGGCCCAGGGAAGAGGTATAGAGCGAGAATAAGAGGGGCCCAAGGACAGAGCTTTGGGGTACCCCAACAGAAAAAGGGAGAGGAGTGAAGGAAATGGAGTTGCAAGTGACACTGAAAGTGCGCTGAGATAGGTAGGATGAGAACCAGGATAAAGCAGACTCACAGAGGCCAAGGAAGTGTAGTTTGCTGAGGAGGAGCAGGTAGTCAACTGTGGCAGCAGAGAGGTCTAAGAGTACGAGTATGGAGTAATGGCCATTGGTTTAAGCAGTCAGTAGGTCATTGGTGAGTTTTAGTAGGGCAGTTTCAGTGGATTGCTGTGGGCGGAAGGCAGATGGTAGCGGGTCAAGAAGGTTGTTGTCCATGAGGTAGCGACTCATTCGGTCAAGGACAAGGCGTTCGATGAGCTTGGAGGCAAATGGGAGCAGGGAGATGGGTCTTAAGTTATTCAAACAGGTGGGTTCTAGTGAGGGTTTTTTAAGTATGGGAGTAACTAGTGCATGTTTGAGCGGGGAAGGAAAGGTGCCAGAAAAGAGGGAGAGGTTGAAGATGTGGGTTAGGGAGTTTAGGATAGAGCGGGAAGGTGGTCGCAGTAATTATGAGGGGACAGGTGGTGAGATGGGCCATGGAGAGGAGTTTATCAACTTCGTTGTTGGTAACTGGACAGAAAGAGGAGAGTATTGAGTGTGGTTTTGGACCTGATGTATTGGGTAGGGGAGGAAGTTGAATGCTGGATATCTCCTTGTGAATTGTATCGATTTTGCTTTTGAAATGGTTGTCAATCTGTTGAATGGTAAGCAAGTTGGTGGGTGGGGGCAGTGGGGGTGAAGTAATGAATTAAGGGTAGAAAAGAGTTGACGATGTTTGGATGAGAGGGTTTTGATGAGAGTGTTGTAGTAGGTTTGTTAAGTAGTGTGGAGGCAGGAGTTGTATTTGAGAAGGGCAGATTTGTAGAGGGTAAAGTCTTGCAGGGATTTAGATTAGACAATGCTTGCTCAAGAGCACGGCTGTGTCTCTTGAGACTTTTGGTGTCATCTGTTTGCCAGGGTTGTGGCAGATGGGGCCTGGTTCTGCATGTAGAAAGAGGAGCAAGTACCTCTAGGGAGGATGACAGCGTGTTGTTACAGATGGAAGTGGTTAGGTCCGGGCAGGACAGGGGCGCGATTTTGTCATAAAGGCCACCAGTAGCAGAATGAATAAGGGAAGGGTTGAGGTTGCGAAGGTTTCTGCGGGTAGTGGTTTGTGGGTTGGCAGCATGGGAGGTAGGAGACAAGGAGAGTGTGAAACGGATAAGGTTGCGATCAGAGAGAGGAAAGGGGGTGATAGAGAGGTTACAGGGAGTGCAGCGATGGGAGAATACGAGGTCGAGAGTATTGCCGTTAGATCGAGTGGTGGTTTGTGTCCATTGTGTTAGGTTAAAAGAGGTTAGGTTGAGAAGTTGAGAAGTGGTTGCAGTATTAACATTGATTGGAATGTTAAAGTCACCTAGGATGATGGCAGGTACTTCAGAGGAGACAAAGTATTTATTATATTAAAGCTTATATTAGTGACTGAGTTGAGGCTCTAGCTGACTACAGAAAAGTAGTTTACACTTAGTTGCCTGTGCAGAATGGACTTATTAGCCTGCTTGGAAGTTCAACAACAATATATTGCAAATCGGATACTAGGGCCTTACCAATGTTTGTAACTGCGAAATCATGTTAGCTTGAACCACATCTGATATCCATAAAACAAAATGCTTTATGGCTAGAAAAATACCATACAAAATAATCAAGGCTTAGGCTAACAATTTAGAATAATATTTAGGAATGTTTCACCCAAGAGCTAAATTCAAAATACACACATTTTGTTACATAAGATTCTGTTAGAAAAATATGTGAATCCTGGGTGAAATTTGTGTGAATCTTGGATGAAATTGACAAATACACCCCTCAATAGTGGTAAACCAATTGACAAACCCCAAATTCAGACTGAATCGACAAACGTGGAAACATTTACAATGTGTTGTATCTGTTATTATATACGAAGAAGTGCTAGGGCAGATGAAAGCCTTCATAAAAGAATTCATTAAAAAAAAATGAGGCAAATCATTATGATCTATTCATATGCAGGAAGTGAGAAACAGACTGGAACTCCAGTGTGTAATGAGCAGGTGTACACATAAATGTTCCCAGTCAAGCTAAAGTCAGTAATGTGGAAAACAAGGCCAACTCAACAACAAAAAGAGGAACAACTATGAATAGATGAGTAATTGATGAACATACAAGTCATGCTTGGTTAGTAGAGTACTTAAACGGCAGGATGTGTAGCCTGGGTTCACTGTCTGTGATTATAAACCTCAACATCTGGCTGTCAGCATGTTTGGTAGCAGATGTTACTGGAGAATTATTAGGGAAAAGCACATTGGTATAGTTCCTAGATGTCAGGACAGCTGGAAGAAGGATGGTCAGACTTCAGTGTTGTTGCTCATTCCCCATAACTATTGATAGATAAACTTGCAGCTGCAGAATATTATAACGGAGGCCATTGTCTTAGACAAGATTTCCATGGAGTCATGCATGTGAAAACGATTACTGTGCTCATTTGTCACAGAAACCTCATTAAAAAGAAAGGTGTTTTCAGATTAACTTATCTTCTGTTTTTTTAAACAGACACACAAAACTGTTTCCCAAACCTTTCTTTTTTTATCTAATGCTTTGGTTCTCAGGAGTCCATGGACACAACTGGCCTTGGGTTGGATGACACCCAGTGTAAAATTCTAATGAGTCCCCTGCCAGGGAAAACAGAAGAAACAAATGTTATGAGAAATGAATTAGGAAAATATTGTGCACTGGACTGCCTGAACAATAATCTTGTTTTTAGTTTTCAATAGTTTTTGTTAAGTTTTTAAGCAATACAAAATAGAGATTTGGCATTGAGATCAACAGTGCATAGCTTATATATACTAAGAAACATACATTGAAATCACGAGCCATCCACCCCTTGTTCACTGGGGCCGGGTATTGGTTTCTTTATTATCAACCTTTATATAGTTTGGAACTCGGTTTAGATTTCTTTAAGCCTGTTATGCGGCTGGATACCCGTGTTAGGCTTCTTGCCACAACCTGTTTGCGTGGAACAATCTTATCATACGAGCCTCAGGGTGCCCATCCACGCCCGAGAATGCCATCTGCCCCAGCTTGTGTTCGGGGCTTTTCGGCATCCCCCAACCGCGGAGAGATCATCCTCACCCAATAATACCAGAATCTCGGAAAGTAAAAGAAAAATAGGAGTAAGCGGAGAGGAGGGGGGAAGGATAAGAGGGAAGGGAGGGGGGATGACTCCACGCTCTGTATTACCCCTCAGAGACTTCTTAGTCAGAGAGTGTCCGGGGGTCATTTGTCAAACAACCAATCCATGGATCCCATAGTTTTTCAAATAGTTTCATTTTATCCTGTATAATTGCTGTTAGTCTCTCATTTAACATTATCCATGAAAGCTTATGTTTAAACTGGTCAAACAGTTTTGCTGCTGACTTCCAGTTTTTCTATTGTGTTTCTATTGTGATTTTAGCTGATACAAAGATGAACGTAAGGAGCCGTCTTTGGCTTTTAGAGGCTTCCTCTATCTTACAGCCTAATAGCGCATGCTTTGAGGACTTGGTAAAGTTTATCTGGGTACGGGAGTAAATAAAGTTATAGATCCTGATCCAGAATTTCCGTACTTTGGGGCATTGCCACCAAATATGGAATGCGGTTCCCCCCTGACCACAGCCCCGAAAGCATTTGGATGATGCCCCCGAAACAAAAGTGGCCAATCTAGTAGGTACCAAGTACCACCATAATAGTACCTTGTAATTTGCTTCTATTATTGAAGTATTGATCAGTGACCTGGAAGCAGCCTGCGCCAGCGATTGCCATTCTGCTAGTTCTAGGTTCCCCTAGATATCTTTTTCCCATTGGGTCATATAGGTCACTTTAGCCAAAACTGATGTTAAGATCGTGTATATAGCCGATATATGACCTCTGAGTTTATCATATTGGTGGCACATGTTCTCCATAGGTGTCATAGTTGTAAGGTCACCTTTGCTTGATAGGGTCTGTATAAAATGATATATTTGGGTATATCTAAAGAGTTCTGTATCTGGTAGTTGGTATTTATCTGTTAATGTTCTTGTGGATAGCATACCCTTGTTGTCACAAAGGTCTGCTATCCGCAATAGGCCCTTGTTAGACTACCATTCGAAATCAGGGAGGGTGAGGCCCGGAGTAAATTCTCTGTTTCGCAGGAGACGGGCTAGTGGATTATGGGGCCATTTAAAATTTTGGGCCCTAGTTAGTCTGTCCCAAATATCCAAGGATAATGAGGACAGACATAAAATTATCGGCCTTTCTTTCATCGGTAGCCACGTGATGTGCGAGATTGCTTTTGGGTAGCAGGAGTATGATTCCATCGCCATCCATATTGTTGGAGGTTGTTGGGAGTGTAATTTAGTGAGTTGTGCCAATTGGGCTGCATAAAAATGCTTTTACAGGTCTGGAAGCCTTAGGCCTCCTTTATGTTTTGGTGAGATAGTATGCATTTGTTAACCCTGGGCCTCTTGTCACCCCAAATATATTGAAGTAATTTCCTTTGAAACGTCAGCAAGTCTGATCGATTGAGCGCCACTGGTAATGTACGAAACAAATACAGGATTCTCGGGAGAATAGTTATTTTTATAGAGTGTAGTCTGCCAAACCACGATGGAGGATGGACTTGCCATCTGGATAAATCTGCTGTTAAGCGTCTATACAAATTCGGGTAGTTCTGTAAGTATAAGGTACGTAGGGAGGCGGTCAAGTTTATTCCTAGATAAGGTAGTACTACCGATTCCCAGCGAAATTGGTGTGACTGTTCAAGGGCTTTCTGGGTGGACTCCTGCAAGGAGATGTTTAACATTAAAACTTTTGATTTATCCTGATTGATTTTAAGCCCAGAGATAACTGAAAATGGGTGTAATATTGAATATAGGTTGGGTAAGGACTTTATAGGGGACGATAAGACCATCAGTATATCATCGGCAAATAGTAAGCACTTATGTTCCCTGTCCCCGCACTCTATTCCTTTAATATCCGGGCAGGCCTGGATCTTAATGGCTAGCGGTTCCATTGCTAAAACAAATAGTAATGGGGACAGGGGACATCCCTGTCGGGTTCCTTTATAGATATTTAATGATTGGGATGAATAACCCTTCAGCCTCAGGGACGCTGTTGGCGTGTCATATAGTGTCCGAAGGATAGTCAGAAAGCGTTCACCAAAACCATACCAAGTTAAGACATTAAACAAGTAGTCCCATGAAAGGGAATCGAACGCTTTATGAATATCCAGTGATAATAACATTCCTTGTCTAGGCCCCCTGTGGTCCCAGTCGGGATGGATAGCTGAAATAATATTTATGATTCTTCGGGTCTGATCTGATGTCTGGCGGCCAGGAACAAAACCAGCCTGGTCTAATGCCCCGTACACACGGTCGGATATTCCGATGGAAAAAGTCTGATCGGATTATGTTATCGGAAAATCCGATTGTGTGTGGGCCCTAGCTGGCTTTTTCCGTCGGAAAAGAGCTGGATCTCAAATTTTCCGACAACATGGTCCGATCGTGTCAATTCTGATGGTGTGTAGCCTAGTCTGACGGACAAAGTGCCACGCATGCTTAGAAGAAATTTGGAGACAAAAGCTATTGGCTACTGGCCTCTACGTAGTCCTGTTGTACGTGTTGTACATCACCTCGTTCGGAATGATCGGATTTTCCAAAAAACTTTGTCCGACCGTGTGTGGGCAACACCAGTTTCTGACAAAAACCTGTCGGAAAATATCCGACGGATTTGGTGATCAGAATGTCCGACCGTGTGTACGGGGGCTAAGTATGTATGTATTGTGGAAGAAAGGAATTTAGTCTAAAGGCGAGTATTTTTGTCATAATTTTCAAATCAACATTTATCAGGGATATTGGATTATAATTAGAACAATCTCCCAGGTCTTTACCTGGTTTCGGTATGATATGGATATATGCCGTATTTTCATGAGTTGGGATTTTGTTCCCCTTTCTCAGTTCATTAAAGTAGGAGCATAGATGGGGGGGGGGGCAAAATGTCCTGGTATTTCTTCTAGTAATGGCCCGAGAAACCATCTGGGCCTGGAGCTTTAGAGGGATTTATCGTTTTTATGGCCATTTTGATTTCTGCTTCTGTAAATTCTTTATCCATGAGTTCTATGTCAGTGTTTGTAAGGTGGGGTAGTGGAACTTCCTGAAAGAAGGCTTCTGCCTTAGTATGTGAGAAATGTTCTGGTTTATTGTACAGTCTCGTGTAGAACTTATGAAATTTCTGTATGATAGTTTCAGGGTTTTGTGTGGGTTGTCCTGAGGTTAATCTCAATTTAGGTAGGGTGGGCGTATGTATGCGGGGTACTAACTTCCTGGCCAGAAGTGTGGTCCGTTTATCTCCCATTGTGTAATACTTATGTCTTGACCAGCGAATGCGTTTATCTGCTTGGGTAGTTAGACTGAGGTTCAGTGCCGTCCTAGCATTGTCAATTTTATGTCTGATGTCTATCTGAGGGGTCCGATGCTGTTCCTTCATTACTGTGTCAAGATCGTGTTCTAACTGTTTAATCATCTGTTCCCGCGTTCGTTTAGCCCTCGCCGCCAGTTGTATTAATTTCCCCCGTATGGTAGCTTTATGGGCTGCCCAAACTATCGCAGGAGACGCAGCGGAGGCAGAATTTTCCCGAAAATAATTCTTCAAGTCTGTTTCGAGTTCTACAAATATTATGGGATCATTCAGGAAAGCTTCATTTAAGCGCCACAGCGAGGGGCGTGGTTTAGACCAAAGGCCCAATGTCGTCAATTTGATCGGAGAGTGATCAGACCAGGAAGTAGACAAGATCTTTACCAACGTAATGGCTGGAAGTAAAGAGGTATGTACAAAGAAATGGTCTCTGCGGGAGTATGTCTGGTGAGCTTGCGAATAATGTGTGTAATCCCTAGTGGAGGGGTTAACCTCTCACCAGGCGTCTATCAGGTCATAATCATGTAGTAGTCGTGCCACTTTACTGCTGCTGTTAGGCGCCCGTTTGAGAACTATTTTAACCGGATCTGATTTGTCCATACTCCGATCTAGCGGGATATTGCTTTTACCGCCTAGGACCACCTGCCCCTGTATCTTGGGCATCAGTACCCCTAACATCTTACCGAAGAACTCTACCTGTCCCGAATTTGGGGCATAGTAGGATATAAATGAAACCAATTGGTCATGGAGGCGACCTACCGCCATGACATAGCGACCCAATTTGTCTTTAACTATGGTTATAGGCGTGAATGGGGTCTGTTTTGAGAAGCATATTGCTACCCCTCCCTTTTTTTCAGGGCCTGAGGATAGATAGTATTGTGGATATTTGGCATTCAGATGTCTAGGGGTCGAGGTCTTGGAAAAATGGGTTTCCTGTAGTAATAGAACGTTGGTTCACTGAGAGTGATAGTAATGAAAGGCCTTACTTCTTTTTACTGGGGAATTGAAGCCGTGGATGTTATGGGTTATTATGCAATACTGCATCGAATTAACCTTAGCCATCGTGGTAGGGCAGAACACTCTTACCTTGAATCCTGTAATGTACTGAGTCTGGGGGTGCCTTCCTCAGCTTCGGCCAGGGTCGGGTCGTAGAGTCAGAGCGTGGAGTCGGGAAGCAGGATGAGGAGGGAAGAAGGAAAAAAAGATATAGGTGAATAGAGAATAGTAGAAAATGTGGCCCAAGGCCAAAATAACATAGTCTATAAACTTGTGTCTTAATATTACGGTTTTGGGATAAAATCCAATCCGGGACTAACATCCGGAGCATAATGCATGAGGATACCTTCATTGAAGAGGGAGGCAGTCTCAATGACGGGGCATGTGTGTTATGTTATGTCAATGTTATGTCAATTTCAGGAGGATTTTCTTGCAGACGATCTAGCTTGTTCTTGCCACAGTGGGGAAATGGGGCGATTGGTATTGCGTGATGGAGGGGCAGTTTGGAAGTCTCGAGAGATAATCCCCAGTTCCAGAAGTAGTTCCTCTCCCTCATTGAACGTTGAAAAGGAGTGGGACCTGCCCTTGTAGGAGAATGAAAGCTTAAATGGAAATGTCCATCTGTACTTAATCTGGCTGTTTAGGAGCTGTTGCAATAGAGGCTTCATGTTCCTCCATTTTTGGACCGTCGAGGGGGCCAAATCAGTGAAAAGTTGAATTAGTGCTCCATAAAGGGATAGGTCTGGTCTGTTGCGGGCAGCCGTCATCAGTTTCTCCTTTATACAATAATAGTGTGGCTTGATTATTATGTCACGTGGCAGTTCATCAGATTTTGGCGCTGTCAGGGCCCGATGAATCCTGTCTATTTCCATATGCTGTTAAGATATACCTGGGATCAGTTCCTTCATTAGCTCCCTCATGGCTTCTTCTAAATCAGTTTGATTTTCAGGCAGTCCTCTCAGGCGTACATTATATCTGCGGGATCGGTTTTCCAAATCCTCGATTTTCGTGTAGGCCTCGTCTAGTCTGTCCTGTAGGTCTGTAATCATCGTGGAATTCTGATTAACTTTGGTAACTGTCTCAGCCACTTTGATTTCAATCAGCTTAAATCTTTCTCCCATGCCCTGAATGTCCCGTTTAAGGTCAGTGGTTATTATGCAGCAGGCTTTGGAGAGTTCTTGCTGTAACATTGTAGAAAAGCGAGCTAACAATGCAGCATCTCCAGCATATGGTATAGGTTGTGGTGCAGGCAGTTCTGGGCTTGTCTGGCTAAAAATCGAATCAGTCATCTCTGCCATATTTCTATCCATGGAGGAACCTGGGGAGTCTGCAGGCTCTTGGATGTCTCTGAAAATGACCGAAGATGGGGGCTGTGATAGGGGCTGTGACTTACCCTGTTGTTCAGCTTTAAAGTCCCCAGATGATTGAGAGGAGAATGAATCTCTGTGCTGGTCCGGCTGAGCTCGTTTTGCCACTTGTCTCTGTGGCCGAGATGTGTTCCCTGTCTCTTCAGGGCCACCTTGTGGTGCCGCCGCCATTTTAGATTGAGGCCTCTGTCCAGGGGAGGGCCTAGCTGCTCCGGTGTCCGCCGCTGCATCACCTGCCTCAGGGGAAGCTCCAGGTACAGTCTGGTGGTCGTCCCCGCTGAGCTGCGCTAGATAGAGCTTCTTTGGGTCGGCTGTGTGCGGAGCTCGCTCAGAGCATGTCTGATCCCGAGTTTCCGCGCATGCGCACTTTTATAATCTTGTTTTTATTATGACAATACATTGCCAATAACATTGCAACCATAGATCCAATATCATCAATATAATATACACTATATTGTCAAAAGTATTGGGGCACCTTGCCTTTACAGACGAGTTAATAGGGTTCTTTATTGAGTTGGCCCACCCTTTGCAGCTATAACAGCTTCAACTCTTCTGGGAAGGCTGTCCACAAGGTTTAGGAGCGTGTCTATGGGAATGTTTGACCATTCTTCCAGAAGTACATTTGTGAGGTCAGGCACTGAGGTTGGATTTTACGATTTTGCTGCGATTTTTGCCGCGATTTTGCAGTGATTTCAAGGAATGCCTGTGTAAGTGGCATCAAAATCAGACCAAAGTAGTGCAGGGGCTACTTTGAAGTCGGAACGACTTGAAGTCGTACTAATATGAATGGCTGTCATTGGAAATCATGGGGAACGACTTGTCATGCTACTTTGCAGTCCCAAATCGTGGGACAAGTCGTATGAGTGTGAAAGGGGCCTAAGGCCCCAAAGTAGCATGACATGCCTAAAGCCTCTTACACACTAGTAGTTTTATAGTAGTATATAGTAGTATATATATATATATTCAAATGCAATTATGCATAAAGAAAATATATATATAGGTTCTCTGCACATGCATCGATGTAATATTTTTAATTCTGTAATTAGTCTATGTTAATAATTTTGAGCTGAAACAAAGTACAGAGGCACACATCTGTGTGCTATGTACATTTGTTACTATTTTACTAACACAATAAATTTAAAGTTTTTTGGCACAGCTTTTAGCAAAAATAGTTGAGAAATGCAATATCCTGAAAAACAACCTTGCTTTTCTAGGTTTATATCACATCTTGGTTCATTTCCAGGGAGGAATCTTGGAGGAATTTTACTCCCCCAGGCTCTCTCTGTGTTTCTCTCCCCTCAGCGTCTTGTGATGTGTTGCAGTTCATGACCAGTGATCTATGTAAAGAAAAAATAGGTTGAAATAACTGAAGCATAGTAAAATGTGCACAGAGTAACAGAGTTTTTTAGCAAGGAATATAAAGATGAGATGCTTGTCCTGAAGTAAAGTTTTATTCCTCACGGTCTTCACAATATACCGTATCTTCTCCCAGCCAAAGCCCATTCCACATTTTACCACAGTAAAACCTAACACCATTGCAGATGAGGATGCAATGATCTTAGAGAGCTGTCTAGACAAAGTAGCAATGCTATTTCAATTAATGTATTAATGTGCTACAGTTGATAGGAATAATAATTATATGAGTGCCATATCATGAACATGTGCTGAAACAATATAGCAAAGAGTAATGTGTTTTAATGACAGTAGTTGGTTTTCTGGAATACCTGAGCTAATTCCTTCTATTATTCATTGTTGCATACTACACTAACATAAAATATATTGACTCATGTTACAGCTAAATTTCACAGAGATTCATTTTATTTAACTGTCACTTAAAGTCAAATTTAGGTACATCCGAATTCATGCACATTAGCTTCAATCTCCTGTAGAGCCCCCAGGACATCAGAAAACCATGATGTTCTTGTCACAGTTGAGGTTGCCATTCTGCTGTACAGAGTGACATTGTTTGGCTCCCAGAGTCCTGAATTAGAGCACACCCATGCATCATCAGACTTAGTGATAGGCCTGCCAGGAATTAACACAACATACCAAGCCAGACAATGGTAGTCTTCCATCAGAGTCTTGTCAGTGACAGCTAACCTTCACCCTGACATTGCCATTCAAATAAGTCTCAGCAATTTGCAAAGTCTACTATCTACTAGTAGACAATAGGCCATCATCTTTCATAGCTATGACTCCTAAGTGATGATAATTTAGGAAACAGACAAGATAAGGCTCCAACACCACAGCCATCAACTCTCACACCACTTGTCAAGGAATCTTAAGCTATAGGTCACTAACTGCTCTAGATCCTTTTAACTAATCCCAGGTCCCTCTGCCTTGTACAGGAAAACCACATAGGCTGAGCCATTTTTATTCTGGGTCAATGCCATGCAGTTGTGGTGGTAGGGGGATGCTTTCTCATCCTGGGGAGGCAACCTTCTGCAGCAACAAAGTTGTAGAGCCTGTTTTGAAAATCATATTTGGTGGACTGCTTCCAACTCTGTCCTGTGATCTCAGACCCACCATTCTTCAGGCTGGGTTCACACTATCTTCAAATGCGGCTCACAGCAGGGGTCCGGTGCATCCCCGTTTACCGTTTCAGGTCCGATTTCATCCCGAATTGTTGGCTGAATTCAGACCTGTAACGGACCAAAAGACGCACAGGGCTCCTGTGCACATTCGCACCAGAGCCGCAACGGAGATATATGAACCGGCTCCATAGAGAGCCGGTCAAAATCTCCTGCTATTGTGAATTGGATGCGGGGAACCCGCAATAGTTTGAACCCAGCCTTCGTCTTGCTTATCTATCCCTAAAAAGGTAGATTATTGCAAAGTTATGATTAGAGAGGGCCCATGCACAGGGGTTTGCATCAAATTGTTGCAATGGTCTTGGAAAAGCACTTTGCAAATACATATGACACCCACCTAAATTTAATAAACTACCACAAACCTAAGTCAGAATGTTTATTTTCCTACATTCTGTATTTATGTTGCTCATTATTCTTTGGGTCAAACAAACAAGATTTGATACATTAGAAAATCAATATTAGTCAGCAGCTAATACTTGCAAACTAAAAATGTCTAGCACAACTGTGTGTATAGTATATGTAGGCTTTCTATGTATTTATTTTTTCTATTGGTTGAACTAGATGGACTTGTGTCTTTTTTCAACCTGACTAAAAAAGTGTTCTCTTTTCAAGTAGACTTAGATTAATTTCCCTTTTCAAAACAAATTGAGTGGCTTCTGTTGAAAACTGTGCTTTGTTAAACAATTAGACTGCATACATGGAAACACATGGCGGTTGAGTTGCCAGTCTGAAATCCTAATGGCTGCCAGATCATTGTGTATGTACCACCTTTTTTTCTTTACCTGATTGATAAAGCACATTTGCCGTAATTATTTGTGTACATTTACCATTCCAAGAAAAGACACCATCCTCTGGATTTATTATTTTCATGTACAAGATAACCTCACCTTATCTACTAAAATGTGGCTAAGGAATAGTAGGGGAGTCCCTAGGGGAGAATTCTAACCCCAGGCTGTACACTGGGCTTTGATTTCTCTTCAAGTCAAGAAGAAAGGGTATGTATAGCCAATCAATGATTTTTGATACAGTAGGGAAGCTCTAGAACCTCTGTCAAGTTTTTTTTTTTTTTAATACTATTGCTTTCTTTGTCCAAGAAGAGTTTTAGCCTATATATTTGTGCTGAAAACCATGTCTTACCTAGACAAAAAGTCCCAAATCGTCAACCTTATCACAAAACAAGGAGATGGGGCAGCTGTTTTCATGACAACTGTCTAAGAGGGGAATTCCCTTCACTTTGGAGAGGATTTCTTTCATTTCCTGTTGCATGTCCATGACAAGAAGTGAAAAAAAATCTCCAAACAGACACAAGGAGCAAAACATTAACTGAAAGGAATTTTAACCATTCACTAGTCCAAACCAATCCACTGAATTGCGAGAGGCTCTACTACCAACTTTTACTGAAACTCCTGTGTGTATACTAAATAATTTAGCAAACAAAATATGCTGAAACAATTTAACAGGTTTCATCAGCATTGTAATATCATAAATTAAACTAAACCTGAATGTGGCATTTGGATGATTTTTTGGACCGTCCTGGTTCTAGAGATCAGACACATGGCTTGAGTTGCTAAACAAGTTTTAATCTAAGCTCCAATCTTGAAGTCTTAAACTTTGAAAAGCCTAAATTTGTATGTAAATGTGTATAGTCAAATTAATGGCAATTGCTTTATTTAAATAATTTATTTATTACAAGTACTTTAAAGAAAATTACAAAAATTATAAATTTAATGAAACAAAAACTTAGTGAAAAATGTGTAACTGTTGGTATTTCTGTTAGAAATCAATCAAATGTTTCCTGTATCTGTTAATCATTTTCATACACTGGTTGGAGTAATTTTGGCACATTCCTCTAAATAGAACATGTTGATATTTTTGAACTGTGCTATGTTAACTTTTCCCTTCGGGTCATTCCACACCACTTCATTGAGAATAAGGTAAGGTTAGAATTTACCTTGATATTCGTTGCAGAATGTATAAGCAGATTGGTTAGAGATAAATGGACACCTCCTGTTTTAGGAAGGCTGGTCTAGTCCATGTAAAAAAATGCATAGTCCAAAACAAATGAAAAACAGACACATCCCTGCATCCATACAAGCAATGTTGATGCAGAGATCCCCCCTGCCTGTGCTATTGTATCCTGATAGTGGCGTATGTACAATAAAATGACTCATCTATGCCCAGCCTTAGGACTGGCTTCAAACTTTGTGAACTTTGTGAATTTTTTAGATATGCGTAAAAAAATGTAATTGGAGGTAAAAGAAAATATTTGTTTTTGCCACTTGCCACACAGCCTATTGTCATAATACGACCAGGCGTGTGCTTTCCAGTTCCAGAAGGACATCCAGTGACGTCCTTCCACTTGCACGACCCCCTCTGCAGCTCACATTGGCACGATCCTGTGACCCTGTGTCTGCTGGACACAGAGCATTACAGTGTTCAGTTCCGGGCCGCTATGAGTGGCCAGGTATCAAATTATCACTGTGACCATTCTCAGAGATCACATGATAACATGTAAACACAACTGTCACAAATGGCTTGCTTACTTTTGTGATCTCTGTGATCAGTCACAGTGATCTCATAGTGCAGGGCCATTCTACCCGACCCCTAATATTTTTGTAAATATTTTATTATAACTTTTCATGTGACAACATGTTGCTACAATGTAAAGTAGTGAATGTACAGCTTGTATAACAGTGTAAATCTGCTGTCCCCTCAAAATAACTCAATACACAGCCAATAATGTCTAAACCGCTGGCAGCAAAAGTGAGTACATTCCTAAGTTAAAATGTCCAAATTGGGCCCAATCAGCCATTTTCCCTCCTCTGTGTCATGTGACTCTAAAGCCTCATACACACGATCGGACCGTGGACCAACTTTCCTGTGGATTTTTGTCCAAAGGGCGTTGGCCCCAAGTTGGTATTGCATACACACGGCAGGACTTTTTTCAGCCAACTTTCACCAAATCACTTGGTTTTTCTGCTCTTTACCGCCACCTTTGGTCAACTTCTGTATTGTTGTCTGATCTTTTGCATTGGTTCTGCATTGGTTTGTACAAAAGTCCGTTGGTTTTGTGTACACACGGTCGGACTTTGGTCCATCGGACTTTTGTTGGCAGAAAGTTGGTCCGTTCGCACAGCCAACAAAAGTCCGATGAAACCTGGAAAAAGTTGGTCCGATGGAGCGTACACACGGTCGGATGTTGGTCCAAAACAGCTAATTTGCATGTTGGTTGTCAAAAAGTCCGATCGTGTGTACGGGCCTTTAGTGTTACAAGGTCTCAAGTGTGAATGGGGAGCAGGTGTGTTAAATTTGGTGTTATCGCTCTCACTCTCTCATACTGGTCACAGGAAGTTCAACATGGCACCTCATTACAATAAAACTCTCTGAAAAAGGATCTGAAAAAAAAATTGTTGCTCTACATAAAGGTGGCATAGGCTATAAGAAGATTGCCAATACCCTGAAACTGAGCTGCAGCACTGTGGCCAAGACCATACAGCGGTTTAACAGGACAAATTCCACTCAGAACAGGACTCGCCATGGTCGACCAAAGAAGTTGAGTGCACATGCTCAGAGTCACACCCAGAGGTTGTCTTTGCAAAATAGATGTGCCAGCATTGCTGCAGAGGTTGAAGGGGTGAGGGGTCAGCCTGTCAGTGCTCTGACCATACGCCACACACTGCATCAAATTGGTCTGCGTGGCTGTCATCCCAAAAGGAAGCCTCTACTAAAGATAATGCACAAGAAAGCCTGAAAACCATTTGCTGGGGATAGGCAGACTATGGACATGGATTACTGGAACCATGTCCTGTGGTCTGATGATACCAAGATAAACTTGTTTGGTTCAGATGGTGTCAAGCGTGTGTGGCGGCAACCAGGTTAGGAGTACAAAGACAAGTGTGTCTTGCCTACAGTCAAGCATGGTGGTGGTAATTTTTATAGTCTGAGGCTGCATGAGTGGTGCCGGCACTGGGGAGCTACAGTTCATTGAGGGAACCATGAATGCTAACATGTACTGTGACATACTGAAGCAGAGCATGATCCCCTCCCTTCAGAGACTGGGCCGCAGGGCAGTATTCCAACATGATAATGACCCCAAACACACCTCCAAGACGGCCACTGCCTTGCTAAAGAAGCTGTAATGTAATGGACTGGCCAAGCATGTCTCCAGACCTAAACCCTATTGAGCATCAGTGGGGCATCCTCAAATGGAAGGTGGAGGAGCGCAAGGTCTCTAACATTCACAACAGTGGCAACCTGTGAAGCTGTCAAAATATTGACACTTTGGGCCCAATATGGACATTTTCACTTAGGGGTGTACTCACTTTTGTTGCCAGCGGTTTAGACATTAATGGCTGTGTGTTGAGTTATTTTGAGGGGACAGCAAATTTACACTGTTATACAAGCTGTACACTCACTACTTTACATTGTAGCATTTCTTCAGTGTTGTCACTTGAAAAGGTATAATAAAATATTTACTAAAATGTGAAAAGGTCTACTTGCTTTTGTGAGATACAGTATGTATATGTATATATATATATATATATATATATATATATATATATATATATATATATATTGTAGGAAGTTAGCTTAATGGGAATCACCGTCCCTGGGAAAAATGGTAGTCAAAATGGCAGGCTTTCTTAAAATCTGACTTATAGCCAGTTTTATTTTTAAAAGGTTGCATGAAAATCAAATAAACAAAACAGACAATAAATCCTCGCCATCCAGCCACTACCTAACAAGTTCAGGATTCTAAATCACAGATGAATGGCTTCTCCCAGTCACCCACAAAACAAAGACAATGCAAACTCTTTCCTGACTCACAAAGCAGATATCACATCAGTAGCTCTCTCTCAGGTTTTTGGCTTTCTGAGTTCCAGGCCATGAGCAGTTCTATGCTCCAGTCCTGCTTTATGTATACCACCTGTTGGTGGACACAAGTGGCCCACAAAATCTGGTCCGGAACAAACCCAGCCAAGGTAGCTGGTGGAACCTGGACCGGATTACACCTTAGTTCAGTGCAAATTAATGCATGCAAGGTGAAACATAACATCCATCAATCACCTCGCCTTTCATTCATAATGTCACATATCCCCCCCCCCCCCTCTGCTCAAGCCTCTGCAGCTGAGCAACTGTCCCAGCCAGACAATGGGCACAGGAAAGGGCATCTGCATTATTCTGGAGTTTCCCAGCTCTATGCTCCACTGTGAACTTAAATACTTGAAGGGCAAGGAACCACCTTGTCACCTGACTGTTTTTATCCTTGTTATCACACATACATTTAAGGGGCATGATCAGTGACTAGTTTGAATGGTCTCCCTAACAGGTAATATTTCAGGGCATCTAAGACCCATTTGATGTTTGTTAAGCTGTATGCTCAGGTAGACCACTGGGTGCTCCTCCTTGTCTCTGATTTGGGACAGTACAGCACCCAGTCCCACATCAGAGGTGTCTATCTGTACCACAAACTCCTTTGTGAAATCTGGGGTCGTGCAGGTTGTGCACAAAGAGCCTGCTTCAACATTTTAAATGCCTTCTCTGCCTCAGGATTCCACTTAATCATGACCGACCCTCTACCCTTCATCAGATCTGTCAGTGGGGCTGCAATGGTGGCAAAATTGGGTATAAATTGCCTGTAGTATTTTGTGATTCCAAGAAATGCACGAACTTGCTTTCTATGTATAGGCTGGGGCCACTTTTGAACCGCCTCAATCTTGTTGATCAGAGGCTTGATAAGCCCTCGACCAATAAGGTATTTGGCCTCCTCCAAGCCTATGGCACACTTTTTGGGGTTGGCAGTGAGTCCTGCTTTCTTAAGGGAATCTACTGCTGCTTGCACCCGGGGAAAATGAGATTCCCAATCTGGGCAATGGATGATGACATCATCCAAATAGGCGGCTGCCTATTGGCCCTGTGGTCTCAATGTCTTGTCGATCATTCTCTGGAATGAGGCAGGAGTACCATGCAAACCAAAAGTCATCCACTTATACTGGAATCATCCCTCGGGGTAGAAAAGGCTGTTTTCTCTTTTGCAGATTCTGTTAGGGGTATCTTCCAATAACCTTTAGTCAGATCCAAAGTAGTTATGTACCAGGCACTTCCCAATCTGTCAACAAGCTTGTCGACCCGAGGCATTGGGTACGCTTCGAATTTGGACACGCTGTTTAACTTCCTGAAATGATTACAAAACCTTATAGTGCCATCTGGCTTTGGGACCAACACTATAGAACTCGACCAGTCACTGTGGGACTCCTCTATCACGTCCAACTCTAACATGTTCTTTATTTCATTTGCAACTGCTTCTCACCTAGCCTCGGGTATTCTATAGGGCTTTACATTTATGTGGACACCTGATTTCGTAATTATGTCATGCTGTGTAACACTGTTCTGTCCTGGTATTCTTACTCACAAACTCTTTAACGTCCTTCTGTTGGGCCACTGACAATGTTTCAGTTATGGGTACCTCAGTTGTCATGAGGGTCATGTCCTTTTGGGTTTTCGCACGGCCAGTAAAGTCTCTCTGTCCTTCCAAGGTTTCAAGAGATTAAGGTGATATATTTGCTCTGGTTTCCTGGTTTGTAGTTTACTTCCTCTACTATTTCCACTTTGCTAGGAATATAATCTCAACTGTGGGGATTAGTACCAGCACTCTATCACCAGGGTTGAAGGTTCTGGTCGTGGCACCCCGATTATAAACCCTTCTCTGGGCCTCCTAGGCTTGCTCCATATGTTCCCGTACAAGCGGCATTACAGCGGTAACGCTTCTATAAGGCGTGGTATCTCCCTTCCACATTTCTTTTGCAACATATAGCAATCCCCTGGGATGTCTACCATACAGTAGTTCAAATGGGGAATAACCTGTAGAGGCCTGAGGTACCTCTCGTATAGCAAACATGCGGTTACGCAGCAAAAAATCCCAATTTCACCCATCTTTGTCCACCACCTTTTTAACATGCTTTTGAGCCTCTTGTTAAATCTCTCCACAAGACCATCAGTTTCGGGGTGGTAGACAAAGGTATGGAGATGGGAGATTTTGAACATAAATGGTGTGCCTTGATCCATTAATACCTCCTTTGGAATACCCACGCGACTAAATACCTGGACAAGCTCTTTGGCAATAGTCTTAGCTGAGGTATTACACAAGGGAATGGCTTCAAGATACCGTGTGGCATAGTCCAGTATTACCAGTATGTGCTGATGGCTCTGAGCAGACTTTACTACTGGTCCCAGCAGATCCCTGCCAATTCTTTCAAAAGGCACTTCAATTAGGGGCGTGGCTACCGCGCAACTGCTTGGACGTGTGACCACACAGCTCCGCTCCAGACACGGGAACAGCTAGCGACTAGGACGACACAGGCCACTATTTCCCCCGCTACAACCTGCCTAAAGGTCCCGGGACACCTCAGGAATGACCCGCAAGCGGAAAGACCAGACTCATCCCAAGAAATTGGACGATTTCTACCTGCCGAAAGGCCGCGGGCCTATCCAAGAGGGCGCCGATGCGAGGAATGTCTCACCATCCTCCTCCTGCATCTCGCGGTCCGCAGCAGCCAGCCCAGGATAATTTCAGGGCCTGGCGCAGACACCTCCACCGGCTTCTACCCCTCTGTACCGCAGCCCAGTGAAGTCCAAACTTCGCCTGGAAAGCAACAGCACACAGGTGAGCACCATACATAAATCCTATGGAGGACACAAGGGAGCTGATTGACCCCTTCACTTCATTCCCCACATCAGGCCAGCTTGTCTCTGACACAACACTCAAAGACATGCTTGTCTCCCTCCGCAGCTCTATGCATGCTGACCTGATGCAATGTATACAGAACTTTAAATCAGACATAGGAGACCTAGCAGGACGGGTGGATCATATTGAAGGAAAAAAGGGAGAATTTGCTTCATCCTACAACACACTGATTGATGCTCATGCTGATTATTCAGATGAACTCTCTTGGCTCAGGGCAAAGTTCGCTGACCTTGAAGATAGGTCAAGGAGAAACAACATTAAAATTAGAGTGCCCGAGACCATTCTCCCAGCACAACTCCAGCAATATGCCCGTGACCTATTAAAACAGTTCCTTCCCTCTGTTCCTGAGGCAGAAATGCAAGTAGACCGCATCCATAGACTACCCAAACCATCCCACCTTCCGGATAATATCCCCAGGGATGTCCTGATGCATGTACATTTTTATCAAGTGAAGGAACAGTTAATGACAGCACTCCGCAAAACTCAGCATCCCCCAGAACAGTTTACTCATATCCAACTTTTTGCGGACTTATCGCAATTCCCAATGCAGAAGCGCAAATCCCTTCTGCCGGTGACCAAGGCTCTCTGTAACCACAACATCCCCTATCGCTGGGGATATCCAGGTAAACTTACAGTCACACATGATGGTAAATCCACAGTGATCACGGAAATTGAAGAAGGTCTTTCCTTACTACGTGCACTGGATATCCTCCCTGAGAAAGCCCCTGCAGAGCCTTCCCCCCCAACAAGGCTTAATTCACAGTATGAATGGCAAATGGTGTTGAGGAAAAGAGCGGCAAAAAAATACCTCATGATTACCTATATTACAACCTCTACAGATATTTAACCTTCAAGGTTCCCGATGTGCTCTGAAGCACGTAGCCCGCTGACTCTGTTAAGTTGATTCCCCTCCGTCAAGTTTTGGGAAGCAAGTCTTCCCTCTGGTTCCTGTTTGAACATGTTTTTTACATTGAGATGCGTACTGTTTCTTTTTTTTATTTTAACTTTATTTTTCCTCCCTGCTTCACCTCTTCCTCCCCACTCCTGGTCATTCCTGTTCCGGAGACACTGCATGCCCATCTATCTGAAGAGGATCACCATATCTCCTCATGGCCACCATCAGTTCTGGAAAAGGCTCCTTATCAACGAGGTTAAGGTACTGTCATCATCTACATCCCTCACGCACACATGGCGCTTAAATTACTCTCTTTCAACGTGAATGGCCTCAACCATCCGCCCAAAAGGGCCTCGGTCTGGAGGGAGGCGCTCAAACTCCATGCTGATGTCCTCTGCATCCAAGAGACACACTTCCTCTCAGACAAGCCTCCCTATTTTCGCCATAAGCAATTTCCTCACATATTCTCAGCCTCAGCCTCTTCCAAAAAGAAGTGTCTTCACATTGCCATCAAAGATACGGTAGCCTTTAGCTTGCAGGCCACCCACGCTGATCCTGAAGGAATCCTCATATTGATTGGCAAGCTTAACAACAAACCATTTACCATTGTCAACTTGTACGCCCCGAACTCCCACCAACTCAGATTCCTGAAAAGGCTATACAGTAAGATTGCCACACTTAAACGAGGCTCTCTAATAGTTTGTGGCGACCATAACCTAACTGTGGACTACACGATAGACTCTTCTTCTGACTCTAAACGCTCGCTTCCCCAGCTTCAAAACCTACTTCACTCTGAAGATATTTTTGACGTTTAGAGATGCCAGCATGCTAACGAGAGGGACTACACCTTCCACTCCACTCTACTCGGCATAACTCCTATTCGAGAATAGATCTGATTCTTGTGGACAAAATACTTCTGCAGGCGGTGTCCTCCTCCATCATTCATGACATCACATGGTCCGACCATGCACCTGTCTCGATCACGGTGATGGAGGGGCACACACCTAGCCCTGCTTACATGTGGCGGGCCAATTCTCGTATTTTTCAGGTGCCCTCACATGCAGCAACAATAACAAACAGCTTGTCTACCTTTTTTGATGAAAATATAGTCTCTGTCTCAGACCCTGCAATGTTATGGTGTGCCCATAAGGCATTTATTAGAGGTATAATTATACAGATTTGTGCAAGAGAAAAGAGGCAGAGGACTCACAGATTGGAACAACTCCTTAGTAGTATCAAATGATTAGAGAAACAGAATAAATCCACCCCTAATGTACATACCACTCAAAAACTCTCTCAACAGCGTTCTGACCTCAGAACTCTCCTTATTGAACAGCACGCTAAACATTTCCAATATTTAAAACAAAATCATTCCTCCTCGGGCAACCGAGCTGGCAAGTTTCTAGCCCAAAGGCCTAAATCAGCTAGGGTCAAAACAAAAATCCCATTCCTTTTACACCCAACTAATAAGCACAAAATAATAAACCCCAAGGATATAGCTAACTCTTTTGCGGAATACTACTCCTCTCTTTACAACCTACATACAGACCCCAACACCCCCAACCCATTTTCCCACCGAGATGCTTAAGGCGTACATAGTCACAATCCCTAAACCTGGTAAGTAACCTAATAATCCAGCGAACTTTAGACCGATATCTTTACTCAACACTGATGTAAAGCTCTATGCTAAAATCTTGGCACACAGATTATTGCCTATTCTCCCCCTTCTGATTAGCCCTGATCAATCAGGCTTCACGCAAGGAAGACAAACATCAGATGCCACAAGACGCTTGCTCTGAGTTGTGCAGTGTGCTAAGTCCTGTCGACCGCCTTCTCAGCTCCTATCCTTGGATGCGGAGAAGGCGTTCGACCGGATACACTGGGGTTATATGAACCATGCCTTACAGAAATTCGGATTCTCGGGACCCATCCTCTCGGCCATACTGGCTCTATACTCCTCTCCCTGTGCCCAAGTCTACACTTCCAACATGCTACCAAACACCTTCTCGATTTCGAATGGCACTAGGCAGGGGTGTCCTCTTTCCCCCTCAATCTTTAACCTTCTTATTGAGCCATTGGCCGAGAGGATCAGGTCCCACCCAGACATTAGGGGCTTCCCTATTCAAGGAAGATCCCATGATATTAACTTATTTGCGGATGACATAATCCTGTTTCTGACCACCCCCTCCACATCCCTACGTCATGCCCACGACACTCTTACTGAATTCAGTAAAATCTCTTCCTATAAAGTAAATTTCACAAAATCAATTATACTAGACCTGGGTATATCACCCACTCTAAAATGCCACCTCCAAGATACCTTTCCATACTCCTGGAGCAAATCTCACATCACCTACTTGGGTATAAAACTTACCTCAGACCCCCTACAACTAGCAGAAGCTAACTACTCTGCCTTGATCAACAAACTAACCATAGAAACCAAGAGACTCTCAAATATAGAACTATCTTGATCAGGACGCCTGGAAGCGTTTAAAATTTTGATCCTCCCTCAAATGCTCTATGTGTTTAGAATGCTCCCCATTCCCCTCTTTAGCATACACCTCAAAAATCTCAACACCCTTCACTCTAATTTTATTTGGAGAGCAAAAAGATCGAGATGTTCCAAGAGCCTACTGGTTAAACACCGGTTGGCGGGCGGGATGGGTTTGGTTGATATTCAGGACTACTACCGTGCCTCTCTTCTAACACAACTTAAAAGATGGATCGACCCAACAGCTCATTCCATATGGAGAGGCATTGAACGGTCTCTGGTACCAACTTCAGAGCTAAAATCCCTCCTCTTTATAGATATGTGGAAACCCTTACCCATGCGGGGACTTTCCCCCACCATCCAAGCCAATTTCATGGTCTGGAGAGACCTGAGGAGAATACAAGTCCCACCTTCAAATCAAATAGATGTTCCGGTACCCATTACGATTCTCTCTCAGATTATCCCTAATCTTTCTACCCAAAGCTGGCTGAATGGAGGAATCAGGATTATAGATGACTTGTATCAAGGCGATATCCTTCTTCCATTTGCTTCCCTACAAAAGAAATTCTCGTTGCCTCACTTCCTTAAATCAATCACATAAGGTTCATCTCCCTACAGTGGTATGGGGCTTCTACAACGCTAACCCTACCCCCTCAAAGGGAATCTCCCTTTTTTATAACCTTTTCCAACATAAAATGACATTCATAAAATCCCAACCATTCAAGAAATGGGAGAATGACCTGGGTATGGACATCTCAGTTCCCCAGTGGCAACACGCACTTCGTACGCTCTATAAAGCATCCAGGTGCGTCAACCACTGGGTTGTGTGCCAAAAAATAGCTCTTACGTGGTACCTCACACCCTATAGGATATCCAAGTTCGGATCCCACAGTTCCCCACTATGTTGGAGGAACTGTGGAACAACAGGCAACTTACTCCATATGCTGTGGTCTTGCAGACACCTAACCAGTTTCTGGAATTCCATTTTCCGCCACATCTCAGGAATCTCTGGAATTCTGACCCGCACCAGCCCGTCCTTAGCAATATTGAACGCGGGCATAGATATTTTCCCCCCTGATTTTAGAACAGTGATAACTCATATCCTCTTAGCTGCTAGAACGTTAATTGCAAAAAATTGGAAGGCACCAAGTGTATCTGAAGTATTGATTATCACCTAAACACACTATGTGTATGAATCTTTATTGGCCAATAGAAATGGCAATAAACAAACATTTTACAACCAATGGAAAATTTGGTCAACCTGGTATAAAAGCAACACATAAATTGTTATACACGGTACAACATTCTACTGTTTCTAACTGTATGAACTCCCATCCCCTTCTGTGCTTTATCTACTTTCTGTACCATATCTGTCTGCAGACCGACCCTCCCTTCTCCTTCCCTCTTCTCTTCCCTTCTCTACTCCCCTCTCCCTCTTCTACTCCTCCTTTCCTTACCCCCTTCAGTTCCTAGTAAGTTGTGTTACTACACCCCATCTGACGGTTGTTATAAAGTTTGATTGTAGGTCCTTCGGGACTTTCTTTGACATACAAGTATAGAGCATTATATTTTTGGATTCATGTAACCCATGCATTGCTTACTTCTTTGTTAATGTCTTGTTTGTACCACCCTGCTTGAAAATCTTTTCAATAAAAACCAATAAAAAAAAAAAAAGGCACTTCAATTATCGGTAACGTTACCACAATATTCTTTGACATCTGAATGTAACCCAGGCCAAAAGAATCTCTGGGTTATTCTTTCCTCAGTTTTCTCTATACCCAGGTGTCCACCCATAATAGGACCATGGGCTAAATCTGTCAGGCACCAGGCCAAGAGCAATTCTTTGCTCTAGTCCTGCTTTATCTATACCTCCTGTTGGTGGACACAAGTGGACCGCAAATCTGGTCCGGAATCAACCGTGCCAAGATGGCTGGTAAAACCCGGATCGGATTCCACCTTAGTTCCCTGCAAATGAACGCCTGCAAGGTAAAACATAATGTCCATCAATGCCCTCGCCTTTCATAATGTCACAATAAAAATATATATAAATATATATATATATATATATATATATATATATATATATATATATAAAATAAAAAGTATATATATATATTTTTTTTTATTCATACTGTCACAAGTCAGTGTCCAGTCATATTGTCCCCAATCACCGCCACGCAGTTGCATTATACCTAATCACCTCCACACCAGTCATATTTTCCCTGATCACCATCACACCAGTTACAGTGTCCCTGACAGTGGCGGCTGGTGAAGTTTTAGGATGGGGGGCGCCAGACCCCGCCCTTCCTCTTTGACCCCTCCCACTTGGTGAAATGGGCGTGGTTTGAGCGAAATAGTGAGCGTGGCTCTAAGGTGGTGTGGTTAGCGTCTGAGATAAACGAGGGATGGAGGGAGAGGGAGAGAAGAATGAAGGGACAGCTGGCCCAGATCCTACACAACAATAGATATGTGTATTCTAGAAAGTTTAACAATCAGCAGATAAAGATACTACAAACACCTGTAGTTAGCACTTCAATCATCCCGGCACCATGGTTGTTATGGTGTCAGGATGATTGAAGCGCATTCTTTCTATTATTACATTGTAATATAAAATGAAATCATTCAACTCACCATAATGCAGAATCAGTGGGAGCCCTGAGCGTGTCACTAGCCACGTCGCCTACAACCAGATGCCATCAGGCGTCCCCAGCAGAGTCCCTCCTTACATGCAGTCTCTGTCACATCAAATGCAGCCTCTGTCACATCAAATGCAGCCTTTGTCCCACCAAATGCAGCCTCTGTCCCACCAAATGCAGCCTCTGTCCCACCAATTGCAGCCTCTGTCCCAGCCTCTGTCCCACCAAATGCAGCCTCTGTCCCCCCAAATGCAGCCTCTGTCCCACCAAATGCAGCCTCTGCCCCCCCCCCCAAATGCACCCTCTGTCCCCCCCAAATGCAGGCTCTGCCCCCCCCCACAAATGCAGCCTCTGACCCCCAATGCAACCTCTGTCCCCCAAAATGCAGCCTCTATCCCCCCTAAATGCAGCCTGCCTGTGTCCTCCCCAAATGCAGCCTGTGCCCCCCCCCCCAAATGCAGCCTGTGTCCCCCCCAAATGCAGCCTGCCTGTGTCCCATTAAATGCAGCCTGTGTCTCCCCCCAAATGCAACCTGCCTATGTCCCCCCAAATGCAACCTGCCTGTGCCCCCCCAAATGCAGCCTGTGCCTGTACAGTGGCGTCACTAGGGTTGGTGTCACCTGGTGCGGAAAACATTGGTGTCACCCCTCCTCCACCAACTATAGTCCCCCCGCAGTACAGACCCCCTTCCCTCAGTACAGACCCCCCTCACTAAGTACAGACCCCCCTCCCACAGTATAGATCCCCCTCCCTCAGTACAGACCCCCCCCACAGTATAGATCCCCCTCCCACAGTATAGATCCCCCTCACTAAGAACAGACCCCCCTCCCTCAGTACAGACCACCCTCCGTCAGTATAGACCCCCTCCCTCAGTACATACCACCCTCCGTCAGTATAGACCCCTCCACTAAGTACAGACCCCCCTCCCTCAGTACAGACACCGCCATCAGTGTAGAATCCCCCTCCTAGTGCAGACTCCCCTCCTTTAGTGCAGACCCCCCATCAGTATAGAATCCCCCCTTAGTGCAGACCCCCACAGTATAGACACTCCCTTAGTACAGACACCCCCACTTAATACAGACCCCCATCAGTATAGACACACCCATTTAGTGCAGACCCCCACAGTATAGACACCCCCCTTAATGCAGACCCTCATCAGTATAGACACCCCCTTAGTGCAACCCCCGCGGTATAGAATAACCACCCTTAGTGCAGACCCCCATCAGTACAGAATCCCCCCTTAGTGCAGAACCCCATCAGTATATAATCCCCCCTTAGTGCAGACCCCCACAGTATAGACACCCCCTTAGAGCAGACCCCCCCATCAGTATAGACACCCCCTTAGTGCAAACCCCTGCAGTATAGAATCCCCCCTTAGTGCAGACCCCCCCATCAGTATAGAATCCCCCTTAGTGCAGACCCCCACAGTATAGACACCCCCTTGGTGCAGACCCCCATTAGTATAGACACCCCCTTAGAGCAAACCCCCGCAGTATAGAATCACCCCTTAGTGCAGACCCCCCATCAGTATAGAATCCCCTCTTAGCGCAGACCCCCCATCAGTATAGAATCCCCCCTTAGTGCAGACCCCCAGAGTATAGACACCCCCCTTAATGCAGACCCCCCATCAGTATAGACACCCCCCTTAGTGCAGACCCCCATCAGTATAGACACCCCCTTAATGCAAACCCCTGCAATATAGAATCCCCCCGCTTAGTGCAGACCCCCCCATCAGTATAGAATCCCCTCTTAGAGCAGACCCCCACAGTATAGACACCCCCTTAGTGCAGACCCCACATCAGTATAGACACCCCCTTAGTGCAAACCCCTGCAATATAGAATCCCCCCTTAGTGCAGACCCCCATCAGTATAGAACCCCCCCCTTAGTGCAGACCCCCCCCCATCAGTATAGAATCCCCCCTTAGTGCAGACCCCCATCAGTATAGACACCCCCTTAGTGCCTGTGTCCCCCCCCCCAAATGCAATCCGTACTTACTTTGCTGTTGTCCTCTCCTGCGCTGTCTCCTTCCACTGGCAGCGCTGATGATACTTCCTCGTTCCTCTACCGGGCGCAATGGGAGACAGAGACAGGAAGTGACATCTAACTGAGGACAGATGTCAATCAAATCTGAAGCGCTGAAGTAGCTTCCGCCCGGCGCCTGTAGTATATGTTACTATGGCCAGGCGGATACTACTCGGCGCTTCAGAAAACGCAGCAAGGCGGGCTAAATGCCCGCAAATGTAGCGCCACGTCTGCAATCTCGTTATTGCATAGACGTGGTGTTTCCCATAAGGGCACTGTGTCCGGCGTCCGGCATCCGAACACAGTGCACAAACCCTGTTTACTTGAATGGGTCATGATTGGCGTGCATACACGGGATATCATTCCAGCCACAGTTGCATCAAGTCTTTATGGCTACGTCAAGTCAAACATCGCAGCTATGGCAGGTGTACACCCCAGCTGCTGCCTCTGCAGCTAAAGGAGGTATTGGTTGAGGGGTGGTAAAAATTCAGCTTACGCACAAGGTTTTGCCATCCCCCATCCTTATCTATGAATGATCCCTAATAGTGCAGCCAGTCACAGTTCTCCAATCACCAACACACCAGCCACAGTGTCGGCAGACCAGTGTAGCTAGAATCCATTTTCCTGATTTGCCGTGACCGATCCTTTGCCGCTATGCTTTCATGACATTCCTGGGCCAACCATATACCAGTAGGTTAGGCTTGCTTGGCTTATAGGAACTGGGACTGCTATAGGTGACGATACACTAAGCTATATTCCCTGACCACCTGTATAGAGGTGATCATTACAGTACATTGATTTTCATGAAATTGGTTGATTTGTATGATATACAAGATTCAATGTCCGGTACATAATCAGTCCAGACAGTGAAAAAGTCTCACACATGTGGTATCGCCATACTCAGAAGGAGCAGCAAAATGTGTTTTGGGTTGTAATTCTAAGTATGCCCATGCTGTATGTGAGAAATATCTTATTAAATTGACAACTTTGTGTAAAAAAATTACATTTAATTTTCATTCTGCATTTTTCAAAAACTTGTATTTTCCAAAAATGAGGTCTTCAAACGACTCCCCATGCCTTGTGGTGTTTGCTTTTCAAAATGTGGTTGTTTTATGGTTGTTTCTACTGTCCTGATGCTCCAGGGCCTCCAAAAATGTGATGGGTAGTCAGTAAATTACATTCATAAATTAAGGCCCTTAGAAAGCCTGAAAGTGCTCCTTGGATTTTGAACCCCTCTGTGTGGATAGGCTTCCAAAAAATTGTGAAAAAATTACAACTTTAAAAACTCACCTCTTGTTAAATACCTCGGACTGTATACTTTCCCAAAAGTGTCATTTGGGGGGTATTTGAACTGTCCTGGAATTTTGGAGCCTCATGAGAAATGGTAAGGGGGTACAAAAGTACAGCAAAAATAAATCAGGACTGATCAACTTTCCAATAGATATACCATAGTTTGTAGGCTCTATACCTTTCCCATAGACCCCCACAACCACCGGGCACGGTTGTGGGGAAGAGGCCCTTGTCCTCATCAACATGGGGACAATGATTTGGGTTATGTTTACCAAAGAAATGTAGCAGAATACATTTTGACATACATTTATGAAGAAATATTATTTATTTGCAAGATTTTATAATAGAAGCAAAGAAAAATTTGTGTTTTTTTCAAATTAAAAAAAAGCGGTTAATAAAAAATAACAAAAAAAAGCTCTATCTGTCATGAAAAAAATATGTCATTTGAATACAGTGTTAAATGACTGAGGAATTGTCATTCAAAATGTAACAGCACTGAAAGTTAAAAATGGCCTGGATGGGAAGGAGGTGAAAATGTCCAGGATTGAGGTGGTAAATGTAGTTTTGCTGAATTTGTAATTTATATACAGTATGTACATTAAGATATCCATGTTTTATTCATTACAACTACAGCATTTGCAGTGCAACACAATGGGGAAAATCCACTTTGCACTACAAGTGCACTGCAAGTGCACTTGGAAGTGCAGTCACTGTACATCTGAAAGGGACATGCAAGGAAAATAAAAAACAGCATGTTTGCCTGTACATGATTGGATGATAAAATCAGAGGAGCTTCCCCTCATTTCAAATCTTCCCCTCAGATCTAAAGCAACTGCCCTTCCAAGTGCACTTGCAATGTACTTGCAGTGCAAAGTGGATTTGCCTTTAGTAAATCAACCCCAATGGTGCTACTTTTTCTGCTCCCTTTACAATGCAAGTCAATGAGTAAGCCAACACATTGTGCCTGATTTATTAAAGGAGTCAAATCTGTTTAATTAGCAAACTGGGCTTTCATTTTGCAAGGGAATTTAGCTTAGTAAATGATTTAAATCATCCAATCGTGTGCAAGCAAAAAAAACTTTTTTATTTAACATTCTTTGCACGTGATTGGGATTATTTATAAAGTGAATTTTCAACACATTCACTAAGGAAAGGGAGAATTCTAATTCAAAGTGAAAGTAAATTTTGCAAAGTGAATAGGCTATAGTTTTTTTCGTAAATCAGCCATTGAAAACTGTACTCCCTGCATGGTTGGAATCTAATTTCAACAGTTGCAAGGCATGAATGAGTGTGACTGTAGTAGTTAATCTGCCCTGCATCTAGTGTCTACATTTGATTCAATAAAAAAATTTGTGAAAAGTAAAGTGCCACAACGTGTTTCTAGTCATAAAAACCCACTAGTCGGTGATCCATCTTTGTAACAAAAAAAAATCTTGAATGTGTGCAGACTCTCACATATTCTGGTTCCAGCCCAGCTACACAATGGTCCTTGGTAGAACAGGTTGTAGAGACTAAAACCGAAGAATTCTAAATTTGGTGCAGCTCTGCATGGTAGCCTATGAGCTTCTAAATTCAGCTTGTTCAATTAAGCTTTGACAAAAAAAAAAACTGGAAGCTGATTGGCTTCTATACAGAGCTACACCAGAATTTTAACTCACCAGTTTTAGTAAATTAACCCCAATGTCCACCTCCTCCATGAACTGCGTCTTACAGAGTATAGAGAATACTTCACGTCACTTGTTTAGGCTATGGCCATAACACAAAGGAGGGGACATTAACATTCATTAAAAAATGGATTTTAATTAAGTTGTAATGGTTAGCCAATTTTCTGGAAAAGTAGGAAAGCTCAAACTTGGCATCCTAATTCTTTTAAAAAGGTTAGGCTTTACCAGATCATATCACTTTTCCCACTGTGGTCCTCTCACTCTTAATGATTACACTAAGCAGCTAGTTTGCAAAGAGATGGCTGTACAAGTACAGACTTAAGAGATGAAAGATGAACCCACATTTAAAAGTCTAATTTATTTTCTTGAAATATAAGCTTACATACTGACACAATAAACCAATCATTCTACTATGCAAGAGCTTGTTAGCCTAACATGGAATCTTTGGTGCTGCATTGATAGGTATAAAACCTTCCTCTAACCTAACATTTTCCAGATAATATACTATTAAATGCTAAAGAAGAAGGCACAAATCATGTGCTCTTTCCTAGAAATATAAACTGCTGAAATAGCAGGAATGTTTTTCCTGTTAATGTAATACTTCCCATGACCAAACTAAATAAGGGCATGTTTCTTGTCTTTCTAGTATCTTGAGTGTACTGTTAAATTGGAATAAGAAACAAAATATGTTTTCCTGTGCTTTCATGGTCCTCGCATGTTCCAGTTTTCTGTTTCCCTGTGCCATTGTTACTCTTGCTATTCCAGATGTAGCACCCTGATGTTTAGGCAGGGTTGCTCTTAAATTGACCTGCCAGGTATAGTTGTCTTGGCTAATTGCTAGGTATCAATTGGCTAAGTATGGAATTGCTACACTTCTCTCTTCTGTCGCTAGGTGGCCGGGTACCTTGTGACATTAGATAAGACAATGGCAAAGCAAGGACAGTTTAGGAGTATATGGGGTATCTCAGCCAATAGGCAGGTTTTTTTTTTAATCCCTCAGCCTGCTGGGAGAACCTATATATTTGGGTGGAGTCAGGTGATCGGTGTTCAGTGCCACCTGGATGGCTGTCTGTGTGGACATGTGTTGTGCTGTCCCGGGCTGCTAGGCCAGATTCTGAGACCTATCCTGGAGACATCTGGCTGCTAGACTGTCCAACGGCCTATCCAGAAGCAAGAGAGCAGTGTAGAGTTGGGACTGCGGTTTGCAGTCCAACCAGAAGTGACGGTTCTGCCGGCAGGAAAACCTGTCGTGGTCAGAGGTAGAGGGGAAGCTGTCGCCACTTAGGCCCCTTTCACACTATATATACCGCTGCTTTACTGTCATTTTAGCCGCGGTATTCGGCCGCTAGTGGGCAGTTTTAACCCCCGCTAGCAGACGAAAAAGGGTTAAAGTCTCCCCAAAGCGCTGCTGCAGCGGTATTGCCGCGGTATTACCGTGGTGTCCCATTGATTTCAATGGGTAGGAGCGGTATAGGAGCAGTGAATACACCTCTCCTTCACCGCTCCAAAGATGCTGCTAGCAGGACTTTTTTTACCGTCCTGCTAGCACACCGCTCCTGTGTGAAAGCCCTCCGGCTTTCACACTGGAGTTAAAGGACCCGCTTTTTTCAGGCGCTATACAGGTGCTATTTTTAGCGCTGTAGCGCCTGAAAAACACTTAGGTGTGAAAGGGGCCTAAGGGACCAATCACCTTATTACCAGGGACCACAGTGAGTAGCTGAAGCAAGTACCTGAGCAGTATTTTCACCAAGCGGGGACAGTGAAGAATTGGGAAGCTTTTGCAGGTGTCAAGCCAGAGACCCAGCCAACAGAGGTGACGCTTGCAGAGCAGCTTTGTAAGCCAAGCCAGGGACAAAGCAGGCCAGTGGGGTGACGCTTGAGAAGTATCTGGAGTGCCAAGCTAGGGACTAGGGACAAGCAGGGAAGCGGGGATGATGCTTGAGGAAGATACTGAGAGTGAAGATTGGAGGAGCTCAGGAGATCCAGTGGCAGTGGATCTGTCAGTCTAGTGAGAGAGGCTGGGAGCTCAGTGGAGTGAAGATCTACATGGAGTGAAAGTATAGGAAGTATAGAAGTCTTGGAGTCTGCTAATTAGCATTGCATCTACTAAAGGGTGTCCTGCCCTAAACCCTCTCTCCCCCAGTTCTGTTCAAGAGAAAAATAAATCTCTTTGCATCAAAGAAGTGTCTAGCGCCCATGAATCTACCTTGCATTACACCTACCATGCCTTGTAACCCACTTTGCACAGAAGGATTTCAGCTGTCCCTAATTCTGGAGGTTCTCAGTAGACCAAAGGGGACCTGGGACTTTGCTACACACCTGTCATGTCACCTTACATTTTTTGGTAATATTCTCTAAAGCTCATATTGTGTACAAGGCATAAATCTGTTGGATTGCTCTCAAGTTACACTGACATAGCTCTGTCAGGTCTACAAAACAAGACAAGACTATGAAACCTCACCACTCTCCTATTGTCCATAACCTAGAGGGGAGTGGTTCTGTAGTCATGTAATTGATAGCAATTAATACAGGCAGAAAGCACGGGATGTTATCAATCAGCTCACAAGATTTCTGGTACAATTAACACGTTTTTTTTAAAGAAACATCAAAACACTTTCAAATTTAGCAGACCAAATAAGAGACATTCTTTATTAGTGTTTACATACTCTTTATTTTAACCATTTAATTATTAGAGGAAATTGCAGCCTTGATACCCAGATTACATTTAGCAGTATCAGTTAATAGCTCATGTTTTTTTTGTTTTTTGTTTTTTTTTTTAATGAGCTGACAAATGGACTAAAATGTAAAAAAAATAAAAATAATTTGTTATTTTATACACAAGTCTTTGATCATATTGTTTTTCTTCTAAATAATGTATTTTTTACCTCAATGCAAGTAGTGCAATGATTTTTAGGCTTTAGAATCACTTTAAGACCAGTTC
Source organism: Lithobates sylvaticus (assembly GCA_028564925.1). Classification (NCBI taxonomy): domain Eukaryota; kingdom Metazoa; phylum Chordata; class Amphibia; order Anura; family Ranidae; genus Lithobates; species Lithobates sylvaticus. The sequence continues at coordinate 560,019,913 of CM053026.1, forward strand.
CTGTCAGTTAGAATGCTCAGAACTAGTTCTTCTAGATCACTGTGCCTGAGAATACTAATCTTTGTAGTAGTGGGGAAAAGGTTCAGTAAATTTGAAATGCGTTAAAGAGGCCCTACTGCTAACACTTCATTTCAAGATAAAGGATACAATCTGGAAGATCTCAAGCGGATTAAAGAGGATATTGGAGAAATGAATAGAGATGATTTATTTAGGAAGAAACCTAAAAAGCAACAAGATTTTGGCACAGCTTTTTAACTGGATATAATCGCCAGTATAAAGAATTTGAGAAAATTATAAAAAAACACTGGCCTCTTTTAATGGAAGACAAAGAGCTAAAATCGGTATTACCCAGTCGGCCTAATTTTATTTACACCAAGCCTCCCACCCTGAGACTGCAATTGGCACATAATGTTGTGAACCCCCCAAAAAAATTGTTCACCTTTTTGGACCAGACAGGTTTTTACAGCTGTGGGAGATGCATGATGTGTAGAACATCAAAATTCAGGAAAAGAAAAATCATGCAGTTTAGCTCTTTTTCTACTGGAAAGTCTTATGAGATCAAAAAGTTTATCACGTGTGGGACCACGCACGTGACATATTTGCTTGCCTGCCCCTGTGGGCTCCAATATGTGGGGAGAACCACTAGACCACTGGGGGTGAGGTTGAGGGAGCATGTTAACAGAATTAGGAAAGGATACAAACACCACAGCCTCTCCAACCATTTCAGAATGTTCCATGATCGAGATCCTAGTGTCTTGACGTTCTGTGGAATTGACAAGGTGGAACAGCACTGGAGAGGTTCTAACCTAAAACGTTCAATTTCCCAGAACGAGACACAATGGATCCATAGACTGCGGACTTTAAGTCCTTTGGGTATCAATATTGATTTGGATTTAAATTGCTTTTTGTCCAACTGGTAGTTTGGTCCCTCCCTATTTCTGGGCATTTCAGTTTTGTTTTGTTTTTTATTTTTTATTTATATTTTTTTATTTATATATAATTTTTTTATTTTTATTTAGATTTTTATTTTTATATTTTATTTTAATTTAATTTTTCTTATTATTATTTTTTACTTTCTTTTTCATTTTAATTTTATTTTAATTTCTATTTATATTTTTATTTTAATTTTTTTTTTTATTTATTTAAATTTTTTTTTTTAATTTAATTTTATTTTTTTTTTCATTTAATTTTTATTTTATTTTTTATTTTTAAATTTAATTTTATTTTTTTTTAATTTTATTTTATTTTATTTATATATTTTTTTATATTATTTATTTTTAATTATTTTTTCAGTTAATGTCCGGGAGAGGGATTTCCAAACTTTTGGGACAAATCAATTACTTTAATTTCAATTTTCATTTTAAAATAAGTTTTTAAGGGATAATATATTATACTGCAAGTTCAAATTCCTAATCCTGGGATTATGTTCTTATATATATGTAATTCTAATTACATTTTATATATATATTTTTTAACAATTTTGCTTATTTACGGCATATTGTATATTGTATACACTATGTGTTATTTGTTTTTACTGTACATTGTAATTGTCGGGGTTTACCCCCCCTTTTTTTTATCGCCAGCTTATTAAAGGCTTTATGCAAACTCATATGATGATCATGCAGGACAATAAGTGATCTTATCCCCTCTGATCATGTTTTGGCGTTTAGCTCCACCTGTTAAAAGGAGGGGTTTTCTGATCTCCATCTAGCTACACCTGGTAAAAGGAGGGGTTTTCTGCTCTCCATCTAGTATAAATATCACATCCCTTTGGCCGGAAGTGATGTCTTTTGATGACGCCCTGGAGGAGGGGCGAAACGCGTCGACGTAATTTCCGGCCAAGGATCTAACCACTGACGCCACTTCCTGTTCCCGTGGAGCGCACGCTAAACCAGCTGCAACCGCGGAAGTATCTGAGAAGTTTGCCTTCCTTTATGCATCCTGTAAGTAGCGCAGAGCGCGCATTTTAAAAAATCCTTCTACAACACTTTAAAATTTGCTCTCTTCTATTATCGGTACAATATCTCCAAGAACATCACTGTGCCTTGTGTGCATGCATCGCTCCCTGGATCCTCTCATCCCACTGGCTTGTTTATTCAGCTCTGCTTTTGTGCCTACTTGCCGAACCACAGTTTGTCTGCATATCTGCCCTCTGCTTTGCTGCTCTGTCTGTCTGCTAGCCCGGTGAGTCTATTCCAAGAAGGAGCTCATATGTACATTTATTTTGGTTCTTGTTTTCTTGGGACAATAACTGGACTTACTCACATTATTTTTTTTTTTTTTTTTTTATATATATTTTCTTACCACATTGATCACTTATTCAATTTTGGTATTTATGAAATAATTTTATGGTTATTATTCAATCATATCACTTATGTAATAATTTATCACACATATTATTTGATGCTAGTTTATTTTTTATGGGATTGGTTTGTGTCAGACATGTAACCACTTCACACACATTATTGATGTTTGTCAATTTTGTGGGATCATTTATTATTTTGTCACAATTTTTGTTTGCCAGCGCTGTTTTATTGGTTTGAGCACTTCATTGGTTCTGTTAATAAGGTATATGGTGGAATTTCGCAGTAGACATTATACTTCTGCTAATGATAGTTGACAATGAAAGTTCAGGTACTAACTAACCCGGTCTTCCCCCCTACTGTACACCTCCCATCAGATAGAAATTAAAATCATACCTCTGATGCAGACTTTTCTAGGGCTGGACAGTGTTTCCACACTCTGCCACACTGCATTGAATGTACTATATGTAAAAAGAAAATAAATTGCCTTGCTGTATATGGTAATATGGACATTTGTGGTAGAAGAAAAGGTTTTGAGCAAACAAATAACAGTGAAAATCAAAAAATATTCAAACATATAATCCTGTGACAGATATGAAAACAGCATAAATGGGCTAGAGTAATGTAACAGTCCTAATTGTGTGCATAAACACAGTTGTGCTGTTAAAAGTCTTATATTGAGCAAGTGCTTGTTATCACCAAGTGCATCTGCCCCTCTGTGAAGAATGGACTCTTATGCCTTGTGCACACGGTCAGAGTTTTCAACGGAAAAAGTCAGCTCGGATTATGTTGTCGGAAAATCAGATCGTGTGTGGGGTCTATCGGACTTTTTCCGACAGAAAAAGTTTGAGAGCTGGTTCTAATATTTTCCAACAACAAAATCCGATCAGACTTATTCCGAACGTGAGTCGAGAATTCCGACGCACAAAGTGCCACGCATGCTCAGAAAAAATTTGGAGACGAAAGCTATTGGCTACTGGCCTCTATGTAGTCCCGTCGTACGTGTTGTACATCACCTCTTTCCGAACGATCAAATTTTCCGACAACTTTATGCGACCGTGTGTATACAAGACAAGTTTCGGCCAAAATCCATCGGAAAAAATCCGACGGATTTTGTGGTTGGAATGTCCGACCGTGTGTACAAGGCATAACTGGAACAAATTGACCCTATTACAGAGTCAAATTAGCCTGTAAGTTGTAATCTCATTGTGAAGGAATTTGGCAAACGCTATATAACAGAAATGCTGTGGTGTCTTACAGTCTCCGGTATAGATTGAAACAGAACCATCCATGTATTTCCACAAGTGTGAACGTGAAATCAGAAAAAGGAAACCCACATAGTGTAAAACCATATAAAGCTTTTAATAAAATCAAGACATACATATAACTACTCACAATATTGAAATGGACAAGCGCTTATATACAAAGTATATTCCTGGGCAATGTTGTATTCATCCAAACATTTTGCAATACAAAGAAGCGTAGCGACTTCGCGTACGTTGGCTCCGTCCTACGTGTTTCGTCATAACTGATGTCATCAGGGGCATAAACGTGTTTGGTTTATGCCCATGCCTTGCTACGACATTGCCCAGGAATATACTTTTATTTTATTTTTATGATTGTTGCACAATTTATCTGACTGTTTTTGCCAGCAGCTAGTTTTGTGCCTGCCACCGTGATTTTTAACATAGTTATTATGTACTATATGTCCCATACATTTAACCTTGTGTCTACACCAGATGCAAAGAAAATAAAGGCCATCCTAAGCACATGCCACTACATTCAGTGGCGGTGCACAAAGCATGTGAGAGTATGACCTTCGAAGTAACCTGGAACTGTCTGCATGTGCCTGCGTCAGAGATATGGTCTTTAGTATAAAAGTGTGCAGCGGGATATAGAAACCAAGGGTGGTTTACAACTACATTTTATTCTCAGCTGACACTTAATTCTTTAAAAAATAAATAAAAAATAGCAGCTGAAAACTGAATTCTAAGTTTAATAATGACTTTGGTTTGTGAGATTCTCTTGAATTTGGAAGACAGCTTGCTGACCTTGTAATATATAAACTCTGCCTGCCTCAGCGCAAACATTGCAATTCTGCTTTATAGATTGTTTTTTTGATCATTTAGCTATGTAATCAAAAAGCTATAAATTCGGTGTAAGGTGAATTTCTTGGAAAAAGACAAAAACAATTTGACAATTCTCTTCAGAGATTTAATATTACATTGTTATGTTGGAAACTACTCGAAGTATACTTTACAAGCCGCATAATACAGAATGCTTACCAAATGTAATATTAGATGGGATGGAGAAGAAAGAGAAGAGGCAGGATATTTGCACTTGTTTAATAAGCATAAGCAGAATTATTGTAATGTCAGAAAGCGGCTTTCTTTTTGGTAAGAAAGGAAGTTAAACAAAACCACTGGCTGAACACATAATACAAATTGTACTTCCTCTTATTTGAAAGCATATTAAGAGCTGTCTGGACGCCAGCTGTGTGGTTGCCTTCTTCATCTACTGGCAGCACCCTTTCACAATAAATATTGCTAAGTTGGGAAGGGAGAAAGAAAACCCTATATTTCCAAGCAAGCTGGTTCTTTATAATGCTGGACAAATTCCATGCATGCTATGCCTTGTATTAGCAAAATAATCTCTATTGAACGCAATTTGGTGTGATCTCCCAAAACACATAAAAACAATTATGGACAAGATTACATGTATGCTGGCTGAAATGACAAATGCTTGTCTGTGTATTATATTAAACAGTGCTTGCCAAGATAGAAAGCAGGCAATTGCATTCACTGCTGAAATGTTTAGGGAGATGTTACTTATAATTATATGTAAAATATTATATGCTTTGTCATTTATTTATTTATTACAGGATTTATATAGCGCCAACAGTTTACGCAGCGCTTTACAATATAAAAGGGAGACAATACAGTTATAATACAATAAAATACAAGAGGATTAAGAGGGCCCTGCTCAGAAGAGCTTATAATCTATTAGGGTGGGGGAGGTGATACAAAAGGTTGTAACTGTGGGGAATGAGCTGATGGAAGTGGTAAAAGATTAGTTGGAGACGTGATAGGCTTCCCTGAAGAGATGAGTTTTCAGGGATCGCCTGAAGGTAGCTAGAGTAGGGGATAGCCGGACAGGTTGAGGCAGCAAGTTCCAGAGGATGGGAGAGGCTCTGGATAAATCCTGGAGACTAGCATGGGAGGAGGAAACAAGAGAGCTTGACAGGAGGAGGTCTTCAGAAGAGCGGAGAGGACGGTTTGGGATATGTTTGGAGACAAGATTGGCGATGTAGCTCGGGGCAGAGTTGTAAGTTGTGGTTAGTATTTTGAATTTAATTCGCTGGGTGATTGGGAGCCAGTGTAGGGATTGGAGGAGAGGGTTGGCAGACACTGAACGGTTGGTAAGGTGGATAAGTCTGGCAGCAGCATTCATGATAGACTGAAGAGGGTAGAGCCTATGGAGAGGCAGGCCAATGAGAAGGGATTTGCAATAGTCAAGGCGAGAGATAACAAGGGAGTGAATGAGGAGCTTGGTGGTGTCATTTGTTAAAAAGGGGCGAATTTTAGAGATGTTACAGAGGTGAATTCTACAAACTTTTGACAGCGATTGGACTTGAGGCTGAAATGACAGAGTCTAGGTCAGAGTCTAGGATTACACAGAGTACCCTGGCGTGAGGGGAGGGACTGATGGTTGCATTGTTGATTTTGATGGAAAAGTCATGGAGGGGGGCACGGGTGGGGGAATATTAATAGCTCAGTTTTAGAGAGATTTAATTTAAGGAAGTGGTGCGACATCCATGCTGAGATGTCAGTTAGTAAGTTAGTAATGCGAGAAGGAGTGAGGTGAGAAGTAGACAGATAGATTTGGGTGTCATCGGCGTATAAGTGGTATTGGAAGCCGTGGGCGGTTATCAAGTGACCAAGGGAGGAGGTGTAGATGGAGAAGAGAAGGGGTCCAAGAACAGAGCCTTGGGGGACCCCCACAGGAAGGGGCAATGGAGAGGAGGAGACAGAGTTGTAGGTAACACTGAAGGAGCGCTGTGATAGATAGGCAGAGAACCAGTCATATACGCATGTCCATTTTTTTATGTCTTTCTGTTATATATTATTATTATCACACTGCATATAGAGATTTCTACTTGCTTTTATATCTTAAAGAGGAGCTCCAGGCTTCTTCGGAAAAAAATTAAATGTCAGCAGCTACAAATACTGTAGCTGCTGTCTTTTAATATTAGGACACTTATGCCGCGTACACACGGTCAGACTTTCCGGCAGGAAAAGTCAGACGGAATCTTTTCATCGGATATTCCGATCGCGTGTGGGCCTCATCAGACTTTTTTTTTTTTTTTTTCGAAAATTCTGACGGACCTAGAAATACTACAAAATGCACTTTGTCAACGGGCCTGTCTTCGGGGGAAGGGGGTAGGGGGGCCGAACTTCCGGATGAGTTCACCTTGGCAAAGTCATCCGGAAGTTGGAGCGGGGAAGTGGGAGCGGATACCTGTCAAAACAAGGTACCCCCTCCCCCCGAAAGGTGCCAAATGTGGCAAAACAGTTACTTTCAAGGCATGCTGTGAATGACAATTGTCACTTGATAATTGTCAAGTGTCTGTGCTCATAACAAAACTGTCAATTCATCAAAAGTCTGGTGTCATAACTGGTCACATGTGCATCCACCTGGTCACATCCCACTTATTAACCATTCAGAGTCTAGTATCCCTCTCTGCCAATCCCTCCACTGGCTTCCTCTAACCCAACGAATAAAATTCAAAGTACTAACAACAATTTACAAAGTCATCCGCAACTCTGCCCCCAGCTTCCTCACTAACCTGTTCTCAAAATACCATGCAAACCGCTCTCTTCCATCCTCCCAAGACCTCCTGCTCTCTAGGCCCCTTTTTACCTTCTCCCATCCTTTGGCACTCTTTACCCCAATCTGTCCAACTATCTCCTAATCCATCCATCTTTAGACGATCCCTGAGAACCCTTTTGTTTAAAGAAGTCTATCCTGTTTCTAACTACCGTATTTGCCGGCGTATAAGACACTGGGTGTATAAGACGACCCCCTATTTTTCCAGTGAAAACTTGGATTTGGGGCTATACTCGCCATAAAAGACTACCCCCCTTCCGAGGCAACACCATTAACAAAAAAAAACAAAAAACATCAGACTTAACATCAGAAAAAGGAAACTACAAGTCCCAGAGATCCCACAATTGGAAGGTAGCAACAATGAATCCTCTCCTCCAAAGCACCATAAATCATACCTGTATTTTAGGGGAGATCTGGAGCTGGATGTGCAGTACACAATGCTTTGTTGATATGTAGAGCACCAAGTACACACGGTATATGATGCTGTTAGTACAGTAGCGCCAGGTACACTTCAGAATACAGACTGCAGACAGTGCACCGCTGAGCCAATCACGGCAGGCATTGTATTTTACTAATCTGTTGATGGATACAAAGTCTGCTCAGATTGGCAGAGGCTGTGACATCAGCCCGCGCCGCTCTGACTCATGTAGCCTGCTCGGATTGACAGAGGTTGTTACCCAATCCAAGCAGGCTTAGCAGGCTCTGTATTCATCAGAGTGCATCGCCCGCCGGGATTGGCTGAGCGGCGCATACTGTATACATATTACAATTTTACAGAACGCCCGGCGGACTGATATCCATCTGGCGGCTTCTTCACCCGGCGTATAAGATGACCCCTGCTTTTTGGCTGTGTAATTTTGGTGTAAAATGTAGTCTTATACGCCAGAAAATACAGTAATACACAGTGTTTTTACTTTCTCCATCAGCTCATCTACCACAGTTATTACCTTTTGTATCACTTGACCCTCCTTAGATTGTAAGCTCTACCAAGCAGGGCCCTCTGATTCATCTTGTACCAAATTGTATTGTAACTGTAATGCCTGCCTTAATTTTGTAAAGCGCTATGCAAACTGTTGGCGCTATATAAATCCTGTATAATAATAATAATGTATAGCACCATTGCATCTGCAAAGCAAACAGGGGCTAAGAAGGCAGCTTTGTGGCTGGCTGCAATAGATTTTTTTCTCACAGCCTGTCTTTGTCCTCATACACTACATTATTATGAGATTGCATGTGTTCTTTCACAGGGGACATCTCCTTATAGTTACTAGCTGCATTTCTTTTTAAAGGAATCTGTCGAAAAATGGTGAAATATTAATTGCCAATGCGCATCAGCATAAAAGCGTGTTATTTTTCTTTGAGAGAGCATATTACAAGGTTACAATATTTAAATTTCTTTGAATTGCAATGCTGGGTACATTTTCTTATGTGACCTGCCTGCGTGCACAGATCTGTATACCCAAAAATTCTTGTAAGAATCAATATCAGATTGATAAATAGCCAGTTGTTCAATTGTTTTATATTCCATTAGTGTCATTTGTGACAGACTAATTGTCAAGGGAGGGTCTCCATGGCACAGGTCACCCTGTTGGTCAGTAGGGCATGGTAAATTATGATTGTTACAACACCACACAGTGGTGGCTAATATGGTCCTACTTGAGGTGCAGAGTCCAAGCAACAACTGGTTTTCACCAGAGATCCTGATGGCAGAGATGGGTTTCACTGCATGCTAGATCCAGGTCCTGACCTTCAGGATCTCCCCACCAAGGGGTGAGTGGGGACAAAGATGCTATGATATGGAGATGGTACAACAGAGAGTGATTAAAGAATAGTCAGATCCAGGCAGAGGTAGGCAACAGACAAGATAGCAGAAGAGAGATCAGAGCAATCTGAGCTGGCAATAGCCAAAACAGAAGAAAAGATATTAGGTTCAAGTAGAAGTCATGGGGTAGGCAACAGGCAAGAGTATAGTGAGGTCTATCTTGGTCAGCAATGAAACAGGCCATCAGCAGTATAGAATGGCTCTTTTACACAAGGCAGCGTAGCTGTCAAAAAGACACAGCAGCAGCCATTTTCATGGCTGGTGCCTAAATAGCCCTCTGCACGGGAGAATGCAATCTGTGCGCCACTATGGACATGGCGCAGGGCATCTCCAAATCAATATTGACAGAAGATGGAGGTGCCAATATTATAGGGTGATATGAGGAAGTTTAGTAACAACTGCCCAAGTAAAAAATATGCCCAAAATATAATGAGAAAGTAACTTTTTCAGAGAAAGTCTGCTGTGGCCGCAAGTACGTTTAGATCAATGTAAGCAGTATGCATGCGCAAGCGGCTGTTGCGCTCGTTCACATGCGTTTGTTCACTGCGCGGCCAAAATCTAAGTAAATGTTAAGCAACGTACATGCAATTGCATGGGTTGAATGGGCACACCCTCTAAACTTGACACATTTTTTTTTACGCTGCTTCACCTTTATGTATTGTTTTAAGGAGATTTGCACAAAGGCCACTTTGGCATGTTACGTTGCCAACGTTAAAATTATGTAAAAAGACTCTCGCTCCTCTAGCTCCTCCTAAAAGGGCATTTAACCTTCCCCCTCTAATGCATATGATTTCCTTGGGCTAGCTTTTGCTTTAAAAGGGGAACTCCACACTCCATTCTCCAATGCTCTTGTCTCCCCCCTCTAAACCCTTTGGATTTCCATGGGCTAAAGGGGAACTCCACTCTCCACTTTATTCTCCAGAGGCGTTGAGCTGCCTTCACCAATCCAAACCACATCCTTTTTCAGAGCATACAACAGGGCCAGCTAGGAAAGGGGCGAGAAGAGCGATCGCCCCAACCCCCTCCTGAACCATAGCTGGCTGCCTTTGGGGCATGTTGGGCTCAGCCCAATACCAACCACAAAGCACCTTGTACCCACTAGTTTAAAGGGGTTTTCCACATTCTGTAAAGCCCCCTGTCTGCAGCCCCCCACAACCCCAGCCTAGGGTTGTGTGGAAGAGGCCCTTGTCCCCCTGAATAGGGGAACAAGGTGGTTGACTTTTGGGGTGCCCAAGCCCCTCCTGCCCTGGAGCATCCACCCCTCTTTCATGGGCTGGCTCGCTGTGTGTTTGGCTAGGGGTTTGTTAGTGTGTGGGAGGGGCACAATATTTTTTAGTTTGGGGTGGTGTTTTTCATGTGGGGATTCTCATTTTAAGCCTTAACAGACCCAAATGGCCTCGTATTTATGGGGGGGAGGGGGCAGGCTATTTTTTGTTTTGGGTTAAAATCTTGCAGCTGCCACCTAGATTTGTACGTTTTCTGTAAAGCCATACATCTTTGAAGCAGCATTTTGGATACATGCTACAGATGAACCACTTTACAGGCAGAGTAAGCACCCCCAAGTTACTAGTTTTTTAAGCAATTTTGCATTTTTAAAGGCACTTCTGACATTGATATATGTCCCTCAGGGTGGGACCTGGGCCCCCATACCCATTTTAAGGCCAATAACTAAGCCAGCCAAGTGGGGACTCGCAAAATTAACAAGTCAGTTCCCATAGACTTCAATGGTATTTGTTGTATAACTTTTGCCCATGTTATAGGCTCTTTGTTTTCCCCCCTGAACCAGGGGGGTGTTTGTCCCATCTGTAATTTTGTAGCATGCTGGATGATATGCTTAATTTTGGACAGAGGGGTGGCTTATTTTGTGCTAGCTGCATTTGTGTTGGTCTGGGCATGCTCAGGGACTTTGTTTTTTTTGTGCTTTTTGTGTGTGAACAGCACTCAGATTTTTTTGGGCATGCTCAGAGAGTGTGTTTTTCGGGTTAGTCATTTAAGGACATCCTTAAAAAATTTACCCACTTTGAAGTTCTGTCTCTACATTGGGTGAACTTGCATTTTGTGTGTTTCATGGACTGTGCATGTGTTTTCAATTGACTCATTAGCACACAAACCTATTTTATATAAAGCTTGCAGATAGCATTCTTTACTGTGTGTGTGTCAAGAGAGTATTACATTTGGGTGTCCTTATAGAGTTTGTAACACATGTATTATCTCTTTGTATTTTGTGTGTCACGTCTTTGCAAAGCAGAAGTGTTTTAGAGCAAGTATTGTTTACTTTTGTTTTGTTTTGTTTTTTTGAAAGGGGGGGGGGGGGATTTTTCACTGAAATATTTTTGATGTTGTCAATCTGTCTTAGTAGGTTGTTCCTTCCTCAAGCTGTAAATGTTTAAATCCTTAAGAGACTGTCCGCTTGTGGGCGCAGTCCTTTTACCTCCTGGTAATTTCCTATGCACAATGGTCAGACCTCAAAACCATATTCTGTGTCTCAAATTAACATTTTTTTATATCACAGGATGTTATAGGTGTAGAGGTAGTAAATGTAAAGCATGTAAATACATCTCTCATGGGCAGAAGTCATTTAACTGTAAAGATGGTCGTACCTTTTACATCAAACAGTTTATATGCTGTAATACCCAGTTTGTTGTCTATGGCCTGAGGTGCCCATGTGGGTATATGTAGGTAGAATGGTGCGGGCGATGAGGATTCGCTTTGGTGAACACCGGAGGTCAATAGAAAAAAAGATTGAAAAGCATAGCGTGCCACGTCATTTTAAGCACAAACACGATGGTAGTACTGTAGGGTTGGAACTGTTTGGCATAGAATCTATACCTATGTCTATCCCGGAAGGTGAACGTTGTGCCCGGTTGTGCAAACGCAAATCTTTCTGGATTTTTACCTTAAACAGTATGGCACCGGAAGGGCTAAACGAAGAACTTGAAATATGTCCCCTTATATAATATTACATGACATACATTTAGTTTGGTACTTGTTTTATTGTATTTCATTGTATTTATTGTATTTTATTCTAGTACCCCAATGTTGCTATATTAATTATAATAGATTTTATTTAAATTTCACTATAGATTTTTATTTATAATCTCCTTAAAAGTTATGTAGCATGTATGGTTATACAAACATCATGGATTGTAGGGTCTGGGATTCATACTAGACTACACCATCTAATCACTTAATTATTATTTATCCATATCCATCCTATAGTGTCTTATGATATATGATATAGTGTAGTGTATGAATTTTTATTTATTGGTTTTATAATATAATCAATTAACCTTAATACCATATATAATATATTTTATACGTATATAATATAAAATAAATTTTGATGCAAAGCTGTATTACACATGATAATTTAATGATATGTACTACTTCGCTCGTAGTGTGTGTTCATCTGATACAAATCTAAGAATCTTTTTAATCAGGTGTTTCTATCAATTTATTTGAATAGAACACTAGTTTTAACATTAAAATTAGATTTACTTTATTTTATACTGAGCTATAGTTATATATCCATTAGCGTAGTAAACTGTTGCTAATCTGCCCCCCCCCCCCCCTTTGTAGACACATCTTGCTGTAATCCTCTCGCTCCTGGTCTATGTGATAGCATTGGCTTGTGGTGTAGTTAAAAGTCACTAGTGGAGATGAGGGCGTTACCTGAAGATGGAGGCCGCCACGCCTCTGAAACATGTTGTCCTAGCAACCGTGATCAACAAACCAGAGGATCCAGCATGATTTCAGTGTATTCCCTCCCCTGGCAGCGGGTGACGTCATGCAGAGCCGGCGGGTCCGTGCTAGTGTTGTGAACGGTGTGTGGTAGCAAATAGCAATTTCCCTGTACCTCGCTGCAAGTCTCTGGAGACCATACAGACCAGGAGAGGAGGCTGTTGTGGAGCTGGTTATGCTGTTTTAACATCAGAAATCGTTTTTTATAAATTTCATTTTACAATAAAACGTTAATACACCAGGGCTGGCGTGCGCTCTCTCTTGCTTTACATTTTCTCAAATTAACATACATGTGTTTTTTGCTTTCCTTGCTCTTTTCTAAATCCTGTTTTGTTGACCAATAAAATTTGTAGCAAATGTTTATGTTTTTTGTGTTTTGTTAATAATTTGTTTTGCATGCTCAATCTAAGTAATGCATTTTACACTCCCACCCCCACCCCCAAACAATTTTCATGCAACAGGTTTCCCAGTTGCAGCTTAACTATGCTTATTGGCATGGCAAAACAAAAAAAGGTGTAATTTGTCTAAAAGCTACTTTCCTGGTGCTTTCATGGTAACATATGCATGCGCATGTTGACATGGATAGTCACCAGGAAAGGAAAATTACAGAGAGGCAAGTATTACAATTTTCCATTTTAGTGCAGCGCTTCTCAGCCTCAGTCCTCAAGTACCCCTGACAGGTCATGTTTTTTTTGGAATTTATCTTGGCTAAAATAGCTTTCCAAAATACAAAGCCATTGACTCTGATTTATAGCACGTTTGTAAACCTGCAAACGTGGCCTGTTGGGGCTACTTGGAGACAGGGTTGAGAACCACTGATATAAAAATCTAATCCACTGATTTAAAAAACTAAAGTCTAGCTCAAGACAATCCTACTCTAATTGTGGGAATTTGAGGGAAACCAAGTGAGCATTAAACCCCTGCTTGTCTTTTTTAGGTTGGGCTTTGTGTCCCTTTTCTGAAAATTGGCTTCACATAGCCACATAGCCCAACAGGAAGTGAGGGTAAAACCCTACCAATGTCTTTCCTTGGGGACACACAGGTCAATCTAACTAGTGTTCCCATTAGGCACATTGCACTCTAGCACTTTGTTGTGTACACCCCAAATTATTAGGTATTTTGGGGTTTATTAAACATCCCTTGTAATAGGAATATGACACGATCGGACCTATTAACAGTGAGATATGGGGTCAATAAGACCCCACATCTCACCTCTAGGCTGGGAAGCCTAAAATCAAAAAAAAAAAAAAAAAACGATCACCGCTTCCCAGCGGAGGCGGCGCCGTTTTTTGAATGCAGAGGCCGGGCGTGACGTCATAACATCGCGCCCGGCCTCCGAACGATCATAGAGACTCCGGCGACCATCTGGTCCGCCGGAAATCTCTATGTGCATCATCCGGTGCCGGCGGATCCCGAGTCCGACTCACCGATGGAAGCGGTGAGTCGGTAAAAGCACCGGAGGGCGGCGGGAGGGGGGGGCGGCCCCTCCCGCCGCCCGTAAGAACGATCAAGCGGCGGAACAGCCGCTATGATCGTTCTTATGGTGCAGGGAATCGCCGGCTGAAACCGGCAATATCTGAATGATGTCTGTAGCTACAGGCATCATTCAGATATACCCCTGAGACCAAAAAGACGTCATATGACGTATACTGGGTCTCAGGTGGTTAAAGGCAAATCCACTCTGCAATACAAGTGTACTCGCTGTAAATCTGAGGGGAAGCACTGGTGATTTTATCATCCAATCATGTAGAAGCAAAGATGCTGTTTTTTTATTTTCCTTGCATGTTCCCCTTGGATCTTCAGCAACTGCACTTCCAAGTGCACTTGTAGTGCAAAGTGGAATTTGCCTTTAGTAAATAAACCCCAAAGTCCAAGATACCTAATAATTTGGGGTGTACACAGCAAAATGCTAGAGTGCAATTTACCTAATGGGGAAACTATTTAGATTGGCCTGTGTGTCCCCAAGGAAAGACATTGGTAGGGTTTTACCCTCACTTCCTGTTTGGCTATGTAACAGGAAGTGAATAAATTTGAAAGGAGAAACTGGCAAAATATGGGAGGTGTCTTCACCCTATCAGGGTAGACATCCCCAAAAACTGACAAGACTTCTAATCCCTCTGCACCCTATCCCCAAGCAAAAATAAGAAAGGATTTAATTTAGTTTAACTTTGCAAAGACACGTTCCTAAGTTCAACTGTGATGCATGTCAATGACCCATTTAGACCTTGTTTAATAGAAAACACCAGTTGCCTTTCACTATAAACATTTGTTAGTCCAGTCTTGGAAATCTGCATCTGCTTTACTATTAAATTCCATAAAAATTGGGTTCCTGCAGCTAGATGCGCCAAATGCATCTAGATGCGCGACCTCTGTATATGTGAGATGCGCAACTGCTTTGTGCACAAAGGTATGTACCCATGGCGCATATCTGGTTTCCGGAAGCGGTGGCCAGCACACAGGAATGACATCACACCCCTCCAGGAAGTTGCTTGTACTGCTGCTAATTTCTTCACACCACCATGCCCCACTCACTGTTCTCTGAGGAAGAGATGATCCTTATTTGCAAATTAAGATAGTTTTTGATTTATTTTTACATGGGGTGGTGTGTGGGTCATGTGTGTATGTCTAAATGATTTGGCCTCAAAACACGCCTCCTTAACTGCTCAGAAGTGACCGGCTGTGATTTGACACAGCCAATCACGTGGTAAACAGCCATTTTCATTGGCTGTTACTGTGATAGAGGATGGGCTATGTCCGAGGAACACACGCCGCCCCCCGATCACTGCGCTCCCTGATCGCTAGGGGATTATCCTGCTGGACGTCTTATGACGTAGAGTCAGGATAACAAAACCACTGCTCGGCCATCATTCTTCTATAGGCCGGGCGGAAAGTGGTTAAATTACACCCAAAATACATTCTTCTATTCCTCCTTAGTGTGGGAATACCACAGATGGGAGACTTTTGCACAGCCTAGATACATAGAGGGGCTCAACATTTGAAATATGTGGCTGTATTTTAGCTGAAGGGCTAGAGATCAGTATAAAAATTAGTGCCTGCAGGCAACTGTGAGCACGGTAATGGTTTCTTGCAAGTTTGCCACTGCATTTCTAAAAATAGAGTTAGAGACTTGGTCAGGATTAATTGTGTCCTCAATGCTGAGAAATACAGGCAGATACTTTTCCATCATGCCATACCATCAGGCATGTGATTGGCCCTAAATTTATTCTGCAGCCGGACAAGGACCCTACATATACAGACAGTCAATGTCATTAAGAACTCTCTTCAGTATTAAGAAGAACATGGAGTCCTGGAAGTAGCCCCCCTCAGAGTCCTGATATCTTAACTGAGTTTGTCTGGGAGTACACAAAGAGATAGAAGGATTTGAGGCAGCCTACATCCACAGAAGATCTGTGGTTAGTTCTCCAAGATGTTTGAAACAACCTACCTGCCGAATTCCTTCAAAAACTGCGTGCATAAGCACTGTGTGTATCTAGAAGAATTGATGCTGGTTTGAAGCCAAAGGGTAGTCTCACCAAATATTGGTTAAATTTTGATTTTAATTCTGTTTGCTCACTTTGCATTTTGTAAATTGATAAAAATAGACAATTAAAATATATATATTTTAAAGTACTCATACGTTACAGCATTTCCTCACATCTGCCTAACAATTTTGCAGAGTAATATATATATATATATATATATATATATATATATATATATATATATGATGGTGATAACAGACAATGGGGTTTCTTTACTAAAGGCAAATCCACTGTGCACTACAAGTGCACTGCAAGTGCACTTGGAAGTGTAGTCTCTGAAAATCTGAGGGGTACATGCAAGGAAAATAAAAAACATCATTTTTGGACATTTTCACTTAGGGGTGTACTCACTTTTCTTTCCAGTGGTTTTGACATTAATGGCTGTTTGTTGAGTTATTTTGAGGGGACAGCAAATTTACACTGTTATACAAGCTGTACACTCACATAGTAGCAAAGTGTAATTTTTTCAGTGATGTCACATAAAAAGATATAATAAAATATTTACAAAAATGTGAGGGGTGTACTCACTTTTGTGGGATACTGTATATACTACATTACCAATGCTATTGGGACACCTGCCTTTACATGCACAGGAACTTTAATGGCATCCCAGTCTTAGTCCGTAGGGTTCAATTTGGAGTTGGCCCACCTTTTTCCTGCTATGACAGCTTCAACTCTTCTGGGAAGGCTGTTCACAAGGTATAGGAGTGTGTCTATGGTAATGTTTGACCATTCTTCCAAAAGAGCATTTGAGAGGTCAGGCACTGATGTGGACGAGGCCTGGCTCGCAGTCTCTGCTCTAATTCATCCCAAAGGTCTTCTATCGGGTTGAGCTCAGGACTGTGCAGGCCACCCAAATTTCCTTTATCCCATACTCACTCATCCATGTCTTTATGGACCCTGATTTGTGCACTGGTGCACAATCATATTAAAACAGGAAGGGGCCATCCCCTAACTGTTCCCACAAAGTTGGGAGCATGAAATTGTCCAAAATGTCTTGGTATGCTGATGCCTTAAGAGTTCCCTTCACTGGAACTAAGGGGCCAAGCCCAACCCCCTGAAAAGCAACACCACACCATAATCCCCCTCCACCAAATGATTTGGACCAGTGCACAAAGCAAGATCCATAAAGACATGGATGATCGAGGTTGGGGTGAATGAACTTGAATAGCCTGCACAGAGTCCTGACCTCAACCCAATAGAACACCTTTGGGATGAATTAGAGTGGAGACTGTGTGCCAGGCATTCTCACCCACATCAGTGCCTGACCTCACAAATGCGCTTCTAGAAGAATGGTCAAACATTCCCATAGACACACTCACAAACCTTTCTGACAGCCTTCCCAGAGGCGTTAAAATTGCTATAGCTGCAAAGGGTAGGCCAACTTAATATTGAACCCTACAGACTAAGACGGGATGCCATTAAAGTTCATGTGCGTGTAAGGAAGGTGTCCCAATATATATATATATATAGTATATATATGGTGTAGATATATATATATATATATATATATATATACCAATGACTATGGCAAGCACTTCTCTCACAGCCATTGGCTGAAACAGCTCAAAGAGCAACATTTATGAGGTCCCCCCAAAATCTATGCTAGACCTTTATGCAGCATTCCCCTTCCTGAACCATACCAGGCCACATGCCCCCAACATTGGGCATGGACCTTGCAGGGAGGAGTCACAAAGCTGCCCACCCCCACAAAGCACCTTGTCCCCATGTTGATGAGGATAAGGACCTCATGCCTACATTTTGGCCAGTAGATGTTGATGTCTGTGGGAGGGGGACTTATCAAAATTTGGAAGCCCCTTTAGAATAAGAGGTCATGACCATATTTGGTCCGCATGCCTGGTCAGCATGTTGACATTCACCAGCCGACCAGGGGATAAGGATCTGGTACGAATTTTGAGGGGGACACCATGCCATTTTTAAAAAAATGAAGCCAGACGGGAAATGTTATTTTTCTTTGTAATGTTGCTGAAGTACATCATATAGGTGTGCAACTTCCCATTCAGGTTTAAGGCATCCCCTAAGCATGTTATTTAATGGAACTGTGTATTATTATTGCTGCCCTTTTATGTGTAGTAAAAGGCCATTCCCTGTTGAACAGTATTTGTTTAATATTGTTGCATCAGTGTATGTTCCCCAGCTACCCGTGGCCTTTTATTGACAAAATCTAGGAAGTTAGCCTTGAAAAAAAATGGAATGTGCAGCTAAACCACATGAAAATCACAGGTTAACTGCCCTTTGCCCAAAGTGCAGCAGGGCAGTATGAAGCCACCATTAGACTTCAGTAGGGTTCAGGTGCTATGATAGGGTTCAGCAAACAGCCAGTGAACTGAACTTTGCTCGGTTCACTTATCGGTTAAAGCCTGGAGGTCTGCTTTAACTGGCATTGCAGAATAAGGTAAAAGCTAAAGTAAACAAAGAATATATTTTCTCCGCTCATACCTGCTATAAGCTTAAGTAGCTGTATTGGATACCAGAAAGTGAGAGCTTAATGCCCAACTCCAACCAAAACTTGTCTATTTTTACTTTTGAAGAAAGTGGGGAAGGTCACAGACAGAAAGAAAAACATAATGGACCCCTGCAGGAGCTGGTTAATTTAGGTCCTCTGCTCTTGTCCAGCCCTTGTGTCTTTTTTCAAGCAAACTAACTATGTAACTATATAACCTTAGTATACCTTTCTGTAAACCTTACCAAATACACAATAATTAGACTCACAATTCTATAAAAGAATAACAGAGTGTATTGACAGGTTAAAGTCATAAAAAAATCCCAGAATGTATTGGCACGTTAAAGTCAACCAGCATGAAGGTCCCTTACAGGGGTTTTAGATACCAGCATATACTGTGACCCCAATGGCATAAACAGTAGCTCTCTGTATGGGATGAGCCACCCCAAGTGACCAACAAAAGTGACAATGCAGATCAACTATGCCACTCAAGAGATTTCAGACAAAGGGGCTAGGTTTAGGCATGAGGGTTAAAGATTTAGGCTGGGTTCACACTAGTGCGAATTGGATGCAGGTTTTCCCCGCATCCAATTTGTATGACAGGAGATTGTGACTGGCTCTTTATGGAGCCGGTTCACGCATCTCTGGGGCGGCTGCGGAGTGGCTTGCACAGGAGTCCTGTGGGTCTTTGGCTCTGTTTCAGGGCCAAATTCAGGCAAAAATTTGGCCCTGATTCGTCCCTGAAACGGAGAACAGGGACTCACCGGACCCCGGCTACAAGCTGCATCCGGCAGCAGTGTGAACCCAGCCTTAAAGTTGAACACAGGTCTGCCTTCAAGATAATGTGATCTGACTATAGTCTTTAATGTGAATCTTCTGCCTGCTAAGTTGGTGCTATTAAACACAATTGAGTGCAGAGAAAAAAAAGGGTAGGTCTGTAGACTGGGTGTTGCAGTATTGTACCTGAGAATTTAATTTGAGAAATGGAGGAGAATCTTTAGATGCAGTTGGGTACTAAGGCAGAGGCAGGCACAGTGGCAGCACTTTGACATTTGGATGTAGGCATTTGCAGTAGTTAGGATGTGCACAGCTGTAACAGTCAGATGTTATGTTATACACAGCTGCAGCACTGTGAAGAGAAGAACAGGTAGCTTTGCTGCATTGGGCCTAGCCTAGCAACAATATGAACCGTTCGCACAATGGTGGGTGAAGGGTTTATAGCTACAGTTTCTTGCAAATGGGGACTTAGAACATCAACAAGGGTTCAGTTTAACTGTGGGTCAGTGACCCACTCACCTCTCTCTTGGTAATTTTCCTGTATCAGCTGGTTTTAAGAATGGAGAGGGGCCCATCTCTTGTCATTGACCGTCACTTATGGCAGGTGAGATGGCGAGTACCTTGGCGGATCACTTCTGCAGTTCCCCAGCAGGCCTGAGCGGCGGCAGCCTGGGTCACAAATTGGTCAACAGCTCTGAGGAAAGGAGTATGACCCCTAAACATGTCAGTTGTCCAACTATTTATTCACATTCCTGCTGGAGCAGATCTGTTTGGCTTGACGTTTTTTTGTTCGCATGTGAGTATCCATTTGTCAATGTGGATTTAGTAAAAAGTTATTAATCGTAATGCATTAAGGGTGGTCACGCCTTCCTGTATGTTTGTTGCAGTATTTTGCTTTTTGGGTCACAGATTGCCATTTTAGGGCAGGCACTGAAGCAAGCAATTTCACAGTGGACTCAGCTCAGTTCAGCTACCTGGGTCAGGATTAGGGATGAGCCGAACACCCCGGGTTCGGTTCGCACCAGAACCTTCGAACGGACCGAAAGTTCGCGCGAATTTTCGAACCCTATACGTTATAATGGACGCGAACGTTCGAAATCAAAAGTGCTAATTACAACGGCCAATATGCATGTTAATGTCATAAAACAGGTTTGGGGACCCGGGTCCTGCCCCAGGGGACATATATCAATGCAAAAAGAACTTTTAAAAACTAACGTTTTTTCGGGAGCAGTCATTTTAATGATGCATAAAGTGAAAAAAAAAAAAGTGAAATTTTCCTTTAAATATGGTACCTGGGGGGTGTCTAAAGTATGCCTGTGAAGTGGCATGTGTTTTCCCGTGTTTAGAACTGTCCTTGCACAAAATGACATTTGTAAAGGAAAAAAAGAAGCCATTTAAAACCACTTGCGGCTTTAGGTTTGTTCTTAAGTAGAATCTGAACAGGTACATTATGAAGTGTAGCTCCATCCCAAAAAAATCTATTTTTAAGCTTTTTGGAGAACATAGGGAGGGGTTATCACCCCTGTAACATTTGCTGTCTTTGCACATCTGTTCAGAACATGTCACCTCACTTTCCGTCCCAATGACAAATGTTTTTGGAAAAAGTGGGGTTTTAATTGAAACAAGGATTGGTGATAAAGTATCAGTAGAGAGGAGATACCTTTTTCCCAAATTAAATCTAACAGGATAGAATTTCCCTTCCTAGGGGTAGATTTCCTCTCACTTCCTGTTTTCTCTTTCCATTTGCAAGTAGGAGTCGTTTGTAAGTTGGATGTTTGAAAGTAGGGGCCTGGCGTATATACTCTGCAGAAATTTGCCCTATTAGATGTTGGTGTAGCCACAAGACTGGTGGGCACAGGAATGGGCCCTGCTGTGAGTTAATAGATCAAGATTTGTAATTGCATGCACCTGTTGAACAGGGCAGAAAAATTGGGGGTGGTGGTGGTGGTGAACGGTGTTGCCACAAGACTGTAAGCTCTCACAGTTACTCTTGGTGGGCGCAGGAATGGGCCCTGCTGTGAGTTATTAGATCAAGATTTGTAATTGCAAGCACCTGATGAACAGGGCAGAAAAATTGGGCCTTTGGCGGTGGTGGTGGACGGTGTTGCCACAAGACTGTAGGCCCTCATAGTTACTCTTGGTGGGCGCAGGAATGGGCCCTGCTGTGAGTTATTAGATCAAGATTTGTAATTGCAAGCACCTGATGAACAGGGCAGAAAAATTGGGCCTTTGGCGGTGGTGGTGGACGGTGTTGCCACAAGACTGTAGGCCCTCATAGTTACTCTTGGTGGGCGCAGGAATGGGCCCTGCTGTGAACTATTAGATCAAGATTTGTAATTACCCGCCCCTGTTAAACAGGGGCTGAAAAATTGTGCCTTAGGCACTGGTGCTGGTGCCACAACACTGCAACCCCTCACAGATACTGTACTTGGAGCACAGCAGTCACACGTGTTGCGAAGCATTTTTTTAAAAAATTGTAAGTACACGCCCCTGTTAAACAGGGGCTGAAAAATTGTGCCTTAGGCACTGGTGCTGGTGCCACAACACTGCAACCCCTCACAGATACTGTATTTGGAGCACAGCAGTCACACGTGTTGCGAAGCATTTTTTTAAAAAATTGTAATTACCCGCCCCTGTTAAACAGGGGCTGAAAAATTGTGCCTTAGGCACTGGTGCTGGTGCCACAACACTGCAACCCCTCACAGATACTGTACTTGGAGCACAGCAGTCACACGTGTTGCGAAGCATTTTTTTAAAAAATTGTAAGTACACGCCCCTGTTAAACAGGGGCTTAAAAATTGTGCCTTAGGCACTGGTGCTGGTGCCACAACACTGCAACCCCTCACAGATACTGTACTTGGAGCACAGCAGTCACACGTGTTGCGAAGCATTTTTTAAAAAAATTGTAAGTACACGCCCCTGTTAAACAGGGGCTTAAAAATTGTGCCTTAGGCACTGGTGCTGGTGCCACAACACTGCAACCCCTCACAGATACTGTACTTGGAGCACAGCAGTCACACGTGTTGCGAAGCATTTTTTTATAAAAATTGTATGTACACGCCCCTGTTAAACAGGGGCTGAAAAATTGTGCCTTAGGCACTGGTGTGGTGGCATGGATCATTGAGGAGGAGGAAGAGGATAGTCAGTGAACATAAGAGGACAGTCACTCAGCATCAGCATAGGCAGTCTTGAAGGGATGTGACATTAAAAATTATTCGGTTATATCCGCCTCAGGTGCCTGGTAGCTGGTGGTGATCCAAGACTGATTCATTTTGATGAAGGTCAGTCGATCAACCGAGGCGGTGGACAGGCGCAGCCTATGATCAGTGACAAATCCTCCAGCAGCACTGAATGTGCGTTCGGAAAGAACGCTGGAGGCAGGACAGGCCAGTAGCTCAATTGCATACTGTGCAAGCTCTGGCCAGTGATCCATCCTCAGGACCCAGTAAGCCAGAGGATTTTCGGTGGGAAAGGTGTCCAAGTCTGACCTTGCCCCAAGGTATTCCTGCACCATGTATATCAGATGCTGGCGATGGTTGCTGGAACCGATCATACCTTGGGGCTGCGGACTAAAAAATTGTCTGAACGCATCGGTCAGACGTCCACCTTCCCCACCGCTCCTTCTGCTACTGACCGAAGCCTCAGCAACTCGTCGCCCAGGACCAGGAGTTTGTAACCTCCCAGTTTCTGGGAACGCGTTGCACAGACCTTTCTGCAAGGCCTCCCTGAGATGTCTCATCCTCTGCTCCCTCTGCGACGGCAAGATAAGGTCCGCAACCTTACCCTTGTACCGCGGATCAAGGAGAGTGGCCAGCCAGTAATGGTCCCTCTCCTTGATCCGAAGAACACGAGGATCCTTCCGCAGGCTTTGCAGGATCAGGGAGGCCATGCAGCGTAGGTTAGCTGAGGCATTCGGTCCGGAGTCTTCTGGGTCACTGAGGATGACATGATCGCCAGCCACCTCCTCCCAGCCACGTACAAGTCCACTGGTTTGTTGGGACTGTACATCATCCCTAAAAGACTGCTGCTGCTGATGCTGAGTGCCAGGCTCCACCTCCATGCTCACACAATCCTCCTCCTCCTCCTCCTCCTCCTCATCCTCTTCCTGTGTGATGGGTGGGACAGAAGGAACACTGTCCGGATAAAGGGGGCCTTGAGAGGCAAGGAAGTCCTCCTCTTCCTGCCTCTGTTCTGCCTCAAGTGCCCTGTCCATTATCCCACGCAGCGTATGCTCCAACAGGTGGACAAGAGGGACAGTGTCCCTGATGCATGCACTGTCACTGCTCACCATCCTCGTGGCCTCCTCAAATGGTGAGAGGACAGTGCATGCATCCCTGATCATGCTCCACTGACGTGGGGAAAAAAAACCAAGCTCCCCTGACCCTGTCCTGGTGCCGTAGTCGCAAAGGTACTCATTGATGGCCCTCTGCTGCGTGTGCAGTCGCTGCAGCATGGCCAACGTTGAGTTCCACCTGGTGGGCATGTCACATATTAGGCGGTTCTTGGGCAGGTTCAGCTCCTTTTGCAGCTCAGTCAGCCGAGCACTGGCATTATAAGATCGGCGGAAATGCACACAGACTTTCCTGGCCTGCCTCAGGACATCCTGTAAGCCTGGGAACCTGCCCAAGAACCGCTGCACCACCAGGTTGAGGACGTGAGCCATGCAGGGCACATGGGTGAGCTGCCCCTGTCGCAGGGCGGAGAGGAGGTTGGTGCCATTGTCAGAAACGACCATTCCTGGCTTAAGCTGACGTGGCGTCAACCACCTCTCGGCCTGCCCCTGCAGAGCTGCCAGAACCTCTGGCCCAGTGTGGCTCCTGTCCCCCAAACAAACCAGCGCAAGCACGGCATGGCATCTTTTTGCCTGCGTACTTGCGTAGCCCCTTGTACGCCTACGGAGCACCGCTGGTTCCAAGGACAGAGCACTGGAGGAAGAAGAAGAGGAGGGGGTGGAGGAGAGAGGTGTGTCACAACCAGTAGCAGTAGTAGCGTTTTGGAGGCGTGGTGGCGGAACAACCTCCAACACTACTGCACCTTGTCGTGCATCCCTCCCAGCTGCCAATAGAGTGACCCAATGGGCCGTGAAAGAAAGGTACCGTCCCTGTCCATGCCTGCTGGACCATGAGTCAGCGGTAATATGCACCTTACCGCTGACCGCCCTGTCCAGCGAGGCATGGACATTGCCTTCCACATGCCGGTAGAGAGACGGAATCGCCTTCCGTGAGAAAAAGTGGCGTTTGGGAACCTGCCACTGAGGAACCGCACATTGAACAAACTCATGGAAGGGGGCCGAGTCTACTAACTGAAAAGGCAGCAGTTGAAGTGCTAGCAATTTAGCCAAGCTAGCATTCAACCGCTGGGCATGTGGATGGCTGGGAGTGTACTTCTTTCTACGGTCCAGCAGCTGGGGCAGGGAAATTTGCCTGCTGCAATCAGACGTCGGTGTACTGCAAGTACTTGGTTGTGACACACCTAATTCTACACCTTCAGTCCTCTCAGAGCAGCTTTCAGAGAGGACTGAAGGTGTAGTGGGGATGGAGATCCCAGCTGATGAGGAGCAAGGAGAGGTCCGCTTAGTTCTTTGGTGTGGGTCTTTTATGTGTGCCTGTGTAGCTGCATGGCAGGTCGACATATGTCTGGTCATGCTTGTGGTGCCCAAGCGGCTGATGTTTTGGCCACGCGAGATACGCTTGAGACAAATATTGCAAATAGCAGTGGTGCGATCTGATGCACTCGTCTCAAAAAAGGCCCACACCAAAGAACTTTTCTGATAACGTGCAGAGGCAGCGCCCTGCACAGGCGGAGCTCTGCGGTGTTGTACAGTTGCTGTGCTGGCCTCTAGCTGGCCTCCAGGGGGCATCCTGCCTCGTTGGACATGTGACGCTGCATCCTCCTCCTCCTCGTCCTCCTCCTCATCCTCTCTCCCTTCAGGCACCCACGTGGAGTCAGTGACCTCATCATCCCCTCCCTCTTCACCACTAGAGCAAACCTGGCAGTAAGCTGCAGCTGGTGGAACAGTACTGCCAGATTCCTCAAGCTGGGTATCATCATCCGAGCCTTCGAATCGTTGGGCATCCTCCTGGAGCATGTACCCAACACTGTGCTCAAAGAGTTCGGGGGACTCCTCAGGAGGACATGGTGGGTCTAGGGAAGGGGTGGCTGATGATGCCATTGAGTACGCGTTGGCAGCTGCTCTGTCAGTACCCTGAGCCTGGGTGAGAGAGGATGAGGAGGATGAGGAGGGCTTGGTCATCCATTCTACCAAGCCTTCAGCATGATGCGGCTCCACATGTCCAGCTGCCGAAAACAAAGACGCGCGTGTCCCATGGCCACGTGCTGATGACGATGCACGACCACGTCCACGGCCACGGCCACGTCCACTAGAAACAGAGCCTGCCTGCCCTGTGTTCTTGGCTCTGCACGCTCTGCCTCCCCTTGGCGGTCTTCCAGCCATTGTAGTCGGTAGTCCTGTGGGTGCTGCTGAGAAGAAAATATAGGAGCTCTGTGTGATGCCACTAACACACTAGAAGTCCTATGGGTGCTTCTGCAAAGAAAATAGAGGAGCTCTGTGTGATGCCACTAACACACTAGAAGTCCAGTGGGTGCTGCTGAGAAGACAATATAGGAGCTCTGTGTGATGCCACTAACACACTAGAAGTCCTATGGGTGCTTCTGCAAAGAAAATAGAGGAGCTCTGTGTGATGCCACTAACACACTAGAAGTCCTGTGGGTGCTGCTGAGAAGACAATATAGGAGCTCTGTGTGATGCCACTAACACACTAGAAGTCCTATGGGTGCTTCTGCAAAGAAAATAGAGGAGCTCTGTGTGATGCCACTAACACACTAGAAGTCCTATGGGTGCTTCTGCAAAGAAAATAGAGGAGCTCTGTGTGATGCCACTAACACACTAGAAGTTCTGTGGGTGCTGCTGAGAAGACAATATAGGAGCTCTGTGTGATGCCACTAACACACTAGAAGTCCTATGGGTGCTTCTGCAAAGAAAATAGAGGAGCTCTGTGTGATGCCACTAACACACTAGAAGTCCTGTGGGTGCTGCTGAGAAGACAATATAGGAGCTCTGTGTGATGCCACTAACACACTAGAAGTCCTATGGGTGCTTCTGCAAAGAAAATAGAGGAGCTCTGTGTGATGCCACTAACACACTAGAAGTCCTGTGGGTGCTGCTGAGAAGACAATATAGGAGCTCTGTGTGATGCCACTAACACACTAGAAGTCCTATGGGTGCTTCTGCAAAGAAAATAGAGGAGCTCTGTGTGATGCCACTAACACACTAGAAGTCCTGTGGGTGCTGCTGAGAAGACAATATAGGAGCTCTGTGTGATGCCACTAACACACTAGAAGTCCTATGGGTGCTTCTGCAAAGAAAATAGAGGAGCTCTGTGTGATGCCACTAACACACTAGAAGTCCTGTGGGTGCTGCTGAGAAGAAAATATAGGAGCTCTGTGTGATGCCACTAACACACTAGAAGTCCTATGGGTGCTTCTGCAAAGAAAATAGAGGATCTCTGTGTGATGGGACTAACACACTTCAAGTCCTATAGGTGCTTCTGGGAACAAAATGTAGGTCTGTGTGATGGGACTAACACACTTCAAGTCCTATAGGTGCTTCTGGGAACAAAATATATGATCTCTGTGTGATGGGACTAACACACTTCAAGTCCTATAGGTGCTTCTGGGAAGAAAATGTAGGTCTGTGTGATGGGACTAACACACTTCAAGTCCTATAGGTGCTTCTGGGAACAAAATATAGGTCTGTGTGATGGGACTAACACACTTCAAGTCCTATAGGTGCTTCTGGGAACAAAATATATGATCTCTGTGTGATGGGACTAACACACTTCAAGTCCTATGGGTGCTTCTGGGAAGAAAATATAGGTCTGTGTGATGGGACTAACACACTTCAAGTCCTATGGGTGCTTCTGGGAAGAAAATATAGGTCTGTGTGATGGGACTAACACACTTCAAGTCCTATAGGTGCTTCTGGGAACAAAATATATGATCTCTGTGTGATGGGACTAACACACTTCAAGTCCTATAGGTGCTTCTGGAACAAAATATATGATCTCTGTGTGATGGGACTAACACACTTCAAGTCCTATGGGTGCTTCTGGGAAGAAAATATAGGTCTGTGTGATGGGACTAACACACTTCAAGTCCTATGGGTGCTTCTGGGAAGAAAATATAGGTCTGTGTGATGGGACTAACACACTTCAAGTCCTATAGGTGCTTCTGGGAACAAAATATATGATCTCTGTGTGATGGGACTAACACACTTCAAGTCCTATGGGTGCTTCTGGAAGAAAATATAGGTATGTGTGATGGGACTAACACACTTCAAGTCCTATAGGTGCTTCTGGGAACAAAATATATGATCTCTGTGTGATGGGACTAACACACTTCAAGTCCTATGGGTGCTTCTGGGAACAAAATATATGATCTCTGTGTGATGGGACTAACACACTTCAAGTCCTATGGGTGCTTCTGAGAAGAAAATATAGGTCTGTGTGATGGGACTAACACACTTCAAGTCCTATAGGTGCTTCTGGGAACAAAATATATGATCTCTGTGTGATGGGACTAACACACTTCAAGTCCTATGGGTGCTTCTGGGAAGAAAATATAGGTCTGTGTGATGGGACTAACACACTTCAAGTCCTATAGGTGCTTCTGGGAACAAAATATATGATCTCTGTGTGATGGGACTAACACACTTCAAGTCCTATAGGTGCTTCTGGGAAGAAAATATAGGTCTGTGTGATGGGACTAACACACTTCAAGTCCTATAGGTGCCTCTGGGAACAAAATATATGATCTCTGTGTGATGGGACTAACACACTTCAAGTCCTATGGGTGCTTCTGGGAAGAAAATATAGGTCTGTGTGATGGGACTAACACACTTCAAGTCCTATAGGTGCTTCTGGGAACAAAATATATGATCTCTGTGTGATGGGACTAACACACTTCAAGTCCTATGGGTGCTTCTGGGAAGAAAATATAGGTCTGTGTGATGGGACTAACACACTTCAAGTCCTATAGGTGCTTCTGGGAACAAAATATATGATCTCTGTGTGATGGGACTAACACACTTCAAGTCCTATAGGTGCTTCTGGGAAGAAAATATAGGTCTGTGTGATGGGACTAACACACTTCAAGTCCTATAGGTGCCTCTGGGAACAAAATATATGATCTCTGTGTGATGGGACTAACACACTTCAAGTCCTATAGGTGCTTCTGGGAAGAAAATGTAGGTCTGTGTGATGGGACTAACACACTTCAAGTCCTATAGGTGCTTCTGGGAAGAAAATATAGGTCTGTGTGATGGGACTAACACACTTCAAGTCCTATAGGTGCTTCTGGGAACAAAATATATGATCTCTGTGTGATGGGACTAACACACTTCAAGTCCTATAGGTGCTTCTGGGAAGAAAATATAGGTCTGTGTGATGGGACTAACACACTTCAAGTCCTATAGGTGCCTCTGGGAACAAAATATATGATCTCTGTGTGATGGGACTAACACACTTCAAGTCCTATGGGTGCTTCTGGGAAGAAAATATAGGTCTGTGTGATGGGACTAACACACTTCAAGTCCTATAGGTGCTTCTGGGAACAAAATATATGATCTCTGTGTGATGGGACTAACACACTTCAAGTCCTATAGGTGCTTCTGGGAAGAAAATATAGGTCTGTGTGATGGGACTAACACACTTCAAGTCCTATAGGTGCCTCTGGGAACAAAATATATGATCTCTGTGTGATGGGACTAACACACTTCAAGTCCTATAGGTGCTTCTGGGAAGAAAATGTAGGTCTGTGTGATGGGACTAACACACTTCAAGTCCTATAGGTGCTTCTGGGAAGAAAAATATAGGTCTGTGTGATGGGACTAACACACTTCAAGTCCTATAGGTGCTTCTGGGAACAAAATATATGATCTCTGTGTGATGGACTAACACACTTCAAGTCCTATAGGTGCTTCTGGGAAGAAAATGTAGGTCTGTGTGATGGGACTAACACACTTCAAGTCCTATAGGTGCTTCTGGGAACAAAATATAGGTCTGTGTGATGGGACTAACACACTTCAAGTCCTATAGGTGCTTCTGGGAACAAAATATATGATCTCTGTGTGATGGGACTAACACACTTCAAGTCCTATAGGTGCTTCTGGAAGAAAATGTAGGTCTGTGTGATGGGACTAACAAACTTCAAGTCCTATAGGTGCTTCTGGGAACAAAATATAGGTCTGTGTGATGGGACTAACACACTTCAAGTCCTATAGGTGCTTCTGGGAACAAAATATAGGATCTCTGTGTGATGGGACTAACACACTTCAAGTTCTATAGGTGCTTCTGGGAAGAAAATGTAGGTCTGTGTGATGGGACTAACACACTTCAAGTCCTATAGGTGCTTCTGGGAACAAAATATAGGTCTGTGTGATGGGACTAACACACTTCAAGTCCTATAGGTGCTTCTGGGAACAAAATATATGATCTCTGTGTGATGGGACTAACACACTTCAAGTCCTATAGGTGCTTCTGGGAAGAAAATGTAGGTCTGTGTGATGGGACTAACACACTTCAAGTCCTATAGGTGCTTCTGGGAACAAAATATAGGTCTGTGTGATGGGACTAACACACTTCAAGTCCTATAGGTGCTTCTGGGAACAAAATATAGGATCTCTGTGTGATGGGACTAACACACTTCAAGTCCTATAGGTGCTTCTGGGAAGAAAATGTAGGTCTGTGTGATGGGACTAACACACTTCAAGTCCTATAGGTGCTTCTGGGAACAAAATATAGGTCTGTGTGATGGGACTAACACACTTCAAGTCCTATAGGTGCTTCTGGAACAAAATATATGATCTCTGTGTGATGGGACTAACACACTTCAAGTCCTATTGGTGCTTCTGGGAAGAAAATATAGGTCTGTGTGATGGGACTAACACACTTCAAGTCCTATAGGTGCTTCTGGGAACAAAATATAGGTCTGTGTGATGGGACTAACACACTTCAAGTCCTATAGGTGCTTCTGGGAACAAAATATATGATCTCTGTGTGATGGGACTAACACACTTCAAGTCCTATAGGTGCTTCTGGGAAGAAAATATAGGTCTGTGTGATGGGACTAACACACTTCAAGTCCTATAGGTGCCTCTGGGAACAAAATATATGATCTCTGTGTGATGGGACTAACACACTACAAGTCCTATAGGTGCTTCTGGGAAGAAAATGTAGGTCTGTGTGATGGGACTAACACACTTCAAGTCCTATAGGTGCTTCTGGGAACAAAATATAGGAGCTCTGCCTGCCTGCCACGAACACACTACAAGTCCTATAGGTGCTTCTGGGAACAAAATATAGGAGCTCTGCCTGTCTGCCACGAACACACTACAAGTCCTATAGGTGCTTCTGGGAACAAAATATAGGAGCTCTGCCTGCCTGCCACGAACACACTACAAGTCCTATAGGTGCTTCTGGGAACAAAATATAGGAGCTCTGCCTGCCTGCCACGAACACACTACAAGTCCTATAGGTGCTTCTGGGAACAAAATATAGGAGCTCTGCCTGCCTGCCACGAACACACTACAAGTCCTATAGGTGCTTCTGGGAACAAAATACAGGAG
Organism: Lithobates sylvaticus; assembly: GCA_028564925.1. Classification (NCBI taxonomy): domain Eukaryota; kingdom Metazoa; phylum Chordata; class Amphibia; order Anura; family Ranidae; genus Lithobates; species Lithobates sylvaticus. The sequence goes on from CM053026.1 coordinate 560,051,093, forward strand.
CTCTGTTTGCTGCCAGTGCCTGCCTGCCACGAACACACTACAAGCCCCTCTTTCTAAATCAATCCTTCTAAATGAATCTATCTAACTCAATCTCTCTAAGTGAATCTATCTAACTAAATCCAGCAGAGTGACACAGAACGATCCTGCTCTATCTACGCCGGAACAGCATGTGACCGGCGCAGACGGCGTGGCGGCCTTTTATAAGAGGGGGCGTGTACTAAAGCCCCTGAGCTGTAATTGGCTACAGGCGTCCTGCCTGTAGCCAATTATGGCTCTTCGAGTTTCCGGCGCTGTGATTGGCCAAGCATGCGGGGTCACAGTGCATGCTTGGCCAATCATCAGCCAGCAATGCACTGCGCCGGCCGCGCCGGCCGCAATGCATTGCGGGGCCGCTCGCATCACACGAACGTGATGCGAGCGGCCAAAATAGTTCTGGGCTCGCCGAGCGAGTGAACACCCGGTGCTCGATGCGAACATGGGTTCGCATCGAGCACCGGGCCCATCCCTAGTCAGGATGTAGTAGGATTTAGCAAAACTCAGCACAGAACAGCATGACACAGCACGTCTTCTTCTCAGCTCTGGTTGGTACGCTCCCCATCTGCCTTGCTCCTTCCCAGGTTTTTCCTTTTATCTGACCCCTTCTGCTTTCAGGTATCATTAGGTGTTGTAGTTGAGTTCCCAGTGATGGCCATGCCTCGGATCGTCCCTCAAACTACATCTCCCAGAGTGCCACAGCCCAAACTCAGCCACAAGCTAATCAAACCGCACTTGCTATTGACATCTTGTGGAAGAAAAAGAGTTCTGCAGCCAGTAACATTACCTTCTGTTACAGTAACATAAAAAAGATTCATTGGAACAAAAGCAGACTTTCCAAGAGTTTTTTGCATTCAGTCAGGGCTTAACCACTTCAGCCCCGGACATTTGGCTGGCAAAAGACTAGAGCACTTTTTGCAATTCGGCACTGCGTCGCTTTTACTGACAATTGCACGGTCATGCGACGTGGCTCCCAAACAAAATTTACGTCCTTTTTTTTCCCCACAAATAGAGCTTTCTTTCAGTGTTATTTGATCACCTCTGCGGTTTTTATTTTTTGCGCTATAAACAAAAAAATAGCAACAATTTTGAAAAAAACACATTATTTTTAACTTTTTTCTATAATAAATATCCCCATAAAATATATAAAAAAACATGTTTTTTCCTCAGTTTAGGCAGATATGTATTCTTCTACATATTTTTTGTAAAATTAAACTGCAATAGCGTTTACAAAATAGGGGATAGTTTTATGGCATTTTTATTAATAATTTTTTTTCACTAGTAATGGCGGCGATCAGTGATTTTTATCATGACTGCGACATTATGGCAGACAGATTGGACACTTTTGGCACTTGTTTGGGACCATTCACATTTATACAGCGATCAGTGCAATTAAAAATGCATTGATTACTGTGTAAATGTAATTGTCAGTGAAGGGGTTAACCACTAGGGGGCGCTGTAGGGGTTAAGTGTGTCCTAGGGAGTGATTCTAACTGTGGGGGGGGGGGAGGGGCTGTGTGTGAGACGACACAGAACACCGCTCCCGATTACAGGGAGCTGTGATCAGTGTCAGTGTCACTAGGCAGAATGGGGAGATGCTTGTTTACATCAGCATTTCCCCGTTCCATCCTCTCCGGAGACGATCGCGGGTATCCCCGCGGACATCGAGTCTGCAGGACCCACGATCACACTCACGGAGCTCGCAGCGGGCGTGCGCCTGCAAGTCGCTTCTTAAAGGGCAATGTACAGGTATGCCTGTACGTGCCCTTCTGCCAACGTATATCGGCGTGAGCCGGTTGGTAATCGGTTAAAGAAGGATCAAAATCACATATGAGGGCTCTGATTCCTCCTGTATTGAATTGTATTGGAACTGTACTGTCTGCCCTCATGTTGTAAAGCGATGCACAAACTGTTGGCGCTATATAAATCTTGTATAAAAATACTAATAATAATATCTGTTGACATTTTTAATGTTCATTGACAGTTTGCTTATTGGCCCAGCACTGTCACTTGGAGAAAGTCACCAGCTTCTCCTCTCCACCCAGATATTTTCTTTGCTCCAGGGATCTAAAAGGAGAAAGTGAAGGGAAGACGAGTATGTCATTATGGGGTTGGGTCTTTAAAGCCAAAATGCATGAAAGCCAATTGTTTATATGTATATGCCAAAAAAAAATAAAAAAAAATAAAAGAGATACAGATTCTCTTTAAATCCCTAACTTTACATAGATTTGTGAATAGAAAATAATATAGAGAAAAAATGTTGCATCATAGTAATACCTGTAGTAGCTTTAATAATGCCTAGACTTTTTCAATAGACATTCTTAGGTGGAAAGCACTAAATTGACATGGGTGTCAAGCTTCTACTGAGCTCAGGAGATATTCATTGGGTTTTGGAGCAATGCAGTGTGGCACTGCTGCCTGGCACTGTTTTTAACTTTCATTCTGTGGCCACCCTTTTATTCCATTGCTAGTCGAAAGATGGGCAGAGCTCCACACCAATACAATGGGCACTAGGTACTCCTTTGCTGACAGAATCTGTGTAAATACAGTTTTGGTGAAAAGAGCAGTAACCCGTGGCATAAAATCACATTCTTATTTATTTCTTTTCTTCTTTGACCTACAGAACTTTACTTTTTTTTTTAGCTGCTTTATTGAATAATCTTACAGATTTAATTTGTTCTCAGCATATTCATTCATCCCAAACGCAGTGCTTATTTGCATGTTGCCAGATTTTGCTATTATTTCTTGTACGTTTTTGTCTGCTAAACAGAGGACAAAAGTACAGTTTCTAGCTAGTAGAGGCACAATACCAAAGTCATTTTACATCCTCCATCAAACATTTAAAGTCATCAAACTTAATTTCCCTTTTGTACAATAAAACTCTAAGAGGAAGCTTTCATAGATTGTATTATGTAACAGTTCTATAAAAATAGCAGTCCAGCAACTGGAGCACTTCCTTCCGGAGGCCCATAACCTCCTAGGCTGAAAGCATACACTGGTTACCATGACAACCATGCGAGATGACACTAGGGGAAAAGCAGCAACAAAAGAGCCATTTTTTGCTCAGTAAAATAAGTCCTGGTTTTAATGGCCAGCATTTCAGTGAATAAAGGCTGTCTAAATGAGGGAGACCATTTAGTAATTCCATGCAGGTTTCTGTAACCTTACAGCTTTCTTTTTTAAGTTTTTCCGAAAGCAGGGAACAATTAGTATATGGCGTTTCATTATGAAATGTACAGAAACACTTTGTCAAGTGTTGATGGCGTCGGTATAAACAAACCTGTTAATGATATGCTGTTAGATTTTTGCAGTTGTTCATGCAAAGTTTGTGTATTTTGGTACAAATGACTAGATAAATGGAGCCCAGTGTCTGTACTGTTAAAGTTTGCTTTAGTTTTGCAATTTTTTCTAGAATACCGTAGTTAAATTCCAAGTGATTTACATTGCTCGGTGCAGACATTCTCTAATGACTTGATTAAGTAGTATATGACAAATAAATGCATTGTTCCGTTGGACAGCACTATAGATAGTGTTTCAGCAGTCTTGACAGACAGATCAAAGGCAGCACTACTTTAATACTTTACTACTATTACTTTAGTACCACTTTAATACCTTACTATACTTTAATACTACTTTAATTAATAGTACACCCCGTGTGCAGAGGTAGTTTCATCAATAATTATCATACTATTAGAATATAACATAAATATAAAATCATGCAACAGGCCCATCAGAGACTTGCTGTCCATGCTGTTCTCCTGTAATAAAAGTAAGCCAGAGGATATAAAGCTGTTGCTATATAAAATGTGGGGTGTACAGGGACTACACATGCGATCTCGTCTAACATATAAAAATCAATACTGACTACAAAAATCTGTATGTTAGCAATGTGTATGCAATACACATATGTGCCTAGGGCAGCCATCAGAAATGTTTGGGCCCCTTACATAACTTTAGCCCCCCCCCCCCCCTCGAACCTGACCACCAAGAATCCCCAGAGCTTGCCTATGGGCCCTCCTACCGAATCAGCACACCAGCCACCTCACCTATATGCACTCAGCCCCCCCCCCCCCAAATCCTGTATATATGTCAGCCCCCCTCACACCTTTATATATGTCAGCCCCCTCACACCTGTATATATGTCAGCCCCCCTCACACCTGTATATATGTCAGCCCCCTCACACACACACACCTGTATATATGTCAGCCCCCCCACACACACCTGTATATATGTCAGCCCCCCCACACACACCTGTATATATGTCAGCCCCCCCCCCCCCACACACACACACCTGTATATATGTCAGCGCCCCCCTCACACACACACACCTGTATATATGTCAGCCCCCCCACACACACCTGTATATATGTCAGCCCCCCCACACACACCTGTATATATGTCAGCGCCCCCCTCACACACAGCTGTATATATGTCAGCCCCCCCCACACACACCTGTATATATGTCAGCCCCCCACACACACTTGCAATACACATATGCACCTAGGGCAGCCATCAGAAATGTTTGGGCCCCTTACATAGCATTAGGCCTGGGCCCCCCCCCCCCCCCTCGAGCCTGACCACCAAGAATCCCCAGAACTTGCCTATGGGCCATCCTACCGAATTCGCACACCAGCCACCTCACCTGTATGCACTCAGCCCCCCCCCCCCCCCCCCCCAATCCTGTATATATGTCAGACCCCCTCACACCTGTATATATGTCAGCCCCCTCACACCTGTATATATGTCAGCCCCCCTCACACCTGTATATATGTCAGCGCCCCCCTCACACACGCACCTGTATATATGTCAGCCCCCCCACACACACCTATATATGTCAGCCCCCCCACACACGCACCTGTATATATGTCAGTCCCCTCCACACACACCTGTATATATGTCAGCCCCCCACACACACTTGTATATATGTCAGCCCCCCCCCCCCCACACACACACCTGTATATATGTCAGTGCCCCCACACACACACACACCTGTATATATGTCAGCCACCCCCCACCTGTATATATGGCAGCCCCACATACACAAATCTGTACACACACACAAGCCTCTGGCCCCTCCCTGTACACAAACAGTCCCCCTCCTTTACCATCCCCTACTTGTAGCTTCCTTCCTGGTCCCAGCTCATTTTTACAAATCTGACATGTTGCTGAGAAGCATAGTAAAGGCAGATCACTGTCACACGAGGGGTGCACATGCACATAGTAGCCAGAGGTGTCAGTAAAGAGCTCAAAGTCTGAGTCAATGACACGACAACTGCAGAAACTGTGAGATCATTTCTGTACTTCACAGCACGGATCCCTTTCACCCATCCTGCCTTCTTCTGGCCTGGGCGGGCCCCTCGGGCCCCGGGGACCCTTACAGATGTGACGGTTCTACCCCCTGATGGCGGCCCTGTATGTACCCTTATGTGGGTTAATCCCATACAGCATGTGAAAGGAAAATCCTTCACTTCAAGCATAACTTCCAATTGGTTTTCACTCTTTCTATGCCACAAATTTTATAGTCTCCACGAAGAGGAAAAAAAGTGGAGCTAGCTAAGAGGGTTTCTCCAGCTCCTCCACCCTTTTCAGTAAATTTGATCCAATGAAGAAATCCCTAAATCTGTTACATAAATCTTGTAACATACCTGGTGGAGCCCAAAGTGTAGAGGAATGCCTCTCTTACAGCTCTGGCTCCGGAGCCCTAGTACAGTAACAGGGAATGCTGGAGCACAGAGTGGCATGAGTGCCTGATAAGACTTCTGCTGGAGAATGCATTTTTATAGCACTGATCGCTATATAAATGACAATGGTCCCAAAAATGTGTCAAAAGTGTCCGATGTGTCCGCCATAATGTCGCAGTCACGATAAAAATCTCAGATCGCCACCATTACTAGTAAAAAAATTAAATAAAAATGCTATAAATCTATCCCCTATTTTGTAGACACTATAACTTTTGCGCAACCCAATCAATATACGCTTATTGTGATTTTTATTACCAAAAATATGTAGAAGAATGCATATTGGCCTAAACTGAGGAAAAATTAGCTTTTTTTTAAAAAAAAAATGGGGATATTTATTATAGCAAAAAGTACATAAAATTGTTTTTTTTTCTAAATTGTCACACTTTTTTTGTTTATAACGCAAAAAATAAAAACTGCACAGATGATCAAATACCACCAAAAAAAAAAGCTCTATTTGTGGACGTAAAAAATGATGTAAATTTTGTTTAGTTAAAGCAACGCAGTGCTGTATCGCAAAAAAATGGCCTGGTCATTCAGCAGCCAAATCTTCTGGGGCTGAAGTGGTTAAGGGAGTGAGGTTATTTTTAATTCAAAGCAGAGTTCCAGTCAATTTTTTGTTTATTAAAAGTCGTCAGCTACAAAAAAAAGTGTATCTCCTGGATTTTAATAAAAAAACACTCACCGGTCCCACAATCCAGCGTCGTGGCCACCCAATCCCTCCCTTCTCTCCCCCACCTGTCTGCGGCGCTGGCAATTCTACTGTGGGCATCCAGCTTTGACAGCTTGCAGCTTCACAGCTGGATGTGCATGTCTCACTGCGCTGTCCTGAATGGTTGGGCAATCTTCTTGGACCTGTGATGTGTCCTAGAAAATTGCAGGGAGGAAGGGCCGCCTAGGCGGCCCAAGCGGAAGTGGTAGTTCGTCGGTAATTGCGATGCATCGCAGAATCGAATCAAATCGTTGACCAGATAATCGTAATCGAATCACGAGACCAGTGAAGATGCGCACCTCTACGTAAAATCTTGCCCCAGAGACCCATACAGAACTAAGAGAAAAAAATCTCCAAAACAAGAAAAAAATTGTCACCTGAACAGGGGTCTGCATTAGTTGGCCCCTGTGGCGTTTGGGGGTTATTCCTTCACTGTGGGAGCTGCGATGCGCACGGTGGGTCCCCCCCTCTCCCCATTGGGGGACTGGTTGGGCGGCCCCGTACGCATCCGCGCCACGGCCCTCGCGTTGTCCGCATGACGAGATCCCACGTCATTGCGCCGACGCTGAGAGTATCATCTACATGGTTTCCATTGGGGAGGTTATTTGGTGCCAATCACTGAGCGATGCCAGCTCGGGTGCGGACGCCCCTCCCCAGTGTGGGGCCACACACGTGGCGTTGGAGGCGTGGACACTACATATTCCCCAGCTGGAGCGGGCTGTTCACACGGCCTGTCTCCTCCTGGGGTCCCTGCACACAAGCTGTCCACCTGCTTGGTGTTGCATAGCACGCAGCAATCGGGTAAGTGCTCCTGGATCCAGGTTTTCCTGGCTTGTAGGATTCATTTTACATACATATTTTCTTCACTATTTTACATTTCTCACACTTTTTTGCACTTTTCATTTTACAAATGTTTGCACATATTCAGGTCATTCCTGGCACTCATTGCTCACATAGTAGCTATTTGTACACACCTAACACACATCATTCTTTTCATCATTCTTTTCCTTTTGTTCTTTATTTTCACCATCACCACCACATGTGTGATATACTGGGTCCATAGCTTGTATATATCTCCTTTTAACTCAATGTTGATTTTGAATGCATACATACTTTCTATTACTACTTATATACATTAGTACATTAGCAAGCAGAAAAAAAAAAAAAAAGGAATAATATATATATATATATATATATATATATATATATATATATATCTCATTGCCCCCCCTCCCCCTCTCCCCCATCAGAGCGCCGCTCAACTCCACTCCCCTTCCCTATCTCTTTTGTATGAGAAATAGGGTGCCCATATGTCCCTGTACTTCTCCTCCTGCTCCTTGATCGCCATTGTCAAATTTTCCATTTGCTGGATTTCTCCTATTCTGGCCCACCATTGGGCCCTCGTAGGTGGGGCTTCCTTTTTCCACAGAGCCGGGATACAAGCTTTCGCCGCCGTGAGAAGATGTTTCAATAAGGATTTTTTATATTTTTCGACCGACATAGGGACATCATTCAATAGAAATGCAGCCGGGTTTTCTCCAAGAGACACACCTGTAATTTCCCTTACTGTTTCTTCCACCATTTTCCAGTATTCTCTAATTTTACCACATTCCCAAAAGATATGCAACATCGTACCCTCTGTTTCTCCACATCGCCAACATACGTTTGATATCTGCAGGAATATACCATGTAGCATGCTTGGGGTCTTATACCATCTGGTGAGGATCTTATAACCCCCTTCCTGGTATCTACATGCTATTGATGTTTTATGCACGGATCTCAACATTTTTTCTTTTTGCTTTTGGGAGAATGTAACCTTCAGTTCTTCTTCCCGGGCGCGTATAAAACCTAGGTTTTCAGGGGCCTCTAGTCCTGTAATCAGTTCATAGAAGTATGACAGGGGGTGTCTCAAATTCTCGCCGTCCAAACATATCTTGTTTTTATTGAAATTTTTTTTTTTCTATCTCCCTTCTTGTCATTAATCTTCCCTCTTTTGAGAAATGTATGATCCTACTTTTCCCCTTGGTTGCCCCTATCATTGGGTGTTTTTTTTGTTTTTACTTATGTTTAAGGTTGCCCCTATCATTGGGTGTTTTTTTACTGCCATTGGGATATCCTTTCCAGCCATCCATGCCAACCCCTCCAAGGGGGGTTTGCTCGATATTTGTTCCATCATTACCCATGGCTTCTTTTTTTTGGCACACCATTCCATTATTCTGACTAGATGTGAGGCCTCCTGATATTTACATGGATCAGGAAATCCAATACCTCCTTTTTCTTTAGGGAGAGCCAAAATAGATCTCTGTACTCTTGCGGGTTTTCCAGCCCATATAAACCTCAGGATCCCTGACCGAAGTTCTCTCATAAAACTTTGAGGGATCTTTACTGGCATGGTTTGAAATAGATACAAAAGCCTTGGCATTACGTTCATTTTTATTATGTTCGTCCTCCCAAACCAAGTAAAGATATCTTTATCCCATCTTTTCAAGTCTATCTTTATTTGTTTTAACATTGGGGCGTAGTTTAATTCCAGTATCCTACTTAGTACTTTGGGTATTTTAGTCCCCAAATAACCAATGTAAGAATCTGTCCATCTGAATTTAAATTGGGATGTTATCTGATGGGTCAGGGACTCATCTCCAATCCCATAGCTTCTGACTTATTGTAATTCACTTTGAAATTTGCTATGTCCCCAAATTGCTGTAGCTCCCCCAGGAGGGGAGGCAAGGATATGGCTGGAGAGGATATAAAAAAAATCAAGTCATCAGCGAAAGCTGCTAGCTTGTGTTCCTCAGTCTCTGTTTTTATACCTCTAATATTACAGTTTGAGCGTATTTTTCTTAGGAATGGTTCCATTGTGAGGATAAAAATAATGGGCGATAGTGGGCACCCCCGACATGTTCCATTTCGAATTCGAAAAGGTTCCGAAAGTCTATCGTTAACCTTCACCCTCGCGGTCAGCACTGAATATAGGTTTTGGAGCCATCCCAGCATTCCCTCCCCTATACACCATACAGTAAAATAATGTACTATATGATGCATAATAAATAAAGCATAACATACATGTGCATCAAAGTGCTAATAGGTACACGAAAAAATTATCAAAGTGCTGTGCATAAATAATGACTAGTATAAAAAACAATATTAAATGGGTGTTTAAATACTCTAGGGAGGTGGATGAATGGTTGAAAATAATTCAAAATAGTTCAAAATAGTTCACGTAGTCCCAGACTGGGTATATGTATAAGTAAAACAGTCTTCAAGTTAATCCATCCAATCTTGATACTATAAATGTATATGGTCAGGTGCCGTAATGACTCAAATCATGCACTGGTGGATTAATGGTTTTTTCAAATCCAATTGGGTACTTGGTCCTGTTTACATAGATACAATCCCATCACCAGTCTCCCAGAACTCTCACCTTTAGTATGTAGAATTGAGGCTTTTCGGGCTTATCCTGTAGCCCCACACGGTGTAGATACAAGTTGGTCGGCAGATCCTGGTAAGAGTGAAGCCCTTCTCCTTTAACAGCGTATTGGTGTTTAAATCCTGTAGTGCTTAGTGTCACGGTGTGACACAGTGCCAAACAGAAAGGAAAAAAAAGGGGGAAGCCTCCACTAGTGTAGTATTTCGTTAAATAGAGACATTTTATTTAGATAAACATGTGGTTGGACTCTTACATTAAAAACAAAATAAACCGGCATATAGACACAAAGTAATTGCTTAGGCGTTCTCAGCGCCTTCTCACGTCTCTGTCTCTGCCTACGGCCACTCCCTACGCGTTACGACACGTCACGTGTCTTCATCTGGGGAACCGGATTGGTTGAATAGGCTAGGTTTATATTGCGTGAGAACCGGAAGTAAACATTCGGCCATCTTGGTTGTGGTCGGATGTCTAGTTAATGGCGGCCATTTTACTAGTGGTTTGTTATTGTTATTGCGGCGGATGTGTTTACGGCAATGCGTTCCACCTCAGCGTTCCACCGTTATGGCAGCCATTTTTTGGAGGACAATGACTTATTATTAAACGACCCTAGTGTCGTAATTTCAGGCTATTGGTGATAGCGTGATCGATGTTACTCTATACAGTGTATTCTTATTGACGTTCATATTGTACAGTCCCCACCTAGATATATGTATACATATTGTTGGGGACTGTTTCAATCTAATAATGTGTGATAATAGGTTACATCAATATAGTGAGTAAGTTCTAGGCCTTACTCCTAATGAAATACCTAATATTTTTAGGTTCTGTATTAAAACAAATAGATACTTAGAGATTAAGAAGTGTCCTATGTACAAAGGACATTACATATTAAGACATTACCACCGATAATGTATAACATCGATATTCAATTCCCAAAGATCAACAAATTAGTTTTACATATGTGAATAAATGTGTGAATAAATATTATGATAAAAGACGAAATAAAATACATAATGTATTAAAATGATGATATAGGTGGCCTCTACAGGTATGTATGTCATCCATACATTTGTAGGAGGATAACTGGACATAAAGATGTGAGAAACCCTTGAGATTCCTTCTATTAGTAATATACAGGTATATATAAAAGGTTAAAAAATTTTAAATATGTATCTATAAAAAATTCATCATTACGTAAAATATGGTACATAAACCAGGCAGCCATTTTCTATATTACATGCATTGGTTCTGTATTGTGATGAATGTTATAATAAAATATGGTTAAAAATCCCAATATGTATATGTTAGAATCAAATATAAAAATAGAAATCAGAATCAAATATAAAAATTGATAACCATATCTATGGGTGATACAGATGATTGTATGTGGAGCCATATACTCAGGTCACTATCTCACTCGCTGTTGGTCTTGATATAAAGTGCTGTAACTATATAGATGATGACTTCTATTTGGAGTATATTTATTCAGAAATTACTCAGGAAACAGTTCAAGTCGAACTCCACGTTAAGTCCTCCAGGGATGAGTGTGCGCATTGTGTGAATCCATCTTGATTCTTTTTGGCTTATTGTTCGTATTTTATGGCTGCCTCTCCATGCTTTATTATATCGCTCAATTCCCCAAAATTGTAAAGATGATGGATCTTGGTTATGTTTTAATGCAAAGTGTTTTGACACATTGTGCTTGGGGTATCCACGTCTGATGTTTCGCACATGTTCTTCTATTCTTACTTTTAATGCCCTTTTTGTTCTTCCCACATATTGGAGATTACAGCTGCATTGCAGCACATATACGACTCCTTCTGTATGGCAGCCTATGAAGTCTCTTATTTTGTGAGTTTCTCCCGTATTTGTGGCGATAAAGTCCATTTTCTTTTTTTGCGATTTTTGTGCATGTCTGCAGGCATAGCACTTGCGACAGGGATAGAATCCCTTCCCAGAGAAAAATGTAAAGGTGGGTTTTGGTGGAGGTTCTACTACCGATTTTACTACTAAATCTCTAATAGTAGGGGCCCTAGTGTAAACAATGTTCGGTTTTTGAGGTAGTACGGTTTTTAAATCTTTTATTCCCTCCCCTAAACCGATGTGTTGCAATGTAGCTCTCAGATACAACGAGTCCACCCTGTTCAATGCTTTTTCTGCGTCTGCTGATATTAATTTCTCATTCTATTTTGGGCATGTTTGTTACTTGGACAGTTATAACTATACTTCCTCACATCAACCCACATCACACCCATAATATTGGCACTTTCCAGCTTCTTTAAATTCTGAGTTGAAGATGCCATGCGCCATGTCTATAGTGGCGCACCGATCGCCGCCTCCCGTGCGCCGAGAATATAATAGTTAATGGGGAATTGCACTGTGTTACAGGCGCAAATGCTTTGTAAATACGAAAACGGCCGTTGCGCATTGGCGTGCGCCGCAACTCATGGCGCAAAGCGTTCGTAAATCAGCCCCACTGTTTGTTTTTGTATCTTTCTGTTTCATCTGCAGATCAAAGGGATGAACAAATGTTCCTCTGTTTAACCCCTTATCAACCCTTAATTTACTCTAATCAGCCATAATTAACCCCCTACTCTCCTCCATTTAATTATTATTTTCCTGCTTTTTTTTCTGTTCACGTCTATTTTATAAACGATAAACAATTAAAACTTTGTTTTTGTTTGCTATGTTAGTAAATATTTTTTCACATATATATTAACATATATTTACACATTTCACGTTGAAAAAGCACAACAATCTATTTATTTAATTTGTAAATAACTGTTTTTCACTTCCCGTGCAAAGCCTATGGGGGATGCAGATGAGGACACCCACATTTTCTCATCCAGCTTACCATAACCAGGATGTAAACACTCCAGATAAGACAGCAAGGATGGAAAAGCAAATGATAATCCTATGCACAATTATCTATGCCATCTAAAAGCATTCCATCATCACGCAGATCTGATCTTATAAACTTATTTGCCTTCTCCTGTCTGTTACCTGATGAGGAAAGTGAAATAGGTGAGTCACACCTTCTGGTGCCAAAGCCAGCAGTAGTGACAGGAGACAAACAAGTCTGATTGTGCTCCTGGGCTATATTAATTCTCTGTTAGGTAAGTAACATGTTATCCAATCCTCAAAAAATGTATCTAAAGTTATCTTGTTACTTGCTGTACAAACTTTTGACACATAAACATAACAAGGTTTGACAGTCCTTTAAAGTGTATCTAAATCCAAACTTTTTGTTGTACATTTCTGGATAGAGTCTGGAAAGGGTTAAAAACCATGTTGGGTATTTTATGTCCTTGTCCTTATTCTATGTCCTTGCAGATAAAATC